>CM070774.1:163942480-164542480 GCA_036346955.1 Dipus sagitta | reverse complement strand
GAATGCTCAGCAGGCCAAATGGTTACTGCATACATAGCAGGACCTGAGTTCAGATGCTCAGAGTGCATGTAATATGCCGGGTGTGGTGGTACATGCATATTATCTCAGTACTGGGTAAGTAGAGGCAGGGAATCCATAGGAATCACTGGCTAGTTAGTTTAACAAAGCCAATGAGTTCTAGGAGTCTCAAAGAATCTGGTGGACAGTGATTGAAGAAGATGCCAACATTGACCTCTGGCCCTGACGTGCACAAGCACATTCACACACATGTGTGCCTACACAAATATGTGCCCACACACAAACGAACATGCATGTATACAGTCAAAGCACTGTTCATATGAAAAGAATCGGGCCCACTTCATCTCAATTAGAAGGCAACTTTAGGTTGTGACAGAGTGAGTGGAAGGGCTGGCAATCTTAGCAGTAGAAAATAGAATGAAAGTGAAAGAGAGAAAATAATATTTTTAAAGAGTTGTTGAAGTAATAATGAGAAAGAGACAAGCATTCACAATACTGCTCACTAGTGGGTTTCTAATAAAGCTGAAGAAGGAAGGGCCTTTCCTCAAGAGGTTGTATTAACTGAAAAGACAAGTTGTAGATCAGGCTGTAGGGGTAGAGATGGCAAGAAAAAAAAAAATCATAAACCGACTGTTGGCAATTTTGGGGGTCAGTGAGGTGCTTGACAAGCATGATAATGATTTTGACCTTTATTCTGTATGCAGTAGAGAACCATTAATGCCTTTGAACAAGAGAATGACATAATCATATCTGTGTTTTAAGAAAACAACTCACTGGAAATGGTCTGCGTATTTATCAGGACAAATCCAAGTCAGGAAAGACTAAAGTTCCTGAAATAGCAACAAAAAAGAGGTAAAAAAAAAAAAAATTCCTGAGGATGTCAATGCAAAAAGTGATCAGAATTGTCAAGTAATTGAGTATAGTAGTACAAGAAAAGAAAGGGCTAAGGAATTCAATCTCATTCTCTGTGTCTCCTCTCTCTCTCTCCTTTTTTTTTTTTTTTTTTTTTTTTTTTTTTCTGCTTAAAGTCCAGGATGATAAAAATGGGAACACTGAACTTAAAAAAGCAACTTTCAGAGAGAATTTGGAAGTTCTACTTTTGGAATTTTGGGCTGGTTCCTAAGTTGTTACCCAAATAGCATGAACTTCCAGATGGACAAGCTCAGGAAGCTGTCATAGGAAGGTGACATTCTTCACAGAAGGGCCCCCTCAGAGCTGTAATAATCTGAGCGCACAAAGTCTCACTCTTCCCCCAGATTTTTCCTCGTCTTTTTCTTCTTCCCTCTCTTTTGTATTTGCATAAATTCAACATATGTAGATAACATGTGCACAAGTGAACAATTGACAACTAATGAATTTCATTTCAACTTTGAAAAACATATGTCCACACAGCAATTAAACTGATTTCTGTTTCAAGAAGTTGTCTCCCTCTGCTGGTTATACATTGAGGTATCATGGTGCTTATTAACCAGAGTCATAGGAAAAAAAAAAAAGTATCCAAGAATAATTTGTCTTGTACGATTATAGGGCTCTGCAGCTCAAAATGATAGTGACACACAGAACTTTAATGTTATCTTTACTGTAACTCTGTGAGGTAAACAGTGCAAGCATTATGACTTCACTGCTGAGAAAATTACTCTAAGACTCCAAACCACTATGCTCTCATATGAAATTAGAGAAAAGTCAGGAAGTATATGGAATTAGAATAAGTGTACAATGCTAAAGCTGGAAGAAATACAGAAAAATCGTCTTCCTTTCCCCTCCAACCCCATCCCACTTTATAGTAGAGACTTGGAAACTTGGTGTTTACACAGCTCTTTAGGAGCACAGATCAGTATTCACAGAGCTGAACTCTGAAAGCAGTACTCCTTCTATTGTGTCCTGCTGCCTTCCTGATAATGCCAGGATGCTAATCCTTCCCAGCAGCACGGAAGCATTGACATGGGTAGGCTTGGCTGTACATTGGAAATGCCCGTTTCCTGGATGCCAGATCCATGTTGTATCAGTACAACCCATGGCTACATCCAATTCCTTAAGCCCATAAGAATCCAGGGCAAGAGCCCAAACAGAGCAAAAGGAATGTGTTTCAGTTAGACGAGCAGATGCCAGGCATCTCTAACCACTATTTACGTGGGGCAGAAGTATCTACCTGGGGGGAGGGGATGAGGTTTAGAAGTGCCAAGTACCGCAGTTTGTGAGAGCATAGGAGGAGAAGCAGAGCCCCCTGCATACCCCTGCGGGGATCTCTCATCTTTCTCCTTCTATGGCTTCCGGCTTTGCTTGGCATTCTACTGTCCAGCGTTGCTCCTACCCTTCATGAATATTCCTATTAGCTCTTCATAGAAACTTATCACAACTTTTCTAGGCCTATGAATACTATACAAGGGTATTTCTCTAAAGTTGGTGATTTCTAATATGCTAAAATATGTACAGAAGACATTTAGAATAGAAGAATCTGTTGGTGACGTACCTCTTCCTGTCAAAAGACAAATATATTTAGGCCAACAATTGGAAGGGTACTTTAAGTTCTTTAAATTTTAAATATAGACAGTGGGCTAGAGGAATGGCTTAGTGGTTAAGGCACTTGCCTGAGAAGCTTTCAGGACCCAGGTTTGACTCACCAGTACCCACATAAGCCAGATGCACAAGGTGATGGATGAGTTTGGAGATCATTTGCAGTGGCTAGAAGCCCTGAAGCATCCATTTTCTCTCTCTATCTCTCTCTCTCTCCTCAAATAATTGAATAAATAAATAAAATATTAAATATGGAAATTATATATGTTATCTTACTTAACTCACTAAACATAACTCTAGACTTTGAGAAAAATGCTCAAATACTCAGACTACCAACTCAGCACACTGTACTTGTTAAAAAGTATTTTCTTTTAACTCTGTGTATCATATGTAGGTACCAGGCATCAGTAGGGAATAGAGCAGTAACTTAATAATACTACTGACATTTGAATACAAAAAAAACATATAAATATGAATTAATGTAGACTTTTATAAATAATTCAATAATCATACTCTTTACAATACACACGGGCAATATTCCCAGTAGCTGTGTCCAACAGGAGTTTGTCAGTTATAGTTTTCACAGAGCCTTAATTTTTCCAGCCACAAAATTAGAATCTTCTTTCTTCTAGGGTGTTCTTTTCCTATTTCAGGAAAGCATGACAGAGTATTGATCTGAGGATAGAATCGGGATGAGTAGTGGCCTCAGAAGCCATTTGTGATGTTTGGAAGCCATGGGAATGAACTGATATGAAGAATATTCACCGTTTTTGGAGAATTGGGTTGTAGGAAGAGCTTTGATCTAGGAAACATCTTGGTTAGCTGTAAGAGCCAGGCAGCTTTGAGAGGTAGGCTGGTAGGTGAAAAGATAAACAGGTGAGAAATAGGGATTGTGACAGAACAAGGGAGTGAGTGCTCACAGGCAGTGGAAGGGGAACATGTGACTCAAGAAGCAGAGCATGCTGGGAGCTGTTGTTTCCTGAGAGAGAATATTTTACTCCTAAGCTCATTTGGAACAGCTGAATACAGATGCTTTCTCTTATATACATTATAATATACACATTAAAATTATTTTCCTTAGGGTAATAACAATCAGCTTGCTATGAAGAAACAATACTCTGACAATTTGCAAATTGTTGCTCCTCCTACCAATTTGAATGACAACATTCTTGGTTTGTGACGCGATTAGCAATATAGCTTGTTTATTGCATTAAATAACAAGGATTGACTGATTACCCACTATGTGAGTGATACTCTGAAAGGCCTGCAGGAACTGTTCATAGTTGTCATTATGATAAGATTTCTTTATAATAAGGAATTCTGTGGTCTGGTTGGAAAAGAAGATAAACATATAGTTTGTGGTGCTTCATTGAATATGGTATAGAAATAAGTCTTAAATATTGAAAATGCTATATACTATATACCAAGAAATTCAAACAAGCAGAGACCACTTCTACCTTGTATATGATAATTAAAATACTAGGCAATGAAGTCACAAAGCACAGGGGAAGCCTCTTGCCTGCTTTCCTAAGGCGAAAGTGAAGATCTAAAAAGAGAGGCAGAGGAATGAGTGGGTGACACAATGCAATCTACCTGATGCTTCTGCGTTCACATAAAGGAGGCCATTCAGCTCTCCACTCCACCTAGAGGGAAGGTTTGCCAAAAAGGGTAGTAGCTGAACTGTGTCTTAAAGAATAGTAATCTAAAAATTAAAAAAAGAAAAGAGCAAAAGAGTAGTAATCTATGAAGGTGGGTCTGAAGGTTTGCATGTTGGTGGCTACAAAAGTGGGAGAGAATTTCAGAGTGCTAGCAAGAGAAACAAGCACCTAGAGTTAGGGACCAACACCTCAGAACAAGGCAGTGGGGCAGAGAAGAAAGCATGCTGGCCAGGTGAAGATTTGTGGCTAGGGAGTACGGATCCCCTCCTTTAGATAAGGAGATGGAAATAGGTCAAGTGCTGAAAGAGACAGGGGAAGCGAAAAATCTCACTTGAAGGTTTGAATAAATACCTGTTTGTTTTCTTGGGCAAGTTCAAGTGGTATTTTGGCATAGGAGCAGTATAAAATTAATGACCCTGATAGGAAATTACCTAAGTAACTCGGGAATCGGGTGGTAAGAGTGATAGAGGAAGAGGCAGTAGGAGTTGTTGACTGAGCAAGAAGAGGGAGTGGGTGAAGAATGTCATCCAGGGTGACACTGCCACCCTCTGCTCCTGGGTTACTGGAGAATGGGAGCGCCCTTGATGGAGATCAAGGACTGAGGAAGTAGGAGCGAGGCTAGAGCAGGGTGACCAATGACTCCCTCATCAATGTCATGCCTGCCACTTGGCTGTCTACTGCTGTGAGATGGGAACATGCCTGTTAATGGGTTTGGCTGCATTAGTCACTCACTGTGACTTTCCCAACTGTGCATAATTAAGAATGAAAAATTGTAAGAAACATAAACCATATGATCCTTTCACTGTTGATACTTACATTTGTTAGCATTTATAAATAAATTGCCATTAGATTCTGATGTCCACTCTCTAAAATGAGACACAAGCTGTCAATATCCGCATAGTGCCTGTGTCTTATAGACCTTGCTCACTAAAGGTAACTGTCTTGGAATTCATTTTTCTATAACTCTACGTGTTGTTTACCAGGTGTTGCAGTCAGGTTCGCATTGCTGGTAGAAATCACCCACCCAAGAGCAGCTTGTGGGAAAAAGAGGTTTATTTTGGCTTACAGGTTTGAGGGGAAGCCCCATGATGGCAGGGGAAAATGATGGCATGGGCAGAGGGTGGACATTACTCCCTGGACAACATAAAGTAGACCATAGCAACAGGAGAGTATGCCAAACACTGGCATGGGGAAACTGACTATAATACCCATAAGTCCTCCCCCAACAATACACTGCCTCCAGGAGGCATTAATTCCCAAATCTCCATCAGCTGGGAGCCTAGCATCTGGGACACCTAAGTTTATGGGGGACACCTGAATCAAACCACCACACCAGGTCTCATTAATCTCACCCTCAGACTCAGGTAATCCAAAATATTACTGGCTACACTCACTGAATTTGACTGTTCATCATCTTCCCTTTTCCTTGACAGACTTAAATGTTTCATTATCCAAATCTATTTCAAAATGGGGCCAGATCTTTCAAAAAGTTCTATATGTTTTTAAGGTACATTTAAACACCTAAGTTATGAAACACTTTTCTAATGATAAATAAATAATATGTTATATCAAGGAATATGTATATGTGCATATCAATGAAATGAAAAGTTAGACAAAATATTGTAGAATAAATTTATAAAAGGTAGTTTTGAAGACAAATTTATTTTTTAAATATTTTATTTTGTATTTATTTATTTGAGAGAGAGAGAGAGAGAGAGATTAAGAATGAGAATGAGTGCTCCAGGGCCTCCTACCACTGCAAATGAACTCCACCTTGTGCATCTGGCTTATGTGGGTCCTGGGGAAATGAACCTGGGTCCTTTGGCTTTGTAGACAAGTGCTTTAACCATTAAGACATCTCTCCAGCCCAGAAGTGGATAATAAGGTAGGATCTTACAGTGGAATGTACAATTGAGAGTCATCAGGCAGAGTGAAACCGTGTGTGTGTGTGTGTGTGTGTGTGTGTATGTGTGTATGCATGTGTGTGTGTTCATGTATATCTGTGCGTGTTCCCAAGGCTGAAAGAAAAAAAAAAAAAAACAGGTTCTAGGAGTTTCACTGCAAGTAGGGTGTGCCATGTTGGTGTAAGCAAACAAACCAGGAGCAAGAGGAGTGGTTCCCAGAAAGCCACAGAAGCAGCGAGAATCTCCTTTCATCCACAGAGCACAAAGCGTTCTCTCATTAATCTTCACTCGACACCTTATAGCACCCCAGAGAGCTCTTTGGTAGAAAGATGTTATAAATGTCAGGTATTAAGATAATAAACATAGAAACAATAATAGTTACTCAGGATCTTTAAATAGAAGGAAGTTACTAAGTGGTTTGGGTCAATATCAAAGGGTGATCAGAACTCAGAGTAGGGAAGGGCTAAGACATTCTGTGTGTACAGTGAGGAGAAAAACCTCCTGAGGGTAAAAGTAGTGTCCACTCCAAACATGCCCTCTGCCTGGTCCAAAGCTCCAATCAAACCATCATTCATTTAACTGATGGCTACTAGAGGGATAAATGCTGCAAGGAGAAACTTACTACATGATTTCCTTTCACCCTCCTCCTCCTCATTGCTACAATGCCAGATCATTGTAGAAGTTTAAGGATATGTCAGATTTTCTTCCTGGTAACCAATGGGATTTATTGTTTGAAGTATTTTGTATAATATAGCAGCTAATTCAATTCAGTATAAGATGCTGATATTGCCCCAATATTTTATACATGCAAGAAAATGCCTTCTGGTAACCAGCACTAATTTATCATTTTTCCCATGAAACATTTGAATTCCATATTGAAAGGAGACAGTAAGTCACAAACACTGCACACATACAGATACACACACAAATAGTTGTCCGTCACGAATATACCAATAGTGGACAATTAGCTACCTAATGTCCAGTCAGTTAGTTGTTAAGTGACTCATTATTAAAACTCTAACATGGGGGCTGGTGAGACAGCTCACTGGCTAAGGTGCTTGCCTGTAGAACCTAATGACTAGAGTTCAATTCCCTGGTACCCACATAAAGCCAGATGCACAAAGTGGTGCATGCATCTGCAGTTTGTTTATAGATTGGAGGCCCTGGCATGCCCATTCTCTCTCTCTCTCTCTCTCTCTGTTGCTCGCTCACTCGCTCAAATAAGTAAAAGCACATTTTTAAAACACTCTAACATGAACTAGAAGTTGAGTTCCAGCTTCCTTTTCAACAGCACCCACACTGCTTCTTCATGGGACAACCAAGATACCAGAAATCTGAAGAGGAAACTTTGGTCTGCAAGTTTTAGCAAGATGTCTGTGGCAATCTGTGGTACGACACATCATTGTTTAAGCTTTGATTTTCATATTTGACAAATGAAACATCCTACAGCTGTCCAGATACAAACAGAAGATTTGGTATCGTCGCTGTACTCCCAGCCATTCGGTTCTCTGTCACCTGCAAGCATGCTGCCCTGCTGACTTCCCATCCCCCTTGCGTTGGCGCACTCACACGGAGCATTATAATGGACTATGCGCCAGGGTCCTCACTCTCAGACATGCCTTTCCTTATCTGAAACTTAAAGAAAAATATGCCCTTAATTTTTATGGAGAAAAGTCAAAGTTTAATCCCCAAAACAGGTGTTTCAAAACAGCAAAGAAATTTAGAACGGAGGCATATTTAGCACACAACTACTGTTCCCCATAACGTTTTCCACTCTATGACATAAAATGTAATGTACCTTCGGGATGGAGAGGTGTCTTACCCTTTAAGGTGCTTGCCTGTGAAGTCTAAGGACGGAGGTTCGACTCCCAAGAACCCACGAACATTGTGGTACAAACATCTGGAGTTCATTTGCAGGGGCTGGAGGCCCTGCACACCAATTATCTCTCTCTCTTTAATAAATAAATATAAAATGTTTACTTTAAAAGTAATGTAACTTAAATATCTCCTCATAAACTATTCCTGTATCTCCTATATCATGAGTTTTAAATCCAACAAGTTTAATTGCATCCCCCAAGGTTTTGTCATAACCATCATAGCATCCAGCTTTTTCATTTTTCACCTTGACTAGCTGAGAGTATATGGTATCAAAGGTCTCACTTAAGATCATACAGTAGATCACAGTAGAGCCAGAATGAGAAAGCCTTTCTTCTTATTATAAGTTCAGAAGTCTGAAATGCACCGATACTCAGACAAAGGGGAATATATATATATATATATATGGGCTCACACAGTGTGCGTGTGTGTGTGTATACCTTTGCTGGGTCTATTTCCTCGGGTAGAAAATGTGAAATCGTCTCACCTCCCTCCCAATTCCTCCCTCCAACTCTCCTTTCCTCACTTAATTCCCACTCCTCATCTTCAGCCCAGTTCCAGGACCTTCTCTTCCTGCCTGTGTGCTCCATTTCAGGCAGCACCCCTTGTTTTTCCATCCTGGAAAATAGCACTTTTATCAGTTTGGTAGTATAGCTGTCAGTTACATGCAGTTATGCCTGTCCACCTAAATGGACTATATTATACAACATTTTATTAATCCCTGAAGAATAGGAACTGTGGTTTTCATGCCTTTGAATTCATGGGACCAGCACAGTGCTTATAAACGTTCCATGGGAGTTTTCTATAAAAAAAAAAATACAGTTCAGGCTGGAGAGATGGCTTACCGGTTAATTCACTTGCCTGCCAAGCCAACGGACCTCGGTTTGATTCCCCAGGACCCATGTAAGCCAGGTACACAAGGTGGCACACGCATCTTCAGTTCATTTGCAGTGGCTAGAAGCCCTGGCACACCCATTCTCTCTCTCTCTTTCTCTCTCTGTCTCTGCCTCTTTCCCTCTCTCAGATAAATAAAGAATAATAAAAATATTGAGCCGGGTGTGGTGGCGCACCTTTAATCCCAGCACCCGGGAGGCAGAGGTAGGAGGATCGCCATGAGTTCGAGGCCACCCTGAGACTCCATAGTGAATTCCAGGTCAGCCTGGGCTAGAGTGAGACCCTACCTCAAAAGATCAAATAAATAAATAAATAAAAATATTTAAAAAATTATAGTTCAATTTTATGAAGACCTTCAATAGAGAAAAATCTTAAACATTATAGTAAGTAGCTTAGCTACTAAGCACAGCTCTACTGAAAATAGGACATTGCACTTTACTTGACATCCTTTGGAATATTTAGAAAACATAAAAATATGAATATGATTATTAATGTTATGAACTTATGATTAAAAGACCTTTTGTGGTATGTTACAGGTACGCTGAACATTGTTTTCAAAAGCAACACTACCCTTCCCACTACATCTTATTGTGAAGTCTCTCTGACTTCACATGACCTATCGAAATCTTCTGGCTGTGTAGAGACGATATTCTACATCCATTCATAGCTCTTTGTTAAGGTCACTAGCAACAACCTGGAATTTCAGGACTCACTTTAAGAAGGTGACGCTTCAGTCAGTGATCTGTTCATAGCCCGAAGATGTGCTAGTGGGGACTGTCTTAACTATCACCACTACTTGTAAATGGTTAAAAATATATTATTTAGAAAAAGCTATCACTTCAGAATGTGTAGATGGGACATTTGTGGACAAGATTAAGTAGGTTTGGCCACCTAGTTCAACTGTTCCTCTGATGACAGAGAGTACAAAATCACCTAGGCTAAGCTTAAAATCCAGACCTCCTTAAGTAGAAATACAGGAGATTTAGACAAGTGAGGCTGGAAGAGGCGATCACAGAGAATTGGTCCTGTTTCAGCATGCATAACCTTGTCTGTTTTCTGCTCTGTTTCCACTTTATTTACTCCCACCTTCATTAAATACTAAATGCATATTTAATCTAGTGTTCACTGCTATAATTTCTCTTCCCTAGAAAATTTCATTTAAAAATATGTTTCTTCTCTTTCCTTTCTTCTTATAACCCCATATCATACATTGAAAAATAAAGAATTTAAAGGTATTTTTAAAGAAAATATTTAGTTATTTATTAGAGAGAGTGAGAGAATAGGCACACCAAGGCCTCTTGCCTCTGCACATCAACTCCAGATGCATGCACCACTTTGAGCATCATAGCTTTGTGAGGGTGCCAGGGGATTGAACCCAGGGTACCAGGCTGTGTAAGTAGTGCCTTTATCCACTGAGCCATCTCTCCTATTAATCTTCAGTGACTCCATTAGTGGTGTTTAAGACTAAACCAGTAAATTATTCCTATTTACTTGTGACAAAGGATAGAGATTAAGCCTGAGGCTGTGCTAAGTCTCAGGAAAAATTTTTGATGGAAGCCTGAGTTCTTGATCTAATGAATATGATACCAGAGCAAGGAAGACCTAAGTACCAACTGCTGTCTTCATATATGTAACCTTAAATTTCATTTCAATATGTTTTTGTTTTTTACTCAGCTGCTGGGCTCCTGAAGATTCAGAAATCTCTGCTTTGCATTTTGATATATTTAATTGAGACAGATAATGGAATCTTAAGCAGGAATACTGAGTGTGGGAACATAAGGTAACCCTCCTAGTCCTTCATTAAAACTGGCATAGGCTTTGAAGGCTGGAGACATTAGTGGGAATGGGGAGATTTGGAGAAGTTCTGAAGCAAAACCCCCAACATGATTAAAGCAGTTAGAAAAATCAGCAGATGCTCATCAGTTTGGAGCCAAGCAGAAATTGTTGATGGATCAAATTAGAATGAGCCCAGAGGCTTTGGGAAAACAGTCTTATAAGGTAAATTATTTCAAACCATGGGTGTCAACTATAGCTTCGTTTACTTAACACTTCCCTGACTAACCTCATCATTCATGGCAATCCTTTTCTGGGCCTGTTCAGAAGTCCCAGCTGGTTTTATCTCTCACCCCATCTCAGCCGAGATAGGCTGTAATCAGCGGTCCTCACTGATATTCCTCTGCTGCCCACACTCAGTCGTCCAGCAACAAGATGCGACCTCCGATAGGACCCTCTCCCCTCTGTCATATCCTCCCAGAATGCCTTCACTAATATCAACGCTAAAATCCAGCACCTCAAGGGCAAAACCTAAATAATCAGCCAGTAACTAGGTCCTCTGAGTCCTTGGCAATGCTGAGACTTCTCACCATAGCATATAATTAGCAGGAATATTTCTGTGATAGCATTTAGATCATTTATCAATCACAGACACATCAAACTCCCAAGTGCCAGATACTTAGTCAGATGCTGGAAAGGCAAGGAGTCATCGCATATATTCCTGGGCTCGTAATTTCATTGAACAGAGAATAATACGCATCAACAACTTAGCATAACAAATGTGTGTGTTACATTTACAGTGGTGGTAATCTCGGGATATGCACACATGAAAACCTATCACACTGTACACTTGGAGTATGGACCTTATGGCACAATATTTATGCCTTAATCAAGATGTATGGCTATTTCAGGCTTAGCAGTTCAGGCGTTTGCCTGCAAAGCCAAAGGATCCTGGTTCGACTCTCTAGGGCCCACGTAAGCCAGATACACAAGGGGGCACACGCATCTGGAGTTTGTTTGCAGTGGCTGGAGGGCCTGGTGCACCCACTCTACCTCTCTCTCTCTCCCTCTCTCTGCTTCTTTCTCTCAAATAAATAAATAACACTAAAAAATTTTTAAAAGAGGATGTATGGTTATTTTCAGAGCAGTCCTTTGGCGAATTTATTACCAAAAAGTAGTTTGGCATATTGGATATTTAGCAGAGAACAGCAAGTCAAAAACAAAGGAGTGGGGCACTGATTAAGCGTTCTCAAAGTTGCTGAACAGGGTAAATCATTTAGCAAAGCTAACAGAGAGGGGGTGCTGATGCAAAACTGTTGGGGAAATTAAGAAAAAGAAGAAGTGAAGTGTTACATTATTGTACTCATTTGCACCTCAAGCTGTATAGGATGACTGGATCAGGCCTATCAGTCGGAGAGGATGATGAGACAGACACGCTAGAGTTAGACTGCAGAGGGTATGCTCAGACTCCTGCCTAGGAATCGAGTAGGGAAAAGCATGTCAAGTATATGGTACTTTTCCTCTGCCTTTGTACAGCTCTACCATGAACATTGCGTGCACACACACACACACAAACATACACACTTTCTTTTTCAAATCAATAGCTATATCACCAACATTCTCATCAAAAGTAAGCACTGAGTTTAGTGTGGCTTAGTCTCGATCATAGAAAAGGGCCAGTGGTCATGAAAAATAAATTTCAATGATTCCATTACATTTTGCTTATCCAAACCTTAAACCTACAACTTGTTCCAGGATTCTTCTGAATTTCTTCATACAAACACACTCATGCACACATATGTGCACACATGTGCACACACACACCTACATACATATAACACTTTTTCAACAGACTTAAGAAAGACAATGGGGGATACATGGATGAGTGTATATATGTATGTATGTATGTATGTATGGATGGATGGATAAATGTAAGGGCAGGCAGAGATATAGGTTAGAAGAATAGAATGAAAAAAGATAAGTAGAAGTGAGGTATTCACAGGCATGGAAAAGAAAAGAGTTGAAGATAATAAAATGTCATGTTTTTACTCATCTTTTGTCTCTTGAGATATTAGTCATAAAATTGCTGACTTTCAGTGATCATCAAGTATAAAAAATGAGATTTTAGCTAAATGTCTGATTCATAATTTTCAGTGAGGAACATTTGAACTGAAAATCAACAAAAATGGCTGTTATAGAAACTTGAAATATTTACATATGTACACTGTAGAAACTCTGAGTATTGAAAATTCCTTTTGATATAAAAGTTCCAAGGGTTTGTTGTACCATCAAGCATATACAGATGAGAGATGGCAGAAGACTCTGGGATAAATGTGTCTCCCCAACCAAAGCTACATTTCTTCACTTCCTTGCACCACACTATAGCCCATCTGTCAGTTAAGGAAGACCACTAGGAGAACACAAATTTGAAAACTGAAATTTTTGGCTTACAGAAAAGTTGACGATTTTTGTGATTACCAAAAAGCTTCAAAATCCCAAACAATAGTAAATCTCATCTGAGGCTCAGACAAAAAGCAAAATGTTATGAGACTATTTTGTCAAACAATGGGTGAGGAACATTTCTAAAAATCTTTGAGATAGATGACTTCACAGGAGAAGCAGGCAGATTCTGTTCCCAGAAGCCCTCTTCCTTTTGGTTAAAAATATTGAATAGAGCCAGAAGCTGGCCAGTTGTTTCTGGTCAGGAGTGAAACATTGCTCTCAATATCTCTCTTTACAGATTTCACTGAATTATTGGATAAAAGATGTAAGAATACAAAGTACTATATATGAAGAAGACCTGGCTAACATTAAAACCCTAAAGACCCTTTATTGGGGCACCTTAAAGTTTTTGCCTTATGGTTACAACACTGGCCAGCCTACGTGGGCTCTTCATGAATAAGACAAGTCCAGTCTTTCAATCCAAGTTACTTCTGTGGGCATTTTCATGGCTTCGCTTCCCAATCTTCTTATGTAAGCGTTCTTAGCACAGTATTGATTTGGGGGGCATTTTTTCTCCATGAACTTTTCTTTTTTTGTGATGATTACTTTTTAAGATATTCGTCGGCAGACCAGTGCATTCAAAGCTATTTTTCCATTGACTTGTACTTGATCTGCAATCTAGTTCCTTTCTAAAGAGAGTCCAAACTTGGCTTAGAAGTGTTTGAATTCCAGAATCAAGAACAAATCAAAACTGAACACTGCATGCTATCCAGGTCCCTGGTTTTCCAAGTAGGATTTCCCAAGTTCTTAGATTACTTTTTTTTTAAGTAGGAGAACCATGACTGCCGTGTGAAGAGAGTATTAAAGAAGTCTCCAACCTAAGAAACCAGATTTTGCACTGCTTTTTATATAGTGAGGATCTATTTTCAATTTCACTTGATAAAAATCTGTTTATTAGAGGATGTGACATTCCAGACTGACTCCAGACATTCAGTGACTCACTTCACCTCACTCAACTATTGACAGAGCCTGGATTTGAAACAGTCCTCCAGGGCCTTCTTCAACTAAGCCTTTCTACCTCTCTGACCCCCCACTATTATAATGCCTCCTTCAAGCCTGTTGACTTATTCTTTGATGTAGTTTTCCGATTTATTGTCTACCAATAGTTTATAATTGTGCCTGCAGCATCTTTTTTTGTTCATTTTTATTTATTTATTTGAACATGACACAGAGAGACAGAGACGGAGGCAGAGAGAATGGGTCCCAGGGCCTCCAGCCACTGCAAACGAACTCCAGACGCGTGCGCCCCCTTGTGCATCTGGCTAACGTGGGTCCTGGGGATGGAGCCTTGACCCAGGGTCCTTAGGCTTCACAGGCAAGCGCTTAACTGCTATGCCATCTCTCCAGCCCAGCATTTTTTTTTTTTTCTCTGTAATCCTACCTCCGCCTCCAGAGTGCATGAGCCATGACACCCAGCTTTGTTTAGGTCTTAAGTACCTTAGTCAACATTCTTTTCTAATTAGTTCTGAGACTGTTAGTCCACTGTCAAAAGACGTGAGGGGTCACTATTACCATATTTATGTTAGCACCTTCCATGTGAGCAATATTTTGGTTATATATATATATATATTCAGTAAACATGTATTTCATGCCCTAATTACTTTGGCATGAACTCATATCCTTGCGAAGGTGACATGAAAACTAAAGCCCTAAATGTAAAACGGCCTGCCCAACGACGCACAGCGACATAGACGTGCGCACACGTCTTTGGTGCCGGTTCCGGTTCTGGTTCCGGCTTCCCTTCCTCCCTCTTGACTACCACCGATCCAGAGCCAGTCCGAGCCACGTGCAGCCTGCTTTGCCTTGACATTTCAGGTGACTTGGCTCTTTATTAAAACCAGCCATGCATACATGCACAAATTACTAATTCACCTTCTAACTTTAATACCTACAACCTGCTGGAGCAAGACCAAGGGCCTGTGAAGCTCTTCTGTATGGCTTTCGCAACCCCCCTCGTGGGCCCTTCCATTATCAATGCCACTGCCTTGACTTTCTTTCTTGCCAAATGAACATCTTGCCCACTGTTGATACTCTCTTGACCTCTAATCACTGCTAGATCTTCTTGACCACGGGAGTTTGGTTCACAGAGTTACCCTGCTCAGGCCAAAATACTGCACTTTAGGGACAACTCTGTATGTAATACACTAACCAAGAGGCTGAGTTTCTCTTGGGACTCTAAGTCTCTATCAGAATATTCAGAGCATAGAAGATGTAAGGAGGACAGGTAGGAACCTGACTTAAAGTTGACACTCTCCATGGGAAATAACAATGGCTGGGGCAGAGCATATTCTCCAGCACTGATACATGTGGTACTCAAGGGAACATGTATGTATTTAGAGAGATAGATGATTGACAGGTGCATAGATGATAGAGAAATACACACTACATTTCTATCACCTACCATCTGTCTACTATCTCTCTCTCTCTTTCTCTCATAGAGAGACAGAGAGAAAGAGAGACAGAGAGAGACGGGGGGCAAAGGGAGGATTTTATTCATATAAGTAGCATAAATTGCATATGTTTAAGATTTGTGATTATTTTTGCAAAATATTGAGACTAAAACATCCCAATAATTCCTTGAAAATAAACTTCATTGCCTTATTTTTCAGCAAAGGCAGGGCCCATGAGTGAAACTAAGAAAATCCCAAATGGCTGATGATGGCATAAAGCTAATATTTTGCCCTCACAGTAGGCAGGTTGAGAGCTAAAAGGTGTCCATTTGAATATGTGTGGAAGGGTAAGAAGCTTCTTTGAGGTATCAGAAGTTCAGTTTTCCATTGAAAGCGAGCGTCTTTCAGCAGGCATGGCACAAGCCTTTTCTGGGTCACTCGTAGCCAGATGATCCTGACACAACCCTCTGTTGCAAGATGAGGTCACTGTTCACTGATGCTCTGTGCTCACGAGCCTCTTTGAGCCGCCATCTCATACGTGATACCACTTATGGTGAGCGCCTTTGTGTCTAGTTTGGAAAACCAGTGGAAGGCAGAAGGTAGTTTTCTTTCTCTACTATAAAAAAGAGGGTTTTTTTTTTTGGGTCACGGGTGGTTGCTTTCTCACTGAGCTTTTAAAGAAGAGAGAAAATGCCTTCAGTTTGCTGGGAGCAAAAAATATGTTCTTTTTCATCTGAAACCATTACTTGCGACTCACTAAATATTACTGAGCATCCTACAAGTGGCTTATCATCATATCTATTTGCAACTGCAAACTGAATGTATTAGGAAAACCTCTTCAGACCACTGGAGCCTAGAAACCCAGGAAGCTTTGGGGAATAAAATATCTGACAGCAGGTGGCCTGGGTAGACCAGCTGCGTAGCTGCACATAGAAACTGCCACTTAACAAGTTAGGGCAGACTGTTCCCATAGCTCATGGGGAGTTGGACACAATTCTATTCCCTTTAGACACCCAGGCTGCAGGGGGGGAAAGAAGGCATTTCATCATGCTGTCTGCCTTCTGTTTCATGTGATTTTAGATTGTACTTGGACAGCACAGTTTCATGTGCTAGAGTAAAAAAATGTCAGTGCCAGGAGATCCTGGACCATTGACCCAGAGACTGTATGTCAGTAGTCTCATTGCTTTTTTGGGACATGGTCAGTTACCATGGTTACTAGCAGCCAGGGCCTATTAGTGCTTGTTAGTGTTTAAAAGGTGATTTATAAGCATATAAATAATTGGCAGCTCGTTAACAGGTGGGGCTTCTGAACCCAGCTGCCTTCGGCAATTATCTCCAGGATTCCAGAGCGGTGTTGCCGTTCTCTGCAGTGCCTGCCCATCAACCTTGAAAACAAGGCAGAGGAAACAATGCATTAGCGGGCTAGGTGGAGTCTATCACGTGACTGGTGGAGGACTCCTCTCTCTCTCTCTCTCTCTCTCTCTCTCTCTCCCTCTCAGATGGAGAGAGTATGGGTTTCCCACTTGTCCACTTTCAATTTCTCCTTCTGAAAATGTATCTGCTCCATCCCATAAACCCTTGTTTCTTGGCAAATTAATTAGGAAAACAGCCAGACTTTCATTTAAGTGGCTATTTGTACTGGAAACGTCCCCCATCTAAAAAGATCCCCCTGAAATGGCAGCCATGAAAGTGTATATGAGAAGCCAGGTATGGTGGCCCACACCTTGAATCCCAGCACTGAGCAGGCAGAGGATTGCTAGCCTGAGACGACATAGTGAATTCTAGGACATCCTGGGTGAGAATGCTACCTCAAAAACCAATAAATAAATAAATAGAGGAAGAAAGAAAGAAATTATAAGAGATGAGAATAGTGTAATACCAGCAGCTCAGCGCCGCCCCCCCCCCCCCCCGGCAATCTCTCTCTCTTTTAATTGTATCTTGTTTCAAAGACAATGTAACTAAATTGACAAAAATGCAACTATTTCTTAGAAAGAGAATATGAGAATGATATGGGTTACTTAGAGGTTTGGGGGGAGAATACACTTGAGAGATGAAGGCTTAATACTCCCAAGGGTAATAAAAGCACTAACCCTCGTTATTGATGCTTTGTGGAATCTCGTTGTGTGGTGGAGACTGAATTCCGGGCTCCATGTACATTGAACACACGTGATAACACTGTGCTGCATCCCAGCGCTGTTGGTGACGCTTTTGATACTGGAGAAAAGCAGGAGACCATGGAAAGGCCTCGGCAGGCAAAGTCATGAATTTTAAGGATTTTTGAGATTTCCGTGGCCTGGAGCCACAATTCTGTGACATCATAATTTTGACTAGCTAGATCCAGCCCAGAATACTCTTAGGTTTCATCATTAATTTTAAAAGACCTCTTCAAAGTATCTCATCTCTAACTATACTTTTAGAATTATGGGCTACTATGAAAACATATTCACTGAGCAATGTCATGAAGTGGCTCAGCGGGTAAGAGTCCTCACTCCACGCACAGGAGGTACCTGAGTTCAAACCCCAGAACCCACATAAACATTCAGGCAGGAGCACACAGCACCCTCAACACTGACATGCTTGGAGGCAGGAGGATCTCTGGCGCTCCCCGCTTAGCCCAGTCTAACTGAAAAATGTAGACCCCGACATCTCCCTCTGGCTTTCTGCATACATGGAGCGAGGAGCCTGAGCATCTGCACAAATCCATACACCATACGCACACTCCATACTACACACACCACCCCAGTGATGTGACGTAATGAATTCATCTTTCTGCTCCGTAAATGATGCGATGATAGCTTGTTACTTTGTAACTATTATTACTTTGGTCTCAGGTGCACGAGCAAAAGAGAAAGAAAACAGAATAGTGGAAGATGCAACAAGGATGGCGACAGGGAGGAAGACCACTGGGAAGAGGAAGTTTGGAGAGGACTATGAAGAGGAGAACGCTGAAGGCTAAAATGAAGTTCCATCTGGTTTCTGCGTCTTATTGATTTCATTTGTAGATCTCACGAGCCTGTGATCAGCAAGCCAGCCACTGCTATTAGGGGATAGAAATAGACGTATGAACACAACCACTGCGCATTGTGCTGTGGATTATTCTATTATCCTATCTGCTCTGGGGTGCACAAAGGAAACGGTGACAGTATAGGTCGTCAAGCCAGAGGGGCTACTTATCCCTTCAATTATTTTTAACTTGTATAATAGCTTTTGTCCCCCAGTTCACTAACACCCTAGTTCATTCTTCCTTCCCTCCTTCCTTCCTCCCTCCCTCTCTCTCTCTCTCTCTCTTTCTTTCTTTCACAGAGAATGAGGGAGAGAGGCCAGGGCCTCCAACCACTGCAAACAAACACCAGACACTTGTGCCCCCTAGTGCATCTGGCTAACGTGGGTCCTGGGGGATCGAACCTGGGTCCTTTGGCTTTGCAGGCAAATGCCTTAACCACTAAGCAAGCTATCCTCTCCAGCCCTCTAACATCCCAATTCTACTTATGAAATTAGAAAGAATGAACTCACCAACAACATGAAAGTGTTATTCTGGTTGAAGTAACACTACTCTGCTCATTGGGATACATTCTGTTTTAATAACCTGATACTAGTTTTAAATTCTACCCTTTGCAAAGTTGGGGGGGATGTTATCTTTATACTTTGTCTGTCTTGCTAAGAGTTTTGGACACATTATTTGTTTTCTGAAGGAAAACTATTTCAAATAGAAAATTAAAACAATAAACACTCCTTAACTTATCGCTATGTTCCAAGCATTATTCTAAGTAATTTCTAGGCAGTAGCTCATTAATTCTAGTTTATAAGCGAGAAGTCAACATTGCTACCTTTTTATACTCAAAAAATAGAAATGTTTACAACAAAATCTGAGTTGGGTGTGGTGGCACATGCCTTTAATCCCATCTCTCAAGAGGCAGAGGTAGGAGAATCACTGTGAGTTCAAGGCCACCCTGAGACTTCATGGGGATTCCAGGTCAGCCTGGGCTAGAGGGAAACCCAACCTAGAAAAAAAAAGATAATAATAATAATAATGATCTGTTCAAGGATATAGCAAGAAACAATTAGGACCAGATTTGAAACCTGAAAACTTTCTATAATGGAGAATGCCCGGCTTCACCCTTCCATTTTGACAACAAATGTTTGTGGCCCACATCAGATGTGAATAAGCAAGGAGATAAGAGAGTATACCTCTTAACATACAAAGAAATCTAGTGAGACGCAATATCAGCTTTCTTGAGCCCCTCTGAAAAGTGACACTGCAAAGCACCTTTGAAGAAACATAACTATAGTAGCGCAATTCAGAAGTGACAAAATACCAAAGCAACTTTCTTCCCTGGCTAATCTGCAGTCAAACAAACAAAAAACTCTGCCTGCCCAACCCTCGCACCACCCGCCTCCTACCACCACTGTAGAAAGTAATCTTTAATTTAATTTAATTTAATTTAATTAATTAAATTCCAAGGCCCATGTATACACCGCTAAGGTTAATTTTGCTGCTGAATCTTGGGCTTCTGAGGACTCTGCTGCACTCAAGCAAAAATACTGTCCAAGTCCATCTTTGTGTTAAGTGTCGTTCCCAAAGCCAAAGTCCTCCTTCTGATAGTCAGGAGAGGAAAGCTAAGGGAGAGTTGAATGGGCAGAACATGATGAATTTTTTACCACTTTTTTGCATGACATAGTACAACCATAGATACATGTCATGATGCATTTGTTAAGTCCCACAGAATGTACAGTGCATGAGTGAGCACTAAATAAGCTATGGACTTTGCATGACATTGATGTGTCAGTATAGGTTTCTCCACTATAACGAATGTACCGCTGTGTTGAGGGGTGTCAGAGTGGGGGTATTGTTTGAAGAGGGGTTCATGATTTTGAGAGAACTCTGTACTTTCCACACAACTTTTCTGAGAACCAAAACCTGCTCTATAAATAAAGTTAGTTAATTAATTATATTTGTAGGCTGTTGGTGAAGTAGCAAGATTTAATCTGAAAGTGTATTCTCAATTCAAGGCTGAGACTGTAATCTCTAATTGAGTACCATCTACTTAGACAGTTACTAGCCACAAACCATTATTTAAATTAAGATAGAAATTAATTAAATTTACACAAAAATAAATTTCAGATAAGGCTGAAAGTGACTACTATATAAGATTATCTAGGTATATAATATTTCTACTATTAGAGAAAGTTCATTTCAGATGAGTTCTCTCTAGAGGAGCTACTATGTATGTCTAAATATTAAAAATAGGAGTAAAAATCTCTAAGTTCCCACCAAGGAAGCATGAAGAGAAACAAATAAGAAATGGATAAATATGATGATAGGAGATTTAAACCATTAATGATTAATGATATATATACATATATATCATATACATATCGTCATATATATATATATATATATATATATATATATTCAAACCACTTTGTCTTTTGTCAGGAATACATCTTTTGTATAATGAGAGAGGTTTAGAGAAAATGTATAAAAGATACTACTTAAACATTAAAATTAAGAAATAATAATGTTCTCATAAGATTTCTTATGCAGAATGTATTATCTAAATAGTATGATTAAAATTTGATGTGGCTTTATTAATATAAGACAAAGTTGGCTTTCAAAGGAAGAATATTGCTTGGGGAAAAGAGCAACTCTAATTATAAGGGGACTGATAAATTGGGAATTCATAACAATTCAAAATGTTTATACCTCAAAAGAGTGCAGTGAAACTCAACTGGCTAAATGGGCAAGGACGCAAATCCTTGTTCATGGGAAAGACTATATAATACATGATAGAGAACCATGTGTATGTAACACTACAATAGCACTGCAGTCTTTGCAAGCACATATGAATCATTGAATAGAAGACTAGAACAGAAAAGATTTAAAAATTACTTAAGAATTAAAATAATGGAATAATGGATGTTCTGAACGTTATTGTGCCACCTTAGAAATTCATAATGAGAAAGAATATATATTAAAATCAGAAAATATTTGGAATTTATATTTTATTGATTGATTGATTTGAGAGGATGGGGGGAAGAGTACCTTTGGCCCCACCAGGACCTCCTGTAAACAAATTCCACTTGGATGCCCCACTTTGTACACCTGGCTTTATGTGGGTACTGGAGACTTGAACCAGGGCTAGCAGGCTTTAGAAGTATGGCCTTTAACTGATAATCATCTTCCTAGCCCCAAATATTTGAAATTTAACAAAAATTTCTAAGTTGCTATGGATTAGTTAAGAGATCCTAAAATCAATTAGGAATAATACGCAATGCATTATGATAAAATTTCACCAAATGATATGGGAAAAAGCTAAAGCTACACAAAAGGGAAGTTTAAAATTTTAAACCCTTATATTTGAAGAGGGATTTTTTAAATAACTGATCAAATCTTCAACTGAAGGACCTAGAGCAAGCAGAGTAAAATTAGGCCTATAGTAAACTGATGAAGCAATGAAAGAAAATGGCAAAAGTCAATGAATGATGTAAAAGTCAATAATCAAAAGTGGGAGCATTAGAAAGATTATTGAATCTGACCTATTTTTATATTTGGGGGAAAATTTATTGAGAAAGGAAAACATCATAGAGATTATGTAACAAATAAAAAAGATATAAGGTAGAAATAAATTCTACAAGTTAGATGAGCAGAAACAACTCAACAGTATGTTTATATAATATTAATATAGAATATCAGGGTTTTAGAGATGGCTCAGCATTTAAAGGGATTTGCTTGTAAATCCTGACAACCTGAGTTTGATATCCTCAGTACCAATGTAAAGTCAGATGCACCAAGTGGTACATGCATCTGGAGTTCATATGCAGTGGTAAGAGGCCCTGGCATGCTCATTCTCTCCCTAACCCCCAGTCCTTGCAAATATAAATAAATTTAAAAAAAACTAAAGATAGGACACCAAAAAAAAAATCTTCAGAAATCTGCCTATGAAGGCACTCCAGGCTCAGATGCCATTACCAAATATTTGAAACCAGAAACCATCATAACTATATACAAATCCCTTCAAAAATTCAAGATTTATTGTGAGGTCATCATAATATATGGGATATATCATAATATATTAGGCTGACATATGTCAGATGTAAGATTCTCAACCATACAGAGAATAAATGAGGACATGCAAATGCATAAACACATGCAGAGTAGCACGTCAGAAGTAAGAAGAATTCAACTCAGGTATAGAAATGTGGCATGACATTACAAATTCAATAATGTAATTCGCCATGCATTAAAATAAAGGATAAGTGCTCTAGAGGTGATTTAGTGGCTAAGGTGCTTGCTCACAAAGCCTAATCACCCATGTTTGACTCTCCAGATCTTACATAAGCCAGACACACAAAGTGACACAAGTGCACAAGGTCACACATGCATCTGGAGTTATATTGCAGTGACTTGAGGCCTTGACACACCAATACTTCCCTTCCCCCTTACTCTCACATAAAAAAAGGCCCGTCTGTTGGGTTTGCTTCAAAAATAAATAAAAATAAAATAGGCTAAAAGCCATATAAGCATTGAAATTTATATGGGAAATAACATTTGACAAAACTGAGTATACATTATAAATAAAACCTTGACAAATTAAGAATTAAAAAGTGCTCCTCAATTTGATTAAAGGCAGTACAAAAATATAATACTTAATACCTTAGCTATGAAATATTTTCGCACTTTCCTCCTACTCACCAAAACAAGCTAGGATGTCCTCTCTTACTATTTCTATGTAATATTTTCCTAGAATTTGTTCATGTGCTACAAGGCCTGAAGAACAAAATAGTGGAAGAACTAAATGGAATAATCAGTGATATAATATTTGTAGGCAAAGTGACTGCTTTTCTAAAGAAATATTAGAAGGACTAAATAAATTTGGTCATGTTTCAGAATTTCAAAACTAACTTAAAAAATCATGTTTTTAATCTATCCTGCATTTCTACGGATGGCTTTGCTGGGTACAATCTTTGTAGGCAGTCCCCCCCCCCTTCTATACTGTGAATATCATCGCACATTATAGGCGATCCTGGCCTTTCAGAGTTCTGCTGAGAAATATGCTGCCAGTTAATTAAGACTCCCTTATGGTATCTATTTCTTACTGCCACATAAAATATCTGCATCTCTCTTCTTTGAGTGTTGGTTGTATTGAATTGAATGGAAACTTTATTTTCTCATACCTCAGAGTTTATATTCCTCTCTAGGACTGGAGGTTTCCTGCTGTGATTTTCACCTCTTTGGTTTGTCAAGTCCTTCTTGTACCCCAATATGCTGAACATTTAGTCTTTAAATTTTAGCCTAAATTTTCTGTAAGCTTTTTTTGCATTGCTCTCCATTCCTTTTTCTTTTTTTTTGCTCCTCCAACTGTTGTTTTCAAAAAGCCCGTCTCTGAGCTCATACTGTCTTTGGATGCACGCATTCAGTCATTGATGCTTTCTATTGCATTTTTATTTTGACGTAGAGGCCATCACCTCTCAGGATTTATGTTTGATCTTTATAATAGCTTTAATTTCTCTGTTAGATTATTGAGTTTTTCTTCTGTTTTCTCTTGAATTTCTTGAAGACAGCTCTTTTGAATTTCCTGAGAATTTATTACACTTGGTACTATATGGTCAGTTTCTGGCACCTTATTTTTACTGTTCAATAAGCCCGAAATTACTCACAAGTTTTTGAGGATTGTTGGGGTGCAACACTGCACGCACATTAGCTGATTACGTGTGTATTCCAGTTTCTTCAGACTAGCTTTGTTCATATTTTCCTTTCCAGAAATTCAAGCTGGGTACTGACTTAGAGCCTGTTGTTACATCACAATTTCAGCACAATATGACACTCTAAGTCCAGACCTGCTGCCAATCTACTGTTGATGTGTGGTCACTGCTTGAGCACCAGAGAACAATCCAAGCCTAGGATTGTCCCAAATTTGTTCTTATTGCATTCAACAACAAAAGAGAAAAAAAAAAAAGCATATGGAGAAACGTCTAAGAGCCAGGCATGATGGCACATGCCTTTAATCCCAGCACTTGGGAGGCAGAGGTAGAAGGACTGCAGTGAGTTCTAGGCCACCCTGATACCACATAGTGAATTTCAGGTCAGCCTGGGCTAGAGTAAAACCCTACCTCCAAAAGCAAAACAAAACAAAACAAAAAAAGCAAAAGAAAAATTGAGGAACATTTAAAAAGAGCAATCTAATTTCCCAGGTTCTTCCTAGGGCTGGGCCAAACCCAAGCATGTCTTACACCATCACTGACCAGTGGTCAAGAACTGCAGAATTCCTTCCAGCTCTGGACAAGATCATAATGAAGCAATACACTCTAGGGTTGGTGCAGAGACCAACCAAGCATAACAAAGTCTAGAAGCAAACCCACACACATTCAAATTACGGATTATAGACAAGGTACATAAACGAACCTTCAAGACAGTCCAGTCTTTTCAATACTTGATGCTGATAATTGGATATCCAAGTGTAGCAAAATGAAACTAGACCCCTATATCTCACTCGTTTCTGAAATTAACCCAACAATCATCAAGCTGGGTGCTCAATATCTATATGTGATATTAGTCATAAATTGTACCTCAATTTAAATATGTATGTTTATTGAACACTCACCAAAAGCCAGATTCTGGGCCAACAAGTTTTCTTTCATTAAATTAGAATATCCAATAAATGGACTTGTCTAGCTCTTTCAAAGACTAAAACTTAAACTTTATATTATATTTTATTATCAATATGATATACATTTTTTTTCCTTTTTGGTACATAAAATACCACTAATCTTGACACAAGGCACTAAACATCCAATGAAGAGAGTGCAAAATCTTTCAATGAAGCCGGGCGTGGCGGTGCACGCCTTTAATCCCAGCACTCAGGAGGCAGAGGTAGGAGGATCGCCTTGAGTTCGAGGCCACCCTGAGACTCCATAGTGAATTCCAGGTCAGCCTGGGCTAGAGTGAGACCCTACCTCAAAACACCAAAACCAAAACAAAACAAAACAACAACAACAAAAATCTTTCAATGAAGTATAGTCTAATATCTAAACCACTATTGTTCCCCAGACCACCTAAAAAGAAAGAAAACAAAACACTTTTTCATTCATATTGTTCTTTATGAATAATTTTGTGAAGAAAAACAACAGATTTTTCCTTAAAATCTTAATCTGTAAAACAGGGGTATCCATCCAGTAGCCTTTAAAGCCTTATGTTCGATGGGAGATGCTCATGTTATACACTAAGGATAGCAAAATCTATTTACTATGAGCTTGTAACTTACAGGGAAACATCCCTGAAGCTTGGGTTTAATGTCAGCTGCCATCAGCTGATGCAATGTGGTGTTCCTACTGCCCATGTTCTGTGAGGTAAGCTATGAGGCTGACAGGATTACCAGATTTTGAAGAAACTGAAATCTTACCACTGTTGCCTTTATGTGCAATATAAATGCCTTTTTACATGTTTTTTTTTTCAATTACTACGATAATTTTGAGACAGAATGCCAACTTGGAACTCAAAATTTCAAATCAAACCCCACCCCCAGCTGTCAGCAATACCTTTTAGTTTTCCTGGTGCAGCAAGTTTGTTTTTGGCATGAATTAGTTAACAGTCAGAGATGAGAAGGGAATTTAAAATCGGTATGCCTATAAAACATCCTCTCTTGTAAACATTTAGAGAACATGTAAGAGCAAATTGCTCTTTTATGAGGTCTGCAGAGAAACATAATACATAACTTGCTTTTGTGGTGATTTTTGAATTTTGTCTTTCTCTCAAATTGTTTAAACACCTTTTGCTTAGAGAAAATAAACCCAAACTCAACATAGCAAAGGCTCACACAGACTCCTTCCTGCACCCCGGGGTGTTCATGCGCTCTTGGATTCGCAATCCTTTCTTCTCACTCTTTCTTTATACACACACAGTCGTTCATTTCTGTGCAGTGTAGGATGTGCTTGCAGTGTGTCTTTCCTCTCTGAGAACATCCTTACACTTCTAGTGCCTCTTTCTTAGCACCTACCTCACTTAAATAACATTCATTCAATGACGGACTCATAAAAAAAAAAACAAAACTTCTGAAAGCACAAAGAATATGTGCAAAATGTTGGTGAAGTGCCTAAACTACAATGGAGAAGAATTTTCCTGCCACCAGGAGCTCATAATTCCAAAGGCATTAAAACTAGAGATTCACTAGTGTGATTGCTCATCTGTGTGAAGTCTCTTTGCAGCAATTAACATTTGGCATGGGAACGTGTGCCCAGAAGTGTTTTTTCAGTGGCCTTTGGACTGAAGGTGTGAAAAGTTACCAACCTTCTTTTGAGGCCACCATGACAGTCTTCTGATTAGTCTAATACTTGTTCAATAAACGGTTTCCACATCCTAAAAGTATTATTCCCCAAGACTAACTTGTTTAACATACAAAAGGAAGACCAGGGGTGGTCACTGTCTTTGCATCTTTATCTCTACACTTTTGGTCTTGCATTGTCCCATTTGTGCATTAAAACAATGCTTTTTTTTTAAATTTCTAAATATGTAGGTAGTGCTGTCTATGAGCCTGGGAGAGTGTTGCATGAGTAACGCCCAGTCCTTGTCTTCAAGAAGCATGGAATAAAAACTGCCCTTCAAAACAAGTTATTTTCCCACACAGTTTAGATTTTTAACAGCAGATAGAACACACACACACACTGACTTTATTTAGAGAGGTGTGGTGGTTTGATTCCAGTGTCTTCCATAAACGTACGTGTTCTGAATGCTAGGTTCCCAGCTGATGGAGATTTGGGAAGTAAGGCCACCTGGAGGCGGTGTATAGTTGGGGGCGGGCTTATCGGTGCTTAGCCAGCTCCCCCTTGCTAGCATTTGGCACACTCTCCAGTTGCTATTGTCCACCTTATGTTGGCCAGGGGGTGATGTCCACCCTCTGCTCATGCCATCATTTTCCCCTGCCATCATGGTGCGTACCCTCAAGTCTGTAAGCCAAAATAAACTTTTTTTTTTTTTTTCCCACAAGCTGCTCTTGGTTGGGTGATTTCTGCCAGCAATGTGAACCTGACTGCAACAGAAGTGTAACAATGTTTATGGTTAATTTAATTTATGTGGGAAATGACTTTTATGATAGCAAATATTTGCCACCATTGCCTAAGGATGATTTAGTTTGCTTGAACATCCTTTAAGATAGTATCATATTTGCTTTACACTATTCTAAGAGCTAATTATTAGTATTATCTATATTGAGCAAGTAAGAAACCTAAGGAAAATAATTAAGTTTTTTTTTTAATTTGCTGAGTAATGAACAAAAAATACCATATAAGACAATGAATAAAATTTGTTATAAACTATACAAAATCTCCAATTAGTTTAGAACAGTGAGTAGAAGTGAAAGTTATGTCAGTCTGCTTAAAAGGCATGAAGTTTTTCTTCCTAGACATACTTTCCAGAAATATTATGTCTTTATCTTCTTCTTGGAATTTGTCATTTCTGAGTTTCTTCTTATTTCTTCTCCTTTGAGATTGAAGAGGCTTAAATGACTTTCTGCAAGAAAGGTCCACTCACAGGGCATTTGAAACTTTAAATAATTCCTTTTAACTTGGGAGAAATACCATAGATTGAACTCTTTGGAAACAAAAGGTAGATCCTTTATTTATTTTCTACAATTATAAATAGTTGTTAATCATCTTTACTAATGAAAATGCATTAAAAGAGCCGGGCGTGGTGGCGCACGCCTTTAATCCCAGCACTCGGGAGGCAGAGGTAGGAGGATCTCCGTGAGTTCGAGGCCACCCTGAGACTCCATAGTGAATTCCAGGTCAGCCTGGGCTAGAGTGAGACCCTACCTCAAAAAAAAAAAAAAAAAAAAAGAAAAGAAAATGCATTAAAAGTTTTAAGTTAAAAGCCAGGTGTGGTGGCTCACGCCTTTAATCCCAGCACTCAGGAGGCAGAGGTAAGGAGGATCACCATGAGTTTGAGGCCACCCTGAGACTCCGTAGTGAATTCAGGTAAGTCTGGGCTAGAGTGAGATCCTACCTCAAAAAAAACAAGCAAAAAAATAAAAAATAAAAATAAAAAACAGTTTTAAGTTACTGTAATCCTTGCTTTATGTAAAGCCTATTACTGTCTCATTTTTTTCTTCCAACATCTGTATTACCTTTTAAAGAATGCCTCTGTCCTCCATCATTTTCCCATGGTGACCTTATATACTTACGCTAGGTACTCCTTCCTTCTAATCTTCATTGTGTAGCTGTTATTCTTCGATATTATTAGCCTGGTTACTTTAGATATAAAGGCTTAAAGCTCATACCTATTTCTGAGTGTTTGTCAACTTTTCATGTCCCTATCATAGTGATAACTTAAATCTCTGACAGCAAGTATCAAAATCTCCAAAAGTGCATTGCAGACTGACTTCAAATAAATTTAATAAAGAAACTGAGAATAAAATTATTAGTGTTTGTGGAATAAAATGTATTGATTGGTGTTTGAATTCAAGGTACTAGTTATCTTACTAGTTATCTGATTTTATTGCCAGTAATTTTAGAAGCACCTTACAGTTGAATCAGGGAATGGACTTAAATTTGTTCTCCTGAAGCTTTAAATATTTTCCATAGTTAAATAGAAAATGATGGAGCTATACTATGACATATAATAGGTTAATATTTTCAAGGTAGACATAAGTTTATATCATCTGTGTTCCCCACCAATTATCTACATAGTTTAGACTCTAATATTGATACACTTACACAGGATATGACATTCCCATTCTTTCCTATGCTTCTCCTTTTTTTGTTAACTCTTTTAGAGTGTTAAAGCATTCCCTTTCCTATTTAATTAAAAGTAAATATTGAATGAATTCCTTTTCGTAAGAGGGAGTGTAAGAAAATAGTACAATTTTGTTACAAACCATAAAATAGTCTTCTAAAATGCTTTGTGAACCTTGGTATTTCTCTCTTGAACCATTAAAAGTTGTTTGAATGTAAAAGGAAAAGGAAAATGTGATTCTTAAATGCGATCATAGTGACAACTGCCAAAAGCTAAAAATGTCTCATTGTTTTATTGCGCCAGAATTTTAGCTACCATGAAGTCACAATGACATTATGAATGCTCACTAATGGATTATAATGGTAAATCAGCATGTTTACAGAATTCCATGGCAACTCCAAGATACTGAGAAGCTATTTTTTGAAATATTTACTTTCATTTATTTATTTGAGAGAGAAAAAGAGAGAGGGAGACAGAGAATGGGTGCGCCAGGGCTTCCAGCCACTGCAAACAAACTCCAGATGCATGTGCCACCTTTTGCATCTGGCTTACGTGGGCCCTGGGGAATCAAACTGAGGTCCTTTGGTTTTGCAGGCAAGCACCTTAACCGCTAAGCCATCCCTCCAGTCCTGGTATGCTATTGTTTTGTATTGTTTTCAGGTTCAGAAAGGGAACATTTAGCAACTCTGATTTGAATCCAAAATACTTGGTGATATGTGGAAGGATTTGATAACATTTTTCTTGCTTTCAGTTGTATTGAGCCATACTCCATCCTATATGATTGTTCCATGCTTTTGTGGACACAACAATAGTGCTCCAGGTGTCAAGATCAAGATTAAATTACAAGCCAACAGAAAGTTGAATAACTGTGACGACAAATTTGTCCACTTCCTGCTTAATCGGAATCAGTCGCATAGATGGGGGCTGTTAGCCTTGACTTAACCTAAGATCTGTTCTATTTCCATCTCCTAAATTCATGTCATGATTCAGAGTTGACCAGATGTTGCATAAACAAAAGCATAAAAAAAGTATGATTCAGTGGTTGCTGAGGAAATCGGAAACAGTCATAAATAGAACACTGGATAAATAAGCGGCAAGTGCTGTGGGTTGAAATGTATTCCTCCAAAATTCTTATGATGTGGTTCCCCCCTCACTCAGCAGCAGCCTTGTGTGCAATTATGTTCATTAGTAATGGTTAGATAAATAAAGATTGGGTCATTAGGATTAGTATTTAATCCACAATAGCTAAGGTCCTAATGAAAGGAAGGAATTTGGACAGGTTATCTCATGTCAAGACGAAGACAATAATCAAAGATATTCAAGCTGATGAATGGCAGATTGCCAGCAAATAACCAGGAGCCAGAGAAGAGGCTAGGACAGTCCCTCACTCGCACCTGCAGGGGAATCAAGCCTATGACTACCTTGACCTGAAACTTCTAAACTCCAGAGCTCCATGACAGCGCGGCCCTGTTCTTGAAGACAACAAAGTATATGCTTCTTTTGAAAAGGGCAGGAAACTATTACGTGAAGTCAACTTCAGAAGAGCATAGCAGTCGATAATTGTAGATAACAGGGGGAGGATGGGCCAAGGAAACACCAGGTCCTAAGGAAGACCTCGAGCCAGAAAGACTGGCCTTTCTTTAGTGGAGTAGGGGAAAACCAATCATGACAACCAAAAACTTCAATAGTTCTGAGCCGGGTGTGGTGGCGTGCACACCTTTAATTCCTGTACTTGGGAGGCAGAGATAAAAGGATCACCAAGAGTCTGAGGCCACCCTGAGACTACATACTCAGGTCAGCCTGAGTCAGAGTGAGACCCTACCTCAAAAACCTCCCCCCCCCAAAAAAAAAAATGTTGAACAGTTCATAAGTCAGGGGAAAAGTCAACTTTTGGGAAGTTTTTTAACTGAAAGAAAAGCTCTCTCATTCCAGTTTCTCCAATTCATTATGAAGTTTTAATTGTTGTATTACTACTATTATTATTATTATTATTATTAGCAATGGATTCCAGTGAGACACATTAGTATGGAATGAAAAAAAAAATTCAGAGAAGCATTAAAGTTTTTCTGACACTTGTATATAAACCAGAGAAATTTGATGAGATTAGACATAGAAATTATTCGATCACTGTTTAACTGCAATGTCCTCATCTCTAAAATGGAACCATGTATATACTTATCCTACCGATTTTTTTTGTGAGAATTAAAGGATATCATCAATGTACATCCTGAAATCAAATACATGATCACAAACAAACCACACCTCTTCTGTCAAGTTAAATGTGGACACTAACATTTTTCCTTATCCCTCTGTTCCTCTGAGTTCTTCGGAACCTTTACTGCTAGCATAGGCCTTACTTTATTCAAAACAACATTTATCTAACAGTGTGTGGTTAAAACTCGGGGTTGGACATAAGTAGAGATGTATTATAAACAATATAGTGGGTAGCATGTGAACGCTGGCTTCCTTTCGCTGCCCCAGGCCAACACTTCATCACTCTCTCAAACTAAGTGTAAGTTCAAGGCTTCAAGAGTCATAGCCTACTTAGAAATTTGGGCCTGATTTGTTCTTGATTTCACTTAATTTCTAGGGGTAAAGTACAACACAGAGTGATGTGATTGAAGGGCAGAACATCCCTCTTTCGTGTCTCTCCACATGCCAACCTCTTTCCATATGTACTGCATGTCTCAGGGACAGGAAGCTACGCAAGTTGGGAAGAGAAATATCTGAGAGGCTGACCCCTCCTGGGAACATTTCAGCTTTTCAGGATTCTAGGTCATCTCTCTCCTTGATATTTGGAGTTCATCCCCACTGAGAGAGCAATCTGTTCATACCACCTTTTCTTCTTCTGGTTTTTTGTTTTGTTTTGTTTTGTTTCCTTAAACAATTATTATTTGCCCATGGTCTAATGCAAAATACTTCAGAATATGCACTTTTAAGATTCCATGGAGCCTGTACCTTCACACTTTTTTCTCTCAATTAATTTTAATTGAAATACATGAATGTGTGTTGTGTCTCTGTATGTGGTATACATATGTGAGTGATGCATACATGATGCATTTATGTATGTGAGATATATATTCTCAGCGTTTTTTCCAGAAAAAAAAAAAAACATTTTATGCTTTTTTTCCTAAACTTCAACATTGCAAAAGTCCAATCCTAATTGCTTCTTGCATCTACAAATTTCCATTTTTGATATCTAGCTTTCATCCCCTGTGCCTCATCAAACAGACATATCAAAAGGGATTAACTTAAAAATTGACATTAGTGGTAACTCCATTCACTGCAATTTTAAAACACTTCAAACAACTAGCAATTGGTTGTTTTCATCTGGGCATTGGGTTCTTTTAAGTCAAGAATACTGGGCTTTGGTAGGATGACAAAATATATATACATCAGCATATGCAAATGTACGCAAATGTGAAAGCTTGTTTGTGACTTGCCAGTAGTGACTGTGCTCATGGGTGCTCTCCTATGCTGTGCAGAGAGCTGGAGAACTATAAGGGTACAGTCAGCATCCAGCTGTGCTACTGTACAGAGATGCTTGAAGAGCCTTACCTTAGAATAGAGAAGCTAACTTCCTGTAAAGTCAAATGTCTTGAGAAGGGCAGGGAATGACAGCTGCACCTCTTGGGAAGACATGATACTTATATCCACTGAAAGATCAGAAATGGCTCTCAACTCTCTGCTGGTGGGTGGACATATACTTACCACCAGGGCAGGGTTCACACAAGGCAGGAGGTCATAGGGCAGTGCATTTAAAAAAATAATAAACTGGATAATAAAATAAAAGTTAAAACTATGTGTTTGAAAAATGGCAAAATGGATATGGAAGATATTTTAAGCCCATCTAGAGCTTAACTCTCTTAACATAGCTGGGTTCCAAGATGTTGTGTTTTCTGGCTTATTGACTCATGAAGGAAAGAAAATACTGAGGGCAAACTCATAGGACATAGACCGAAAGGAAGATTTCCTATACTACATGTTTTTATCATGGTCTTTCCCCCACTAATTTCCATATTATCTCAGTGAATTCTCAAATTATCTTGTAAGATAAGGAAAAGAAGGAAGAAGCTAATATTACTATTTGTTAAATATGTTTGAACTTTAAGAAGATAGAAGTAACATTTACTTTTATAAAGTATTCAGTTTATGTGGTTTTTTTATATCTGTCATAGCAAATGCCTCAGACTCTAATGATAATTGCACAATTACAGTATTTCAGGGAGCAACTTTACTTGAGATACAGTTAATTTCATCAGAAAGCTTGGTATACATTTGTTTATTTGTGTCTTCTGTCTCACAAAGTGATTGGAGAGGTCGGCAAGATAAGAAAACTTTTAATTGGTGCATTCAGCCAAGCAGTTCGGCAACAGGACGTTAATTTTTATTTTAATAATGTGATTTTAATTGAATACTTTGCTGGTGCTGCACCAAATTGGGTCTGTTATTTAAAATGACATTAATAAAGCTCACCCCACTTCTACAAGTAATGCCACCCACACACCCAAATAATGTTATCCATTTGGGAACAGACAAAATTTAAATTACTATTCCTTGAGGGATTCTTTAGCAAAATGGGGTAAGTTTCAACAAACCAGCAGGTTGTTATTTTAGAATGAACAAAATTGAATTTGAAATACAGCTTCTCTTTCCATTATACTGCAGCAAAGTCTTGCTACTATCCACTGGGTTGTATCAGGTTTTCTTCAGTAACAGGCTTGTAGTCAGGCCCTTCCCCTCGTAACTAGGCACAATAGGGATATACCCAGAGCAAAGCTTATAAAGAACATTACAGATCTCCTCCATGATTGCTTTTTGTTATTTCTCTGGCTGAATATTTTCATGGCATGGCTCTATGGGATTGTATAATAAATTGATTAGAAGAAACTGGAGTCCCTAGATGAGAATTTAGTCTTTTTTTTTTTTAAATTCCTGCTGACCTAACTACCTACTCAGACATGGAATAATTGGCTATTGTGTTACCATTGAAAACAGGATGCTAAATCCATTCTAACAAAACTTCACAATTTACATTCCTCCCCACCCCAACTCTGTTTGATTTTATAACAAATGCAAAAAGTAGAAAATATGTGTTGATAGATTATTTCTTTTGGATTTCCAAAAGTGACTAACTAGCTTTAATATTGAGTATGTAGACATAGCCAGAATCAATGGCTGAAATCAGAAGTCTCAGAATTTTGAAAAAAACCTTTTTCATATTCCCAACTTCTTTTAAAAATGTTAAATGTAGACACAGAGAACACTCAATTCCTACCAAACCAGATATCCAGAGACACAGAGGCTTCCACGACCTCATCACTGAAGCAGACCTAAAGTGAACCCAGCATGACACAGGGAAATTTGTGGAAGAGGGGGAGGAAAGATTGTTAGAGCCACACGCTGGGTCATAATCCACAGACACATTGCCTCCTACCCAGAACTGATGGCTAACGCCACAATGCATGACCCATATTCCCCAACGAGCAGGGTCCCTGTGAAGAGGGGAGTATAGGGAGGAGGATGACAATGGTACCAACTTGACTGTGTACACTGAGTACAAAACTAATTAAAACAATGTTAAATATTTTGACTGAACAAAAACATGCTGAAGTAAGTAGAATGTAGTACAGTTGGGTAAACAGTAAATAGATGGTGAGTATTTGGGTGACCAACAGAGGAAAGCAGTGAGAAAGCCCAGGGTCTAAGGAAACTCACAAGAGTGCCAGCTATTTTCTGAAATTTGAAGAATAAACAGGACAACAATGATGGAGTTTTCCATAGGGTAATCATGGGTAGAATAGAATTAAACACCAGAGAGATAGAAACTGGCATGTATTTGAGTAAGAATGATACTGTTTTACACTGTGTTACATATTTCCACATAAAAAACATGTACATTGATAAACATAGTTTCATTAAAAAATCTTACAAAGAAAAATTATTCTATCATTTATTCACAGTGAGATATAGAGTCTCCATTTTAACATATGTAGGTTGTATAATAGCTACATGGTTTATGTACTTCTAATTTGGAGGCATAACTTTCAAAATTTTACTGCTACTTATTACCTGAATACTTGGAAGGAAATTTTTTGAACTCTATGTATAAATGAAAATAATAACTTAGTTAACATAATAATCTGGTTCACATGTTCCATTAAAATTTAAAATGATTATTTTTGTTAACACTATAATTTAAGAACATTATATCTGAGTTTGATATGGGAATAACTTAGACTTGGAAATACCATTTTAATTTCAGGAGGATGAAAAGGAGCAGAAAATAGGAAAGAATAGTCTGCAGTCCACATACCTGACTTTGCTAGGTTTCTAAAATTCATATGCTAGACTCCCTCTAATGCTCATTCCCTTCTATATTCACTCCAGGTTCTAGAGCTTACATATCCTTCAAACTCATGGTTTATAAATATAAAAATAAATACCTTATTATTGCTTTGTAGCCATGTTTGAAACTGAGGCAAATTGGGCAACCTAATAAATGAAAGCATACTTATTTCATGCCTCGCTATACAGCCAAGGCTGGCATCAAACAAAGATCTTCTTGCCTCAGCCTCCACAAATTGCACCATTATGGACATACAAAATAGTGTGCAAAATATTCTATATTACTAGTCAATGATGGCCTAAAGATGGAGCCTTAGGTCTGAGGCTCATGTTAAGGAAGTATTTCACACAGTGTCAGAGTGCTGTAGGAAGCAGGGTTTCTTGATCTTGACTATGACACTGTAATTAGTAAATCATACAATTGATTATCTAACATGCCCCAGGCACTGTAGTATGTATATTACAAATATCTCCTTTAATGTAAACAACAATCCTGTGAGCTTATGCCACTGAAAAGAAGAAACTGGACAGGTTAAATAATTTGTGTCCTGTCATACATCTTATAAAGGACAATGGTGGTTTCTCAGTTCATTCATTCTATTTCCTAAAGACAAGCTCTTGATTATTACACTTTATTGCCTATTTGGTAGTTAAACCATAATATTTATTTTCTAGGTTTCGGGAAGAAATATACTTCTTTAGAGCCCTTTGAACATAGAGAAAAGAAAACATTATTTGTGGGTGAGGAAAAGAGTTGGAAATCCAGCTACAAGATCGTAAACCCAATTAATGAGCAATGGAAAATAATAAAGGACTAATTGCTAACGTACCTACATTCTGAGGACTTCTGCAAAATCGTCTGATAAAAACAGAAAATGTTTGAGTAGAGTCCTTATTGCATCTAAAAACTCATCAAGCCTTTGAAATGTTGGTGCCAAAATATGAGCACAATCCTGTGTTCCGAAAGAATGCCACTTTGTAGTTGCTTGTCATCCCACAGGAAGCCATACTGTGATGCTGCTTCCTAAAGAAAGGTACCCACTGAGGCTGGGAAACCAAGGTCAAGGAGTTGCACTTTTTCAAACACTTGAAAGTGGATGCTGTTTACAGCAGGACACTGCATTGAATTTTTAAAATAAAAACAAACTGATACCTTGTATGTTTTCATTTGATTTGTATAAAAGGTATTTGGTTCCTTAGGGCCTCTCAGTACACATAGGAAATAAAAAATGAAATATTAAAATTAAAATAGAAAAATCCATGTAGTTCTTGAAAAAATAATTGGCAAAAGTCTATGAAACTCTTGGTTGGAAATAACACTGGAAATTGTAGCTTTTTATATTTCTAAGGATACTTTGATAACAATGAGTGAATGAAAAGGAATAATATTTAAAAATTGGTCAGGAATTACAATGCCTTTATTGTTGCTATTTCATATTATGACATTTCCCTCTCCCCATAGATAAAAAGCCAGTATTTACTTATTAGAAGCATATTAATATTTGGCTGTTAACTACATAACTCTCCTATTTGTGAGAAATTCTCATAAACTTTCATTTCATCCAATTCTGGTTTTGCCACAAAAAAGTTGACTTCCAGTTTTCATTTAGGGTATAGTGTCTAGTTGTAAAATAATTTTGATGACAGGATGCTAGGTCATTATGGCATTATACATGATTAAATTCAGATTCAGCAAAGGGAATCTAAAAGGTGTAAAATACTGTTACCAAGCCAAGAAAGATCTACTTATTACCTGGGGGGAAAAATATCAATCATTACTGCTTCACAAATAAGCAATGGCATAGGGTCTTCTGAGATAATACAGTAAAACAATGTGGTCAGAATAAGGATAAACCAGTACTTTAAACATATAATGCTTCTTTAAATGTACTATAAGCACCTTGACAGAAGGCATCACATACTAGTTATTCATCTACCTTTAGTATCTAGCTCTTGGAAGTTAATAAGTCAAATTCAAGGTCATCCTAAGAATTTAGGTCAACACCCTCCCTACACTGTAATGTGAGGTCAGTTGGCTCCCCCAGCAGGTTAGTGATCATTGTGGACAGTAAATCAAAGAAAAAAGAGCATGGAGCTCAGAAGTTAAATAAGTTATACAAGTATGGAGAACCATAAGGGAGCAGAAATTTTGATGTTAAATAAATAAAATCAGGAAGGTCAAGGCCAGGTGGAGTGCAAAGTTCTACCTAACTTCGAAGCAAAGGGATAACCTTGGGATCTATGCCTACAAATGCAAACACAAACGAGCTACAGGAGGGCTGAAAGAGCCAAGTGTGATCTAGGAATCCAAGTGCGCCTGGGTATGGGTGCTTGAGTGGGGAAAACTGTGTCCTATGTCAATCAAGCTAAGGCCATTTGTTGCTCATTAAGATCTGCAAGCTCTGTGCTTTGAATCCACTCCTTGCTCTTAGATTTACTATTTAAATTTATTTTACTACTCAAGTAAAACTTAACTCTATCAAGTCAAAGGCTACTAAACATTATTATAACACTTTTTTTTTCAGGATATATCAGGGAATCAATGAGCACTTAAAGGGTAAATAATATGAGAAGGACAAAGAAAGCCTAGAGAATCAAGAAAGAGGATATTTTGAATACTCCTATTCTGCTCATGAACTGCTATGCTTACTAGGCAAAGAGCAAAGTGGTCCCAAGAAGGAGGGATTTATTTAGAAGGGAGCAACGCATGATAAAAGAAACTTCATATAGAAATAGTGTCCTTTCTTTGAAAAACTAATGCACGGCAAATAATTGAGACTGAGGAGCTGCTTAAAGAAATGTAATACTCCTGTAAGAAACAGATCTACTCACTTTCCATCACTACTTGTTTAAGTTGAAAGTTAAATCACCACCATTGTAACATGCAATAGATAATAGATATTAGCTAAGCATAGTTAGTTATACTTACTTCATTTTTCTCAAAATTAACTTCATAGAAAAATTGCCAATTTATCGTCACTAAGTTAACAGAAACTTAAGAAAATGTAATAGCACAGATTCATTAGGGTCCAAATTTTTATTGATAAATAAGAATATATGTTCCTGCACACATTTGGCAATGTTAAATTCAACAGACACTTGATTAAGTATAAGACATTATATTATAAAAAATTATAATAAATATTAAGTGCTTCTGTTAAGCAAAGAAAAATAAAATACACCAGTAACAGGCACCCTTTATATCCTTGAATGTATCTTTTCTTATCTCATGGACCCTCCTGCCATAACTCGCACTTGCTCATACATGTTAATTAATATGAACTTCATAAAATGAGAGTCCTCCTTACTGGTCTGACCACACTCCTTCTTGAATGATGCCTTTCTCTTGCCATCTCTTTGTTCTCCTGCAGGATATTAGTTTATCTTAAGTGTCACCACCTTCAGAGGGTCTCAGATATTTACTTCTAGAGGTGGTTCCCTTTTCATTTAGGTATTTGACAATTCACCAATGATAATATGTAAATAAAGCTGTCATGTGCTACTCTCTACAACCATTCTGAATGGCTCTGTCTTATTCTGTCAAATGGTCTATAAGTTATTTGAAAGCAGTGATGTTCAACTCCCATATTTAGCTTTTACAAATTGCACATGAGAGATACCTAAAAATCCTTTTGTTGAGAGGCTAGAGTCACGGGTGGAAGGAAGCATTTTCTGCACAACACTGAATACCTGAGTTAGGATCCCTAGACCTCAGATAAAAGCCAGAAGTTCCAGGTGGTTTTCAGTAAACCCAGTGTGTTTAGGGTGAGAATGGAGTCAAGGACTGGAAAATCTCTCAGAAGATTTTGAGAGGACTGATGAGCAACCGAGAGACATCAAGCCTCAGGTGCATGCCTACACTCACATGCTAACACGCATGCACATATACACATGTACATTAATACCTAATAACCATTTTACTTATTCATTATTTGTTCATTTATTTATTTGAAATTGAGAAAGAGATAGAGAGAGAAAAAGAAAGAGAGAGAGGGAGAAAGAGAGAATGGGTGCACCAGGACCTCCAGCCACTGCAAACAAATTCCAGATGCATGTGCTACCTTGTGCATCTGAGTTACGTGGTTACTAGGAAATTGAACCTGGGTCCTTAGGTTTCACAGGTAAGCACCTTCAGCACTAAGCCATCCCTCCAGACCATATAAATAATCTTAGATAATTTTAAATGAATTAATTAATCTTTGTAATCTCCAATTGGCCTCAGACATAGTGTTTGGCAGGTGATATTAAGACTTTATCTGAAAATTAAAGGAATGGAGAAACCCTCCAGAAAAATGAAAATATTTTCACTTCTCTACTATAAAAATGATAACTAATAGCAGATTTTTTTAAAAAAAGGAAGAGTTCTATGGGATGGTTATGACTGTTGCACATGGACATGTTATTTATTTTCTTTGTATGTCCATAAAATAAGTAACTATCAAACAAATGAAACATAATATTAGAGGTTTCATTGAAACTCATCTTTCTAGGTTGTAATATGCTTACTATGATTTCTACTAACATTATAACTCATCCTTTCTGGTATATTTTTTCATAAACAATAAGTGATTTATCTATATGGTGTGCTTCTAAAAACAGGAAAAATTATGCTTGCTCAACTTGTTTACATTTGTACCATTAAAGATTAAATTTATCTCACTTTGCAGTGCCTGGCATTACCTACACAAGGCCATCATAATAGGAATCAAAGGTAGGTTTGGGAAATAGTGGAGAATGGATCTGTGAAGGTGAAAGCAAGAGGAGAGAACTATCATGGCTTCTTTTCTTTCTTTTTTATTTTACAGAGAGAGAGAAAAAAGAAATAGAGAGAGAGAGAGTGAGAAAGAGAGAGAGAGAGAATTGGCACGCCACTGTAATCAAACTCCAGATGCTTTCACCACCAAGGGTGCATGTGTGACTTTGTGTGTGTCTCACCTTTGTGCATCTGGCTTATGTGGGATCTGGAGAGTGGTCCTTAGGCTTCGCAGGCAAACACCTTAACCATTAAGCCATCTCTCTAGTCCCATGTTTTTTATATATAATTATGGAAGTTGTCAATAAAAAATAAAACAAGCCACAGAAAGAATAAAAGAGATTATATTTACATTTTCACAGGGAAGCAGTCAAGATACAGAGATAAAACAGGAATTAGATATCCTTCAATACTTACAAAAGATGAAATATAACACTTTGGAGTTGTCTTGCCTATGGTGGAAGGTTTAACTTCAACAGTATTGCCATGCCCTAATACCCAACTGTTAAAGTGTGTTTCATTCATACTTAGTGAATTTAAAAATTTATATATAAACTTCATGTCCTCCAAGACATATATCACTTGGGATATTTCCAAGTGTGTCTCCAAAATTGCTGTTATAGATTCTTGCTTCCTTATTTATCATAAGTTAGACTGGAGACTACATAGAACTTTTTTTAGAATTATAGGACCTCTTGGTGGTTGGTGACTATGCTGTAATGGCCTGCACTGCCCTTTGGGTTACCATTAGTGTCAGGGTACACAGTGGCAGGTACAGTTAAACTGGTTTGATTTAAATAGTGATTAAAATCTCTGGCATGGCCATGATTGTACATGCAAGTCTGTTTCAAAAGGAGAAAGCTTGTTAAAAATAATTAATAAAATCCAAATCTCAAGAGACCAATTAAGATTTAAAAAAAGGAGTCTCTGAAGTCCAAGAGAACTGCACACATTGCCCACAGATCTGGATTGGCATGTTTTCTCTTCTACTCAACTGGAATTATGCATTCAAAGGATATACACTGCTGCATTTGAAATGACCCAGGGTGACAAAGAAAGAGAAAGTGGCTGGGAATTGAAGAGAGGAGTAAAATAGGAGATGATAACACATAATAATAGGACTGGAAGCTTGAATGATATCCTATTTAAATGTCTTGATGATGATTAAAAAGGGATAGTTTTCAGGATAAATTAAGAGTCCAATGCATTAAAAATTAATTCAGGAAGTATTTTTTACATGTTAAAGGTAGATTGCATGCACACATTCAAGCACAGATTTCCTGTTTAAGCATCATGACAGGAATAGAAAAGTGGTAGAAAAAACTGACAGGTAAACAATATACCCTTATGAAAATGAATTCCAAAAATACATTATTGAATCTTAAGAGATATATAAGTTGATTCTTTATAATAAAGTTGGATTGGTGACAGAATATGTTTCTATATATCACAGGGTATGAAAGTTTCATTCAGATTTCAGAACTTCTTTGCTTATGAGTCACAAATAATGTTTCCAAACAAAATATTGAACTAGGAAATATAGGAGGAATATATAAAATCTACCTTCTCATTCAATCATTGCATTATTGATTCATTGAGTCTGCCTGGTGACAGACAACTTTTTAAAGTCTTAGCTAATATATATTGCAACACAGGGCCAAATACTCAACTCTACTGTGAGAACGTATGTAGAGCTATGGTTGATACATCAATGAATAGGGTCAGCTTCAAAAAGTCCTTACTGAGACTCTTGGTTAAGAGAGCAGCATAGTAGCCATGCCAAAGCAACCTTAGGGGAGGGGAAGTAAAAAAAAAAAAACACACAATCCACTCTTCTGCCAAAAAGTGAAGGTGTATGAGGAAGTATCAACCACAGCAGAGAAGCAGGAGAGACCCAGGGCTTCTAGCAACCACAGAAACATCCAGAATGAGCTCCCAGCACAGTTTGGGTCCTAGCGCCAGTGTCTGAGAAAGAGCTACACTGTTCAGTCCTTGCCTGAGCCACAGGAGAGGAACTCAGGTTGGGAGGGACTCTCCAGTCACATCAGCCTGCTTGCAAAGTCAAAAATAAGCTTCCCTCAACTATATTCCTTTCCTTGCCACCACAGGGTTTCCCCTCAAATCTGCAAGCCAAAATAAACTCTTTTCTCCACATGTTTTGTTTTTTTTTTTTTTGTTTTTTCGGTCTGGTGTTTTGTGCCAGCAAGCAGAAGATAATTGCAATACCTACCACAGTGGACTCCACCCTCTGGAACTGTAAGCCAAACTAGATAGAGTATTTCTTCCCATCAATGAGATAGTAAATATTATGTAGGCTTTTCTATCCATCAAATCTTCTATAAGGCCAAGGACCATGAGATTCCAAGTAATGACAGTTTATTCTGTTAACTAGTTAGTGAAAAATAAATGGGAAATTTAAATTTTAATCATTACATTCTGTGGAAGGAAAGAACAGGTCATACTTTTAGTTGGTGTACAGAATAAAGAACTTAAAAGTAAGGAAAGCATGAAGTAAAGGAAAACTTATTTATAAATCAGTATCCTTGAAGGGGTTCTCACTCTTTCTTTCCCTCCATCACTCATTCACTTCCTCTTTGTCTACCTTTCTCTCACCCCCTGACTCTTTTGCTATGCTCAGAATAAAACTCAGGACCTCACACTTGCTAGCCCAGTGATCTATCTCCAAGCTATATTCCCAGCACCACCCCTACCTCACACACACACACACACACACACACACACGCACATAAAGTTCTACAGTAGAGTTTGGAGGAATTCAGTTGACATCTTGCATAGATCTTGTACAAAATTCATACTAACTTTGCTTGGCTTCTACACTCATTTACTTACTACCTAGTATAGATGATTGATAGATAGGTAGGTGGATGATAGATAAGTAGCTAGAAATAGATAATAGAGGCAGATGATATAGATGATAATGATGGCTAGCTAGCTAGATAGATAGATAGATAGACAATAGATTAGATGATAGATAAATGATAGATGAAGGAAAGATGGACTTAGTAGTGACAGTATATAGGAAGGTAAGGAGTCTGGACCAGTTTTTGGTATAAAACTCATCTTCCTCTTAAAGTATACAAACAACAACCTCCCTGTGATGACTGTTCTGGGATTCCAAGAAGCTCTGCTATGGCAAATTTTCAAGGGGTGGGATACAAGAGGAGTCATCAAAACAAAAAAAAAAAAAACCTAACCTGTTATCAAGATTTGTAGTGATTCTGTTTTATGTATAAAATACTCTCTGGTTATGGTTAGGTATATGGAAAGGAATATATGGTCCATTCTGTGGATAAAATAATGTGAATGATCCATCACAAGGCACACACCGAACTCCATAGTATATTCTGTACGTTGTTTGCAACAATCAGGGAGTAGAGTGGTATATCAAAAAAAATCTAAATGAAAACTAAAATTACGATGAGGTATAGACAACAGTCAATCCTTGCTGTTTGTTCTGAATAAGTTCTTAGGGGACATGAAAGCAGTAAGTATTGGGTCAGAGGAAGTTTCTTAGAGGCTAGGAGAGAAAGAATCTTTAAATGAGTGGGGGAAAAAAACAGAGGGTAAGAAGTCATTTTACTTTTAAACTAGTATTACCATCAACAATGTAGTGAGCAAGTCTGGAACTCTACCTCAGTGGTATTTCTTTTGCAACCATTTGCACAAGGTTGATTCACAGTATTGAATTCCTGGAAGCTAAGCCTATTTATCCATCTGCACATTCATCTCAAGTAATGAAATACTTTCTTACAATATAGAAACCTCTTGAGTATGATTACTTATATGACTCAATTTTTTTTCAAAAAGATTATCTTATCAGTGATCCACTGGGTTCCTCAACTGCATTTCATGTGTATTTGAAAATCGTCCCAAGGTTGTAATCCATAGCTCTTAAATTCAAGGTATCTTAAAAATTATAACTTCAGGGCTGGAGAGATGGCTTAGAGGTTAAGGCATTTGCCTGCAAAGCCAAAGGACCCGGGTTCAATTCTCCAGGACCCACGTAAGTCAGATGCACAGGGGTGCGTGCACCAGGAGTTTGTTTGCAGTGGCTGGAGGTCCTGGCATACCCATTCTCTCTCTGTGTGTGTCTCTCTCATAAATAAATAAAAATAAATGTACAACTTCATTTTCCTTTTTATACTACAATGGACCAAAAACCATGACTAGAGGTAATGATGTCTACATTTAGGAAGCTAAGAAACAGGTATTTTTTTCACAGAGATTTCTCTTGTCCCCACCTGCAAAGATAAAGGGATATCCATTTGACTTTTGTTTTTGACACGAAACAAAATCTATTTGTCTAACTTGGTTTGTTCTACTGTGTATTTTTGTTCTATATTTTTAAGCCTTACTATTATTGCTCACACTATACATCTTTTTCATGTTTTTCCACTCATCTGGAAAGTATTATAAAATTATGAGAAGGATTCTGTCACACCACAGAGAAATAAAGATAAGTTTTCTAGGAAATAAAGTGATTAAGTTATGTACTAGATGAAACATTTGCAAAATTATTAGTTTGTTATGTTCACTGCCATTCAGTCCAGTTTATGCCTAAAATAAATCAATATACACAGTACTTGTGAGTTTGAGATAGAGAAAGAGAAGGAAAGAACCCCACCTACTTCAAAAGGTTTTCAAAATAATGATGTCTTTCAGCAGGATCATGACCCCAGTTTTCACGATAGTCTTCCTTGTGCGAAATTCAATAGCAGTCTCTTCACTCAAGATCCTTCTTAGTAACACCAAGGAAGAGTTACAGCAATTCTTTTGGACTGTCTTTCCATATATATATATATGATTATTTTTGTTGTATGTCCTTGGCAATAGGAACAGAGGAAAATCATTAGATACTTGCTTATCCCCTTCAAACTTGGTTCTGCCCCTTTCTCCTTTTTTTAAAATTTTTTTAAAATTTTTTTTGTTCATTTTTATTTATTTATTTGAGAGTGACAGAGAGAGAAAGAGGCAGATAGAGAGCGAGAGAGAGAATGGGCACGCCAGGGCTTCCAGCCACTACAAACGAACTCCAGATGCGTGTGCCCCCTTGTGCATCTGGCTAACGTGGGTCCTGGAGAATCGAGCCTCAAACCAGGGTCCTTAGGCTTCACAGGCAAGTGCTTAACCGCTAAGCCATTTCTCCAGACCGCCCCCTTTCTCCTTCTTAAGGAAGATATTCACTATCCCAGAGAGTGCAATACATTGAGAAGACCAAGTTTTCGGGGCAGTACCCATTGTCAGCAATGTGTCTCCTCAAGACGATGATAAATAGCCAAGGGTGCTGCTCCCCAGGTTTAATAAAAACTGATAGGCATGATGTTGGACTGCTTCACATCTGATTTTGAGACAAGTAATTTCCACAGTGACAAAATTTGAAGAGAAGCTGAGTTTTCTTTTCTAGATTCTTGGGACCCAAAGGTAGCGGGCAGGAAACAAAATGTTCCCACCTAAAATCTTTCAGTGAACATTAAAGTCTTAAGTCAAGTTGTAAAAGGTGAAAGCTAATTCCAATATCTTACTTTTGGAAAAATAATATAATATTAGATGGATTGTGTTTGGATCTCAAAAATATAAAGTTTATGTTCTGTTTCTCTAGTGTTGATTTTGTTGTAGTTTTAACTGTTTTATGTTAAATTTATAATTCTGTTTATGTCAGCTAACAAAAACCCAGAGCCATTAGTATACTACTTTCCTCATCTATTTTGAATTTCCACATAATTTCTTTCATTCCTCAAAATGTCACTTGTGCTATTGTATTCAAGTATATGTCTCCATAGAACAGTTCTTATTTAATCCAGAATTCCATAGCTTACTGATCGACACCTCCACATGGGTTTTTAATAGGAATTTCAAAAGTAAAGTATCTCAGAGCTGGGGAGATGGATTAGTGGATAAACTGCTTGCCATGCAATCTTGAAGACCAGAGAATGGATGCACGGGCAGGCGACATGCCACCCTGCCTGTGAACCCCCTGGAATCACACTGTGAGGCAGCAACAGGAGATCCCTGGGGAAAACTGGCTAGACTTCACAAATCTGTGAGCTCTGGGTTCAAAGTCAGAGATCCTGCCTTAGTAAATAAAAGGGAGAGTGATGGAGGAAGACATATGAATGACATGTATGTGCACCCACACATGCACACAAACATGCATATACACATACCCTCACATCATACACACATACAAGCAAAAAAAAAAAAAAATCCTGAGAAAAGCTTCAACTCCTACTACCATTCATGTTTTCTCCCAACTAGTACTTCTATTATTCTAATTGTGCAGGTTAAAAATAACAGAGAGGGGCTGGAGAGATGGCTGAGCGGATAAGGCGCTTGCCTGAAAAGCCAAATGACCTTGGTTTGATTCCCCAGGACCCAAGTAAGCCAGATGCACAAAGTGGCACATGCGTCTGGAGTTCGTTTGCAATGGCTAGAGGCTCAGGCACACCCATTCTCTCCTCCCTCTCTCTCTCTCTCTCTCTCTCTCTCTCTCTCTGCCTTTCTCTCAAATAAATAAAATATTTTAAAAAAATAACAGAGAAGTACTCCATGGGTGTCTTTCTCTGACACCCTATATTCAACCATGGGAAAAAAAAAAAAAATATATATATATATATATATACTGATCCCTTATAATCCCCACAGTCATAAACCTTCTCCAAATCAGGACTTTAGTCACCTGAGTTATTGCAGTAACCCCAAGGAGCAGTCCTCCATTAACTCTGGGTTGCCCAGCACAAATCTGTTCTCCAAACAACAATCAGAGCAGCATTTTGAAAGCTGATGAAAACTTACTACTTGCTTTAAACTACTAACCCGCTTGCAATTTCATCCAAAGTCCCACATTATCCACTTCATGCTACTGACTCTCTGACATCTCCCACCAATTCCTTTCAGTGAATCTCCTCCCAAACCGTACTTTGCCTTTGGCCTCAAGGCACTTTCCTCACTAGTTCTTGCCCTGGACACTTTCCCCAGGTATTTCAATGGCCAACTTCTTGACTTTCCTCAGGTTCCCCCTTACATAGCATCGCAAGATCTTTCCCTGAACATCTTACTCTATATATCATGTAATTTCACTTCCTTTCTTAGATCACTGGATTATTATTTATAACAATTTTATAGCCCTTTTTTAAAGTTTTCTGGTTATTATTTAAACCTGTATGAGCTCATGTAGGTCAAGGTCTACAATTTACTAACAGAACCCATAACAATGCTTAAGTGAATGGCATGGTATTCAGTCATATATTCTCAGGCCTTGACTCTGGATGGAGGGTTCTTTGGAGACTGTAATAATGAGCAAGCATTGCTCAAACCAGCAGCTACTGTTTTTCCACACCCACTACAGTAAAAAAAAAAAAAAAAAAAAAAAAAAAAAAACAGCTAACAAAGGAGCCTCATATCCTAAACTGTTATTTCTGAACCCAGCAAACTTTGGAGAGGCTATTCCAAAATTCTGTATTCTAATACATTAGCAAAATATATTAGTTACTACCTCATTGCTGGGAAAAAGTATTAGGACAGAAGCAGCTCGCAAAAGACAAGGGTTACTTTGCACACATTTCCAGAGGGCAGAATTCTAGCGGGAAATGCCTGGCAGGCTGGCTCCTCACTTTAGCTGTAAGAAGCAGAGAATAAGCTGGAAATGGGGTTGGGCTATCAAATGTGAAGGCCTGCCCCCAGTGAGACCACTTCCTCCAGGAAGATTCTACCTCAGAAAGGACCTGGGGCCTTTGGCTTTACAGGCAAATGCCTAAACCGCTAAGCTATGCGCCCGGGTGATGACTTTTTCATCTTCTAAGATCCCTAACACAGACTCGGTGCTACATAAATAGGGAAGGCATTTTTCAATCTAACAACAACAACAAAAGTAACAATAAGGGCTGGAGACATTGCTCAGTGGTCAAGGTGCTTGCCTGCAAAACCTAATGAGTGGAGTTTGAATCCCCAGTACCCATGAAAGACGGGTGCACAAAGTGGCACATGCATCAGAACTTGTTTGCAGCAGCTAGAGGCCGCGGAATGCCCATCTTCTCCCCCCTCCCTGTCTGTCTCTCTCTATTTGCAAATAGACAAATAAATAAATAATAGCCCTGCCATCTAAGAGTCTAATTCATAACATGCCATACTTTGACCTGCATGATTCCTTTGACTAATTTAGCATGTTCATTTTCATTTGCCACTCATTATAAAGACCTAGGAATTGTGTCAAATATATTATGGAAACCCTTACTTTTTTTCTCTAAATTATCTCTCTCTCTCTCTCTCCATACATATATATATATATATATATATATATATATATATATATATATATATAACTTAGAAGTACAATTTTCACAACACCTTATATTTAAGAAAAACTTTCAGGTCCATCAATAGTTAATTCCATTTCTATTTGCTATTGCCCTATAGGACATGTATTTGAAAATTATGTTAGTAATCATATAATTGTAAAAATGTAAGATTTTAATGTTTAAAAATTAAAGATTAGAACATAATCTTAATTAAATCACTCAGAAGTAGAAAAGTGAATTTGAATTATAAATACAAAATAAAATGTGTAGATTGCTTTAGAAATGGAAATGACATCTAATAAATATTGAAGTGAATCACTTAGCAAGATGAGACCATTGAAACACACTAACTGATGATTAAGGCAAGATAAATATTTATTAAATGCAGCTGTGATTTATTAAGCTGTGCCGGACTAAACAAATGTAATTTGATATCTGAATCATATCTCATTCTGATACAGCTTTCATTAAATCTGAAGCCTCAGCTTTGAAGGGATATCATATGCTCCCTTCAGTTTTTAATCTCTTTGAAATATCAGTTTGATTTTTGGAAAGACTCTGAAAGTCACAGGCTGAAGTGTCATGATTACCAATGAAGCTACCCACTTTGGCCTCTGGTGGCTGAAGATGACAGGCCATCCCGGGGGCTATCAGTCTCTTGAGACAGAGACATACCTCACCATCAAGCTCCTCAAGTAGCAGAGCTCGTCACACGGTGAGGCTGTGGGGGATGTTTATGGCTATTTATAAGTAACTGCCTCTTTATTTCTTCTGCAATGAAATTATTTTACCATATTAGGATTTTATTCTCAAATGCATTTTAATATACAGACAGATGTGTGCAGGCATTCCCAGAAAAATAAAATGGGCTAAGTGGTCAAATGTGTTTGGGAAATGGAATTAAACAGAAGTAGTTGGAAATTTTGCTGCAGGAACTTTCAAGCCTTTACATATAATAGAAGAAAAGCATGATTAATATTTATCAAACATTTCTTTTTCACTATAAATTCTCTGTAAAATGATATTTTGTAGCACCTTTTCTTCCTATCTCATCACTTACAAAAATGGTCTTGTTTAAGATCAATCACTTTAAGTATACTAATCAAATTTTTTCCCTTAACTCGTTTATAATTTCTGGGATTGCATAGCAAGAGAAAACTTTTTATTGATCTGTACTTTCAAACTGGGACAAATTAAAGTTGTAAAAGAAAACAGTTTTTTTTAATAACTTAATATAACATCTCAGGAACTGACATGGGCCCATGTAACTATATTCAGTAGCTTTATCTGGCTGGCTAATGCCACGCGTTAGTGCCTATCCTCTTCTAGAAATTATCCTTCGATGGAAAAACAAAGAGGCCATGGAGCTTACCTTCCTCAGTAAAGGAACTAATCTTAAAGTAATGGCATCTTAGAAACCTGTTCACAGCACTAACCTAGCATGGGCAGGAATGTTTTACTTAGTTGATAAAGTTTTCTTGACTATGTGATTTTGATGCACAGACTCAAACCATATTCACCTTCCTTAGGTTTCTGGGAAGAACATGAGGTAAAGACAGACTTTCTGGAAGTGTTAGAAACCAACATCTTCATCTGCTTGGATGGAAGAATGCCAGATTCGTTTTTCTTTTCTCTCATTTTATAATTACTCATCAGCCAAAATTGCCTGGGTACCCAAGTTTTGTAGCTCTTTCGAGACTGTTTAAGAAACAGTCTAACAGAAATTTCCTAACAGTCTCCATGTACTGTCTGTCATTGGATAATAAAACTGATTGCTTTGCCTCAATTCTCTCACTTACAAAGGACATACATTTATAGTGCTTACTTTAGAATTACACTGAGGATTAAACTAGCGATACCATAAGGTGGGATTTACAGTTAAACATCAAATGACATTTTAGTGCTTTTTATTAATCATACTCTCCATATCTCTGACTGTGCACGGACCATTCAAGCTCCTCTTTAATGAGACATAGAATGTTTGATACTGTCTTACCTAAATTAGATAGAGGAAACTATTCCTCTATTACCAATACTGCCTATTACATACAACTGCACTAATGCTCAGACAGCTTGCACTCAGATTGGAGAGGAGAATGGCTCCAGAGAGCAAAGTGGAGAGGAGGGGAGGTTTTGAGAGAAGGTCAGTTTCCCACATTGGTTGGTTGGGCCTTATTAGTGACCACTTAATTATTTTAAAAAAATATTTCATTTTTAAGCCTATGAACCCTGAGTTTTTGCTCTGTCAAGATGACATCCCTCATCCACACCTGCACTGCTGATTTGATTTTTCTTAACTCTGCCATATAGCAAGGGGTAGGCAAAACAATTAACCACAGCAAGACTGCGGCGCTCCGAATATGCCGTCAAAGACGCTGGAATAACTACATACACTGGAGTGCAATCTGCTTGTTTTTAGTTGTCTAAGCTTGGCCTGAATTTCTCACTCCATTCAATTCTTTGCTGACCCTTACTTTCTTGGAAGTTTGCTTTACCAATTTTTTTTAAATATTTTTTAATTTTTATTTATTTATTTGAGAATGACAGACACAGAGAGAAAGGGCAGAGAGAGAGAGAGAGAGAGAGAATGGGTGCACCAGGGCCTCCAGCCACTGCAAACGAACTCCAGACGCATGCGCCCCCTTGAGCATCTGGCTAACGTGGGTCCTGGGGAATCGAGCCTCGAACGGGGGTCCTTAGGCTTCACAGGCAAGCGCTTAGCCACTAAACCATCTCTCCAGCCCTTGCTTTACCATTTTTATTGACTAATTAGATAATGGCAAAAGAACCTGGATTATTTATTAAATATTAAACACACACACACACACACACACACTTGAGCACAGCTACCTGTCAGAACATTAAGGGGAAGCTTAGGCGATATGACAACTAGTTGTGTCCAAGGGCAGCAAATATCAAGTGGACAAGCATGGCCCATTGGGCTCCTGATCAAAAACTTCCCACTCCATTAATGAACGGTCTGCGTTAAGGATTTGATGGGTCAGCACGTCATCCATTCCCTTATTCCTTTCCTTCCCCCAGGAGAAAACAACGGAAAGGCTGATCACCTCCATAGGGATCAGGCCTGACAAATTTTATTCTAGAAGGTAAATTTATGAGAAAAATGTACGAGGAAAGACTTGGAAAGTGAGCAGCGCGTCAGCCAAAACTGCGACAAAGCAGCAAATGTGCAGTGGCTTCGAATGAGCCAAATGAAAGTGACAAAAGCTCATCTTGATGGGGCTAAAAACGGAACCATCGTCAAGTGACCAGTGACAGAGGAGGAGTCCTATTCCTAATTTATAAGCACTCCAGAATAAAGACATGGAAGGAAGCTTTGCTTTCAATTTCTTGCAGCTGGATTTACCAAAAAATTAAAAATAAGGATAATTAAAAAAAGAAAACAGCAAACAGTCCTTTTCCCTTCCTCAAGTATTGTGTCAGAAGCCGACCACTGGAGTCAGCAACACGGTGATGCTGCTGTCGTCTAAAATGTTGCCTTTCACATCATCCAGTGCATCTTAAGAGAGTGTGAGAAGAAGCTTTTTCTCATGAAAAAAAAAAAAATGTTTCTTTTGCCACTGTGGCTTACTCTATCCTAATCACACTTAGAATCTTGTCACTATTTACATGAGCATGTTACAGTGGCTTTTCACAGGAACAGACTCGGAGACTAGGATAGAGTAAAATTGATTTATTTTTGGGAAAGGCAGAGAACACTAGCAAAGAAAGGTGAGAATGGAAAAGGCTACTTGTGCATACTACTGAATGCCAGAGAGACTGTGGGGAACGGATAAAATAACATCTTAGAATGTTTCTCCAAAGTACTGGAGAAATAGTGACGATTATACATTGGCTCCTTCTCATCTGACTGAGGTGGATCTGGGGCAAGCAGTTCCCCTCAATGTCACCTTCTTGTCTTTTTCACAGGGAGGACGTCCACTCAGGGAGGAAGGACGAGCTGGGCAAATGCCTGGAGAACACAGACAGGCTTAGGCAATAGGGCAAGGCGGGATAGTATCTATGGTGTTGCTGACCAGGTGCTGGGTTCTGTGTGTGTGTGTGTGTGTGTGTGCTTAAGATCTATAAAGGGCAGAGACTCAAACAAAAAAGGTTCCTATCTACTACCTGAGACAAGAACATACTTTGTGGAGCATTGTATAGTTCAGTCTTGCTCCAATTTCATACCTACCTTTTACTTGCCTTTCATTACTGCATATTTTTTTTACTTTTATCCATTATGTAAAGTTTTCTATACCATTTTTAGAACAAAACTGGAAGATAACCAACAGAAAGTTTCAATAAATAATTCAACAACTACCTAGTGAGTCCTTTTTATTGGCAGGAACAATTGTCAGCATTGAAGATAAAGTAGTTAGAAAAATGTCTATGGTACCCACCTTACTGAGATTGTAGTTTAGGTACAGTCCCCTCAAAGTGTCTGCTGGAGATGCCATTATTCTCTTTCAAAAATCTCCAAAATATCTGGAAAATTTTAGCAATATCTTCCAAGGAGAAGAATTCTAATGCTATTTTCATTTTCTTCTTGATGGTTCTTAATAGTTGATATGTAAAATGGTGTGATTTTTAAAGATGAAGAATGGAGCATATTTTCCACCTTATGTAGACTCACTCTTTGATATATAGTCATAGCATAAGCTATAATCTTTTGAAAATGTTTTTAAAATAATTTTATTTATAATTATTTACTTGCAAGCAAAGAGAAATAGGAGAGAGAGAGAGAGAGAGAGAGAATTGGTATACCAGGGCCTCCAACAGCTACAAACTCCAAATGCATGCACCACTGTGCATCTGGCTTTTCATAGGTACTGAGGAAATGAACCCAGGTCCTTGGGCTTTGCAGGCAAGCACCTTAACCACTGAGCCATCTCTCCAGCCCTGAAATTGTTTTTAAAGTATTAAAAAAAATTGATCCTACTTGCTATGAAACACTAAGTTACACTCTTGAGGATACAGAGTCAATGATGAACAATACATGATTCCTACCCTCAAGGAGTTTACAAGCTAATTGGAATAATGAAAAGGAAAGATAAAAAGAATGCCAACTAGGATGTGTAACAAAATACCACGTGTACTAACTTATTGTTTTTTTTTAAAGTTTCTTAATTTACTTCTACAATAGTATCAGATTTTACTTCTGTCAGCCAAAAATCTAGGAAGACAAAACTCTAAGAGCTGAAGTATTTACTACCTTTCCTGTGCTTGAACTGGCCTGCCTCTGACTATATTCACAATGATGTGGTCCTGTCAGAGTTGTAATTGATAACAGCTTTTCAACATCTATCTGCCTGGTATAGCTATAACAACTTTTTCCCCATGTTAACTGCAGGAAAATGGATTAAAATAACCACAAGCCTTGTAGCCTTACCACAGATCATTCTCTCTAATAGGTTTCTGACGTGGCACTTAGATGTACACAGATGGGATAAAGGTTTGTATTATACATTCGGCTTCCATAGCCCTACAGTCCTTTCTGAGAATGTTTCCACCAGCATGCAGGGTAGGGCACCATAGGAAACGGCAAAGGAGAAGGCATGCCCACCAGAGGACTTCCGAGTATCTAAGAGGCACCATGACCTCATACAAAAATAGGATACACTGAGTTTTAAGAAGTTAACTACATCTTCTGAATCTGGAACTGTAAGGTAGATGGTGGAACTAGTCTCTCAACTCCTGTCAGGGATTCTTTGACTAATCACTGGATACGCACATTGGGAGGAATAATGAGATTTGAATTTATCCTGTTTACCATATTGAGCCCATGTTGAATTTGAATAAAGCACACTTAATGTCTTTATATTGCTTCCTCCATTTAAGACCTCACCTCACAATGAATATTTGAATATTGGTTTTCTGATGAGCAAAGTAGAGGTATAATAAGAAAGCAAACTGACCACACTCATCAGATCGTGAGGTTAACCAAACTGATATGTATATGAAGTGCATACTAAATGATCCCCAAAATCACTTCTAATACTAATATTTTACTTATTGTTGGTTATCAATACAAAAAAATGTATAATAAAGATGAAGTTTATTCTTGTAGAGAAGAGCGGACCATTTTCCTCAAATACAATAGAAAGCTGGTAAGTTGCAAAACTGATATTTAACAACGTTATGCATGATTTTACTAAATGTGATGCAGACTGCCAACCTCCCCCCCCCCCCAATTACACCAAAAAACTTGATAAAACTCACTCCGAAATCCAACAGCTAAGGACTTAAATGTTACACAAACGCATGTAAAAGGTGAAGGGAAAACACATTTTAGATATGTACCTCCTTATAAGTCTAGTTCTTGTTGCATTGTTCTTTCATAGTTCTGTACTAAGAAGGATCATGTCCAGGAAGAGTGCAGTGGTTTGAAACAGATATTTCCCCATAAACTCTTGTGTTATCTATGCTTTGTCTTCAGGTGGTAGCAATTTTGGAGGTGAAGTCTTGCTGGAGGAGGCATGGTGCTGAGAGAGAGTTTGGGATATTATAGCCATCTTCTCCCTTGCTAGAACTCAACTAAGTTTATTGCTGCTCTCTGTGAGCTGCTGTGTCAAGAAGTGATGTCCATTCTCTGCTCTACCGTCCTTTCCATGCCTCAGTGAAACTTCTCCTTAAGACTGTAAACCAAAACAAATGCTTGCTTCAGCAATAGCTAATTTCAGTTGGGTGTTTTATCCTAGCAATGTGACTATGACTACAACAGACTGGTATGAGTTACTAATACTCAAATAAGGAAACTTTTATTTGTGACTAGAAAATATGAGAGACTGAAACCTAATCAACAAGAGTAAAGAATTCTCAAGAGAGTTACAACAGGAAAGACATCATCAAACTCTGTGCAGAACATATGCAAGCCTCAGACCAGTTCATCAACCACAGTGAATGAGGTTGGAAAACATGAGACAATAGCAAAGGCTAAGAAAACTGAGCTGAGACAGGAGCAATGTTCTATTAAAGTGAGACCAAGTACTCTAGCCAGACTGTCATGAAAACAAAAAGCTGACATTCTCCAGTGATTACAAGACCTCACATAACTGAAACTTCACATTTGAAATTAAACAGCGTAAAGATAACCTGAAAAATATGACTCGAAGTCAGTGTAACAGTGAAAAAAGTGAACTATTGAAATTGATGATAATGCAAAAGAAATTATATGAGGAACAGAGAAAGGAGAAGGAAAAGTGATTAAAGAATTATGCCGGGATGGGCATGTTGGCGCACGCCTTTAATCCCAGAACTTGGGAGGCAGAGGTAGGAGGATCATGGTGACTTCAAAGCCACCCTGAAACTACATAGTGAATTCCAGGTGAGCCTGGGCTAGAGTGAGACCTACCTCAACAACCCCCCCCACGTGCCACAAAAAAAAAAAAAAAGACAGAAGGAAAGAAAGAATTTGTGTGGCACTATCAAAAGATCAAATATATAACTAGGGCTGGACAGATGGCTTAGCGGTTAAGTGCTTGCCTGTGTAGCCTAAGGACCCCGGTTCGAGGCTCGATTCCCCAGGAGCCACATTAGCCAGATGCACAAGGGGGCGCACACATCTGGAGTTCGTTTGCAGTGGCTGGAGGCCCTGGTGCGCCCATTCTCTCTCTCTGTCTCTCTCTCTCTCTCCCTCTTTCTCTCTCTGTCTGTTGCTCTCAAAAAAATAAATAAAAGTAAACAAAAATATATATAACTAGAGTCCCAGTGAGAAATAAATAAAAAAGAGTTTTGGATAAAAATTATTTCAATAAAGAATGGCCCACATCTTATCAATTTTGTGAATCCATAAATTTGTATATTAAAAATGTATGTCCAGGGATATTCTCAGCAAACTGACGAAAAACCAAAGGCAAATCACAATAACTTGAAGGTAAACAGAGAAAGTTCTTATATGTACAGAAGAAATCTTGCCAATAAATAGGTTTTATTTACCAGGTAACAGAAATCAGAACACAGTGGAACATCTTTAAGGATCTGAATGAATTTAAAAGAAAAAAAAAATGAATCCTAGCTTAAACATGTTCCATTGGAAATTTCATTCAGGAACAGAGAAAATAAAATTGAGGGGAGAGACCAGGTAGGAAACCAACAACAAAATTAGATATTAAATTTGATAGCAGTGGATGTTAATGACTGAAACACTTCATTATGAAAGGAGTGATGAACAGAAGGAATGAAAACACAACCACGAGCCAAATGCTGTGCAGAAGAGACAAACAAGCGAAACTAAACAAGACAAGCCAAAACTAAAAGAAATAGCTTAAAAATGTAGTTTGTTGGGCTGGAGAGATGGCTTAGTGGTTAAGCACTTGCCTGTGAAGCCTAAGGACCCCGGTTCGAGGCTCAACTCCCCAGGACCCATGTTAGCCAGATGCACAAGGGGGCACACGCGTCTGGAGTTCATTTGCAGTGGCTGGAGGCCCTGGTGTGCCCATTCTCTCTCTCTCTCTCTCTCTCTCTCTCTCTGCCTCTTTCACTCTCTCTCTCTGTTGCTCTCAAATAAATAAATAAAAATAAACAAAAAAATGTAGTTTGTTGATACCAGCAAATAAAAGGTGGCTTTGGCTGGAGATATGCCTTAGTGGTTAAAGATCTTGCCTGAAAAGCCAAAGGACCCAGGTTCTATTCCCTAGGACACATGTAAGCTAGAGGCACTAGGGGAACATATGCATCTGGAGTTCTTTTACAGCAGCAGGATGCCCTGGCATGCAAATTCTCTCTCTCTCTCCCTGCCTATTTCTCTCTGTCTCTCAAATAAATAAATGAAAATAAAAGGAGGCTGAAATGGCAATATTAATAGAAAGTACATGTAAATTAACTCTGTAGTCTCAGGGTGGCCTTGAACTCATGGCAATCCTCCTACCTCTGCCTCCCGAGTGCTGGGATTAAAGGTGTGCGCCACCACGCCCGGCGATGATTTTTTTTTTTTACATCAAATGCATGCGCTACTTTTTTTCATCTGGGTTTACATTGATAATGGAGAATTGAACCCTGGCTTACAGGCTTTGCAAGCAAATACCTTTGACCTTTGAGCCATTTTACCATCCCCCTTTCTGACTTCTTGATGTGCATATATAAGTTATTTTAAAATTCATTTATTTCTTTAGCATGCACGCATGAGCCACTTCGTGTATCTGACTTTATGAGAAATGAATCTGGTCCACCAGGATTTGGAAGCAAATGTCTTTAGTCACTGAAACCATCCCCGTGACACATATAGGTCACTTATTATAGATCATTCTGTTTTTATCTAAAATATATATTTACAGTTAAAATTTTCTTCTAAGTATTGCTTATCTGCTTCCCGTAGTTACCTGCTATATTTTTGTAACCATCCTGTCCAATATGTTTTCAATGTGTTTTTATGACTACTTCTATGACCGGTAGCACTTTAATTTTCAGGTAATTTGGCTTTCTAGATGTCTTATTGATTTTTTTGTTTTAATTATAAGGTTCTCAGAGTCTATTTTTTTAAGTTTTTGACCCCTTGAAGTGAATTCATATTTACTTTACAGACCAACATGTTGTCTTTCTTACTGAACATGGCAAGTAAACTTGTAAAGTGTCTTATTGTGAAGTCATTATGTGGCATTGTTTTATAAGGGCCTCTTGGATAAAGGAAGTTGATCCATGTATGATCAACAATGTGATGTAGCTGCTAAAAAAGGGAGGGCAAGCCAGGCGTGGTGGCGCACGCCTTTAATCCCAGCACTCGGGAGACAGAGGTAGGAGGATCACCTTGAGTTTGAGGCCACCCTGAGACTACAGAGTTAATTCCAGGTCAGCCTGGACCAGAGTAACCCTACCTCGAACCCCCCCCCCAAAAAAAAAAATCAGAAAGCTAGACATGGTGGTGCATGACTTTAAGTACAGCACTCAAGAAGCAGAGGTAGGAGGATTGCTGTGAGTTCAAGGCTACCCATCATAATTAAGATCCTATTGCTGAAGACACCAAAGGCTGTGGGCAGAGGACATTGAGAAATCAAACTGGAACTGAGATAGAAGCCAGCTCCCAGTTGGCTAGCTGACATTGTATTGGAGGAAGACCACTACAGGCAAGGAGGATGAATCCGCCTGCACAATAGTGGCATGATAATTATAGGGGTAATCACTTGCTTTCTGATTGAATATAAGGCCTGCTGAGTGGAAAGGAATGCCTGGTATTGGGAAACAAGTCAAAGCGTGTAGCATTGAAGATCACAGACCCTAGAAGGAAGCTTCCACTGCTCTTTGGCTAAATGGAAAAGTTACACCAGTCAAGTCTTCTAAATATATATGCTATTCACCCCGTTCAGTGCTGCTGTCACTCTGGGATAGAAAATCTGCTTTGTACAGATGGCTGTAAATGAAAAGAGAAAGTCAAGGGTAAGCCATCTGTATCACTTCTTCCAGGACCCAGGAAGCATTGCAGGGAAATAGTGGTTTCAATATGAGTGCTCTGCACATGGCTAGCCTGGGAATCTTCCCCAGGGACGAGACTCAAAACTCATCAAAGCAGAAAAGATGAGCTGGGAGCTCAACACTAAAGGAAAGACACTCTCCAAAGTTCAGGAAACACTGCAGTAAAGGGGAATGTAAGAGCCACAGTGTGGGAAGGTGTATTGTGGGGTCTTGTGCTCCCCACAGAAATTGACCAGAGTTTCATGACTCCATAGAGATTAGGGATGCCCCACTGAGGAGGGCTTCCATGGAACAGCACTGAGGGAGAGGGAGCATCAGATGAAAACCTGATGGAAATATGACTAACTTGCATCAGTTTATTTTTCTAAAGTTCTCAATAAAGGGCTGGAGATATGGCTTAACAGCTAAGGCACTTTCCTGCAAAGCTTAAGAGCCCAGGTTTGATTCTCCAGCAGCCATGTAAGCCAGATGCACATTATGGCACATGCATCTGTAGTTTGGAGGCCCTGGCATGCCCATTCTCCCTCTCTCTCTCTCTCTCTCTCTCTCTCTCTCTGTGTGTGTGTGTGTGTGTGTGTGTGTGTCTTTTTCTAATTCTGCCTCTCAAATAAATAAATAAACATAAAAACATTGAAAAGTTATTATGAAGTAAATAAGTAAAAATTCACCAAAAGGTCTAAATAGGGTCAATGGAGGGGGATGAAGATGAAGAGGGTGTGGGTTAATCAAAATTAAAGATTTACGGGGGCTGGAGAGATGGCTTAGCGGTGAAGGCATTTGCTATCAAAGCCAAAGGATCCCGGTTTGATTCTCCAGGACCCATGTAAGCCAGATGTACAAGGGGGCGCATGTGTCTGGAGTTCATTTGCAGTGGCTGGATGCCCTGGCATGCCCATTCTCTCTCTCTCTCTCTCTCTCTCTCTCTCTCTCTCTCTTCCTCTTTCCCTCAAATAAATAAATGAATAAAATATAAAAAAGACTTGTGTTAAAAAATGAAGATGTAATGAATAAGCCATCTGAAAACTTACTTTTTTTTAGCCACATATAGATATAGATAGATAGATACAGATATGTGTGTGTTAGAGAGAGCGAGAACACTGTGGGGGTTGATAATGCTAAGCTAAGAAGCCACAGTTTATAACAGAAAAAGTTCATTGCCAGAGGTTGAATTCTTCCCAGTAAGCTGTTGGTCAGGGAGACTCCTCATGACCCTCAAACAATAGAAGATATTGGTAAGGCATTTGGCTTACATTAATTAGATGATAAGACCCTACTGCTGAAGACCCTACATGCTTTGGCTACAAGTCACTGAGAAATCAAGATGGAAGCATCCTCCCTGTTGATTAGTTGTTCTAATGTTCAAAAGTGCTATGAAGCCTGTTGGGAGAAAATTCATCAATGATCTTAACGGGCAGTGGATCCTGCAAGCTACTGGGGAAAGCTACTACTGCTGTTTGGATAAATGAATATATTATGCCTACCAAATTGCTCTTTAATTATTTATGCTTATACCTATGTGTTAATGGTATTCTCATTTTTTGTTAGAGAAGTGCCTCATTACAGATGGCTGTAACTCCTGGGGAGATTAAAAACTCTATAAATATAATTTGTTCAGATTAGGAACATAAGCCCATATAATGATAAATAATATAGATGTATTATAGCCAAATATAAAATTATTTATGATTTCACTAAAATGATCTGGTATATACCTCTTGACATTTTTCTCATACAATAAACTCTTTTTGTAAATTATTTGTATGCACTTTGTCTTTCTTAATTTTATTAAATAATGACTACTCTATATATATATATATATATATATATATATATATATATATATATATATATATATATATATATATATATATATATATATATATATATATATATATATATATATATATATATATATATATATATATATATATATATATATATATATATATATATATATATATATATATATATATATATATATATATATATATATATATATATATATATATATATATATATATATATATATATATATATATATATATATATATATATATATATATATATATATATATATATATATATATATATATATATATATATATATATATATATATATATATATATATATATATATATATATATATATATATATATATATATATATATATATATATATATATATATATATATATATATATATATATATATATATATATATATATATATATATATATATATATATATATATATATATATATATATATATATATATATATATATATATATATATATATATATAAAGAAAAACCAGCTGCTGTCAGATGAGATCTGATTCAGGTCTGGTACAGAAAACCTAGTCAAATATGGTTTTATGTCTTAAGTCCTGGGGAAAGCTACTACTGCTGTTTGGATAAATGAATATATTATGCCTACCAAATTGCTCTTTAATTATTTATGCTTATACCTATGTGTTAATGGTATTCTCATTTTTTGTTAGAGAAGTGCCTCATTACAGATGGCTGTAACTCCTGGGGAGATTAAAAACTCTATAAATATAATTTGTTCAGATTAGGAACATAAGCCCATATAATGATAAATAATATAGATGTATTATAGCCAAATATAAAATTATTTATGATTTCACTAAAATGATCTGGTATATACCTCTTGACATTTTTCTCATACAATAAACTCTTTTTGTAAATTATTTGTATGCACTTTGTCTTTCTTAATTTTATTAAATAATGACATACTCCCTGTGTTTAGTCTGCATTTTAACTTACTTTAAATATTTTTCTGCATCTAGATGAAGACCTAATCTATTCTTTATAATAATATTGATATAGTAGCTTATTATAGGCATCTTTCAAAATTTACCAAATTAATATGTTATTTATTGGAATTGCTCACACTTTTTGACCACTGGGTTAAATGCTATAAACAATATTTGTAGTTAGATATATCTATGCACATATTTCTTTTAAATCCACAAAGTATATGTGTATATCTATGTTATTTTATGAAAATGAAGGATTACATATATATATATGTATATGTATATATATATATATATATATGCATATGCTTTCTGTTCTTTTATGACTATTTCAAAATAAAAATATAAATTGCTAAATCAAGCACATTTTAAATTTTGATAGCTTTTTTAAAATGATTGTTCCAATTTATTTTTCAACCAATAGAAAAGTTATCTATTTCTTGATATCACTGTTTATTTAGCTGTATTTTCAACAATATAGCTAAACCACTGTCTTTTAGGGTTTTTTTTTTCCCTCATAGTTTAAAGCAATCTATTCTTTTAAAACAGTGTTTCATTTTCATTTACATGCTTGAATGCCACAAAAATCAATAGATGGCTATGTTACTGTTCAAAATATACCGCATTTGGCCTAAGATGTCAGTGGGTCTCTGCAAATCAGTTCCAGATTACCAAATCACCTTTTATCTCCGTGCTTCTTTGTGGACTTCTATTTCATGTCCCAACCTACAGAAGAACCACCAATTTCCCTATTTTACATAAATGTACTTGAGACCATTAAATCAAGCCTTTAACTTTCATCCTTCCACCTTCTGACACACTAAGAAGAAAGAATTACAATAGTGTTATTCCATCAGCTTCTTTGCTGGACAAAGATGTCTTTGCTGATGGAGCGGAAACGTTTTGCCAGCCCATACACCACTCTCTTCAGAAGCTGCTCTGAATGGGAGCCGCTGCCATTATGTGAATAAGTCATGCATGATCCCTGGGCATATTATCAGCCCCTTGAGGAACATTTTTGCCAATGATGAAATGTTATTGTTGTCAGTGTCAGGCATTCAGTCTTTATCAGTCTACCTTGCGACGGCCCTCGTTACTCAGGCAGACGGGACAACTTCAAGGTGAGAACTTTCAATACAAGGTCAAGTGCACCAAATTTCTTTCCCATCCACTGCTCAACCATTTTCTTTCCCTTTCATCTTGGCTCATAGCAGCCCCTCTACCTCAGGGCTGCACTAGGAAGAACACAATGATCTCCTCACTCTCTCACTCTCTCGGACCCCAGAATCATCTGATTACAGAGAATATACACCTTGCTTTTGTCTTTCCTAGAGACTTGAGTTACATCCTTAAATACTGTCACATCTCTCTGAAATACTGTCACATCTCTTTATCCTTGAAATTACTAGGGAGGCAGTGCTGTGCATTGAAAACACTCATGGGCTTTATTTTTATTTCCTCAGATTTCAGTTTTGTAGACTTTGCCAGCTACTGAACATCTCCGGGACAGAATTCTCATCCAAGATAGAGCAAATGTTATCTGCCCTATAAGCCCTTTGAGACTAAAGATTTTATTATCTAGATAGGCATATATATGCAAATATATACATTTGTGCATATATATATATTTATATATATATATGAATATATATACATATATATTAATCAATATACACATGTGCCTTGCTTATTATCTTCATCATTATAAGAATACAATTCGGGCTGGAAAGATGGCTTAGTGGTTAAGGCATTTGCCTGCAAAGCCAAAGAACCCCAGTTTGATTCTATTTTGACACCCCACCCAATTTAATAATCTTTGAAAATGCAACAGGTAAAACCATTATCCAGGCATATTTGGTAGTTTCTTGGAATTTATAGCTGAAATATCTGAGCTGAGACACCATTATAATTGCTTCTTTTTCTCAATTCTCTGTTCCTCTACTGCACATAATTCTGATTCACAGGTCTTTAGGTATTACTCTAGCTTTTGGGAGAGGTGCTGCAGGGTTTGGGGGACTGGCTAAAGCACATAGACAAGCATGCTGTCAGCTCTCTACATTTAGACTGTCAGATTGGACATGTATTACATGTAATTGTGCAAGATTGAGAGTGATGATGACAGCCCTCGTTCTCAGAGGAGCATGGCAGAACTGTGGAGCTCACAGTGAGTGTGTGGGCTTGGATGCCAGCAGATCCTATGTGGAAACAGATCCTTCCTTAGGAAAAAAAAAAATCAGTTCCAAGGAAAGCATTTATTTTCATATATATATATATATATATATATATGTCACTTTATTTTCTATTCTTAGTGATAAAACATAAATAATAGACATCATACACCTGATGGATTCAGAATTGTATTCTTGGCAAAAAGCTTCTGATCAATGAAGTGTCTGTCAACAAACAGCAACATCTAGGAAAACGTGTAAGGTTAATCCTAGGCAACTTTGTTTATTGGAAGTACTAATCAGTGCTAGTACCTTTATCTTGAACTTCACAGGCTATATAGCTATGAGAATTAAATATTGGTTTTTATTACTATCAAGTCTACAGTATTTGGTTACAGAGGCCAAAAGGGACTGAGATTTGGGCTTATATGAAGATAAAAATAAGATCAGTACATCTTTATTTGGGTAAAAATATTTGGAAGACTTAGTAATCTATATGCTGTTTTAAGCATTATTATTGAATTTGAGAAGGTGAGGCGAAAGTAAAATTTAAATTTATAGTTTACTCTAGCCTCTTTAAAAAAAAATTACTTATCAGAGAAAGAGAAAAAAAATGGGCACATCAGGTCCTGTAGCTCTTACAAACAAACTCCAGGTGCATGTGCTACCATGTGCATCTGGCATACATGGGTTCTGGGGAATTGAACCTAGGCCCATAGACTTTGCAGGCAAGTGCCTTAACTGCTAAGCCATCTCTCCAATCCATCTAGACTCTTTTATTCCTCTTTGTTGCCTGTGTATGTGTGTGCAGTATCTTGCAGGGGTGCATTTGCGTTTTCATGTTTGGGCACACATGTGTGTTTTAGTGTGCACACATGTGTTTGCATATGTTTGTGGAGGCTAGAGGTTGATTTCAGGTGTCTTCCATAGTGCTCTATACCTCGTTTGTTGAGATAGGTTCTCTCGGTGAACTTACAGATCACTGGTTTTGCAGGATTTTCTAGCCAGTAAGCCTCGAGTTTACTCTGCTTCCATTTTCCCAATGCTTGGATTACAGGAACATGCCACATTGCCTGGTATTTCATGTGAGGCCTGGGGGGTCAGGACTCAGATGTCTATGATTTCATTGAAAGCACTTTAACTACTGAGCCATCTCCTTAACTCAAGTTCTAAGATTTATATTATCAAGAACTCAAGTTCTAAGATTTATATTAAAGTTCAGGAAGATCTGAAAGAATGTGAAGATTTCAAATGCATGTGTGAGCACTCACACATGCATGCACATACACGCATGCACGCATGCGCGCACACACACACACAGTCAATAACTCTTACTTGACCGTGTTCACAAAACATTGGTAAAATCCCTTCACAGAGACAGTGTGGGCCTTTCGTAAGCATATCCCTGACAACTGCAACCTAAACAGTGATATTAGAGCCTGCTGTCACCAATCTTTAAGAAACAGAATCACTGTTATTTTTTTTTTTTTTTTACTTTAGGATAAGAAGATAAAGAACTAGAAATTGGTCTCCAGCAAGAAAGGACTTGAAAAACAAGTACAGATTGAAGTTTAACTTACAACAATATCATACTTATTTCTCACTTCAAAACAGTATACCTTATTGTTGTCTTTTTTTTTTTTTTTTCAAGGAACAAGATGGACTTGGGAGTAGAAATTCCAAGGCAATGGACAGGGAGTGGGCAGATATACGCATGCAGTGCAATGACAAGTAAAACTCCATGAATCGTTAAGGAGAAAAACCCTAAGCTCATGGTAGTTAAGGCTCCTGTGCAGGGGATCTTTCCTTAAAATTCTAATGCAATTAATCAGAAGTCTTCTTCTGTACAAGCATCAAGGAGTGTGTGCTATGTCACAGAGATAAGAGTAAATCTATCAACTCACTAGCCTGGGAGAGGGACAAGGTAGAGAAGAATTCAAGTAAAGTCATAAATTGGGTAAACATACATCAAGTGTTTTGAAGAGGAAGTCATAAATGTTTTATATACACCTTTCACACAGTCATAATTAAGTGCAATAATGATATCCTTCGACCCAAATGAATTGCCTACTTAAAAACAAATCCAATCCAAGCCCTGGGAGAATAATAGCCTTGTCCACTATGGTATTTCCCATTTACAGTGCTTGCCTGTTTATTGACAACCCAAGCCATCTTAAACATAACATCTCTAACATAAGTCACATTGCTAAAGACAGATGCAAAGATATCTGTTCCCTCAAAGCTCCTATCTTAGTGAAAGAAATAGAAAAACGAGGTACAAAGTAGTAAGGCTCAGTTCAGAAGAATAGCAATGTGGTGCAGAAATATAATGAAACATGGCCTTTGACTTGTTCTGTGTGCTTGGAAGTGGAATGGGTGTCTGTCAAAGACAATGTATGCTAGACAAAGTGGAGCAGGCATTGAACCTCAGTACTCACTCCGGAGGCCAAGGTAGAAGGATCTCTGTGAGTTTGAGTTCAGCCTGAGACTACTGAGTAAGTTTCAGGTCCGCCTGGGTTACAGCGAGACCCTACCTTGAATCCTCCACACACAAAAATAATAATATATAATAAACCTAGTACTGATGATCCTAAAACACATTATGAGTGTCTGCACAGTAGTAGGAGAACCAGGAGATGGTGGGATGAGACTTGTCACAACTATCACTCAGCATGAAAACAAAGGTATGAAAACTTAGAGGTACTTTGTAAAGTCTCAGTGGATAACCTATTTTAAGGTTGTAATTGAATTCAGGTGTAAATTGCTAGACTGTATTTTAATTACAGGAGTAAATGGTATCCATATTCATGACCAATAAGCAAATGAATGATATAGAACAACATTTGCATACCCTAAATCCTGGCTATAAATAATATATAACTGTTTAAAAAGCAAATGTAATCCCATGCCATTCTGAAAAGAACAACAGTACCCTAAGGGGAGATCATAAAACTTTTCTTCACCATTTTTGGTATTATATATTGAATATTATGTTCTTTCCTTCAATGTCAGTTGTTCAAATATCCTCAAGATCTGGCTACTTAGAAATTCCAATATGACTTCCAGTAGTTGGTACTTCCAAAACAACAAAAAAAGACTGAGGTATCAAAAAAGGGTGTTGGATGAATTTGAGGATCTTTAATTTTCTTTAATTGTTCAAAAATTCTTTCATGACTAAGTTCTTGGATATTACACTAAATTCACAAGATCCATGAATTTATGAAGGAATAAAAAAATTGCAGACATTGAGGCAGTTCAAATTTTATTCAGGCTACTATAGCATTTAATATAAGATTGCTTATTACATAATGCTTAATATGAATAGAATCATGAGAGTTTTGCCACATGTGTTTGCAGGACTAACAGTCGTCAAACATATTACTACAATGCTAGTGGGTTGTTCTAGTCCCTTGTGGAGCACAGGAGTCAGCCAAGAAGCTCTAGTGCCACATTGTTGATTTTTTTGTTAAAAAAGATTATTTATTTATGAGCAGAGAGAGAGATTGAGAGAGAGTGGGCACATCAGGGCCTCTAGCCACTGCAAACGAACTCCAGACACATGCACTGTTTTTGCTTCTGACTTTATGTGGTTCCTGGGGAATTGAACCCTGGTCTTTAGGCTTTGCAGGCAAGTGCCCTAAACTATTTAGGCATCTCTCTAGCCCCTCATTGTTGGTTTTAATCCTTTCTGAAAAATCAAGAAAGGAAGAAGTGAATAAGAAAAACTAGGAGAAGTCACAGGCATTGACCTGTGCGTTAGAATCCAGTGAGATTGACAGCACAACAATACTGAAACTATAGACATTGTCTGGGCCTTCAGCTTTCACATGGAGATGGGAACTCAGGCACTAAAGCAGCATTTTTTTGAGGGGGAGGGTCCACAGTATCTATTCCAGAGAACATGGAACTCAGTCTGTGGTCCCAGGGTAGCCTTGAACTCACAGTGATCCTCCTATCTCTGCCTCCCAGGTACTGGGATTATAGTTGTACACCACCATGCCTGGCTGCAGTCAGCATTTTAACCACATAGTCTTCTTCTCAGTCATTAACGTAAACAAGAAAAAAAGATACAGCCGGGCGTGGTGACACACGCCTTTAATCCCAGCACTCGGGAGGCAGAGGAAGGAGGATCTCTGTGAGTTTGAGGCCGCTCTGAGATTACATAGTGAATTCCAGGTCAGCCTGGGCTAGAGTGAGACCCTACCTCAAAAATCCAAAATAATAATAATAAATAAATAAAACACTAGTTATATTTTTTAAAAATATAATTTCTGTCCAGTCTGTAGCTGAAAACTCATTATGCTTTAATGTTAATTGAAATATATATTTTTAAAGCTCCCTGGCAGAAGGCTTTTCTTGTGTTTTCTGTAAACAGGTTCCTTAGCCCACTATATCAGAAAAGCCTTCTTTCCTGAAGAGTACTGGCCCTGGAGGTCCATGTCTCACCTGGAACCCTAAGGCAAGCAAGGAACAACTGAAGCACCTTGTCTATATACTTTTTAAATATATTTATGTATTTAGTTGAGATCTATCTATACACACACAGACACACACACACACACACACACATGGAGAGAGAGAGAGGATGAGGCAGATAGGTAGAAAGAATGGGCACTCCAGGGTCTCCAGCTTCTATAGAAGAACTCCAGACGCATCTACCACCTTGTGCATCTGTCTTACTGTGGGTCCTGGGGAACAGAATCCTGGTCCTTTGGCTTCGCGGGCAAGAGCCTTAACCACTAAGCCATCTCCCCAGCACTGTCTATACACTTTTAATTGACCTGTCATTACTTATTCCCACAAGGAAATACTGAGGTTCCGCCTTCGGGATGGTTCTTATGTGACTGAGGAGAAGACACTGCTCTGGGTCACACCTAGGGAGGAAAGTGCTGCCTCTAGGGAAGGCACCTCTTTTCAGAAGTCCCCGTGAAGAGGGCCATGCTACACGGCTCACGGGTAGTTGGTAGCATGCTCCATCCTCTCCACTAGTAATCATCAGGGAGTCAAATGGTCCAGTGGACACCTCTGTTTTCCCTAGGGAATTCTGAAGTGACCTGAGGATCCTTGCTCTTGTCTAAGGCTTCTGCTTTTTTTTTTTTTTTTTTTTTTTTTTTCTGGTGGAGAACATTCTCCTGAACTCTCCTGTCGCCCTGATAACAAGGGCTCCAGGAACTACAGTCGTGAGCACTGCATTCCCCCAGTGTGTGCAAGTGCTACACTAAGTGTCACACTGTCCGTTCACTCCTCACAACAAAGCCAGGACAGACTTGTGTCCCTCTTCCTACCTACGTGACACACTCCACACTAGCACATGACATCACTGGGACTCAACCCCACACTCTCTAGACAGTGTCTTTAGCCACTTTGCTAGACTGGAATGGACCCGGGGCAACTATAATTCATATGCTGTAACTTAAATGAAGCCTGAACTCATTGATTAGCCTGAACTTATTCCTTGCTAGCTCGTTCCCTGAAAGCCTCTAGGGTAAACAGTAAATCACAGCATTAACTCAGTTAATCCACAGAAGGTTTTGTAATAATGTTTTTTTTTTTAAACTCATCAATATTGAAAAGCAAATTCCAATATTGAGAAATGTCTTAGAGCTTGCTCTGACCTTTACAGAATTGTTAAAATGGAGATATTAATAAAACCTTCCTCCATGTTACGAAAATTCACTAAGATCTTAAATATGTAAAAGCCACAAATAGCCTGGTGGCTGACCTATAGTAGGTGTCTGTGAATGACGGCCATACATAAACATCACTGAATATGGGTGATGGCACAATGGTAAGCACTTAGGAACTGAGCCTTGAGAAATACCACGTTAGCACTTGAGAAAAGCTGTAGTCTCACAAATTTGAAGACAAAAGCTGAGAAATAATAACCAAGTGGGATTAAAATGACAGAGCCACTGCCTTGAGTTCGGGCTGCTCACTGTATTCCTAGGTCATCTGTCCCTTGTGAATTGTTTCTGGCCAGAGATTACATTGCTCTATGGTTCTCCCTAGGATACCATGACATTGAAAAGCCATGTTCAGTCTGCTCTCATGGACAGGTATCCTAACCCACCATCATCTGAGCTAGTACCTCTATTGTTAATCCAGGGCCATTTGCAGATGGATGCCGTAGGCTGAATAAACTCAGTATTCTTTGGTTATGCTCAGCTCCCACCTAAAGACTCTTATAAGACAGCCTACATGCAGGCATGCCCGTTACCAGTAGCCGCTGCTAGTGTGTGTCTCTCATGGTTCAAAGTGGTCGATGTTTGTAAATTCATTCATTCGACTTATGAGTGTTCTTGTCTATACATGCATATATTTTCTATTACTTGGTTTGTTATTATATACCCCTTCTCACAGGCCCAACTTCTTTTACCTTCTTTTGGACTATTTTGTACATATATGACATCAGAACATCAAATCAAATGTATCTTAAAGTGACTGATGGCTGAGTCCTTGATAACAGCACAGTCAAGTTTGAAGGAAAAGGCACAAGATTTGGGTCTTTAATTCCTTAGGAGTTTACAAGAATGTAAGGTGCTACTGGTCTTATTTCTGTGAAAATCTACTTGTTTCCTCTTGGGTATTTCTGTAGATTTTGTAGAATAGGGGAATCTTGGTCATTCCCTTTTTGTGAAAAATACTGTACTGATAGATTCTCATGATCAATTATTCCAATACAGCCATGAAGAAAGCCAGGAAGGAGGAATTTTGGGGGAGAAGAAAGGAAAAGCATATGGAAATGGCTGGGAGTCTTCGTGCTGAGACATCCTGGAACTAGAGTTTGAATAATGCATGTTCCATAAATCTAAGTGTCCCATGAAGCCACATTTTAGAACAGGGGGAGAAAATAATAGCTACTGTCTACACTTATCACCAGTAATAAATTGCAGGGCTCCTGTGTGTGGCGGCGATTAATGCAAAATGCAACCCAAAACACATAAGTAAATAAATAGATAGTTTGACTTTCTCTGGGGTTATCTCTCTTCCTCCTTCCTCTGCGTTCTCCACTCTAAATAGAAAATACATCAAAAAAAAAAAAAAAAAAAACTTGCCTGAATACCTACCTGATTTCTCCTTGAGACAGACAGATGGGCTCTTTTGTCAGAGACAAGGGAAGGAGAGTGAGGGAGAGGAGGCAAGTGGGTCTGCGTGTGCACACACCTGCTTTTATATTCGTGAGACAGAAAAAAATGAGACACACATATCGATAAGCAGAAGTTGACAGACTGACACAACACCGAGGCAGAGGGTTTCTCCAACTGCAGCATTTAGTTGTACTAATGAAGGTAAGGGGAGAGTGGCAATTAGCAGAATCAGTACCCTAATCTGAGAATTGGACACAAGATCACAATACACAACTTGCTTTTGGAGGTAGTAACGTGTGATATGGTATAAGGTTTTGTGACGTATTCATGTATATGTGCAGATAGATGTACCCCATGCACATGTGTGTGGTGGCCAGAGGAGGATGTTGAATGTCTTCTTCTGTTGCTCATCTGTGCATTTCCTTGAGATAGATTCTCTCACTCATTGTGAAGCTTACCATTTTTCCCCATGCCCCAGCAATTCTATGGCCTACAATTCCCACAGAACTGGGGTAACAGACACGCCTGGACACACCCAGCTGTTTTTATGACTGTGTGGAATCACCTCAGGGGTTCCCAGGCCATCATGCACGCATGGCAATATGTCTTAGTAGCTGAACAATCTCCCCAGCCCCCCCCCCACATCGTTTTAAAGAATAAAGTTTTTAGAGCATTGAAAACTCTGATTAGTGTATAAAACATTTTATATGAAAAACAAAGCTAAGCCCATCAGATACTAAAAATATATTGAAATGCACATGAAACTTATCTACTGATCATGTGTCTGGGCAATAGACACCTTTCAGAAGCTGGGGTACAAAATTCCATCAACAATAACAGTTTACTGCCCTTATAGGACACTTTGAGTGCTGCTATGCCACAGATTGAGCCATCAAATATCACAGTTTGTTGGCATTCTATTACCCAGTCCGTATATTCAATTATTCAATCCTCTCACTGACCCTGGGATGAGTATTCCTGTGATCTTTGTTGTAAAAGGGAAGAATCTGGCTATAAGAGCCTAAGCAATTAACTTCTCAAGGCACATATCCATTGGTGCTTGAATTCTTGTTCTGCCACAAACCATGGCCGATTTTTTTTTTCTCAATTATAGAAAGAGTTGCCAGATAAAATACACAGCATCAAATGAAATGTTAATAGCATGTTTACAGTAAAAGTAGGATAACTGTGTCACAGATATTGCAAGGGATACACTTATAGCCCAAACACTACCATTATTTATTGAGATTCAAATTTAACAGGACATTCATTAAAAAAAAAAAAAAAAGAAACTTGGTATAAGTGGCAGACCTTGTCAATATGTTCCTTAGATTCAGCTCTATATATTTGAGAAAGGGCAAAACAGTGAAAGAGAAAACTCTTTTTCATAGATGAGGAGAGAGTGAAGTGAGGCATGAATCCCACCCAGTGTGAGCACTGTCCTTCATGGTACATGGTGCTCCTGGGAAGGTTGTCGGAGTTTGCATTTGTGGGATAACTTTAGGCAGCTTCGTCAACAACAGTAGAACTGTGAAAGATATGTCATATATTGTGGAGAAACTGCACAGTCCTAGGATCTCACACCTGACACTCATTGGAAGGAACTGTGTCATCGCTAAGCTTTAACATCTATCCTTTCTTCATTATACACATAATCACTTAAAGAGGAAACACATACCTCTAATGTGTTTACTTCCTCTCTATATAGTCCTCTTGAGAGCTATCCCAGTTCTCCACTCTTAGACCATAAGTTATTTACCTCCTCTTAGAACTGTATTTCTGGGTATTACCATTCCTAGAATCTGAATACAACATTTAGCTACACAACCAAAACTGGCATATTTGCTCCTGACCCAGCATCATTGTTCACTGGAGCATGGTCCACATTCCCACTTTTCTCTTCTGAATTCTGCCTGTTATAACCTCTACAGTCTCATTTGCCTGGCCTTCAGATAGTTGGCTCTCTATTAGGTAACTGATGTCAGCTTATGTGTTAATCTAAACAAACTTATTTTTTAATGAACAACATAGGGCTTTGCCCTTCCAGATAACTTCTGCTGACTTTAAAAGCTATAGCACTGAAAAAATGAAAATGAAAATATTTTAAAACTGATGAATGTTTTATTATTGTCTTTATATTACAGCATAGTAATAATGACCTATGAACCCCACCCATGTGTTTCCTTTAGAAGGGTGTCTCCTTTACTAAATCTCGTAAGTTTGCATCATTATATCATCATCATAGCATTCGGTCTCCTGCACAGAGTGGACATTCAATCAATGTTTGCAGAGGAGGCCTGTATTCATGAACTGCACTGGGAACCATGCAAAAATGGGATCAAGTTTTATTCTGAGCTTAGAAATGTCTAGTAGCGGGGGCTGGAGAGATGTCTTACTGGTTAGGGCACTTACCTTCAAAGCCTAAGGACCCAGGTTCAATTCCCCAGCACCCACATAAACCAGATAGATGCACAAAGTGGCACATACATCTGGAGTTTGTTTACACTGGCTACAGGCCATGGCATACCCATTCTCTCTCTCTGCCTCTCTCTCAAATAAGCAATTAAATTTTAAAAAAAAGAAATGTCTAGTAGCTTATGTAACACAACTTAAAATATGTCACATCTACATAAGCTGAGAAACATGCTAATATATATAAATTATTTATATAATATATATATAATATTTATATATATTAATCATATATAAATACATGGAAAGAGAGAGATAATGATATGTTAGATGAGAAAAATATCAAGGGATACTAAAGAATCATGTTTCAAGCATGAAGGCTGGTTATTAGGTTAATTGATTACCTTGTTTAGCTTTGCTTATGTAGGAGTTAGCTTGAAATGGCTGAACTTGACTGTTGATGGTCAACTGTTTACTTCTTTATTGAAAATCCTTTCCTACCTTATTTGAGGTTCATAACAGGGATAAAGTGCAAATGAGTTCAAATGACAACGCACACCAGGAATGTGGGCATAAAACCAGAGTGAGACCAGGAAATTAAAAAAAATGGGGTGGGGCAAGAAGAGTTGTTTCTGCATGGGTTGGGGCAAAGGGGGAGCAGAAGGAATGCTGTGAGTGGGAAGGGATTGGAGATATAGGAGGTGGGGAAGATGGGGAGGGGCTGGGGAGGGTGGACAGGGAATCACACAAACATTAAGAGTGCATTGAGCGGGAAGAAATAATAAAGATTAGGGCAGAAATTAATGAAATAGAAACCAAAAAAACAATACAAAGAATTAATGAAACAAAGAGCTGGTTCTTTGAAAGGATAAACAAGATTGATAAACCCTTAGCAAATCTGACCAAAAGAAAGAGAGAAGAGACACAAATTAATAAAATTAGAGATGAAAAAGGTAACATCACGACAGATGCCAGAGAAATTCAAAAAATCATAGGGACATATTATAAAAACATATACTCCACAAAGTATGAAAATCTGAAAGAAATGGATGATTTCCTTGATTTATATGACCTACCTAAATTAAATCAAGATGAGATTAATCACTTAAATAGACCTATAACAAGCATGGAGATCCTAACAGTTATCAAAAATCTCCCAACTAAAAAAAGCCCAGGCCCAGATGGATTCACTGCTGAATTTTACCAGACCTTCAGGGAAGAGCTAACACCATTGCTTCTTAAGCTTTTCCATGAAATAGAAAAAGAAGGAATTCTACCAAACTCCTTCTATGAAGCCAGCATCACTCTGATACCAAAACCAGGCAAAGATAGAACAAAAAAGGAAAATTACAGACCAATCTCCCTCATGAACATAGATGCAAAAATTCTCAACAAAATATTGGCAAACAGAATACAAGAATACATTAGAAAGATCATTCACCCTGACCAAGTAGGCTTTATCCCAGAGATACAGGGATGGTTCAACATACGCAAATCTATAAATGTTATACATTATATAAATGGGTTGAAGGACAAAAATCACATGATCATCTCATTAGACGCAGAGAAAGCATTCGACAAAATCCAACATCCCTTCATGATAAAAGTCCTACAGAGACTGGGAATAGAAGGAACATATCTCAATATAATAAAGGCTATTTATGATAAGCCTACAGCCAACATATTACTAAATGGGGAAAAACTGGATGCTTTTCCACTAAAATCAGGAACAAGACAAGGGTGTCCACTGTCCCCACTTTTATTTAATATAGTTCTGGAAGTCTTAGCCATAGCAATAAGGCAAGAGACATGCATAAAAGGGATACAAATCGGAAAGGAAGAGGTCAAGTTATCATTATTTGCAGATGACATGATTCTATATATAAAGGACCCTAAAGACTCTACTAGCAAACTGTTAGAGCTGATAAAAACCTACAGTCATGTAGCAGGATACAAAATAAATACACAGAAATCAGTAGCCTTCATATATGCTAACAACAAACACACAGAGGATGAGATCAGAGAATCACTCCCATTCACAATTGCATCAAAAAAAATAAAGTACCTTGGAATAAACCTTACTAAGGAAGTAAAGAATCTATACAATGAGAACTTTAAAACACTCAAGCGAGAAATTGCAGAAGACACTAGGAAGTGGAAAAACATCCCATGTTCCTGGATTGGAAGAATCAATATTGTGAAAATGGCAATCTTACCAAAAGCAATCTACACATTTAACGCAATCCCCATCAAAATTCCAAAGGCATTCTTCACGGAAATAGAAAAAACAATCCAAAAATTCATTTGGAATCACAAAAAACCTCGAATATCTAAAATAATACTGAGCAACAAAAATAAGGCTGGTGGTATCACCATACCTGATTTTAACCTATACTACAGAGCCATAGTAACAAAAACAGCATGGTACTGGCACAAAAGCAGACTCGTAGATCAATGGAACAGAATAGAGGACCCAAATGTAACCCCATGTAGTTATAGCCACCTGATATTTGATAAAAATGCCAAAAATACTCATTGGAGAAAAGACAGCCTCTTCAGCAAATGGTGTTGGGAAAACTGGATATATATCTGTAGAAGGATGAAAATAGATTCTTCTCTTTCTCCGTGCACAAGAATTAAGTCCAAATGGATTAAGGACCTTAACATCAGGCCTGAAACTCTGAAACTGCTAGAGGAAAAAGTAGGGGAAACCCTTCAACATATTGGTCTTGGCAAAGACTTTCTGAATACAACCCCAATTGCTCAGGCAATAAAACCACAGATTAACCACTGGGACCTCATGAAAATACAAAGATTCTGCACTGCAAAGGACACGGTGAAGAAAGCAAAGAGGCAACCTACAGAATGGGAAAAAATCTTCACCAGCTATACATCTGATAGAGGATTAATATCTAAGATATACAAAGAACTCAAGAAGTTAAATAATAAGGAATCAAACAAACCAATCAAAAAATGGGAAATGGAGCTAAATAGAGAATTCTCAAAGGAAGAAATACGAATGGCATATACGCATCTAAAAAAATGTTCTACATCCCTAGTCATCAGGGAAATGCAGATTAAGACTACATTGAGATTCCATCTCACTCCTGTCAGATTGGCTACCATCATGAAAACAAATGATCATAAATGTTGGCGGGGATGTGGAAAAAGAGGAACCCTTCTACATTGTTGGTGGGAATGCAATCTGGTCCAGCCATTGTGGAAATCAGTGTGGAGGTTCCTAAAACAGCTAAAGATTGATCTACCATATGACCCAGCTATAGCTCTCCTAGGCATATATCCTAAGGACTCATCTCATTACCTTAGAGATACTTGCTCAACCATGTTTATTGCTGCTCAATTTATAATAGCTGGGAAATGGAACCAGCCTAGATGTCCCTCAACTGATGAGTGGATAATGAAGATGTGGCACATTTATACAATGGAGTTTTACTCAGCAGTAAAGAGAAATGAAGTTATGAAATTTGCAGAAAAGTGGATGGATCTGGAAAGAATTATACTAAGTGAGGTAACCCAGGCCCAGAAAGCCAAGCGCCACATGTTCTCCCTCATATGTGGATCTTAGCTAGAGATGATTGGGCTTCTGTGTGAGAAGGAAAAAACTCAGTAGCAGAGGCCAGTAAGTTAAAAAAGGAGATAGAAAGGGAAGAGAAAGAAAGGGAGGAGGGCTTTTATTAGGTTGGTACTGTATATATGTAAGTAGAAAGATTGAGATGGGGAGGGGATATGATGGAGAATGGAATTTCAAAGGGGAAAGGGGGGAGGGTAATACCATGGGATTTTTTTTGTTATCATGGAAAATATTAATAAAAATGGAGAAAAAAAAAAGAGTGCATTGAGAATCAGTTCCCTGGAAACTCTCACTCTGACTAGCATTCTACAATATACAACCACCAATTAAGGGTGAGGGGAAATGTGGACAGAAGGTGGACAAAGCTTAACATTACAACCACGGACACTGGCTGGTAAATCCAAGGCCCAGAATAGGGTTACCTCCCACAGTGAGATGTTGAACAGGAAGACACAAGAGGTCCCCCCAAACCATGTTGGCCATTGCCAAAACATTTGATAACCTGCCAGATCTAAATACACCACAGGCTTCTGTCACAGGAGGTTGGAATGCCATGTTGGAAGTGAAAGAGAAACTAGCTCTCTCCTGGCTAGCCCTTATAATGCTGGAGATCACTACTGAAGCTGCCAGAGGACAATGTTCACCAACAGCATGAATAAGCAGGGGACCCTGCAGACTATGAAATTAACCAGCCAGCAAAGAAGTACACAATTGTGTAATAGTGGCATGTAGCCTCTACAGGTAACCGACTGTTTTCTAATAGGACATGCGACCTGCTCCATGGGAGAGAGCTCATACCTGGTACTGGAAATGAAGTCAGAACCCTGTGGTCAGGCAAGATTAACTGGCACACCGAAAGTCTCCTAGACAACTTTGCACAACCCCTTTAGCCCAAACTGCTTTCACACCTGGTTAGAGAATCTGACTTTGATGGCAGAGAAAATGGAGGAGAGCTTAGATCCATCAATAAGACAAGTAGATCGGCAACTGCCCACCATGAGACTTTCTACTTCCACAACATCTGCCAGGGCCCAGGAGAAACTGCTGAGTAAGTTACATCATGAATGCTGCTCTTACTGCTAGTCTGACAACCAGCACCAGGTTAAGAGTGACAGACACTTAGTATAATCAAAACCTGAATGGAGGGATGACTTAGCAGTTAAGGCATTTGCCTGCAAAGCCAAAGGACCCAGGTTTGATTCCCCAGGACCCACATTAGCAAGATACGCAAGGGGGCACACGCATCTGGAGTTCATTTGCAGTGGCTGGAGGCCCTGGCATGCCCTATGCCCGTTTTCGTTCTTTCTTTCTTTCTTTCTTTCTTTCTTTCTTTCTTTCTTTCTTTCTTTCCTTCCTTCCTTCCCTCTCTCTCTCTCTCTCTGACAAACAACTAAAAATAAAATATCAAAAAAAGAATAATCAAAACCTATAAAAACAGAAATCAGAGACTGAATAATACTAAATCAGATGGCCAATAGAACTTGCAATGCTCAGGGAATATTGAGGAGGACAGAGAAGCAGAGATTGCAAGAGCCACAGTGCAGGTAGGAATACCTTGAGTCACAGTCCTCACTGCCCTATAGGGACTGACTGAGGCCTTTGTGATCCAACAATAACCCCACCGAGGAGGTCTTCCAGGACAGTGGGAGTTGGGGGTAAGGGAATAGTATTATATAACCTATTATAATATATCTATATATTTATTATATATTAACATTTATTATATATAAATATGTAATATATGTTATACATTAATAAAATTATATATAAAATTAAATTATATATAAATTTTAAAAATACTGTCTTTATGCTAGAGAGATTGCTTAGTGGTTAAATGTACTTGCTTGAAAAGCCTGATGGCTGGGGTTTAACTCCCCTGTACCCACAGGAAGCCAGACACACAAAGTAGTACATGTGTCTGGAGTTCATTTGCAGTGGCAGAAGGCCCTGGTGCACCTATTTTGTTTCCTTCTCCCTCTCTTTCTTAAATAAGTAAACAATCAAATGGATAAATAATAAGTAAATAAATAAGTAAATATTGTCTTAGAGTAAAGATTCCTTCACCACATGTGGTGGTGTACATCTCCAATCCATGCACTTCAGAGGATGAGAAAGACTAGAAGTGTCAGGCCACCCTGGGTTACCTACTGAGCTGAAGGCCAACTGTATTCCAACAAACCAAAGGAAAAAAAAACTTATAAAAATACAAAAGACATATGAAAGTAAAGTCTATTTTTGTAAATTGAAAATTAACTCTGTTTATAGACTTTTCAAAAATGGTTTTGTCTCTATTATATTTTCTGAGTATATAAACCTAAATTTTTGTCCACTTTAGTCCATTTTCCTACATATAAAATAATGTGTTTCAGTCTCCTTTCTGCATGTCTTAAACACAATGAATGGTTTCATGGTAATATAAATTCTTGAATAAACAAAAATATCCTAGAGCCGGGCGTGGTGGCACATGCCTTTGATTCCAGCACTCGGGAGGCAGAGGTAGGAGAATTGCCATGAATCCGAGGCCACCCTGAGACTCCATAGTGAATTCCAGGTCAGCCTGGGCTAGAGTGAGACCCTACCTTGAAAAACAAAACTAAAAATATCCTAATTTTTTTAAGAGGTACAATGCAAGCTGCTGAGGGTCAGGGTGTGTTTGGGGCCTGTGAGCTCAAAGCAAGTGAGGGACATGGTCTAGTTGGGGCCTGTGTGCCCAATCCATGACACTAGAACCCTGGGGGTTCCCTGCCCTCATCTCACACCAACTTTCCCAGCAGATATTTTGGGCCTTGACCACCTTCTCTGATCCTGCCAAGCCTCCCAGCTGGCTGCCTCCTCTCACCAATGCCTATACACCAGTAAACTCCCCACTTAAATTCCAGCCTGGTCCATGAAGTCCAGAGCCTCACACCTCCTCCATCCCCTGGTGGGCTGAAGACATTCCAGACCTCCAACCATAGCTCTTCTATCAGCCACCAGTCCACAGCTGCAGGCATATTTGCAAACCTTCACAACTCACACATCTGTGGATATAATGACATCCCACTCCAACCTGGCTCAAACCCAAAATGGAACATTCACTAAAGATTCTACAAGGACAGATATTTGTCTCGTCCTTAGTAAAACAAACTATTATCCCAAGATTGGTAGACTTCCATGGAAGAAAAACAACACCAGACAATAAGCCGATAGATCTCCACCAATGTTGCGTAGTCCCACAATAGAAGTTTCCAATGAAACATAGAAGAGACAACAGAAATTGAATCCCAAAATTAAATCACAATAAATTTGTTTAACCTGACCAAACAAATCACTGAACTGGAAGCAAATCATGAAAAAACTAGTAATCTATTAAATGGAATTGAGTGGAATCATCTCTTACAGCAGACAGCTTTTGTCACTAGGGTTAACATAATGGAAAAAATCCTGAAAGACCTCAAAAGATATAAACAAATTGAAGGTGGTTCAGCAAATACAGATATAAATAATCAGATGATTAAGCTTAATTAAGACAACATTAAATGCTAGAATGAATTCCAAGAAGCATCAAGAAAATGAAACCATGACCTGAAATTGGAACTTAACAAAGGGATGGATATAATACAGAAAAATGCAACACAGAATAAAAATCAAATAAAGCTCATAAAAGCCTCCCTACGAATCCTCAGTAACAATGTTAATAATGTGGAGGACAGAACTTTAGATCTGGGAGACAAGACAGAAGAAAATGTTCAGGAGCCCCAAATTTTTGATAAATTCAAAAAAATCAGGTGAACAGAATATGACGAAATTATGGCATTCCCTTAAACAAGCAGATATCCAGATCGTCTGAGTATACCAGCAGGGGAAGAAATTCAGGATAAAGGCATAGAGACTATATGGTACAAAAATATTGAAGAAAACTTTCCTACTATCTCAAAAGAAAGATCCATCCAGACACAAGAAGTTTATGGAACACAAAACAGACAGGACCAAAGAAGAAACTCTCCAAGGCACATCACAGTAAAAACTACAAATAATGAAAACAAAGAGAGAGTGTGAAAAGCAGCAAGAGAGAAGCAACTCACAACATACAAAGGCAATTGCATCAGAATTACCTCATATTTCTCAATGGAAACCCTGTAAGTTAGAAGGACATAGAATGGAGACCTTCAAAATCTAAACAATTATGGCTTCTGATCTAAACCACTGGACCCAGCAAACCTTCCATGAAAAAAACAAGCTCTATGATTATATGAACACAAAGCCAAACCTACACACAGAAGAGCCAAACAACAGTCTCAAGAGCCTACAAGAAGATAACAATATCCAAAACTAAAACAGGCCCAAAAAAGTACAAAACACAAGAAAGCACCACTCCCCATACAGCACCCCATTATGGCAAGGATTAAATCAAACCCCACTGTTATAACCTTAAACAGTAAAAGTCTTAACTCACCCATCAAGAGACACAAGTTAACAGGGTGGATCAGAATAATGGACCCTTCTTTCTGCTATCTTCAAGAAACCCACCTCATCACCAAGAATAGACACCTCCTCAGGGTGAAAAGGTGGAAAATAATTTTCCAAGCGAATGGAAATAAAAAGCAAGTGGGTATGGCCATATTGATATCTGATAAAATGGACTTCAAACCAAAAGTAATCAAAACGGATAAAGAAGGACAGTTTCTACTCATCAAAGGAAAATCCAAAAAAAAGGGGGACATAACAATCATAAATCTATATACACCAAACACTTGTGCATTACAGTTTCTAAAGCAAAACCTGCTAGACAACAAGCCAGAAATAAATTCCAATATCATCATAATAGGGGATTTCAATACCCCAGATTTATCAGTAGACAGATCATCCAAGCAGAAAATCAAAAGGGAAGTAATAGATCTTAACACTTCCATAGTTCAATTAGACCTAACAGACTGCTATAGAACATGCTACCCCAATCACAAGAACACACATTCTGCAAAGCATCCAATAGAACTTTATCCAAAACAGGTCATATATTAGGACATAAAGCATGCATCCATATATTCAGGAAGATTGACGTTGCTTCCTACATCACACTGGACCATAATGTGTTAAAGCTAGCAATTCACGAGAGAAACAGCAGAAATCACAACAGCTCCAGGAGACCAAACAGCATGCTATTAAACAATTAATGGGTCATGGAAGAAATAAAAAGGGAAATTTAAACTTTTCTAGGACCATATGATAAGGCAAACATCACAAACAAAATTTATGGGACACAAAGAAAGCAGTCCTAAGGGGAAATCTCACAGCACTAAAAGTCTTCATAACAAAGACAGAGAGATCTCAAATTAATAACCTAACCACCCACCTATAGGTACTGAAAAAGCAACAACAACAATCCAACCCAAAGAGTTCCAGATGGAAATAAATAATTAAGATCAGAGTTGCAATTAATGAATTGGAAACAAGGAAAACAATTAAGAAAAATTGACAAAACCAAGAGTTGGTTCTTTAATAAAATAAGCAAGATTGATAATCTCCTGGTCAATTCGATTGAATGCAAAGGAGAAGTCTCAAATTAATAAAATTAAAAATTAAAAGGGAAGAGTCACAACAAATAACCAACGAAACTGGATGAATCATCAGAAAATAGTTCCAAAACCTCTAATCCACAAAACTGGATAACTTTGAAGAAGTGGGTAAATTCCTAGACATGTATCACCTACCAAATGCAAATCTAGACAAGATAACTACCCTAACCAAACATACTACATCCTCTGAGATTGAAAATATAATCAAAAACATCCTCAAAAGGAAAAGTCCAGGACCTGGTGGATTCTCAGCTGAGAATTATCAAACTTTCCTGGAAGTGTTGAAACCAGTTCTTCCCATGCTTTTTAACATAATCCAAGAACAAGGAATGCTGCCCAACACCTTCTATGGATCTAGTGCCACCCAAACACCAAAACAAGACAGAGATACAGCAAAAGAAAACTACAGCCCTATATGCCTTATGAACTTAGATGCAAAAATCCTGAATAAAAACCTTGAAAGCCAAATTCAACAGCCCATAAAAATCATTATCTGCTATGATCAAGCAGGCTTAATCCCAGGGATGCAGGGATGATACAGCATATGGAAATCGATTAACGTAATACATCACATAAATAATCTTAAACACAAGAACCACACGATCATTTCAACTGATACAGAGAAGGCCTTTGACAAAATACAACACCACTTCATCATCAAAACACGGGAGAGACCAGGCATGGAGGGATTATATATCAACGTAATAAAGGTTATATACATAGCAACTAAAGCCCAATTCATACTTAACAAACTCAAGTAATTCCCATTAAAATTGAGAATAAGACAGGAGCGTGCAGTCTTGCCACTGCTCTTCAACATAGTATTAGAAGTCCTAACCCAAGCAATAAGACAGTGGAAAGATATAAAAGGGATTCATATTGGAAAGGAATAAATCAAACTAGCCCTATTCATAGATGGCATGCTCCTATACACAAGTGACTAAAAAGAGTCTACTAGAAAATTTCTAAAAGTGAAAAACTTTCAGCAGGGCTGGAGAGCTGGCTTGGCAGTTAAGACACTTGCCTGCAAAGCCTAAGGACCCAGGTTTGATTCCCAGTACCCACATAAACCAGATGCACAAGGTGGCACGTGGGCCTGGAGTTCATTTGCAGTGGAATACCCATTCTCTCTCTCTTTTTCTCATCTGCCTATCTCTCCCTCAATTAAATAAAGAAAAGGAAAACTATTTTTTAATTATTTCAGCCAAATGGCAGAATACACAATCAACACACAAAAATCAGTAGCTTTCCTATACACAAAAGCAAGTACACAGAAAACGGAAGTCAGTGAGGCTGTCACATTTTCAGTAGCCACAAAAAAAAATAAAATAAAATATCGGCCAGGTGTGGTGGCACACACCTTCAATCCCAGCACTCAGGCATCAGAGGTAGGAGGAGCACTGTGAGTTTAAGGCCACCCTGAGACTACATAGTGAATTCAAGGTCAACCTGGGCTAGAGCAAGACCCTGCCTTGAAAAAAACATTCAAATACCTTGGGATAACACTAACCAAGACAGTGAAAGACCTACATAATGAAAACACTCAAGAAAGAAATCAAGGAGAACATGAGAAGATGGAAAGATCTCCCATACTCTTGCATAAGTAAAATTAATATTATAAAAATGGCGATTCTACCAAAAACAATATTCAACACAGTACAAATAAAAATCCCAGCATTATCCCTCACAGAGATAGAAAATATAATCTCAAAGTTCATATGGAATTGCAGAAAGCCCCAGATATCCAAAACTATCTTCAGAAAATGAAACACCTCTGGAGGAATCACCATATCTGATCAAAACCTACATTACCAGGCTGGAGAAATTGCTTAGTGGTGAAGGCATTTGCCTGCAAAGCCAAAAGTTCCCTGTTCAACTCTCCACAAGGGGGCACATGCATCTGGAGTTCCTTTGCAGTGGCTGGAGGCCCTGGCATGCCCATGTTCTCTCCTCTCTCTCTCTCTGTCTCTCCCTCCCTCTTTCTCTCTCTCAAATAAATAAATAAAATAAATATTTTTTAAAAAGCTATATTGCCAAGTCATCGTAGCAACAACAAAAAAATGGCACTGGCATAAAAACAGACATATCGACCAACGAAACAGAATTGAAGACCTAACCCTTAGTTGATGTAGCTACAGCTACTTGATCTTTGACAAAGGAGCCCAAAACATACACTGGAGAAAAGACTGTATCTTGAACAAATGAGCTGGACAAACTGAATAACCACATGTCAAAAAAAAAATTAGACCTACTATTCTAATCATGCACAAAAATCAACTGTAAATGGATTAAAGACCTCAATATAATATCTGAAAACCTCAAACTACTGTTTGTTTGGAAAGACACATGGGTCCTAAAAATAAGATGGGCTTCTGTGAAAGCACTTAATTACCAGCCTGAGGTGAAAGGTAAGACCCTATTGCTGAAGACACCACATGCTGCTGATGCAGGGCACTGAGAGATCTGGCTGAATCTGGAAGGACGTCAGCTCCCAGAAGGTTAGCCTGTATCGCGTTGAAAAGCACTACATGAGCTGCTAGGGGAAACGGTGAGTAAAGTCGTGAATACGCAGGAGACCCTGTTATTGAAAGGAGCCAGCCTGACAAGATGTACGCACCAGTGCAGTAGTGGCACACAGCCTAAATGCACAGAGCCAATGGCTCTCTGGTTGTCTAAGAGATTTCTAAGAGATATGCTCACTGGAAAGGAACCCATGGTAAGAAGTGGGAAGCAAGTCAGAATACTATGCAGATCAAGGACTCCATTAAGAAGCTCCTACTAGTCTCTGTCCAAGAGTGAGACTACACCCGTCAAAATCTGCCTAAAGGGCTGGAGAGATGGCTTAGTGGTTAAGCGCTTGCCTGTGAAGTCTAAGGACCCCGGTTCGAGGCTCGATTCCCCAGGACCCACGTTAGCCAGATGCACAAGGGGACGCTCGCGTCTGGAGTTGGTTTGCAGTGGCTGGAAGCCCTGGCACGCGCTCCCTCTCTTTCTTTCTCTCTCTCTCTCCCTCTCCCTCTTTCTCTCTCTGTCTGTCTCTCTCAAATAAATAAAAATTTAAAAAGTCTGTCTAAAATAACAACGCTTATTCCATGTAACCTATCCCAATCGCATTGTCTGTTGAAGAATCATTTTTTTTTTTTTTCAGAAAGCAGCAAGCTCTGAGGACAACGAAAATCTATCAACAAGACAAGAATAGCTGGCTGGTTACCTGTCAGCAGATGAACCACCCTTAGCGCAGTAGCTGGGGCCCAGGTGGAATCACAGAGGAATTGGTGAGAAGAGCAAGAATGCGTTTTCAATGGCGACCCTGACAACCTGTGCCAGGGTGATGGAGACAGACACTGGGAATACTCAAAGTGCACCAAAGCAGAAATAATTCAGGAGCCTCTGAGGAGACTTAAGTAGACTTAAACCACACCCACCGAGGCTCAGGGGAATTTTTCCAAAGAGTCAGGAAAAGGAATATAAGATCCAGAAAGTAGAAGGGACTATTAGTGAAGTGGGGACAGGGAGAAGGGAAAGGATGGTATCAAGACTTGATGTATCTATACAATGTTTATACTGAATAAAAAATAGAAACTTTTAAAAAAGAAAGCCCTTTTCTAGTGAACAACTGTGTCTTTTGTGATTTCTCAGTTAAAACATCACCTACTTAAAGAAAAAAATAGGACTAGGAAAGATGAGCTCAGTCAAAACCTCAGCTATCAGAGGCTTCATCTTGTGAAGATCCAAGTTCACTTGAAGGAGGAAAGCCTAAACGGGAGGGGTTCCCCACTTAAACACAACTACCACTTTAATGGAGGTTGCATTAAATCTAATCTGTAAATCATTTGGGGTAATAGGAACATTTTTAACAATATTACATTTTCCAATACATGAACAAGACAGCTTTTCCTATTGGTTTTGTTTTTCAATTTCTTTGAAAAGACCATTAGATCATTCACTCTTGCTTAGGTTTTCATAGTTTTTTGAATTTTAAAATATTTATTTATTTATTTGCAAGGAGAGAGAGAGTGAGAGAGAGAGAGAGAGAGGAGGCAAAGAAAGGGATACAGAGAGAGAGAGAGAGAGACAGAGAGAGAATAGGCATAGCAGGACCTCCTGTACTGAAAATGAATTCCAGATGCGTGTTCTACCTTGTGTATCTGGCTTTATACAGGTACTGGGGAAACGAACCCAGGTTGTTAGGCTTTGTAGGCAAGCACCTTAACTACTGAGCTATTTTTCCTGGCTTTTCAAAAGAAATTTTGGCACTTATCATAAATGGGACAGCTTTGTTTATTTTTATCTTAGAAAACGGGTCATTGTTATTTAAAAATGCTACTTAATTTGCATTCCCATTTTCATTGTGATATCTTTAAGATGAGACGCATTACAGAATAAGCCAGGCACAGAAAGGAAAATATACTCTTGCTCAAATATGAAGTTATAAAAGCTATAAAAGATCTTATAAGTATAGAGGAGTGAGTAGTCAGTCACTGGATGCTAAGGAGGCTAAATGGTAGGAAGGATGTAGAAAATTTGGTGAAAGTGTCATACATAGTTATATAGTAGAAATAAGTTCTAAACTTCCATGGCAGGGTGGCTATAATTCACCATTTATTATGTATTTCATGAAGAACTAGGAGATAAAAGCTTGAAACACTCAACATAAAGAAAAGCAAGGGCCAGGGAGATGGCTCAGCAGTTAAGGTGTTATTGCCTGAAAAGTTTAAGGACCTGGGTTCAGTTCCCCAGTACCCATGTAAAGCCAGATGCACAAAGTGGTACACGCATCTGGAATTCATTTGCAGTGGTTGGAGGACATGGCATACCTATTCTCTCTCTCTCTCTCTCTCTCTCTCTCTATTTCTAGCTCTCTCTCCTCTCTGTCTCTATGTACGTACAAATAAATAAATAAAAATATTTAAAAACAAACAACAGCAAATTCTTAAGGAGATAGAAATGCTAATTACCCTGATTTAATCATAACACAATGTATGTATGAACTGTATCATCTTTTTTGTACACCATGGGTATATATACAGTTCTTATCCACCATTACAATGAAATTTCAGGATGTCACAACAAGGAAAAGAGGAAACATTCAACACATAAAAGACACTGAATGCTGTTGGCATGCTTCTCAGTGAGCCCACTATAGATAATTAGACTACGCCTCGAACAATGTTTAGTCTCAGCCTAGGCAAACTTCAACAGTTTTATTTATTATGATTACAGAAACCTAACCGTTCTCTTGGAACACATAGAGAATATTTCAATGTTCCTTTTAATAGTGTGATGTGTTGACCAATTTTGGGGTAAATAAGCAAAAAGCCCAAGAGTTATCAACAGGATTTTCTTCTTTACAGCCAGAATCCATCATTCTTTTCTTTTGGGTTCATGGACTCTAATCAAAGACATCCCTCAACAGTTCATGGTGTGTGGAGAAGGAGACAGAAGATGGAAGTAATATTGATGTGAGCATTAAAAGTGCTTTTTCTTTTTTTGCCCAAGAGAAATATAAAGTCTGGTCAGGCCAGCAATTTTACACTGTCATATGCCATGACTGCCAAGAATTTCACACTTAGGCAAATGTAGAATCACCATCTAGAGATGCCCATGGTGGAGTACATGCGACAAAGTATCAGGAGTGAGGTAATGAAGCAATTGCGGCTGACCACAAGCCTTTTCCAGGATGGAATCTGTACTTGCTCTAGCATTATATTAAGTATATCAGTGTGAAGAGAGTGATGGCAAATTAGAGGAGAGAGGGAGGAAGGGAATTAGAGAGGGAGAAAAAGTGAGAGATTTGAACTTCAGGAAAATTATTGACAATTACATATATGAAGATATTCTATTTTGGTGGCATTCACTCCCATTAGCCTTCCTTATCCCTCTCCCACTGAATTCCTTCTTATTAAGAAGTGGTTACCTTTCTACTTTTATGTCCTTTTTCTTTTCCTTGTAATCCACTGAATTTATTGAGGGTTGCTTGGATGAGGACATGGAGTGGGCGGGGGGAATGTTTTACTGGAGCAAAGACAATTTATCTGTGGCTATACCACTGAACCCTCCCTGACCAACCATGAATTGGCCTTGTGCAGATCTTTCACATGTGTCGACAACTGTTGTGAATTTGTGAGTGCTCACCATGCATGTCATGTCTGAAAGACAATGTCATAGCATACTACTACCCGTCTAGTGTACTCAGAGCTTTGGCGGATATAATACAAAAACATCTCATTTAGGATGATGCTTTGAACATGTATACTATGTATGTGTGTATATGTTCATATGGTCTTTGTTTTTTTTTTTCTTTTTTTTTTTTTTTGAGGTAGGGTTTCTCTCTAGCTCAGGCTGACCTGGAATTCACTCTGTAGTCTCAGGGTAGCCTCAAACTCATGGCGATCCTCCTACCTCTGTGTTTCAAAGTTTCTAAAACAAGCTGAATTTGTAAGCAGGGCAGTGTCTGGTTCCAGCTGCCCTGGCTATATACTAAATTTCATCAGATGTTATACAACTACATAGAGGCTACTGGTGAAAATAGTAATACAAGGTTAGTATTTACCCACATGACACAGCTTGGACATACTACTAATACTGTTAGTTTTAAAACATAGAATAGAATACGTACACAGAAAATCCCTGCTGTCGTAATATTGTCATTACAAATTGAATGAGGTGAAATGTTGAAAGTCATGTCACTTGTGGGCTATATTCCATTGATATCGTCAGAAATTTTCATTAACCTTAATATTACCAATCCCATTTGTTAAACAAAAAAGTGGAAATTAGCAAAGTTAATCAAAAATGTGAGCTTTTAAATATCTCCCTTCACTAATTCATTTAATTAAAAAAAACATGTGAGTATTTTTTTTTTTCATCAAAAGCCTCTGACAGAGCGAGGGAGTGATGTGCAAGAGATGACAGGCTGTGTTTACATTTAAATTTCCTTTTTTTTTTAATTGTTGTTGGGGAATGAATTTAGGAGAAGGGAAAAGCCATAGTCGAAGTGCCAGATACCATCTTCTCCCTCTTTCTTGCAAAATACACTTGCAAAATAGCCATGCCATATGTCAGTGAATGTGGGAGGATTCCGGGGCAGAAGCTAGGAGGGCTGAACAGCAGTGCAAGACTGGATGAGGGCTCCCCGCAACTCACCACTTCTCATGTGACGCCTGGGGAAAAAATGCCAATTATCTGGGGCTCGTAGCTTCTTTAAAGAGGGAATTCCTCTTTGGCAGCAGCCCTCTGATTCTTTCCCAGTGGGCTGGGATGTCGAACGGCAGCACCAAGGTTTATTTTTCCTTCATTACAGCACTTCCTGAAATCAAGGCTAATAAATCCAAGATATAAATGTAACCGATAGAACTTCGTAGGCCAGCTTTGAAATGCATGATGAACAATCATAATTTCATCATTAACATATTTTGTAAAAGACAGTTAAGTTCTTAACTTAGTATGTCGCAGTCCTCACAGCAGTGTATGTTCAGGACCTAAACATGTAGAAAACCTCCTATTCACTAGGATATTTGACAGTCTCATGTTGTCCTTTGTCAAGCAAAATCAGACTCTAATTGCCTAAGGCTATAAGACAGGAGAAAATGTAATGATTTTTTTTCCCTCCAACATAATCATTCACTTCCCCTATTCCTTACAGGTAAAGCAGGCTACCAAGAGGCAGCCAAGAAACACACTTTGCTATTTTATTCCTCATGGTCTGGGAGTAAATGTCTTCAGATAAACAGTCTTTTATCTAAATAGAAATGAATTTGTTCTATGATCCATTTAAAAGAGCTTATTTTGCATAGCATACTACATACCCAACCAAGCCAATTAAATTATACAGTTGAATGGTTTGGATATGTACAATTATCACTGTAGTTGACTTTAGAACACTTCATCACCACAAAGGAAATCACATACTGTGAGCTATACCGGCCCCATCCCTGTATCCAGCATTAAGTAGGCAATAATCTACTTTCTCACTCTGTAAATATACCTGTTCTAAATAGTTCATATGAATGGAATCACCAAATATATATCCTTTTAGTGGTAGCCTTTTTCTCTTAGCCTAAAGTTCATCCATGTTGTAGCTTGTATTAATCAGTATTCCATTTCTTCCTTCGATAAAGCAATATTTGTGCATATTATATTTTGCTTAATTAACCATTCAATGGTGAGCAAATGGGTTGTTTTTCTATTTTTTTTTTTTTGGTATTGTGAATAATGCTTCCAGGAACAGATATGTGTAATTTTTCTTCAGTATTTATTTTCAATTATTTTGAGAACATATTTGGAAGCAGAACCACTAGGTTGCATGTAATTCAGTGTTTAGGTTTTCAAAGAGCCATCAAGCTGTTTTGACAGTGGTTGAACCATTATTCATTCTCAGCATAATGTCTACTATGAAACTAGCAAAAATGCCTTTAATCATATTAATATGGATAGCCTTAACATAATCCAGATATTTGGTGCACAGATAGTTTCCACATATTCTTGTGTCTTTGTCACAGCAATATCATTTAAAATTAAAGGTTAAGCTATGGACTTAGGAGGCAAGAAATAGCTTAGGTCTTCTAGGATGCATAATACGATAAAATAGAATGTATGACTACAGTATTCACAGATGGAGCATAATTTATTGGACAAAGTCTGGTCTGATTAACCAGAAATAGAATAAGGGAACTAAATGAAAATATTGAATATGGTGATGTCATTATGGACAGTTTGTACAGACTGTCACAATTTACTAAGTGAAGATAACGGAACAAATAGAAAGCACACATACAAGCCAATAACTTTTATTACCTTGAAACTACAAATAATAAAAGTGTCTACCACAAATACTGATGTACTCTTCCGAGTTTTGTTTGCTTGCTTGTTTTGGGACATGGCCGTATTATATAGCCCAAGACGTCCTTGAACTTGTGATCTTCCTACTTCAGTCTTCTCAGTGCTGATTTTATAAGCATGCACTACCACTCCAGTACTAGAAATGTTGAATAGACACTGACTACAGTTCCTGAAGGATCTATGTATTAAAAGTCATTAGAGTACCTCATTAGCATTTCATTAATTCATCTTTTTTTCTATGCCTGCATTATTCCTCTCTTCCTACCATGTTGCTGGGTGCTTTAGGCTTGCCAAAGAAATAACAATGGTATGTTATAGAATTTTTAGTTTTTATGGTACTCAAAGTAAATATCCCATAATAATAAAAGCAATAAAATATTTCACCCAATGAATGATAAAGTTATAGATTATTCTGAGGTTCTGGTATAGTAAGCTTCATGAAAAACAAGGAAGAGGAAGATGGAATTCAGCTTAATGATTTTTAGTTAAAGTAGAAGGGCAGATGATAGAGGGCATAAGCATGCTATGAGTACAGGGAAAAAATTCAAAAGCCGTAAACAGTCTGAAGAACACTGTTTAGAATGATAGAAGGAATCATACAGAAGATACACACACACACAAAGACAGGTATGCTAATTGAGGTCAGATAATTTGATGTCTTTAAATGTCAGGTTAAAACATTCTACAAAAAAAAAAGTATCTCACCACCTGAAAAGTTTTAATAGGTAGTGAATTATCATTAAAATAGTGTTTTTAAAATACTGTTTTGGAGTTGTCACTTAATTGTGGGGAAGAGGATTGACTGATGGTCCCGGGGGGCGGGGCAGGGCTTGCAGCCATTGAAATAATTCAGGACACTGTAATGAGCATGCACTTTACAGAGAAAGAAGTGGAAAGCACCAGGCGGGCAGAGACAGAGCAACAGTGAGTGGGCGGATTAGGTAGAGCATCTAGAAAAAAGATGTCCAAATAACTCAAATTTCAATAACGATTAATACAAGCCATATTTAAGGTATTTTGAATGTGTTATACACTAGGAAGAAATTGGCCACAAGTCACAAAAGACATACAATTACTTCAGCAATATTTCAAGACATAATTATATTAAAAATTAGTTTTTAAAAGCATGTCCCTACTTTTTTTATGTTTGATATACAAAATCCCGAAAATGCTGAGAAGGAAAGGACGGTACAGCATTCTACATGTTAAGTTTTCATGCAAAAAGAAAACAGGCCATATTACCCTTTAAATTGTGAATACAACAACAACAACAACAAAAACAAGTGTATATTTCTCTAAGAAAAGAGGTGAGTAATAATTTCAATGTCCTGAAACCTTCCAACCTGTCAAAGGTCATTCCTCTATAGTTCTGTTTAGAATATCTAACATTCCCTAAGGTGTGTGTGTGTGTGTGTGTGTGTGTGTGTGTGTGTGTGTAGTATTGTGGTAGGGTTATGGGTGAGTAATCTGTATGTATTTTAGGCATATGTTGTATAAAAGAATATGCTTGGTGAGCCTGCATGTGCTAAGACCAGAGGGAAATGTTGGGTATCATTGATCTTGTTTGCTTGCAATGAATCTCACACACAATCTGGAATTGCCATTTCATTTTTTTTTCAATCACAGTGGCTAACTAGTGAGCTCAAGCAATTCCTGAAGTACTGAGATACAGGTGTATGTGGCCATACTTAATATATTTTTAATGTACTGTTTTAAGGGATTGAACTCAGGCCTCTAAGGCCCCTCAATCTTGTACATTGAGTGTGCTTACCCACTGAGCCATTTCTCCAGCCGCCCCCAACAATTTTTTTCATAGTCTTCTTTTTCTGTTTTCTAATTATTTAAAACTATGTTTGCGTGTCTGTGTGGGTATGTATCTGCATGGGAATGTGCATGTACATATGTGTGTAGATACACGAGCACATGTATGTGCATGTAGAGCTAGAGTACAACTTTGGGTATCGTTGCCCAAATATGCCATTCACCTTTCTTTAACACAGGGGCTTTCATTGGCTTGGTGCTCACAAGGTAAACTATATTGGGTGGCTAGTGAGACCAGGGTCCACCTGACTTCACCTATCCAATGCTAGGATTACAAGTTGGTACCACACCACCTATTTTTGAATGTGAATTCTGAGGGTTTAGCTTGGGTCTTCATGCTTGCCAGACAAGCACTTTACCAACTGCATTTTCACCCCAGCCCTTATTTTAGAATTCTTCAGGAAACATTGAAATTCCTGTAAGACTGAAAATTTCCAAAAGGAGTAAGAGAGTATCTGGGACCATTTTTCCTTTAGACTTTGGTAATGATTTTTAATAATGTATAGAAGTCCTATACTGACATACAGTCCATCTCGGAAAGTAATGAAAGGAGCTATGGTGAAGTGTGAGAACCCAGCACCAAACAATTATAAAAAGTAACAATAAAAGTTGAAAACAAAAAGTTGGCATTTGGGGAAAACTTCACCAGATTTCCTATATATTTACCTATATACTTCCTACATATTCCCTCTTCTGCCAAGAGCAAACATAAGTTTACAGGAGAGAGAAAGGACAGAATTTAAAGAAATTCCTTGGGAAACTGCCCAGTGCACAATGCAGTTTTATTTGATGTCCTGTGAATGATGAAGATGGCACAATCACAGAGGTAGCTGACTGAGGGGGGGGGGGCTTATACATTCTTTATCAGAACCTTGGGAGAGGATCTTACCATTTTTACAAAAGAGAGAGGGGTTTAAATGGACATTATATATATATATATATATATATAGATAGATAGATAGATAGATAGATAGATATATAGATATATAGATATATATAGATATATAGATATAGATATAGATATGTAACTGCAGCAGAATCAATGAGGGAGGCCATAGATATTCTCAACTGAGTAGCTTGAATTGAGTTGTAGTAATACAAATGTCACTTAAAGGTTAGATGAGAACTACAAAACACCAATGTTTCTTTTCTTGTTTAGTCGTTCAAGGTTTATAATGTAAAATCTGCAGGTATCAATGACTAACTGTACAATTTTCTAATTGGTGCAATTTTGGCTTTTGAGTATTTGCTAATGGCACATCCTTCTCTATGTTTTCATTTTAGAAATACTTTTATATATTTAGAAATGGACTCTGAGTCATATACGCAACTGAGCATCTGTCCCATGTATTTGTCAAATTAACCTACGTTTATTTCTTGCACATGTTCATCTACCTGACTCTCCCATTCTGTCAGACACCTCTAGCTGACTTCACATATTTGCACTGTGTTCTAAGTATGCAACTTCAAACTTGTTGTTGTTATAGGATACTTTAGACCAATTATGACAACTTTGATACAGAGTATATGGCTAATTTTGTTTCAGCACCATGGACAGAGAGTCGAAGTGTTATTCTCAGATTTCCTGGGCTCCTAGAAGGTGAGAGTCAGAAAATACTTCTAAGATTCTTGTGAGAATATGGCATAGTGCCAAGAGAATGCAAGCTGTTCTGCCCATTTTTATTTTTGTTTAAAGTCTTTGTTAGCTCGGAAATACATACATATACAAACAACCTCAAAACAAGAACATTAAAAGAACTGTAATGCGTTTTTGGTCTATCAGGATTACACAGTTGCAAAGTATGGATGTAGAAAGAGTTATAAAAAATCATATTTATTCATATTTATTTAGTAAAAATGGGTCAACCAAGTCCAACCCAAAAATAAGCTGTCTATCTATAACCCTATCTATCAAACAAAGTCAGCTTGTCTGGATTGGCCTTTAGCATGGAGCACCTCTGGCAGATTAATTTCAGCTCAAAGATAACCAGTAGCTATAAATATTTCAGGTCGCTGAAGACCCTCCTCAGATATTAGAGAAAGCTGTAGCCTTATCCTTAATAAGTTCCCATGAGAAAATTTACGCTTTATTTTTAGGTAATATAAACAGTCTCTGGTGAGTTATAAAGTGAGATATCATCAATCTTAACTAAGACAGAGTAAGAAAAATAGGCACAAGTTCTATTGAAGAGTTCCAAGAGATCACCATATGTTAACTTTATGTAGAAAAATGTGGGCTATGAATATCAGTGTTTATATAAATTTTTAAATTATTGAAATGATTTGGATTAGGTCAACATGGATACTATTTGAAATAAAAAGAATAAAAAGCTGGGCTGGAGATAAGGCTTAGTGGTTAAGTGCTTTCCTGTGAAGCCTAAGGACCCTGGTTCAAGGCTCGATTCTCCAGGACCCATGTTAGTCAGATGCACAAGGGGGTTGCACGTGTCTGGAGTTCATTTGCAGTGGCCGGAGGCCCTGGTGCGCCCATTCTCTCTCTCTCTATCTGCCTCTTTCTCTCTCTCTGTCTGTTGGTTTCAAATAAATAAATAACAATAAACAAATAAAAGAATAAAAAGCTAATGCATTATCACATTTGTGGTAGTTTTTGATTTTTATGTAAGAACAAAACATTAGGAATCTTAGTTTATTCTGCCTACAATAAAGTAATGAAAAGGTAAATAAAAATATTTATTAATTTACTAAAACATTGTTCCTGGTAGGGTCTTTTGGCTTCTTTACGTATCATTATTATTATGACTATTATTACTTATGTTTCTTGCCAAGTAGGAGGCCCTTTGTGTTGGTGCCAGGTAATGATCAATTGATTTCCTTGTCAAGGTATGAATATGTTGGAGTAGGTGAATACTATGAGGAACACAGACTCATTTATGAGAAAGTCCTGTATCATAAGAGTGTGAAAGCTTGTCTGAAGAAAGAACAATGAGTAGCAAAGGAGTTTTTATTTAAGAGTTTATATTTAAGGAATTTAAACTTTCCAAATATCTTTCTCTTCATAGGCATATAATTACTACCGCTTTTGGGAAATGTCACACATCTAATTAGCAGGAAACAGAGTAGTTCAGTGCCCATCTGACATTGCTGTTCAACCTTCCTCTGCCTAGGCTCATTGGTACGTCTAGAATAAAGTTGCTAAATTTACTTCATTTTTGATTTTTCTGAAAATGCAGGGAAGGTCTATCACAGAAGGGCACTATGAAGACACTTATAATAATTAACAATCTGATGTAAAAACAAGGCAGTAATACTAAATGTGGACTGCACAGAACTTTACTGTCACCTAGGGCGGAAGAGAATCCCATGGCAACTGTGGACACTTGCAGCCAGTCGTGTCTCTACAATGTCAGCCTGGGAGTGGCTCAGCTTTATGGTTCTAGTTGATATTTAAGTGATGAGTGACAAAGATTTTGTTCAGTTTTTGTTGGATTGTCACATCTTCGAACTTATAGGTGGAAAAATATTTAATGAAAGCATGATATTATAAAACAGTTATATTTAACAGCTTTGTTATGTAAAGTTGAATATGAACTCTTTCTACTAATAATGAAATTTGGCTTAAGAAAAGATCAGTTAATAAAAGCCTCGAGATAGATGGCTGACATGGATTAGCAAAAGACCCTTTTTTAATATTTTATTTTATTTATTTATTTATTTGATAGAGAGAGAGAGAGAGAATGGGCACTCCAGGGCCTCCAGCCACTGCATACAAACTCCAGACGCATGAGCCCCCTTATGCATCTGGCTAACGTGGGTCCTGGGGAATCAAACCTGGGTCCCTTAGCTTTGCAGGCAAACATATTAACTGCTATACCTTCCCTCCAGCCCAGCAAAAGACCCTTTTTGTTTGTTTGTTTGTTTTAGGAACATAAGAAAAGAGAAGAATGCAAAAGATCTTACATTTAATTTAACATTTCTAAATGTTCATTATTTCAAATAGCCTTATCAATTTTAAGAGGAAACTTCCTTGAAAGTATCTTAGGGGAAGTGTAGAAATTCTATGAATGTGTAGTACAACTGCTCACATCTGCCCACACAGCAGTCAGTTCATCATGCTGATTCCCCAGAACTGGAAACAGTGGCCCTGCATAAATGACACCTTTTCCTTTAAAATATTTATGAGATAATGGCTGGAGCCTCACAGAATAATCCCTGAAAACTCAAAGCAGAAAGCATCTATTTTTTGTTATTAAACTCATTAGAGTGATAATTTATCATTGTTTTCCTATACTCTTAACTCACTCTACTGAAATTATTTTTTTTCAAAATCAACAAACGACTTTCTTAAAAGCATAAGTTATATATAGTGATAAATTGTCATATAGTGAGAAAAAGAAATGATTCTATTTTGTGAGAATATTAAACAAAGACTTCTTTTTATAGCACCACTACTTGAATATTTTTAACAATGTTGTATGAATTTAATCTTCATGAATTTTGCTAAATCAAACTGCTGAGATATTCATCATATTATTAACTTGCTTCTACTAATTAACCTGGAACTTACTTGTCATAATGATGGGAACAGTCAACATATATTCAGCATTTACTTATGTCAAATATTTAATCTTAGGATTCAAAGGAACCCTCAGAGGTAGGTATTTTATTTTCCATATAAGGAAATTTGGGTTAAGAAAAGATTAGTTAACTTCTTAAAGCCTTGAGATAAATGACTGACCTGGATTAGCAAACAAATCTGTCTGCTAAAGGTCTTCATATTTCATCTAAGAGCCCTTTCCCTTTCTCACTATGACTTCTGGTTTCAAGCATTTTCTTGGGTATAAGCATTCATAGTTGAAGTGTTTTCTAACTTTTTTCATTCCAAATTTTTGCATAAGCAATGTAAATAGGCATGTCTGTTTATGAGACATGCCTCATTCCTCTTTGCTTTGGAAGGTTTCATTTTATTTTCTAAATTTTTATTAGAGTTTTTCTTATCCATCCTAGGTGTCTATTTTTGTAATGTTTACATGATTTCCCATTCAACATCACCATCACAATTATACAAGTGACTTTAAATATGGATAAATTTCACAAACGAGAAAAAAAAAGTAACCCTTTGGATAGTCCAAGTGTAGTATGGAGGATGGGGATTTGGGACAGAGCTCTTATGCATAAAGAAACTAAGTCAAAAGCAGACAGGCAAGTAAACAAATAAATTAGGATACAGGTAATAAATAAACTGGCAGAAGCATAACTAGCTTGTGGAAGTAGCCTGAGAACTGATTTATTTTGGGGGTGGAGCTAGAGGTGGAGGAACAAAGAATTAGAAAATGATGCCCAGGTCAAGGTTTGAAATATGAAAGAGAATTACCTGCTGCATGAAGTGGGAGGGTAAGATTGCTATGAGAGGAGGAAGGTATTCTTGACTGAGGGTGAATATATCATGTTATTAGTTACTCAGGGAAAAAGTTCACAACATAATTACCTAGAGTAACTCTAAAGAGCACCTCTCTCCAAAGTCACCGTCCTAAGAATTCTTGTGTCTCTTTTTGCAGATAGTCCTTGTCGAGAGCTTAGGATACTAAGTTATACATGCTCTTTAAAGATATCAATTGATTACACCATTCCTTTTAAATGATATTATATACTATCATTATTTAATCCTTTAAAATATTGTATTTATTTATTTGAGAGAGAGGGGTAGATAGAGAAATAGAGAGAATGGAAACATCAGAGCTTCCAGCCACTACAAGGAGTAAATTCCAGACACATGTGCCACCTTGTGCATCTGGCTTTATGTGTGTACTAGGGCATCAAACCTAGATCCTTAGTCTTTGCAGGCAAGCAAAGTAACCACTGTGCAATGTCTACCACCCTATCATTACTAAATCTTATACTAAGAGAATCAGCTGTTAGTACTGTTTTACAGAAGAAGCACTGTTAAGGTAACATATATTACTTTATAACTTATTCATGGAAAAGGCAGCAAAATAGAGTCATATTATTCTAGCTATCAAAGAGCAAAGTTGAAATTCATTGCACTGTACAATAATGTTTATACATGAGCTATGATAACATATACATTTTGCAACTATTGCACACCAGAATATTTTTTTTTTGTCTCACTAATAAGTGTTTTACATATACTAACTCATCTTAATCTGCAAATCACCCTTGGGAGGATGGAAGTTCTAATGGTTTTCATATTAAAAGATTGTGTCCTGAGTAACTTGGCCAACTTCAGCTAGATAGTTGAAGCAAAGAGGGTTCTGATATGGGTACAAAGAGCTGTGCAGCATACCCCACACCTCCCACTGCTGACTGCCTTGGGGTGCTCAGAGGAAATGAGGGCTTTGGTTCTTCTAAGGCTATGTGGCACCTTAGTACTTAGTACTTTTCCAGATCAACTTTTTCAATGTTGTACACTGTGTAGTCAGAGTACTACAAGTGCAAGTTCCTGTTCTAAAGGAGCCAATGTTTAATTAAACATAATATTAGTGTTCCAGACAATAGAAAAGACTAGCAAGAGCAGCCCCAGAAATGGAAGCACAATGTAATCAGCATTGACTAAAGGGACTAACCAGACACACCTAGAAGACTTGTGGTTGGGCCTAACCTCCCCCATTTAGCCAGAGAACAGTGTAAGCATCCTTATATGTTCCAAGACCTTCCAAGCCATAGGCTTTTTGTTGAGGAGTTCCAAAACTCATCAAAGCAGAAAATTAGAGGTTAATGACAGCTTAACACAAATGGATACTTATACAGCCCAAGGCTCAGGGAAGATTGGGGAAGAGGAGACAGAAAGAATGAAAGAGCCACAGAGTAGGAGGCTAGTTGTATACTCTGAAGCAGTCCCTTCCCCACGAAACCTGGCAAGGGCAACTGTGACCCCAATTCTCCAAACACTCCACTGAAGAGGGTCCTCCAGTGAGTGGCTTTGGAAGAAAGGGGATATAACAAGATTGCCTGATGGGAATACACACAATTTCAATATGTTCATATATTAAAGTTCCAAATAAAAGTTTAAAAAGGTGAAAGATTTATATGCTCAAAAGATAAGACAGAGTATCCCAATAAAAATTAAATAAAAAGTATCAAAAAGTGATAAGCATTTCTAAAAAAAATGGAAACAAAAATAGTAGCTTAATCCATTTATTTTATTCTAATATCAAGACAAATTTGCTTACCCACTGGATTCACAATTCTATAAATCCCTAGACCAAAGCAGAAGATATAAAACAAAACATCATTAAAATCAGCTTAATATAGGAGAAGGAGATATGGAGAGATAAATGAGAGGGCAAGAGAGAGAATGTGAAAAAAGGGACAAATTAGAAGTTGGTTTTGCCATTTGAAATGTTGTAGAATAAATCCCAAAAGAACAAGGGAAAACACAGCCCCTAGAATGAGAGGTTAAGAATCACTTGCAGAAAGAAGAGGAGAAGGGAGAAGAAAAAGCAAGAAGGAGAAGGATTATGAAATATATATATATATATGTGTGTGTGTGTGTGTGTGTGTGTGTATCTCCATGGAGGTGTTGATTAAAATCGTCATACCTATGATAATTGAAATGTTAATTAATTGTACAAATTTCCTTGCACCTTTCAATTAACACGGTTGTGGTGGGTTGCTACTTGCTGCACACCCATGATATACTGAGTGCTGGCAGTAAACATGCTCTTTGTTGATTGCTGTCAGCACCATAGGACTTTGTGGAACAAAATAACATTTTGATTGTACATATTTGCTTGCATAATATGAACAATATGAGCAACTTTTACCATGGATATCTCAGAAACATTTAAAACACCCACTGCCCACTCTTCGCATCTGATTGAGGGTTTCTAAAGCTCACTCGCCATCCATGAAGACATTACTACAGGCTGATGAATGGGCAGGTGGGTGAAAGCACCCGGTTTGTACATTGTAGCCTTTGTGGATCACCCACACTTGCGATGGCCCTGTAGCAATGCATGCGAGACAGAGGCCACTCTGCTCTATCCATCTCTTGACAATGCAGTTGAGGAAAATAGAAAATGATGGCCTCCCAAGTCTGCACATTAGTGAACACAAACTGAGCCCCACACTGACATCTTTCTCCTTAAAAATAATGATGCAGGCTGTCTTTAGTCCTTAAGGAAACTGGAGCTCACACTGAAAGGTGTCAAAAAATGCTGTATATTCCCACTTTGCCTGGAGCTGCCTTGACAGCACCTTTCTTGCCACAGAGTAGATTACAAGCAAGTTGGTAATCAGCCAAGAAGTTAGTAAGAAATAGTTCTTTGAAGAACAGGCTATGAACATGTGATCATCATAAAGACGGTTTACCAACTCACCCACAAAAGGGAACAATTAGTTCCTCTTGCCCTCCGCTCACCAGGAACAGCATGGTACAATGCCACAGGCGGGCGAAGAAGGGCAGCGGAGAGATAATTGGTCCTTTGATAGAAACACTCATGAGAGTCCTGCAAAACTCACTGATTAACAACTACTTGAGCTCTGAGCAGCTCCGTGAAGGTGCCGTAGGAATATGTATAGACAAAGCGCTTCTTGGGGGAGTGAGAGGAAAGCGGATGGAAAATGAGAGAGAGGCCCTTGAGAGGAACGGGCTGATGCTTCAGGCAGGCAAGAGAAGGAGCAAACACGAGTCAAAGGCAGAATGGGAGTGAGTGACGCCAACCTGAGTCCAGAGAATTTAGCTCAACACGTTCGACACCGTTCGTTCAGCAGGAACTCGGAAGTGCACACCCAAAGTGGACAATCACAAGAGATGATCCCCACGGCAGGAGGGAAGAGGAGCTCCTAAGGCCGCCGAAAACAAGTGTTCTAAGATTCTTCCAGGTTTTCCTTCTGCTCATATAATTAACTCACCACGTCTCTCTGGGTAACACTGAGACTCTAATGAGAAGCAGAACTCGAGGGAGACTCATGTTAAGGTGAACCGATATAGTCATTCAAGTCAAGTACGTAGAAAGGATTGTGAAGGGATAAAAACCCAGATGGGAAAAAGACTACAGCTTGAAACTTCACTCTTTTTTTACACTTAAATTTTGTTTTTTCTGTCATCAAGAGACCAGTAGTCTCTTGTTCTTAACCCAAGAATGTGGCTGCTGCTGCCATCACTGTGATCTTATTTAAGACTTTTTTTTTTTTTTTGGTTGTTTGTTTTGTTTTTTGAAGTAGGGTGTCACTCTAGCCCAAGCTGACCTGGAATTCACTATGTAGTCTCAGATCGGCATCAAACTCACAGCAGTCCTTGTACCTCTGCTTCCTGAGTGCTGGGATTAAAGGCGTGCACCTCCACGCCCAGCCACATCTTGTAATTTTTAACTATAGCTATATTCACTAGTAACTTGAAAACATACCATCTCTTTTGCTGGATGCCAGATCTATCTATCGTCCATTAATTACCACAAAGAAACCAGGAGGAAAGGATTCATGATTCTTGACCCTCGTTTTCAGAAGTTTATGTTGACAATTCAGAGAAGTTCGGTAAACTTACAAAGTCCAAGAAAATAGGAGGTTCACAGTCAACTCATAGTCAACTCTAGGAAATGTGGCTGTCAAAGCAAAAATTTATATCACTTATTTACTATCACCCCTTAATTTCTGTTTTAAAAAAATAGAAGAATATGACACAACATCAGATAAGAAAGGGAGATATGGGAAGCTTGGGAGGGAGTATGCTAAACATACAATACGCGCTCATATGAAGATATCCTCATCACAATACCACTGGCCATGAATACATGTAATGCACTTGTAAACTCAACTAATGATAAACAAATTAAGAGAGAAAATAAGTTTATAAATTTTTACTAAATACAAAGTTGATAAAATAGTGAAAACTACGGTTGTCAGAAGAGCCCAGGTTTACAGAGTCCGGGGGCATATTCCTCGTCCAATTCCCACTAGCCGTATCTTCTATAGACATTCACTTCTCGGACACATGATCTGTTCTCACTCTCCAAGGAAATTCTGCTTTTAATGAACATTTTAGGCTGCATCTATGCCAGATGAGGAATCCCTCTGAGTGTTCCCACCAGAGGTTCTGGACATTCACACCCTCATGCTTCAAAATTATACTTTCTCAAGAACTTTCACTCAGTTGCATCTTTTCAAGCATGTCTGGTGTCCTTGGGGGTCACCAATTGTCTATTTATGTCCAAAACTGTACTTATCATATGAAGGGCATACCATGAAATAATTGTTGAATAACCAGGTAGAACATTCTATCTGATATTTGACTCTGTTATGAGGTCTGTTGTTTACCACTAAGGAAAGATATGTAATAATAAAGAATGAAGTCTCTCCCCAGGTGATATATACAAAATGTTGAGGGTAGAAAATACTACCCATCTATTGAAATATCACATACATATTTTAAAGTAGTAAAACCGTAAAATACTGCTACAGTGCAAAGGAAGTAGAAACAATGTTAACCACAGAATTGTGACTAGATAAATGGATCTGGCCAATAGTGACCAAATGTGTCTAAAGGACAATTTCCAAGGTCATTCATTTAGAAATTCATTTAGTGAACAATTCAATTTGGTATTTTTTTTTTTCGTCCCTAGTGTTCCAGAGCTTCCATGACTGCTGGACATGAGGCACGGTTGAGAACAACCACTCCAGTTTATGATCATCTCCTTGCAGGAGGCCAAGCTGCTAAAACCCAGAAACGGCCCTGATGCATCCATTAGCAAAGAATCAAGCTGATGCTCAGATTTCCAAGAGGTGCAAACCATTTTGCACAATTCATATTTCATAAGTTTTAAGAGTCTTTTTGTAGTAAGCCTCTTCAAATAAATGATTTTCCAGTATCGCCACTGACCCACAACAACATCCCCTTTGTCTTTGTAACTCAGTGAAAACTTTTAAATGGTATGAGTAGGGGCCTCAGGGAGCAGCTCCAAATTTGCTCAAATGAAGGGACCTGTGCAAAACTCAACGAACTCTCCTGCTAGCAGCCTCTGAAATTTGCTGCCCAGGTGTTCTTGTATGTGCATGGGCACTTTAGTGCTTTATGGATGGCGGATTTGCCTGTGGAAAGGCAGTTGCTTTGAATGGCAGATGTCCTTGCAAATGTATCACCCTCACTAAGGGTATATTTCTGTCTTCAACTTAATAGCCAAGACCAATTTTAAGGAAAATTGGGTTGAAAGAAATATTCGCGGACTGAAGCTTTCTCTGTCAAATTCTGTGCCCTGGGGACAGTTTCTATAGCTGAGAGAGAACTGGCTTGGGGCATGATGACTGACAGACTATGTGGAATGAAAGGGCTTTTGAGTGTCACGATCATCTTTCTATAGCTTTTTCCTGGCTTTCAGAGACCCTTTAGTGGACGCTACCCCCACCCAAAATAAAGCACTCATGATGAGTGCAGGAAAAAAAAAAAAAAACTATACTCCTTTGAAAATAGAAAAAAAAATTAATACTGCTTTCTTTTAACTCAGGGTCCTAGTTTTTTGGCATTTGCACTTGCAAGTCTTTGAACACCTCTGAAGTAAGAGGCCTGTGATTTTTTTTTCTTTTCTTGCTGCTTAGAGGACATGGATCAGTAGACCTCAGTATCTCCAGGACAGTTGGGTTTCATCTGTGGTTTCAGTCATAGGAACAGGTTCTCTGTGGCAACCCAGTGCCCCATCAGAGAACCATTGCTCCAATAACTCATTTTCTCTTGCTCACTAGCCACTTGGGAATCTGCTTAGACTTGGGAAGTTTTGTTCGTCTTTTGTCAGCCATGGCACACAGGGAGATCTCTATTATTTAAAATACCTATCTCTGCACATTTATTAATTGTTCTTTTTCATGGAAAATAAAACTCAATTGAAACCAGTTGACAAATTAGTCCATTCGCCATCCCATAAGAATGCAGGTTAAGAGCAGTACTTGGGTGTTCCTTACGGGTTCACTGTGTGGAAGATTCTATTCTATGTATCAGAGCAAGAACGTCCTAACTAAATAAAGAGCCAAAAAGGGTGTATAAATCATCTATACAACGCATTTACTATTTTATGGAAAAAGTAGACAAACTATATCAAGTTGATATAATCCTCATTCTTTTCCGTCTCTCTCTCTTTCTCTCTCTCTCTCTCTCTCAATCTCTCTCTCTCTCTCTCTCTCTCTCTCTCTCTATATATATATATATATATATATATATATATATATATACATACATATATATATATAGTTTAAAGTTACTACATTAATTTCAGCAGTATTACAGACTGAGCACAGAAAACACTAGGCTGCATTCAGGAATGGCACTAGGAGGGATTAGATTAGGAAAGACAATGGAAGGGAGGTGTAAACATCTGGAATGAGAGTCACAGACGTAGGAGCTTAAGCAAACCCAGAAACAGCAGATCAGTGAGGACAGATGAGCTGCTGGGCTTACAGGTGTGGATGGAATCTGTTTATGAATCCAAATGCCAGAGTACCTTCCAGCTTGCCAAGTGGTTTCACGCTCTCTACTATATATGTAGCTACGTTAATCATGAAAGAAAAAAAAAAGAGGGGGTAAAGCATTATCCATTCATGCCAAGTCAGAAGGTACAGACTCTACACCAATATGTGACTTGGAATGCTGCACTATGACATCTTTTCTCCACCTCACCACCTGCCTCCCAACGAGAGTACAGAGCACAGAACTTGCCAATGCCTGTGACATCTGCCGTCGTCCCTCTGGGAAATAAGCCATAATAGAAACAAATCACCTCTAGTTGTGTCCATGTACGAACAGAGCTCCAAAGGTGGGAAAGCTGTAAAGCCTTTTGATCCAAGTGTTAAACAGCAGTGGTCAAAAAGCATAGCGTGAGATTTTCTTTCTCTTACTCGCCTCAGTATTGACTCCAAATTGCCCAATTAGGGCCCAGAGTGTGTGTGTGCTCTGCATTATGCATGTAGGGAAGACATTGACAGTAAGTGCACTTCACCAAGCCACCCCACACTCCCAGGGTAAACCTAGAGTGTATCTGTGATCAATTCCTCTAGGAGATGTTAAAAAGCCGATGTGGACAAGGCTTCAGTTCCCAGATGGGCAACACGACATGCTTATTAACTGAAAGGGCCACCACACTAATGCTTCTCAAGAGGCGAGGTGCAAAGGAAGCTGATCTCGAAAGGATTTTAACCTCTGGTCTGCACTGTCCCTCTCCTCTTTGCCCTGTGGCTTTTTGTTGTTGTTAAAAGCTTTGGAAAATAAGCCATGTTAGTCATCTTTCCTCCATTAAACAGATACTTGTGTTTCTCCTTAGGCTTTTTCTTCAGACTCGTGATTCGGGATTCCCACTGATCACACACTACTTGTACGTAACTGTCCACACTCTCTGCAGCTTGTGGTTAAACAGTGGAGGCACAGAAGCAAATTGTATAGGATTAAATTTTGGGTCCTAAACCAAAGGAAAACAGTGCAAAAGGATCTGCTGCCTCCCCTCAGTAGTTCCTCTGGGTAAATGTGGAACCTCCCCTGCCTTGGACCAGGAGACACTGCAAGATTTCAGCATGGCACACAGATTATGAGTACTAAGCCAGATACATGGAAATGTTTTCTGGTACAGTGCTAGCAGCTCTCGGTACGTCTAGTGAGAGTACTCTCAGAGGTCTCTGAGCATTTTCATGTTCTTGGCACATTATTCATACCCATATATTAAGGCTACTCTCACATTTGGCTAGAGAAACTTCAGATGGCAGTGACCTCTGGGATGACTCAAAAGGCACCATAGTGCTGAGAAGAAGTGATAAAGGAATGCTCAGCACTGAAATATCTCTATCACAGCTTCCAAAGCTCAGGATCCATTGTGAAAGAGGTAGCAGAAAGAATGTAAGAGCCAAAGAAAAGGTAGATCTGCTTATAATGCACTCTTTCAGACACTAAATGGACTGGATATCCATGACCTAACAGTGCCTGGTACTACCTACATAGGACCCTCATAATAGGAGGAAAAGGTGATGACTTGTTGAGAGGGGGGAAATGATAGAGACTGGATTTATGAAGGGGAGAGTGGGAGAGGGGAGGAAATTATCATGGTTTATTGTCTATAATTATGGAAGTTGTCAATAACAAAGTTAAAAAAGCTGGGCATGGTGGTGCACGCCTTTAATCCCAGCACTCAGGAGGCAGAGGTAGGAGAATTGCCATGAGTTCAAGGCCACCCTGTGACTATGTAGTGAATTCCAGGTCAGCCTGGGCCAGATTGAGACTCTACCTCAAAAAATAAAAGTTGAAAGAAGAATTAGAAAAGATATGTACAGAAATTAAAACAAGAAACATTATAAAGAGTAAAGTGCCCGCCAGGCGTGGCAGCACACACCTTTAATCCCAGCACTTGGGAGGCAGAGGTAGGAGGATCACTGTGCGTTCAAGGCCACCCTGAGACTGCATAGTGAATTCCAGGTCAGCCTGGGCTAGAGTGAGACCCTACCTTGAAAAACCAAAACCAAAACAAAACGAAAAAAAAAAGAGTACAGTGCTCAAGAGGGGGCAGGGGGGCACCTGATTGGGAAAGCAAACAAGGGTCCTAGGGAATGGTCAGGGGTTTCTCTTTAAGAAACTTTAGGGGAAGGAGGAGCCAGTCATTAAGGGTATGGGTTGGGAAGTACTCTAGTTTGATTGACAGGAGTAGGTTACATAACTTTTTCATTACTGTGCATGTCCCCTTCCCGTGGTGCATCTGATTTTAATTATATGTACATCCATTCATGCACAGGCATTGTTATGTGGTCCTGTGTCACACAAGTAAGCCCAGGGCTCACTCACGGAATGTGAGGTAAAGTTTTATTGGGTAAAAAAGAAAGAAAAGAAAATAGAAAAGTCAGGTATACCAGGTCTCCACTCCAGATTCTGAGTGAAGCTCTGAACTGCTCAGGTTGTCAGTTTTTATAAAAAAGAAACAGGATGGGAATTAAGCCACAAATCACAATTTACATTTGACAGTTATGGTCATAAAAGTAAAAAAAAAAAAAAAAAAAAAAAAAAGGAACTTGTGAATATTGGTCAGTTACAGGAAGCACCACCTGGGGAGTTCGAGGTAGGCCCTGACCAGGAGTCCTGCTTATCTTAAGGAGTTTGCTTAACAAGGCAGGCCCCAGGAAATGATGTTCATCCCAGCAGAACCTTTTGTTTACCTGCTATAGCAGAGCCTCCTGTTTGTCTACCATCAGCAGAGCTTCCTACATTTTTCTAGGCTAGGTATAAAGAAATGTAGAGAAATATAGCATTTTGCTCTCTTTACAGTGTAAGATAGCATATACATAACTTTTTTCTGTAACTTCGCTTAGAAGACACAAGCTCCAGACTGGAAGTCCTCCTGCTGTTGGAATTCTAGATACGTTTAGGCACCCATTTGACCAGGCACTGATTACACAAGGGGAGTCACTAATAGCTACTAGAGTAGGAGAGACATTACCCACTGTTTGGGGGTGCTGTATGTGCAGCTAGAAGGAGGCGGGGTCCCAGAATGACAACAGGTTGCTAGATGCATTGTGAGGAGAAGGAATTGTTTACTGTTTAGGCCAAGAAATGTTCTGGGCGGCTATGCTGTTCTCTGTGCTGTCCTGCCTCAAAAGAAGTTTCAGTCTTCTACTCTAAGTCATAGTCCTTTTCACTCTTCCTGGATATGCCTTGGCTAAGTATTACCACTGTGCTGGGTCTAAGATCAAATCACCATGAAGAGTGTTCTGTTGGTTACCTTACAGTGCAGTGCTAATGACAACAGGAGCAGAGACTGCTGTGGGCCTGACTTATAGTGATTATATCATCTCAGGATCCAATCATGAGAGTTTTCTAGGCCACAGCCAAGCCAATTTAGGGTTTAGCTTGGCTATATGATGACATTTTGGCTAGGCTCTAAAATCCTTGTAATATAATCATTTTTTTCAGGGAATTCATTAAATTTTGTTTCTGCATTTGACACTATACACTAATCATAAGTGACTGAATCCCAAATAAAAATAGGTTAAGAATGGACATAGTGGCGCATGCCTTTAATCCCTGTACCCGGGAGGCAGAGGTAGGAGGATCGCCACAAGTTCGAACTCAGCCTGAGACTGCATAGTGAATTCCAGGTCAGTCCAGACTACAGTAAGACCCTGCCTAAAAAAATAAATTAAAAAAAATAAAGAAAAGAAATTAAGATTAAGAAAATTCCAGGTCAGCCTGAGTTAGAGTGAGATCCTATCTCAAAAAGAAAAAAGAAAAAAATAATAACAAAAGAAAAGAAAACAATATATATCTCCAAAGTTGGGTAGTTATAAGATCAACTATAGCTGAGTATATATTCTTAAATTCATTCCCATTCCCATTCTCACTCTCACTCTCTCCATATCTACTTTGCTACAGTTTCAACGGGCTTCATTCCCAAGCATACTCTTTTCCTATGTGGAGAGAATGAAGGTACATATGATTATACAAATGGCCTGGCATGTATGGCTAATGTGCTCCAATTGTATACTTCTAAGTTACATACATATTTCTCCAAAAAAATGGGTGTGCATGGTTGGTTAGATAATGGGGACATCATAATTTTTCAAAGAAAAGTATGATTAACTGGTAAAAGCAGATCATATTTTATTTTACAGTCAATTTATCACTATCCAAGGTTCAATGAGGTTTTTTTTATCCTGAATGGAAACTGGACGTTTTTACACATTTGTTTCTTTAGGTAGATTAGTATATAGGCCATGCTCTCTAGTTACACACTGAAACAGTATTGGTCTCCTACATCACGGTGCATGGTAACTACCAATGAGGTCTTTTAGCATTAGGTACTCGTGGGGAAATGTCTTAAGATTTATGATGTTACTAATATATTTCTTGAGCTCCAAAGGCTTCCCCCCACCCTACGAGGACATTCTGCTCTTCCCTCAGCTTCCGCGGCCTGCAGAAGGGAAGCGTAAGTACCGGCATACTAATGGTGTGGCTGTGTCAGCGCTCCACTTTACCAACTCTGGGAACAAAGCCGTGCTGGATTACTAGTGCTGAAGGAGAACCTTCAAGCGGCCTTGGCAGCTTTCCTGAGTGACCCAACTTGTAGGAAAATTATAGTGTCCAAGATCCATTAAGATTCTCAACTTTTAAAAGCAAATTAGCAGAGAAGATTTGTTCTCAATTTTCCCTGCAGTTGGAATTAATTAAAAATTGTCTTATCAAGCGGGGGGTGGTGGCACACACCTTTAATCCCAGCACTCGGGAGGCAGAGGTAGGAGGATCGCCGTGAGTTCGAGGCCACCCTGAAACTCCATAGTGAATTCCAGGTCAGCCTGGGCTAGAGTGAGACCCTACCTCGAAAAACCAAACACAAAAAAAATTGCTTTATCAAGCTGTAGACAAAACATCCTTTTATCCCATTATCTCCTTATGTATGATGAAGCCCCACAGAACTCTACAAGGGTTCTATCCAGACTTTCCCCAACACTCAGAACCAGGCATGACTCAAGCACAGCAGTGCACTAAACCCAGCTAACCAATACTGCTTTGGCAATTGGCGATTGAAGTGAAAATAGAACGTGGCTCTGACTCAAATGCTTTCAGCCTCTAGAAAGTTTTATGTTTTTATCTACGAATCAAGTGGCAAAGACGTAGTTGAGTTTCCATCGATACAAGCGCCGAAACATTTTAAGACAGGTAAAACCATGGATCCTTATGTGCCTTCCCAGGAAGTCCAAAAGTGACCATGTCATAGCCCAACCTCTTTGCACTCCCAAAGCTCAGTCTGTATTAGTTTGAATCTCATCATTGTGTACCTTCTGAAAGAAGAGTCATAGTGAGGGGAGCTTATGCAATGCATTCTAGGCTTTTGACAATATAAACAGATTTTTTTTCCTGTTCCAAAGGTCTTTCCACAAACTACTTCAGCACTGGATGCCTTCTCTTTGAATAGTAGCTCTTCCTCAAAATCATCTTTGAGATGATGTACTGAGGATAGAGTTCTAACTCAGCCAGCACTCCGCGAACCCTGACGTCACACACACTATTGCATTTCCTCCTTTGGATACAGGCAGCAGTCATCCAACTCGTAGGGACATGCAGTTAGCCAGGAGAGCCACAGTTCTATTGTCTTCCTCTAATCATCAGAAAGTGTTCATGCATACATATTTATGTTTTTCTCTAAACCTTCAAGAAAGACAAAGAGTCCTTTCCTCATTTACAGACTCAGCTAAGTTCACCTGCCCCTAGGGAAGTCACAGTTGCACATGTGCAGTGTTTCCGTCTTGTGTGACTCATCCAGATAAAACTACTAATTAGCTACTGTTGGTAAACTTGGATGTGTGTACATGTCATTGATACTGTTCCTTTTAGTTGGTGGTTTCCATAGTAACACACATCCGAAAAGGAGAAAACACGGCCTAGCTGGTTTCTCTTCCAAGCAGTTAAATGATCCCCAGTTACAGATAATGATGACCGAGGCCTACTTAACAACGAATGCAGTCATCCTGTCTGAAAACTAGTATGCCTGGAAAAATACAGATGCTCACGAATTTATGCCTGTGCCCCTGAGTGTTAATAATGACTGGCATATCTCACTGTAATGAAATATTGGTTTTTGATTAAGGAAAATAACTCAATTTTAAATTATTACTTCAGGGCTCTAGCTTAGGGTGGAAACTTTGAGTCAGGTTTAGAATTTTCGCTACTTTCCTCTTTCTTTCTAAAGAGCCCCATTATGCCTTGAGCAGCATTATGTTTATGTAAAAAATGTGATTCTTTTGTAATATTTTTATACACAAAGAGCCAATGAGATGGAAGTCTGCATTTGAAGTTTTCTGAACAGCCTTCTGGTTTCCTGAAAACTAAGAACACTTGCGGCTGTCATTCTCCTCCTGCCCTCCACTTCTTCTTGAGCGTAACCCAATAGTAAGACTTGAAGCCAGCACTTTAATCTCATAGGAAAGTCCTCAAATAGTACATATATATATATATGTATATATATATATACATATATATATATATATTCTGTAGCAAGGGGATATTAAGTAAGAGCTGCAGTCTCCCACATCTAGCCTTACTGACTTATGAGGAAAATAAACCCTTATTTTACAAATTGCTACAAAGTGAGTGTTCTGTGACTTGAAACTGAACATATTGATCTGACTCATAGACTCGAGTCTCTCCCATACACTTCAAAAACACTGCTCAAATCTCTAATCCCCAGGGGAAAGGAATGAACATCAGTGATGGTTACCAAAATACACAAACAAACAAACAAATAAACACCAAAAAATACAGTCTCTAATACCACACAACTCAGACCCATCACAATTATACACACATCCAAGTTATATGTTTTGATTGAAGGTTGTCATATACATTCCATGTTTGTGGATTGTTTATTTAATACTTTTAAGCTATCATTAACCTCAAGTTCTTTTTAAAAATATCTTTATTTATTCATCCATTCAAGAGAAAGTGAGAGAAAGAAGCAGATAGTACGGGCATGCCAGTGAGAAATCTAAGAGTTAGAGAGGACTAGCAATGTTTTTAAAGGTCAAGATTCAACCTAAGATTCTCTGACGGCAACCAGTCTTTTTCTTTGTTATACATTCTATTTGGGGCCTTCACAGAAGACTACCAAAGAGAGTAGAGCCAAAAGTTTGGTTCTATACTACTCCTCTCAATCTGTAGTTTTCCTAAGTTGAATGCAAGACTCAAGTAAGAAAGTTAGATTCTAAGTGTGTGTGTGGGGGGGGGGGTGGGGGGGGCATGTATACTTAAGAAATGGAAGAAAGGCCTCCTAAATTAGAGCTCTGGGTTGTCACTGTGAGTCTTGTTTGTTTTATGATCTAACTTTTCACTAGTGTGACCTTCTCTGCATATGAACTTCGTGCTCATTGGAACATTACTGAAAACAGTATCGACTCACCATCTAATTCATAACTGGAGCTGAAAATGCACTCTATATTTTCACAATGTCTGCCGTATTTCACTCTTTCTTTTTGAACATTATTTGCTATTGGAGCTATTAACTACATTATTGGATTTTGAGAAATGGTTTGGAGAGTCAGTTTATATAAATGGGATAAATAAATCAAGTGAAGGAACATATTATAATTTCCTAGCATTTGTGTCCCAAATCATCAACTGGGATTAGAGTATTTATTGCAGGCAGCAGTCAAGTACCAGAAAATAGGCACCACGGTGATGCCCAGGACAGGTTTAAATCTTAATTTATGATTTAAAGTAGCTGTCCTTTACCCTAGAGGCAAGAGCTGTTTTAAGTATTGGCATAACGTGTCAGTGCAATGGCCCTTCCAAAACCACATCATTGTATGCCACATCACTTATGGTAATTTCTTTATTTTTTGAACACTTACCTTACCCACAGGCAGGTTTAGTAGCCCTCAGCTGCATAGAATTCAGAGAACACACTCCCATCAAAAACTCTTCCAGCACAGGTGTTATCAGCCAGACATATCACCATTAGCTACTTGAATCATTAAATGTCACCTTCTTCTACAGAAAGGACCAGGCCAGCTTAAACCTCTGCGATGTCTTGGGAAACAACCTTTGTCGCTGTGTCTTATGCAATGTAGGTCCCAAGTAAAAAGCAGAAAGTTCCAAAGAAGAAAACTTGAATACAGAAACCTGGAAACCAAAGACCCACTACACACTTCAAGGATTTTACAATCTTGCCTCAGGTTAACTTAGGCTAGGAAAAAACAGAAAAACAAAAGAAAGCAAAGGAGGTTCAGTGAGCCATTCTAGCCATTCCAGTCTTGCATTTTGCCAGAGGCAGAGCAGGTGATGTCTCTTCCCTTTGTAAACCAGTGACCTCTGTGTCTCCAGCAAGGAACTGAAGGCATAACAAGGCTACCGTGCTTCTTTTGTAGAGTTATATCCCTTGAATTAAAAAAAAAAAAGGAGAATGCCTGAAGGTAGTGTGATGATATGATGAGATGGAAGATAGCATTGCTCTAACACACAGGTAGCGAGCTTAATGATAGGCACTGCCATACCCTTCCATTCCATGCTAATTTCTAGCCCACCTGGCCCTATTCCTGCTCTAAGAGAGGACATGCTATACAGGAAGATTGCTATAAGGCATTACCCAAATCCCAGGTCAATGCTTAAGCACTTCCAGAGTTGATTAACAATGGTACAATGATGAACATCATGCATTTCCTCTGCGGTTATTACCCCTGTCCATCCTGCCATTTGCAGTAGGTAGGGAAGCCTTCTTGCACTCCTGTCTGATGCCTTTGTGTAACCATACACACATCCAGAGAGGTCGTGCTGCCTCCCACAAGCAAGCAGATGTCAAAGAAATGAATGTAAACTAGAATGCGTGAGGTCACTACACCACTTCATTAATATACGAAGTGCATTGACCATGTATAAAACATTAGTTTGTAGATCATTTGCTTTTAAAAACAGGGTTCATTTGTAGGCTATTTTTCCTTAGTACTTAGCTTAAGCAACTACAATGCCAAGTTCAGGTTTAATCCTTCTAGGAATCTTAATTCTAGGAAAAGGGAACCCCTGCTTAGGAAGACACTGAGGTTGTTTATAGAAAAGCGGATCTAGGGAACTCCTTTAGGCAAGAGATGAAGAGAATCCAGATCCTTTTCTGACCTCTACAAAAGTAGAGATTGCCAGGACAGGCTCATGGACATTCCCTGCTCTTACTTTCAGGGGTCTTGTTACCCTAAACTGACTTAGCAGTGTGCAAAGTGCTTTGCATATATTATTTTGTTTAATGTAACTTGAACAATAATCCTCCCAGGTGAGTGCTGTTTATAATCCTAGTCACAAAGAAGACAAAAATAAGAAATAGGTAAGTTAGATGAATTGCCTAATGCTACACAGCTACTAAATGACAAAGCAGTAAATCCTAATGTCAAATATACATGCATATATAGATGGCAGATAGATAGATGAGATAGATAGATAGGTAGATAGATAGATAGATAGATAGATAGATGATAGATGGATAGGAGAGAGACTCAGATGGATTTGTCCATTATTTGCTCCTGTGATCTTCATTATCTGGTCTCTTATTGTCCACCAATACACATCCTTGAGTGTGAGATTTGGGTAAGGTGATGGAGCCAGGCCTGTTGAAACATAATCTGGAAATAGGGACAGGGTAACTGAAACCGCAGGAAAAGATCCCACACGTTTCTTTCTTCACTGAACCTTAGGTTTAGCTCAAAGACCAAACAGGAATTTACGTTTTCTTAAGTTTTACCAGTATAACTGTTCTCTTTAACCAGTAACTTGCTTTCCTGTTCTTTATCTGATTGGGGTGGGGCACTGGTTACACAGATTGAGGTAGAATGCCGGGTTGCCACGCACAAAGCCCCAGGTCCCAACTCTAACACTGAGAATCACCGCCTCTCTCCCAATGCTCCATAGCATCTGGGTGTAAAAATGTAAAATAAGCCTGAAATCATAAGCGGCAGATGCCACAGCTTAAGCTACCGTGTTCCACATCTCCTAGTCCTATACAGCTTCCTGACACTATCTCCCACTGTTGCTTCTCACTGCTGCCTGCCCTCAGCAATTGGCTTTCTGGTGTGTTTTTTTTTTTCAAATTCACAAACCTTTTTCTGGCATAAAGGTTTCTTTTATCCATACTCAGATTATCTTCAAGCCAGTCCCTTGCAGCCCAGGTCTTAACTTAGAAACTTCCTGTGGAAAGCCCTCTCTGGATACCTAATGCAACTACCAACCCACTCTACCTGCTCACTGTCGGCTTGCTCGGGTATCTGTTACCTTGTCTTCTCGAACATGAGCTATGGGAGAGCTGGGGTTCATGGACCATTCTACCCTCCAAAGTTAGTTTCTGCATAAAACCGTGCCTCATCGCCTTGCCTACAAAATGAACTAATGAGCTGGCTCCAGCTTCCGCACTAACAGCACCAGTTTACCTGGATTATTGTGGTGTGGGACCGTCCACATGTAATGCTGCCTTATATGGGGAAGGTGAAGTGTATCTGTTACTTGTGCCTACAAAAGCCCCACAGCCCAGACTTCAATCTTCTCAGGGGTAGCATGCACTGAATTAAGGGGATACTAGCTTTGGAGCCCCATCAGCAAATACCCCATAGTCATTCCTTTCACAAATGTCAATGTGAAAACTCTAGACAACAAACTAAGAAGTGATAATTCCCAGTGAGACCTACAGGTGCATTTTTTAAAGATTTATTTATTTATTTATTTATTTGAGAAAGAGAGAGAGAGAATGGGCACACCAGGGCCTCTAGTCACTGCAAATGAACTCCAGACCTATGCACCAACATGTGCATCTGGCTTACATGGGACCTGGAGAATCGAACCGGGGTCCTTAGGATTCGCAGGCATGTGCCTTAACCGCTAATCCATCTCTCCAGCCCTGTATTTTTTTTAAAGAACTATGGCATTAAGCCCTGTCAAAATAATTCTTTTATAACTCTGGAAAGAAAAGTCCTGAAGGTCCAGGATCATAGCATTCTTATATCTGTCACTGTTAGGTCACAAAGCAAGACTAGACCTTAGGGTGCGATTCAAGATTTAGTCTTAAATCTGAAGGAGGGAAAGCACCGATCAGGGTGATGATTTCAAACAACACTCATAGGTTTTGAGAGCTAAATGGATGTGGCAAGTGAATCACACTGAAGAAAAAGTTAAAGCATGTAAAGTCAAAGAGGGCAGAGAGAAAAATCAACACTATTGCCAAGTAAAAATGACCATGAAGAATTATGATCACAATGAAGCATTAATAAGGAATAGCTTGAGCTCCCTAGTGAGGTACACAGAGAAAACAGAGTTAGTTGCAATTAGATGGACTAATTGATGCTGATGGTGACCGCCTTTGCCACACAGTATTTTCATTATCTCTTTTGTCTCCAGAAGCATGTAATCTTCATGGATTAATTCAATTTTTTTAAAATTTTTTAAACATTTATTTGAGATAGAAAGAGGCAGATAGAATTGGTGGCCTCCAGCCACTGCAGACAGACTCCAGACACATGTGCCGCCTTGTATACTATACACCTTGTACACTACATGGGTACTTGGGAATTGAACCTGATCCTTAGGCTTTGCAGGCAAACGTCTTAACCACTAAGCCAGCTCTCCCGCCTTTATGGCTTATTTTAAATAGGATCTTCCTGGAATGGAATGTGATGGATGTGGTCATGCCCCAAATTCCTCTGAACATTGATTGCAACAGCATTTGGAAACCTATTATTTCTTCAAACCCCAAAGCAAAATGATGTTTCATAATCTCATCATCTTTTTCATAAAATAACCATGTTAAAGCCATTTATGGGGCAGTTAAAATTTGACTCATGTGTGCTTATGGAGAATCCAGTAGGAGCTATAAGTAGGAGGATGACAGTAATACATCTGATTGCTTCCTTTGACTCTGTTTTTCTCATAATTTAGAAAGGATTTCTCAAAGCAAAACTTTGCTCTCTAATATAGAAAACTATTTCTTTTATGAGAAAAAGGATTTACTGGATCTGTGAATGGTGCACAGAATATGCCTGGGAATCAGTTGTTTCTTTTGAAAGACAAGGTATATGATTCTTGTCCCTTGTCTGCCTCTCAAAGACTACACGAGAATAAATGAAATAGTGTCTAACGTTCTTTGCCTACTGGCGGCATTACAAATTTGAGGCAGTATGTAATTTGGCTGGTTAGAACTGCTAATCCTTATTGTCTGTACAAGATGTAAAATGAGTTCCCATTACATTGGAGGCCCCTTGAGGCCCAGAGAGCCATCTGGTGGCTTACCTTGAGTGAAAAATTAGATGTGGAGTTGAAAGGAAATGAACCCTTTGGAGGAAGGATTGACCGGGGAGTGTGTCCAAGCCTGCAATGCATATGTGCCCACAGGCTCTTCTGGGACCTTCCTTTGCACTGGAACAATGCAAGGGAAGGAAGTGTGGAATCCCAAGTTACCCATAGCATCAGTGTGCTGGGAAGAAGACAGTTACTGAGAGACAGGATCCACAGAAGGGCAGCTGATCTAATGTGAAAAGGAAAGAATTAAAACAGGTTCATTTAAACAGTGGTATTTAAAGCAATGAAGGAGAGAAAGAAAAAAGGAGAGAGGGAGGGAGAAGAACCCAAACAATCACACATAAAATCCAACTTTCTACATTTTCAAACACCAAAATATGTATGTATACACTCCTTAGAAGTTTGGCCTCTTTGCTTATTTTCCTAGTGTGCTCTCTATAGCAGTAATTCATGAATGTCTATACCCTATTAAATACTAATTTGAAAGGATTTTAGACATATAACAAAGCTGTTAAACTTGAAGGGACTTCTGTGTTCCCTTTCCTAGTCCCATCAATTTACTTCTTTGCAATTTTTTACCCTTTCTCATTAAAACATGTTATTTAATGTTGCTTATATTCTTACAGAGGTTAAGTGTATATATCCATATGCATACACAAAATTCTCATTCATGAAATTCACACTGATATCTTGCTTATCTAATTTGCTGCCTATGTTAAAATTTTGTCAAATGACCCAGTTGTACATTTCTTGATAGGTTTTTTTGTTGTTGTTGTTTTCCTTCAAAATAAGATCCCATCGTACTTGTCTATTTATTGCACTGAATTGTCACACCTGATGTTTCCTCTAAATTCCCCTGAGGTAATATATGCCTAGTCGCAATATGATGTGAGAGATGTGTCCTTAGTCTGCCCTATCCTGGGCACTTGTCCATCTTACTGGTTATGTTACTGTGGATTGAAAGGTCAAATATTGTCCACTTTCTCTGCTGTGAAGTAGTTAGTTATGACTTGCAACTAATAAATATGCTATGAGGAAGCACTTTGGGATTCTGCATTTATTAATATTTATTCAGTTTCTCACCAATTTTTTAAATTTTTCTATACATTGATGATTCTTGGCAAAGAATGTAATAGTGTTTTCCCAAATCCACTATTCTTCCCATGTTTTTTAAATATTTTATTTATTTATTTATTTGTTTGACAGAGAATGAGGGAGACAGAGAGAGAGAGAGAGAGAAAGGGCACACCAGGGCCTCCAGTCACTGCAAACAAACTCCAGACACGTGCGCCCCCTTGCACATCTGGCTAGCGTGTGTCCTGGGGAATCGAACGTGGGTCCTTTAGCTTTGCAGGCAAACACCTTGACCACTAAGCCGTCCCTCCAGGCCCTATGTTTATTATTTAATATTATAATATTATAAAGAGTCTTTACTTCTTTCTCATTTGTTTACTTATCACTTATTGGGATATAAGTACCAGCCCTCTGTTTTGGTCACGTGTTATAGTCCCTTAAACTGGTTAATTTTGGTGTTGAAGTAAGTTCCGATGCCCACAACAGGATATCTTTTAACCTGGATCCTATGCCATGATTTTAATATTCTTTCTTTTATTTTCTTCATTATTCCCTTCACTTTCCTTTCAGATTTTCGTCCCTTCTGCCTCCTCTGCTCTTGTTTCCCCCTTCTCTCTTATTATTATGCTTCTAAAATGAGATAGTTAAGGTCTTCTTTTCCCCAGTCATGAAAGGAATTGTGTCTTTCTTTGGCCCAGGTTCTTGTTAGTGAGAAATGGACATCACTATTCCTTGCTGTTTTGCTAAGCTATTGTTCCTCCCTCTTCACTAACCGCAGAAAGGATATTTACGTGATACCTGCAAATCCAGTCCAAACATGTAGGGCTCCCTCACCTCTTCCTTCATCCCCTTCTCCCTTTTGCAGGGAAAATCCTAGTCTCTGATTTCACCACAAATTCCTGTTTGCTCGTCCTTATGATTTAGCATGGAGTATATTTTTCTTTCATAATCACTCTACTCATACTACCATGACATTGTAGCTCGCTACACAATCTAAAAAAATGCTTGAGCTTTGCTAATAATTTCCCCCTTCAGATTGAAGGCATTGAGCCAATGTGTTGATTCAAAACATGTAGGTACTTGTGTGTTTATAACCCCTCAAATTCATATGTCGAAGGCCTACATTCTGCTCACAACATTTTCTTGGAGAAGAAATTAGGTTTCCTTGAGAATATGTTGGTGGGGTCCTCAGATAAAAGACAGAGTCCAGACAGCTGGCTCCTGACTTCTATGTGAAAACATAGCAGGAAGATGCTATCTGCAAGCCCAAGGACAATAGGCACAGGACCAAGTTGCTTGAGTTCGGGATCTTGTCCTCTTAGATTTCCAGAATTGTGAGGAATAATGTACTACTTTGGTTTGTGGAATCTGTTACAGCAGTCCGAGCTGACTGGGAACATTTCTGGAAGGTCAAGTGCTGTGAAGTTATCGTTCTCAGTCGGGACAATGCCTTTCATTATTAACTCAATGAAAGCAAGTTTATATTGATCATGTTGTACAAGCAGCTCAATCACAGGAAAAAGACATTCACAGTGTCATATTTGAAGCAACTGTCAGGGGAAAATTTAGGGCATATAGTAACATTTGGCGTGTCAGAAAATGTGAGGCCTATCTCTTCTATGTGACCCTGCGTTGCCACGTCTTGATTGTCAAGCACTGCTTACTTTTACCATTTTATCTCACTTCCACCCCTGAGCAATTGTCAGTCACACTTGAAGTGAATCAAATTAGTGAAGAGAAATAAACTTTCATTTTATTAAGTTTAAGTTTTATTATGACAATTGTCAATTACGCAAGTATTTGAATTTGTGTTTTTATTTTCCTGTGTCATTCATTTAAGACATCTAAGGTTAGAATTGTTCTTGTTTTAGCCACTTACTTTTCTTCTCTGACTCTTACTGCTTTATCTTTCAACATTTAACACATACATTTGTAAGCGTCCAAATTACAAAAAAAATTATTTGCATAGAAGTATCATATTCTTCCTATCTCTCATAAGGTTTTCCCTGCTGACTGATTTCTGATATAGAGAGTTCTTGGTTATGTTCATTGTGTTTCATGTATATTTCATTTAGAAAGACAAACAGACACTGTATACTTTCTTTTCCCCCTTTTGTTACATAATATTTATCATGTGGGATATATGTTTTAAATATTTATTTATTTATTTATTTATATGAGAGAGGGGGAGGATGAAGGGAGAGAATGGGCACATCAGGGCCTCAAGCCACTGCAAAAGAACTCTAGATGCATGTGCCTCCTTGTTCATCTGGTTTACATGAATACCAGAGTCAAACATGGGTCCTTAGCCTTCATAGGCAAGCACCTTAACCACTGAGCAATCTCTCCAGCCTGAGAAATATATGTTTTAGAGTAATATATTTGTGAAAAAGACTAAAGATGTCCTGCTACTAAGTAAAAAATTTTTAATGCTGTACATTGCCTACATTGTATGAATAAAAACATACATGATGAAGGTCTTATTGTTCTACTGTTTAATTACAAGTGTTTTTATCCAGCTATTCAAATCTAATATATATATATTCAATAATTAGATAGGAAGTTTCTATGTTACCTTTAGTTCTAAATATACTTTGTCAAAGTCTTCTTATTTTCATTAGAAAAATGATGTTCTTGGGCTGGAAAGATGGCTTACTGGTGAAGTTGTTTGCCTTCAGAGTAAAAGGACCCAGATTTGATTCCCCAGGACCCACATAAGACAGATGCACAAGGTGGCACATGTGTCTGGAGTTCATTTACAATGGCTGAAGGTCCTGGCATGCCCATTCCCCTGTCTCCCCCCCCCCCATAAATAAAATAAAATAAATCTTAAAAAAAGAAATGATGTTTTATACTAAAAGTGGCTTACAAAATAATGGTTTCATCATATCTTTACACATGCATAAAATGTATATAACTCATATTCATTCCTTTTTATTAACCTATTTCCCAACTGTAAAGTCCTGGATTATTTCTCTTGAGTGTAAGCAAGAAGTCCAGTACTTTCTTCTGAAATTTTCTTTACTTACAACCCTTTTCTCTGTATTAGTAGGTTTGTCCTGATTCTTAGGGTCTGACCTACACTTGGTAGGTGTGTCATACATAGTATGCAAATTAAGTAGCAAGGCTGAAATTTAATATTCACCCCACCATTTCACTGGGCAAAGCAGGTTCCATATTCTACTAATCCCTTAGGGAAGTAGGGAAAACAATTCCAGGTAGAGTGTAAGAAGACACTCCCTGCAGTCGAGTTTTTGCTTCTAGTTGTTTTGAATTCCTTAAACCATATCATCCACTGCGCTACACCTATGCGCATAGAAATGAATTTGGCTTCACCTGAACATAGATGAAACCACTGTCCTCTTTTCTCAGACGTAACCTCTAAATTCATGGAGCTCTCCTAGTGATGGATGTGTCTTTGCTATTAATTGTTGAGCTGATAAACATCCTAACTGATGGTTGATGAAAGCAAAGTGACTCTGGATCCTTAGATCACTATTGGAGGGTGAAAACACGGAATGAGTGCTGGCAGTGCAGGAGAGTACACAGTTGGACTTGAAGGACTGTAAGCTGAGATGGAGCAGGAGACGGGAGGTTTAAGCTCCATCGCACATTAATCCAATTAATAGAATCTGTATCAAGAATCCTCAATAAACCAATTTTTGGAAACAAAAGCTCAGATGGACAATATGCCATGAACATCAATACATATGAACGCTGGGATGGTAGCATATCTGTAAAAGAAAAATAAACTTTGCATTTTAAACCATCCTAGATTCTACAATATGCATCCTTTTGTTTGAATTCTATGTCATCTTGTTTTGCTATAATATAAGCACAACAATAAATATAGCATTCCCTTATTCTGTGTCAGTCATGAGAATCCCAAAACCGGTAACTAGATGATCTAAAGAGAAGGGAACATTGAGTACCCATGGATTGGTAGCTAGTATATTTCCTTTTTTTTTAAATTATGAATTATTAAGTTTATTTAGGGGTAAGTCACAAATCGTGGGGTTTATTTAAGAGAGACTAGGGTCTAGGAATGAAGGCTAAACACATGAAAAGAAGGAAACATGCTGTCATGTGGAAACACAGAACAGTTTATAAGGAGGTTGCTTTAACAGAAATTGAGGTCATTAGAAAAGGATGGGAACAGAGCTGAAATCACAGGGAAAGTAGCACTTAGATGTACATGTAGAGGGGTTCGGAAAGAACACACATGGTATCTGCCACATGCTTTCCTGAAGAGGAAAGTATCAAAGCAGAGGAGAAACTCAGAGATGTGATGGCTGAAGAGCAATTACACTCATGGTCACCCCAAATTTAGAGCAAGTATACAGGCAGCAAGTCTAGAGCTAGTGAAATCAACCACATGGTATATATTCAGAGGTCAGAGAGAAATCATACACGTAATTAAAGTGAGAAGTTACCCCAAACTACAAAGCAGAGATTAGCAGAAATTTTACCTCAGACAAGACACAGTGTTATGTCCCCCCACCACCACCCAGCAAGGCTGGGTGAGGGGGGAGCAAGATTCATGTGTGTACCTGTGGCTTGAGCAGAGACAGCAGCTAGTATCTTAAGAGAGGACCATGGAGTAGGGACAGTGCCCTCACATGGTGCTGTTTTCCTCTGTTCAATGTACAGAAATGAAATAAGATGTGCTAATGTTCCTGCCTTTAACAGGCTGAAATTTCAAATCACATAACACTTTCTATTTAAGATTCTTGGGCTGGAGGGATGGCTTAGCAGTTAAGCACTTGCCTATGAAGCCTGAGGACCCCAGTTCGAGGCTCAATTCCCCAGGACCCACATTAGATGCACAAGGGGGCGCATGCGTCTGGAGTTCGTTTGCAGTGGCTGGAGGCCCTGGCGCGCCCATTTTCTCTCTCTGTCTGTCTCTCTCAAATAAATGATTAATTAATTTTTTAAAAAAGATTCTCATTTCCTCAATTTCTCCATTCACGTGAAATCCTAGGAAAATATCGTGATGGGATCATATATCCAAATAAAGACAATAGGTATAAAGGAAAATCTTGATCATGAAGATGGAAATGTAACCCCAACCAGAGGAGACAAAGTTAGATAAAAGGGACGTCACTTCCAACCTATGTTGACAGTCAATGAATGAGTCAGAGTCGCAAAATTGAAGCTTTTCCGGCAGTGTGTCGACCAAATGGCATCACCTTTACTCTTCCACGATTACAGGCCCCATCCTTAGAACAAAGGCTCATTCACTGTCTAGTTATGACCTGCCTGTGTTAAACACAACCCAAGACCACACTTCGTTCTGCATAATTACCTCATGGTGAAAAAGTTAGCAGATGAAAATAAGATCTGCTTTTTCTCTAAGCAATTCAAAACCTGAAAATTAGATGTCAACATTCTCTAAGATCCAGTTCTGTTTGCTGCAGTGAAGTAATTACTAAATAAAAAAATTAATGAGACATATGTTTAATTCACTGTCTCATATCTTTTCTCCGCCAGTCCATCACACAGGGAAGGAAATGGAACACAATTGAGAATATGAGATTTGGAATTGAGGCTCGTTGTTTTCCTAGAAAAACAGCCTTTTGTAATAGTAGTGTGTAGCAGACAGCTTCAGGCTGCTGAGACAAACTTCCAAACCAGGCACTGTTTTGGAAGATGGGATATTTATTGAAGCTTACAGATCCAGGGGAAATTCCAATAATGGCAGAAGAAGTCGGTAACCCTCTTAAAGAACCAAGCAGAGAGAGAGAGGGGGGAGAGAGAGAGAGAGAGAGAGAGAGAGAGAGAAAAGCCCCAAGCCAAAAAGCCCCAAAGCCACACCACACACAAGCACACCTAGGAATGCCAGGTGGAACTCAGACAACTTCGCACATCTTTGGACTGGAATTCCAAATCCACCATCAAACCTGAGGGCCGAACCCTGAAATCCACCCAGTGACATCTCCTCCAGCCAGGTAGCTGGAACTCTAAGATGCTTTCATGAAATTCCTGACTCTATTGGGAGATGTTTATTCACATGACCACACAGCCCTCCCATTCCAGTCCCTGCCCCCAAGCCAACCTTCCTTATGTGCTTCCAAGTGGGTCTCATCTAGTAAGGCACATCCAGGACTTCAGTAAAGGAGGTAGAAAAATGTAGGGGAAACATTACTGAACTGTACCAAAAGACTCCTCAAAACCATTTTTCTTTAACAAGGCAATAATTTCAATAATTTTTATTCAAATTATTTCTACTTCCCTACCCTTTAAGGTTTGTGGCTACTTGTAGGAATGAGGGATGCAAGTGGCCATCAGACAGCCGGTGCACTCCTTAGGCTCAACCACTCGGCTTTGTTCTCGTGTATTCTACACCTCTTACTGAATATGTACTATGTTCTTGGCACTATTTTAAGAAGAGTGGCTGCCCAGGGTTCAACGTAGTGGGTGCTACTACCTTCACAGTGCACCAACAGCTGATGGATGTCTGAGCACATAAGTAGCCCACACGTGATTTGGGTCAGGCAGTGGGAAGGCCCTCACCCAAAACATACCAGTTGACCCTCAAATTTTACAGCCAATTTTAAGGTTAGAAGACTTCAGTAAAATTTCCAGCCTCTGAAATGGCAAAGACGTCCTCATTTTGGTATCTCAGGGAGCCACTCTCCAATTCATTTTCTTACACAAAACATCCTAGTTATGTGTGGAACCAGTTAAAAAAAATATGGGAAACATTTTCTACCCTCACACTTATTTGAAAACCAAAGTATCCCTAGGCTATCCACACAGAGCAACACAGGTGGAAAAGACAAATGACAGTTTCGCCACACAGTTCTGAAAGCAGCAATGTGAAGACGGAGGCTTAAGTCTCTTAATCACAATTCATGTTCATTGTCAAATAAAAACGAGAAGCTCATCAGGAGTGCTGTGACCACAACGTGGAATAAATGCAGGTGGGTTACGAAGATGCAGCGAGTTTTAATGGAAGGGCATAGCACAGACAGTTAAGAGAAAAAGAAATGTCTGTCTCTTGGTAACATTCAGGTATTCTGTATCCGTTCCCATGGTACTTGAAGAAGCAGACACATCCCAAGGAACAGCTTATGTTAAGGAGGATTTTCAGATGCCAATAAACTTAAGGTCCCTGATCACAGGTCTAAGGATGAAGCAGGAGGATAGACACTGAGAGGAGCATTTGTCTGAAGGGTGACATGGCTAGTTGAGATGTTTGTTTCTTATTTTTCCAGAGCACTTACCAAGGGGGATGCTGTACCTCCCAACACTCATCAAACCTACTACTTTCTCCCCAATTCTTTTGATTCACAGATGAACAAATAATTGGGTCAGAGGAGGTATGACATATATACTTTAATGACTTTGGGAAGTTCATTTCCTAATTCCAAGTTTCATTTCCCTTATTTCAAGAATGACAGCTTTGATGATATTGAAGAACGTCAGTTATATGATTATAAAAACCTAAGTAGAAACTAAAAGGGCAAGTAGAATATTCATGTAGATTTAAAGGTGATTGTTTTGAAGATGAGTTTTGAGTGAAGGTATTCAACATGAAGACTATTCTGTCAATGTTTGGGTGCCAAGAAAGGATCTCAAAAGAATACAGAACATCTCAGAGAATTGGAAAGGGTGCTGAGTAGAAGGCCTCTCTGAACATGAATGAGGGGCTTTACCCTGAGATTTGAGGTGAAGAAGTTTGCTCAAACAATATTCAATAGAGAATGGAGAACTATTAAGTGAAGGAGAAAGAAAGGTAATTGATGGAATGTTTTCAGTGCAAGTCTCCAAAAATAAAAATTGATGAATAATACATATGACTTAAGACACTATAAATCAATGCACAAATTATGGAAAATTGATTGTGTTCTTTGACTGTTAATGCATGGTTTTAAATATGCCCTTAATCTTCAGGGAGTATGACATATGACAATATTACTTAAATGCAATGAAAATTTCTGATCTTATATATATAGAGAGTGTTGGTAGACAGTGTTTATACAAAAATAAGATAATCAAAGTGGTATCTCTCTATGTGTATCTTTGTTATACTATATATTTTGTTGCATTTCCATCATTGGTCAAATACCAGTTTTCTCTTCTAGATGGAGAGTTTTATAAACTTCTTTCTCAGGGATTCCTATAGTTCCTAAAATATAAAAGTCTGACTTTATAGAACCAATGCCTAATTATGAGTAGGGCCTTGTCAGGACAAATCTATGATTCCATTTGCATGAGATATCTAAAGTCATCAAATTTGTAGAATTACATGGTTGATAGAGTCTGACAGGAGAAGAGGAAAAGAGACAGCTATTATTCCATAGGTAGAGAATTTCTGTTTTGTAAGGCGAAAAGGCACTGGGGATCGGCTGTACAGCAATATGAGTATACTTAACATAACTGAACTATAAATTTAAAGTGCTTTATGCAGCAAATTCTATGTCATACATTTTCACAATTAAAGTATTTTCAAAAACTCACAGGACATAATCTACAAACAGTGATACTTGAACAACATTATGCATGTCCTTCAAGGATCCAGATGGACTCCTGCCTTCAGCAAAGAGACAAGAAGCAGACCCACCCACTTTCACAGTGCAACCAGTAGAGGAGAAGCGACTAAGAAACGAGCAAGTCTTTGGCAGGTTAGACTGTCAGATTCATCCTGGAAGCAAGAATCCAGCATCTCCTTGCAAGGACTCCTGCCATGTGACCCCCTGGGAAGGAGGCATGGACACTCTCCATGCATAATGCTCTTCTCACCCTCCACTCCAGCAGCCTCCGGAGCCACGAAGGGCAACGTGTCCATTCATAGTTCACCTGTGACCACCAGACTGTCATGTGTGAAGCAAGAGGAAACTCAATTAAAGAGGATGTGGTGCCTGCAATCTTTAAGTCCCTTGGCAGCCAATATAGTTGTAAATGCCTCTTTCCTGCTCCCCAGAGATGCACCTCCTGAATGAGGAGAGGTTTAGGGGCTTCTCTAGAATCCTGTCCTGATTAAAAAAAACTTCATGGACTGAAATGTAGAGAGTATCTCTAGCACCCTTGTGTTCTCGCAGGAAGAGGAAGACGACTGTTTCTGATCGACATTCCCATGCATAGGATCCAGGAGAAGGAGGCGTGCCAGGGAGGAGGTAAGGTTGACGGTAATCGTTTGCAGCAGCTTTGACAAGCCAGGAGACTTCATCCGTGTGTCACACTTTTCCCGCAGTGCTGATTTGAAACGCAAACCCTTGACTTCAAGCCTGACTGACTTCTGTCTTGATTCAGAGTAATTGGGATCCACAGAGGCGTCCCAAAAGGAAACATTGGCTGGCTGCTGTGTTATCTCAGATAGTTAATGCTGGAGATGTGGCTTGTGGTCTTTATCTTCGGGTGTCACATGAGGGACTGAGAGTGTTGGGTTGCTAGAACCTGGAAAGCCCACAAAGCGGGGAAATTGCAATACTAGCTTCCCCTCTTGTACCTTGATCATCACCCATTTCAATTACCGTAACGAATAGAAGCCAGGACAGACTGAAACTCTGAGTCCCAATCTTGAAACATTTCTGGCATCTCGGAACCATGCTACAGACATGCATGTGCTGATAAGGAAGCATTAAGTGCACACTGCAATCACATTGATTGCTGCTTGTCATGACGGCAGATGGCCGGGAGAAGTCTAAGGTTTTAATGAGCCAGTATGGATTTTAAGTTCTGCTTTTGCACAGAGAGACAGCAATTGCTCCATTCAGAAGAGAATGATCCCAAGGCCACTGAAATCTTAAAATCAGCTCATTTCGCATCGGGTGGGACTCAGTATGAAATGGATGAAACTCAAGCATCCGGAGTTTAAGGGTAGGGTAGTATTAAAAATAGTTTTCTGGGATGGAGGGATGGCTTAGCGGTTAAGGTGTTTGCCTGCAAAGCCAAGGGACCCAGGTTGGATTCCCCAGGACCCACGTTAGTCAGATGTATAAGGGGGCACACACGTCTGGAGTTCGTTTGCAGTGCCTGGAGGCCTGCGTGCCCATTCTCTCTATCTCTCTCTCTCTTCCCCCTCTTTCTCTGTCAAATAAATAAATAAAAATAAAATATATTTTAAAAATCTTTAAAAATAGTTTTCTTGGGAATGGAATTTATTAGCGAGTTAGCAAGGATAATTCCAGACCTTTTCACCAACCACTCAATATCTAGCTGGTTCAGCTCTTCTCTTACATTTCCTATTTCAAGTACTAGAAGAGATATTACTTACAAGGACCCAGTCGTTTCCAGAATGTACTTTCATTTCGGAAGAATGCTTTTTTTCTTCCTCCTTACCTATTGGATCACGTACCTCCGCAATGCTATTCACATGATTATATGTATCTGATGATGAAAATTTTGTAGGTGTGAAACATCATCACTTTTCTGTGGAGTTAGTAACGCTAATAAATTGAGGCTCTTTGAACTGCCAGACTGGTGTACTTACACTTTCCCAACACTCTTTCCCAACACTCTTTCTCAATTTTCTATGAGTAGTTTAGTAGAATTTCCCACTGAGTCCTGGTTCATGCCAGTGTTACTATAAGTTTCAATTTTGAGGAAGTTTCACAGCCAAACTGATAATGTGAGGGAAGCCAAGTTCTTTGGTTTTATATCTCTTTCCAAAGAAATGTGTTCAAGGCGGAGGTGGTGTGAACTCCCATTTGTCTGGAGGCAGGGACTATTTAATCTTGACCAAAACCAATGAACATCTTTCTACTGAGCCCTAAATGGGGCAAAATTAGCCTTGTTTTGGGGGTGCAATGATTACAACAACCCATTAATAGGCTGATCTTTCCTTTAGGAGAAGCAAAAAGATATGTCAGCTTCGGAGTGCAGGTCAGAGCAGCCTCAGGCTGGTCCTGAGAACAGAGATCCTGGTCATCAGCTCTGTCACACAGCTTCTGTGCAAAGTCCACAGACCTCTGCATTTATCTCGTTCTTCCTTCTTAATCACCCTGTGCTGTGATTTTTTTAACCTCGCCTGACTAGCTCTCTCTCCAAAATAAATCCTTTATACTTTCCCCAATCCCTCCTTCCATTTTTCTAAACGTTATTTGAATTAAGCCGCAAATAAGAGAAAGTTCACCTCTTACAGAAAACTATGGGAAGAACAGATGCAAAAGAAAAGCCATCAAATGGAGTGGCGCACGCCTTTAATCCCAGCACTCGGGAGGCAGAGGTAGGAGGATTGCTGTGAGTTCAAGGCCACCCTGAGACTACATAGTGAATTCCAGGTGAGCCTGAGCTAGAGTGAGACCCTACCTCAAAAATAAAATAAAATAAAATAAAATAAACCCTCAAGACAGAAATGTTCTTATCAATGAGCTCCAGAAACTGTTGGGGAGAAAACCATGATGAAGAGAAACAGGCTGTGATTCAGACTAGGAAAAAAATGAAATAAAGGGGTTCCATTTAGTGCTGAAGGAATTTTCTCTAGTGACTGATGAGTTAGCTTCAGGAACAGAAGAGGAGGAAGATATGTGCATCCATCCCAGGGCTTATCCATGCTTGTCACATGCATATGCTGTGCCTGACACACAGAGAGATGGCAGGATCTGTACTGACAGGCACAAAGACCTCTTTCCTTGCAGCCTGACTTCTTGCCATTGTTATGTTGTGATTCCAAAAAAAGACTGCAGAATTCCAGCTTTGGTTTGTCGATGCAAAGCACAGGTCTCACCTCAAACGAAGGAAGAGTATTTTTTTTCTTTTTTGGTTTTTCAAGATAGGGTCTCACTCTGGCCCAGGCTGACCTGGAATTCACTCTATATTCTCATGGTGGCCTCGAACTCATGGTGATCCTACTACCTCTGCCTCCCTGGTGCTGGGACTAAAGGCATGCACCACCACACCCGGCCCAGAAGAGTATATTTTTAAGGCAAATATGAGCATACTTCTCTTCGGATTTCTTCCACAGCACTATAGACTCATTTTTCTTCTTCTCATTCTCTAATGACCTCCTCTTCCAGCTTCTAACTTACACCCTGTCTTTCCTGGCCATAGCAAATAGTGTTTTTGAACTTTGCGTTACAGTTTGGTCTTCCCTAACACGTCTTGGCCTTTGGGCTAAGATCAAGTGTAGTTTCTCTCCCCCTATTCTTACAGGATGTCTCGAAAAGCTTGTCTGATAATTGTGAACCACCAAAGTTCCGAGGAGAAAGCTGTACCAGTTAAAAATTCTACAAGGCTAATTGACTAATTAGAGCTTGGTGATTGTGGAGCTCAGGATCAGATTAGCTTGGACTATCTTTTAGTGCCCTCAGTTACCATCCATTGCCCACCTATGACATCCTTATAACTAGTAAGTAATATCTTTTGTTATATACTGATAGACTCTTTGCTTGCACCATCCAAAAGATAAGAATGTCGTCATTTAACATCTGAATCCTACAGCAGAGCTTTCCCCACTTAGATGTAACCTGTTTTAACTGATACTTGGAAAATACCTCAACTTGTGACTTTGGTTTCTGTTCTGTAACTACAAAAACCTTATGAAACTGTGACCTGGAAGTAAAGTGGAGAGGATCACATCAACATTAACCTTTGAAAGAAGCTAGCTGGCAGAAGGAGTGGAAAACCCTCTCCTCTACTATGCATGCACAAAGCCCGTGATGTTGAGTACTGAACAGGACAAGCACTATAGAAATGATCCATAAAGACTGATTATCTACAAGGTTCAGCGCCATCTGATCTTCTCTCCTTTCCAAGATCCCTGGCCTACTTCCATTCACGGGAGTGTTTTTCTCTCTTATTAAACTGTCCCCATTCCCTCCACTTGCTGTGGATTCCTTGCTCAATTCTTTGTTCAAGATCACAAGAACCTGGATACTCCAGCGGGTCTCCTCCAAACCGTGGTCTAATCCACACCTCTAACAAAACTTTCTACCTTGAAAAAAGTCACCTGGGGCAATATGAGTCTGTGTTCCTGGTCCATGGTTGCGCACATTTGTCTCAAAAAAATATATATATATATACTCTTCCTTTCTTTGAGGTAAAACCTGTGTTTTTACTTCACACACACACAAAAAAACAGCTGGATTATGAAGTATAAAACATCGAAAGGAAATAAGTAACTTTGGGATACATTGTTTAGATAGACAATGCCATTTTCACCATCTGCTCAGTTCACAAGTATTTCAGACATGAAACTTAGTATCCCTGCTAAACAATTACTTTTGTGGCAGCTCAGCTGAGACAGTGAATATACAACTAGGTCAAGAATGCATCCTGGCTTGCTAGGACAGGCAGTCTTAGTAATTTGCATATTTTGCAAATTTTCACTGAGATCTGATGCATTCGCCAAGTAAAGTGCTTTAAAATATACGTGTTTAATGGGTTCATGAGCCACTGCACTTCCTGACATTGCCTGTTGACACATCCTAGTATATTTTAATGCTTTTTCACACTTGGTGTGGCACTACTATACAATAATTAAGTTCCTATAAATACATTTAATAAGGATCGCTGTTGAAACTGACTCTCCATTGATTTGTTCACATCAACTAATGACAAGTCAGCTTCTTCAACTAAACAAGCCAACACAATTATGGCACCTTTAACTTAAACCATTTAATTTCAAGTGGAATAAGAAATACTAAAGACAGCAGGGTGTGGTGGCACACACCTTTAATCCCAGCACTTGGGAGGCAGAGGTAGGAGAATTGCCATGAGTTCAAGGCTACCCTAAGACTACATAGTGACTTTCAGGTCAGCCTGGGCTAGAGTGAGACCCTACCTTGAGAAACCAAAAGGAAAAAAAAAAAAAAAGAAATGCTAACTACAATATGCTTAGCAGCAGTTACTGCAAATTCATTTTTAATAACTGAATTTTATACAATGTGTATACTTGAGTTTTCTTACACTATAAGAGTCATATGAAAATTATCCAATTTACAATATATCTATTGGAATATAGAAATAAATTGTAAAATAAATCTGAAGGAATATATCAAGGTTTCTATTTAATTTGTTTATTTTTTAAATTTTTATTTATTTATGCATTTGAAAAACCCAGAGAGAGAGAGTGCAAGACAGAGAGAATGGGCACACCAGGACTTCCAGCCACTACAAACAAACTCCAGACTCGTGCCACCTTGTGTATCTGGATAATGTGGGTCCTGGGTCATCAAGCCTGGGTCCTTTGGCTTTGCAGGAAAATGCCTTACCTGCGAAGCCATCCCTCCATCCCCAATTTCAGGATTTTTAAAATATTTTTTATTTATTTAGTTGCAAGCAGAGAGACAGAGAGAGAGAGAGAGAATGAGAACTGGCACATCAGGGCCTAGGGCCACTGAAAACAAACTTCAGATACATGCACCACTTTGTGTATCTGCTTTACATGGGGACTGAGGAATTGAACCCAGGCCATCAGGCTTTGCATGCAAGTAACTTTAACCTCTGAGCCATCTCTCCAGCCCTCAGGATGTTTTAAAACAAAGTTAAGTTAAGCAAATCACATGAAGTGATGAACACATGTATGCATATATTGATGTGACATATATATATAATAGATATATAGATATATATAGATATAGATATACATATATCTTAAGAGAGAGAAAAGACGATAATTATTTTGCATGAAGTCATCTACCTCAGGCTTTCTTCCACTCTTTAAAATTCTCCTCAACAGGGCTGGAGAGATAGCTAAGTGGTTAGGGCAATGCCTATGAAGCCTAAAGACCCAGGTTTGAGTCTCCGTGTCCCACATAAGCCAGATGCACATGATGGCACATGAATCTGGGGTTTGTTTGCAGTGGCTGGAGGCCCTGGCATGCCCATTCTCTCTCTCTCTCTAATAAATAAATAATTAATTAACATTATCCTCAGCACATTGCTGTCTAATTTTCTTTAAAGTTCATGGATTATTTTTTCTGGCATTTTCAGTACATATATTATTACCCCAAATTCTCATCTATTTTATCATCAACATAAGGCATTTTATTCCCTAATAGGTCTGTTCTACTAAGTACCTCAAAAACCCTACAACTTTTCAGAAGTTCTGCACAAGTATGTTTTTTCTTTCCACCTGTCACGCACACTAGAGTATAAATAATGCACACACGATTCCCTTCCATCAACCTAAACTACGGCAAGTGGTCTTCTAGTCACACACATTTAGTTCTGCACAACCCTAGGGCGCCCGATTCCCAACGAACACAATATAAACGGCGAATCGTGACATCCGCCCTGCTTCAGCAATTTGTCCTGCTTTACTGATAAGCCATAAATGTTCATTTGAGCAAACACTGGACACACAACACTAGGAAATAAAAAAAAAAAAAAAGTATCACTTTAAAAAGCACTAAATGAGGACAAAATGGAGAAAGGCTACCTGTACATGTATTGGTTAAAAATAAGGAAATTTGTGTTTCTTTCTTCAGTCTTTATGTGCTCGGTCTTATCATGGTGAGAGTGACTCCTGAACTGGACCACTACCTGTTCCACGTTGAGCTCTTCCCTTGTCTCAGGTGAAGGCCTCTGAACTGGAGTTCGACTCAATTCCTATCGGAAGAATTACTGCCCCGTCACTGGTCTTCAGGGCTGCTCTTTAGCATTTGCTAATCTCTCATTCCAACCTCCTCTGTGTGTTCTTTTTACGAAGCACTAAAGCTTATTTATTTTTTCTTTTTTCTTTTCAAATGTTCTTTTCTAAATATTTCTTTTTGCATTTTGGAATTTTAATGTATGCATACTACATGTGGATCAACTGTACTGGCAATATCCTCCCTTATCCCTTTCAGTCTCACTGTATTCCTTCTTCTACCACTTATCCTTGGCTTTCCCATAGCAGAGAATGACCCCCCCCCGGAAAGATTTCACTGTAATTAGCTTATTAGTGAGGGGTGTGGCCTCCCAGGCTCCTCCCCTATCTATAACAGCGCAATGGTTGACGCTATAATGTGCAATGTATGAGTGGAATCCCTTTGACGTGTCCAGCAGCAAGAACTCATTTCTGCTCCCCGTCTTGCAGCTCCTACAATCTTTGCACCCAGTCTTCTGCCCCACTCCCTGGGCCATGGAGGGGATGGTGAATATGTCGTGTGTAGCAATAAGCACTTCTCAAGTCACTGATTTTCAGCATTAGGCCAGTTCCTTTTCTATGCACTGACCACCTCCCAGTGCTAAATAAAAACACTAAGGAATAATAATAAAATAAATTAATTGTTAGGAAAGATTTCCTGGTGGGAGCTCCAAACAGAAGTGATCTGTGGAGATAAAGGTAAATAGTTCAGGATGCAGTTTGACAACACGCCCATTTAGCAATGTAGCAACGCTCTCAACTTAAAAACTAGCCCAGGAAATTGCTGTGAAACCATGTCCTATTTTTGCCTCTTAGAGATGCTACTACCCTGGCCCCATGCCATCACCCAACTCCTGGATCACTTTTCCTTCTGCTCCTTATTCTTTCAGGTTTGTTCCTTCTCAAGGTTCCTCCAGTGATCTTTCCACAAGGTTTGTCTTTCTACCTTATTCTTATCTCTTTGTATTCTGCCCCAGATAATTCATCAAGTTGTTTTTCTAATCACTTCTATGAGGAATATAAACAAGAATATCTGTTTACCTCTCCTCTAGCCCTCTATCAGACATTGCCTCCACAATTCCAATGCCATGATGAACATGATCAATGGGAAAAGTTGCCATCCACTGAAATCTCAGATACCCAAACAAAATCTCACACCACAGTGAATTCCTCTTTCTCTCTATTCACGTATTACTAGTCTTCCTCTAACCAAAGGTTGAAAAGATGAGCCTATCTATTTTACCTCTTTTCACTTGTCTTTATCAACCCCCAAATCCATCAGCAATCAAAACATAGTGTTATAATGGTGCACACTTTTAACTCCAGCACTCAGGAGGCTGATGTAGGATGACCACATTGAGTTTGAGGCTAGCTTATGTTAGAGTGAGACCCTGCCTTGAAATTAAAAATAAAAATTAAAAAAAAGAACTAAAAATGTAAAAAGAGGGCTAGGGATATAGCTCAGTGGTACAAAGTGCATGCTTAGGACACAGAAGTCCCTAGGTTTATCTCCTCTTCCCCACACTAAATGAAACAAGTGGCTGGGAGGATGAAGAAAAGAAAAGGGTCCACACTGCACAGAAAAGTAGGGGAGCAAGGATGGAGCTGCTGTCAGGCCCCCAAAACCATAAAGCAAGTCACAGAAGATGAGCAGAGGAAACCAAGAGATCTTTTCATGAATCCTTTCACCTAGCCTGATAAAGAGATCAAGACTGAATGACTTGCCTTGTAATGCAGGTGGTATTAAAGTATAGTTCTATAACAGGACAGCCTAAGGGCTAGTGTATAGTAAAATCATATTTCAAGTTCTCTAGAACTCACAGTTGTTCCTACTCAGTCACATACCCTTCTCCATAGTGTTGAGATTTTGCTGATGTATAGGAACTCTTTACCTTTCCATGCATTAAAGAGTGACATATTCCAATGATGCCTCCTACTGTCCACACAGACTAACAATTCTGGGGCCCAGGATGAAAGTTGTTACAGAGGACAGTTTTATCTGGCCCAAATTGTATTTGAAATCAACTGTGTTTCCTTTCTTCCCAGGTATCTGTAACCCAATTTTTACAGCAATAATTTGCATATGATGATAATTTGTGTGGGTATTGACACCTGAACTCAGGTCTTCATGCTTGCAAGGCAAGTGATTTCCCAGCTGAGCCATCTCTTCAGGCTGGGTTGCTAGTTTTGCCACTGCTTCTTTGCCCTAGCAAAACTCTTCAGTGCTCCATTCAAAGGTACCCACCTATCTCTCTCTTCTTTCAATATTAACTCTACTCCAACAAAGCTTTATCTGGCCCACTGCTTTTTATAATATGGCAGATGGAAAAAAAATGGCTGTGAGTTGCTCCCATCCTCACTGAATATCACTTTTCAAAGAGAGTCTGTAGTTACTCCAGTTAAAATGTGTTAACTATTTCTCTACATTCTCTTGGATGGCAGCAACCAAAACACAGGCAGGTGCTTGAAAGGGAGTTTTACAGTAGGGCTTTCATCTTCTTACTGCACTTGGGGCCCTGAGAACTCCATGGACATCAGCCCAAGCTAGAGTAATGAAGGAGGGTTCTAGCTGTGACCATGTGACTTATGGCCATACCGAATTTCAGCTGTCTGCACATGTGTGAGACTGTTGTAGATTTACCCTGGACCAGAACAGTCACCCCAATCATGATGTCATTTAATTAGCTGTAAGCCACACATTTCAGTGTGGTATGTTATGTATCAAAATTAATTGACATCTAATGTTTAGTTTTGTCATGCTATTTCCCTGTCTTTTCTGAGATCTTATGGGATTCATATGATGTCAGTAATTCTAAAGTCTATTATCTTATTACAAAATGATACCTGTGCCTCTTTCATGAGAACAACTTGTCTATATTACATATCAAATACTTACTTTTACACTGTGTTAATGTCTTCTGAGTCTGTTTTCTCTAAGTAATAAATATGATCTTTCTCCTTTGAATTTTGAGGAAACATTTTTTAAATGAAAGACCATTCCTTTTTTTGAAATTTAATTACTTTAAAAATATTTTATTATTTATTTATTTGACAGAGAGAAAGAGGCAGATAGAGAAAGAGAGAGAGAGAGAATGGGCGTGCCAGAGTCCCCAGCCACAGCAAACGAGCTCCAGATGTGTGCAACACCTCCTGCATCTGGCTTCCATGGGTCCTGGGGAATCGAACCTTGGCTTTGCAGGCAAGTGCCTTAATATCAAAGCCATCTCTCCAACCCTCCATATTTTTCTTTAAAGAAAACAATCTTTGAAAAACAATCCCAGGTTGATAGTTTCTCTTACTAAGGAGATGCAGATACAACCATGTGGTCTGAGAATATACTTTCTCTCCACCCTTCTCCCATGCTCATTTCTGAACTCTGAACTAAGGACTCCCTGCACAGAGAGACATGCAAGAAGGAACAAAGGAAAGAGTAAGAACTTCACTTTCCCTGGATGTGTTTTTCTAATCTTTCAGAATAAATAGTAGAATGGAAGTGGGTTATCTTATTTCTCTTCAGCATTATGTCAAATGCACATTCTGATATGCGTAGGAAACAATGCAGCTGAGGTTTTTCTTCTGCAGGACCATTAACTTGGAAATTTCTAGCTCTTATTGTCTAGAGTGCCTATAGCACTTTTACTTCAGCGCTGCATTAAAGTAATTTTTGCATTTGATACATAACAAAGGCAAAGCTGTCTCACAGCGCCCTGAACCACAGGTATGTGGGCGAATAGTTGTCTACAGATTATAGCTTGGAAATGGATTCAAAGGAAAGCTATGAAAGGCAAAACAACTCAATTTGGAATGTGAATCAGCTTTGGAACTGGCACACTTCAACAAGGATGGTGTATTTTCTTTCCTGCTTCAGAGATGGTGCCCCAATTTCAAGTTGCAAGGGATGTCATATTGCAATCTGGAATGCTTTTGAGGGTCACTGAGAAGTGAGTTTAAAAAAATTGCATAGTGTCTATATTTCCCATAAACTTGATGTTAAAGGTAAATGTTTATATATAATTATCATCACCTAGTATTTTAATTCCTGTTCAGCTACCAACTGTAATTTATTACAATTCTAGATATAACAAGAACCTGGTAAGCAACTTTAACTGTAGCATCAGAATAAAAATGTGGTACTTGTACTTTTGATGTTTTAATGCTTAAATATTTTATTTTAATTTATGTGTGTGCGAGAGAGAGAGAAAGAAGGAGAGAAAAAGAGGGAGGGATGGAGGGTGGAAGGGAGTGGCGGAGAGAGGGAGGGAGGGCAGGAGAGAATGGGCATGCCAAGGCCTATAACTGCTGCAAACTCCCGACACAGGTGCCACCTTGTGCTCCTGGCTTATGTGGGTCCTGGAGAAATCAAACCTGGGTCCTTTGGCTTTTCAGGAAAGTACCTTAACCACTAATACATGTCTCCAGCCCTGATGTATTTTTTTTTCTTTTTATAAGAACTGTATGCCTGGCTCATTTTTCCTTCTTGGCTACATCCAAGCATTAATCAGGGCAAATGAAGTGATTGAAACTACGTCATCAATGTGTGATAGTTCTATACATTTCTCTTTGACTTCAAAAGCATACACAATTGTACATATGCAAAATATAAACATATGTTTATAAAACATTTGTGTGTGCTATATATCATTGTATATATGAATTTGAATATGCACATGAAATATATCCATAACATGTCCAGAGTTTTCTCTTCAATTGTATTTATATACAATCTTCAACATTTTTCTGTCTCAATCTGTGGGGGTTTGATTCAAGTGTCCCCCATAAACTAAGGTATTTGGAATGCTAGTCTCCCCAGCTGATGACAATTGGAAATTAAAGCCTCCTGGGGGCAGTTTATTATTAGGGGCGGGGCTTATGGATGTTATAGCCAGTTTCCACATGCCAGTGTTTGGCACACTCTCCTGCAATTATTGTCTACCTAATGTTGGCCAAGAGGTGATGTCATCATTTTCTCCTGTCATCATGGAGCTTCCCTTTGAGTCTGTTAGCCAAATAAACATTTTTTTTCCACAAACTGCTCTTGTTTGGGTGATTTCTGCCATCACTGGAAACCTGACTGCAACAATACAGCTCATACTGACAGTGGCATTGCTGCTAGACACCTACCTGTGTGTCTTTGGTCTTTAGGAGCTGATTTTCAAGAAGAATATGGAAGAATTTGAAACCTTGGCTTAAGAGATGCCTTACAGTGCTGTAAGTACAGCTTGGCGGACTATTCTGGTCAGAGTTGAAAACCTGAATACAATAAGAACTATGGACTACAAAGTTTGACTTCTGAGGGTGAGAAACAGCTTTGCTTAGATTGGGCTAGAAGCAGTTTGTGTGAGAGGCTTGCTGTTTTGTCCCTGTCATGAGAATTTGTGCAGGGTTGCATTGTGTAGAAATGGAGTGGTGTGACCAGAGGGATATGGCACAGAAATGAAATCTTTGGGTAAAAACTGCTGCCCATTCAGCTGCAATTAAGGGATTACAAGCTTTGAGGTTGGGCCAACAGGATGAATGTAGACTCTTTTGAAGGGGCCTGAGTGCTCAAAGAGTGTCTTGTTATTCAAAGTCTGCTTTATTCTGCCCTGGATTAACAAATTGGCACCCTACCTGGTATTTTGGAGTTTAGGAAATGAAGAAAAGAGGGAGTCACTAAGTTTGCAACATGGTATTTTGTTTTGGAAATGGCTGTGGGCAGTGTGAAGCAGGTTTGCTGGATGCCTACATGGAGACCCCATGGAGCTGTGAGGATGAATTGTAGGTTGCAGTGGAGACCCAGCAAAGATGACAGGACCATGAGATGGGTGCCAAGGTGAGCTGCAAGCCCTGGATGAAGTTTTCCAGGACTGAGCAGCCTAACTGGAGGGGCAGAATTGGAACTCCACAGAGACTTGTTGCTGGTTAGAATTATTGCACTTGGAGACTTGTCACTGACTAGAGTTGTTGGACTTGGAACTACAGTTTGATGTTTGCCCTGTTTAAATCTTGTATTGGATAAATATTTCTTTGCTATGCCCAGTGCCATGTTTTGCAGTGTGAATGTTTATGCTGTGCCATTATGGTTTTCTGTCTCTCTCTCTTTTCTTTCTTTCTTTCTTTCTTTCTTTCTTTTTTTTTTTTTGGTGTTATGACTCAGTTAAAAGATCTTGGACTATGGGGATGTATGACCATCATTAGGATTGATAAAATCTATGGGGACTCTTAAAGTCATACTGAATGCATTATATTTTATATCATGTATGAATATCAGATTGGGGCCCGGGGCGGAATGTGGTGGTTATAGTCAGGGTCCCCCATAAACTAAGAGTTCTGAATGCTAGTCTCACTAGCTAATGGCAATTGGAAGCCTCCTGGAGGCAGTGTATTGCTGGGGGCGGGCTTATGGGTATTACAGCCAGTTTCCCCATGCCAGTGTTTGGCACACTCTCCTGTTGATATAGTACACATTATGTTGGCCAGGGAGTGATGTCCACCCTCTGTTCATGCCATCACTTTCCTCTGTTATCATGGAGCTTCCCGTTATGGCTGTAAGCCAAAATAAACCCTTTTATCCCCAAAGCTGCTCTTGGTTGGGTGATTTCTGCCAGCAATGTGAAACTGACTGCAACACCATCTTTCTACTATTCAATTCAGAAAACTTGGGACCACTCTTATTCTCCATTCTTAAGGTCTCCTCTGTTCAAATCCATAGTGCATTAAAAATACATATATAAGTCTCAGGCTGGAGAAATTGCTCAGTGGTTAAGGTATTTGCATGCAGTGCCTAGTGATCCATGTTTGATTCCCCACTACCCAGGTAATTCCAGATGTACAAAGTGCTGCATGCATCTAGAGTTCATTTGCAGTGGCAAGAGGTCCTGGCACACCCATTCTGTATCTCTTTCTCTTAGTCTCTTTCTCTCTCCTTGAAAATAAATAAATAAAATATTTTCTTTTAAAGATATCTTCTTGATTTTCCTTCAAGTGTCCAAAGTTAGATTTTCCGTCACGTTAGTCGTGGCTTATCACTGGGATTATTTCAATTCCTTTTTTAATAGTTTTCTCTGCTTTAATTTCTTAGAATGCTTACTGTAGTATGTTGTCATCATAGCAACCTCTGACCTTTTTGATATACAAGGCATAGGTGGTCAATTGATGTTTATCCAAGTCTCTAAGTCAATGCACTGGAAAAGACAAAATACTTTTATCATATGAATATCTACACCTTAATATAAAAAATTAATTCAAGATCAAAAACTAATGTAATGGCTAATATTATAACACTTTTAGTAGAAAATAGGGAAGGCTCGCTTTGAAAACTTGTGAAAATTTATTAAACAGAACACGTAAAGTACTTAAAAGAACAAACATGATCAAATGGGATTTTTCCCCAAAGCAAACATATCTGCTCATCAAAAGACTCCATTATAAAAATAAAGTAGGCAAATGAAGCACTAGAAAATATGTCAACATCTGAAAACTTACTTATATTCTTTGTATATTTAATGTATAAATAATTTGCCTAAATCAATAATATGAAGACCAACCAGCTACTCATTTATAAAATTTGACACAATATTTTAATAGGCATGTCTGAGAGAAGATACTGGAATTGTCAGTAAGTTTAGAGGAAAAAAATGTTCATCATTAATAGCCGCCAAAGAAATGCAAATTACAACAGCAAAACAAGACTATTTTGTACCCACTGGTACAGCTAACGTTGTTTTTAGAAAGGAATTAACATATGTGCTCCAAATGAAATCACAATAGCCTCACTCATAACAATACCGGCTGGAAACCACCCAAAAATACAACAAGAGGAAAATGCATACGCGCACAAGTTGAACAAACATTAGAACACTGCAAAACAAAAGTGACTCTCATAGGCATATATTGAGCAAACATGCCAGACACACATCGGTATGTACATAACACATAGTTCAGTTAATTTAAAGAGTACAGGACAGACGGAGAAAGATAATGGAAGGCATATTTTCTGGTGTGATCGGAACATTGAAGCTGTGATTTGCAATGACACAGCCATTGCTGCAACGATGCAGAATGCTCAAGGCCCCCTGAAATTGTCGAGTTGAAATCCTGACCCCCAAATCAGTAACAAGAGGAGATGCTGCACTGAGTAGGTAATGTGAAGGCAGACATCTCATGCATGGAATTAGCACTCCGAGAAAAAATTAAAAAACGAAACAGAAAAAAAAACAACACTTTCTATCTCTTCCATATGTAGAAGAAATTGAGAAAGCCTGCAAACTAGAGCGTACCCTAGACATATTCCACATCTGCTGAAACTTTGATCATAGAGTTCTCAGCCTCCATGACCTTGACATATGCACATGTTTATAAGCCTTTAAGTCCATGAACTTGGTCATAACAGTCCAAACGAAAACAGATATAGCGAACACCTTGCAAGCATGTATTGAGTGAAATTTATTTAAATATATATATAATTCTTTTAAAAATTATAATTATTCATTTATTCAAGAGAGATAAAGAGGCAGAGAGAGAAACAGTGAGAGCAAGAGAGAGAATGAGAGAATATAGGTGTGCCAGGGCCTCCTGCCACTGTGAAAGAATTCCAGACACATGTGCCACTTTGTGCATCTGGCTTTACACTGGTACTGGGGAACTGAATCTAGGCCTAGTATTAGGCATTATAAGCAAGCACATTCAACCACTAGTGGAGCCGTCTCTCCAGGTCCTAAATATAGATAATTCTTTTATGGCTTAAGTAAGTCATGAGGTCTGAGGAAAAAGAATGGCCAAAGAAAGAATGGATAACTACAATAATGTGACTCATGGATCAGACACAAAGCAGGCATTTAAATAGGGCTAGAGAGATGGATAAACAGTTTAAGGCACTTGCTTGTAAAGCCTGATGACCTAGAGTCAATTGTACACCGTGTCCATGCAACTGGAGTTCATTTGTAGTGGTGATACTCTGCCATACCCATTTATCTCTCTCTCTCTCTCTCTCTCTCTCTCTCTCTCTCTCAGTTCTATCACTATCTTTATTTCTCCTTGAAAATAAATAAATAAAATATATTAAAAAGAGTTTAAATAAACTAAACTTGTGTATTTTTCTGTCTTTTCTCTTTGGAAACCATATTACTTCACTGTGGCTACTCATGTGATTTTATTATTGAAGGACTGCTAACTGTGTCCACAAGACTAGAGGGTTAAGAGAGCCAAATGTTACATTTTCCTGCATTTCTTTATACCTAGCCTAGAGAAATATAGAAGTCAGGAGGCAATGTTGATGGCAGACAAACAGGAGGCTCTGCTAATAGCAGGTAAACAAAAGGCTCTGCTGGGATGAATAGCATTTCCTGGGGCCCTGTATTGTTTAGCAAACTTCTTAAAATAAGCAGGACTCCTGGTCATAGGCCTATCTTGAACCCCCCAGGTGGCCCTTCCTGTAACTGAGCAACAGATCTGTTTACAAGTTCCTTTTTTTTTTCTTTTTTTGCTTTTATGGCTATAACTGTCACATGTAAATTGTGATTTAGGGTTTAACTCCAGTCCTGGTTTTTTGTTTCTTGTTTTTTTCCCCTAACATCATGTGGTTATTTCCAATAAAAGCTGTCACTCTGCACAGGTCATGGCTGTTCCCCTGAGATTCCCTCTGGGAGCAGACCTGCTATACAAGACCTTCTTTTTTTCTTTTTTTACCTAATAAAACTTTGCCTCACATTCTATGAGTTGATGGTCTTACTTGTGTGACACCAGACCCCGTAACATAGAGAAATAGTAAAACTGAGACTCTGGAGAGTAGTTGTTTCTTTTTTAATTCATCTAAGCTTTGTTAATACTTACATGATAACATAATAATGCCAATTTTAGCGAAATGAAGTCTTATGGAAATTAATTGGAAGTAGATGTAAGTCTATTTACAGTTTTATTCAATAAATAATTGTGTATTATTTCAATAATACGTGTTAACAAAACTGTTATACTATAACTAGTCCTTTTTTCTTTGATAATTTGTCAAAAAGCATAATCTTTCATCGCATGATACTTCATAAAGGACAAAATAATGGGACAAACACAGATTAAGAGAAAAGACAGGCTCCAAGAAGATAATAAGTATTAAAGGCACAAAACTAAAATTTGAGAAGTTGAGGGATCAGAAAAACATTTTCTGGCAACACCATAAAACACCTCAGCAAAGTAATTATTCATCTTTCTAGTTTAACCAGCCACAAAACCAAAAACGATTCCATAAATTATAAGGGTGGAATTAGAAACCTTGTGGATAGTGTAGGAGGCGGAGGTAGTCACAGAAACACTATTATGAGCAGTTTAAATTTGGAAGGATGCTCATCAAAGGGCAGGAGTCCGTGCGCTGCTTCATGGTACACTAACAAGCCCTGCTGCTGCTGTCCATGACTCCATGTTCAAAAGGCATGGCAGGGAGAAATTTTAACATCTAAAATCTCTGAGGACAGACTTGTTACTGGAATTTATTCTAACTGGAGGACCTTAGCACAAAAGACTCATCAATGTCTGTATAAATTTCATAATGCAATATGGATCAATATATGCCAGTTATCATCTCTGACTTTTTTTTAAAGTTCATAAGGCAATATCTGATGTCACTGTAGGTCATTAAATGTTCTCAGATATTAAATAGAAATAATTATGATGCCTTAGAAACAGTAAATTTTAAGTATATACAGAGAGGAAATATGAAAACAAGGAAGAATACCAAATTTTTTTTTTGAGTGACTTGACGTCCTTTTCAGTGTTGTGATATATAGGTTCAGTATCTCATCTGATAAAATCAGGATAACCCTAATGACTCTTGGGGGTTCTAGCCATGCAACTTACTAAGAAGTGTAGAAAATTATATATATACACATATATATGTATGTATGTATATATTTAATTTGTTCATTTATTTAGAGAAGGATACAGAAAGACAGAGAGAGAGGAACAGATGAAGAAAGATTGAGTATGGGTGGAGCCAGGGCCTCCTGCCACTGCAGATTCACTCCAGACATTTGGCTTTACATGGGTACTGGGGAATCAAACTCAAGCCGTCAGACTTTGAAAGCAAGTGCCTTTCACCACTAAGCTATTTTTCTAGCCCAATTTTATATATTTATAATTAACCATGTTATCTACAGTCATAGGTTGGATACATTAGTCACAAAATTATTTTCATTGTGAATTGTGATAGGGGAAATCACAGCCCGTGCATCTTACCCAAGACAAAAAGATATGCCTGAAGAATCTTCTGATGTGGTATAAAATGGTCATGTTTATTAGAAGCCTCTATCCTTAAAAAGAGATTACTACTCTAAGGAACAGCTTTATGTAGGATTGGCCTCTTCACCTTGTGAGAGACGACTGAAGCTGTGGCAGCTTGGTGAACAGAACTCGTTGCTTTTCCTATCTTTCTCACCACGATCTCTGAGCTGACAAGCAACACTTGGCTTATAGATTTGGGAGACAAGGGTAGATTTAGGGCTTATAACAATTTCAGAATCCTTGCAAACTCTATTCCTGAGGAGAAGTATCATTTGGAACAAAAGCATGGAGCTTAGCCTAGTCTGAGGAAAAGGAGATGGAGAGAGATGGGAAGCAGTACTTTTGACCTCATGGTCTTCTGGGCGTTGGGCTTAGATGTCATTAATCAAAGCGTAAAGACCTGGGGAAATGAACCAGCAAAGCTCTCAACAAGTACAAGAAGAAAAGGTGTGTTTGACATGACGTGGAGAAAATACAATGACACTGTGTACACAACCCAGGGCAGCTTAAGGAGAGGGGGACATTGTGGAGTCACCTGACCATGACTGAAGATGGAAAATCAAGTCTCAGGGCCCAAGATGAATGTAAACGTACAGCCCAAAGCTACTTGTATACGATTGCCCTGGAATTTTGAAAGGTCTCTTCAAGTCAAGCAGTCAAGTCAGGAACACAACACCATTAAGCTTGATGTAGTTCACAGTTGAAGACTTCCTGGGGCTGGGAACAGAGCCCAACCGTAGGGCATCTTCTTAAAGCGTCTCATGTCCTGGGTTCCATCCACACCACTGAACAAAAAGTAGCCAGAACAATGTCTTCCTCTATTAATATTGTAATGAATTCCTTAATTATGCCATTTTGAAGTACCACCAAACAAATAGACTGCTCTTTGGTCATCACTATTTCCCTACTTTAAACAGGTAAAATTTAAAATTGTTTTAAACTAATGCCTCCATATACACCTTATGCATTATAAATACCAGTCATCTCACATAGAGGTTTTGGACGAAGCTTTATCACAGAGGAAAATTACTCCTACAAACATAATTTACAAGGCTTCTTTTTCCAGGTTGGTAGGACATATTTAAGTCAGAAAAGAATGTAAAGTTTATGCCAATTAGGGAAGCATTAAATACTAGCAGAGAACTCAAAGATTTCAGATTTTAGTCCTGCTCCATTTGACTGTTATAGAAGAGTTCAATGTATATTCTTAGAGACAGAAAGAAAAGATTATCTGTCATGTAGAGTACAAATCACGCTTACTCAGGAATGCTATCTTAATAGTAAATCAGTAGAAATTACTGCCTAGGAGAAGATATTATTCATTTCAACAAGCTATCAATTGTAGGTGAGAACATATTTATCTTATTAATATGTACAGTACAAGTGTAATTCACTTTACTGAAGTGTTTATGTCCTGTCCTCCAACAAAATCTGTTTGCTCATCACTCCCTTTCTGTTTGAACTACCATTCTGCTGCTATTTTCACTCTGCAGTTCTCTAACCCATCCATCCCCTGTTCTAATCAACTGAGTTTGCATTCCCACGGGCAGGCCGTATCCCATACCTTGTCCGACTGGCTCTCAATACGTACTTCTAATAAATATTCTCACATGTCAATCCACTATAATTTCTTTCTCCTATGGTAAAAAGGAAAACACTGACTGTGAGGAAAAGATCTACTCTACACTAAAAGTTATTTGTGTTAACTAACGTTGAAAACGTTGGTTGTAGAACTATAGAAAAAATATGACCTTTATCAAAGAGGGCATTAGGGGGCTGGGTGCATGTCTCAGAGGGAATGACAGCCCACTTGTAAATATGGGACTGGGGCTGTAGCTCAGTTGGTAGAGGGCTTGCCTGGCATGCACAGGGGCATGTGCCACATCCTCAGCTCTGAATACACTAAGCATAGAGGCACGTGCTTAGAATCCCAAATTTCAGGAGGATCGGTAGTTCAACATCTTCCGTGGCTACATAGTGAGTAAAAGGCCAGCCTAGGATATGTGAGAATCTGTCCTTGGAACAAGCAAACACCTAAAGTAGAACAAATTGAGGGCAAGAGTAGTTTTTTCTGAGTGTGGAGTTGTGTTGATATGCAATTTAATGTAAAAATAAGATCATTAGCAGTCAAGCCATTTTGGTCGGAAATAGGTGCCTCCTTCAAATTTCTGTACTAACTTGCCAATAAATTGGCATTAGTTGATATATATGTTGAGGGTCTTCATAGACACACATACATGTTACTACTCTAAAATACGTAGAAAGGGGCTAGAGGGATGACTTAGCGGTTAAGGCATTTGCCTGCAAAGCCAAAGGACCCAGGTTCTATTCCCCAGGACCCATGTTAGCCAGATGCACAAGGTGATGCATGCTTCTGGAGTTCATTTGCAGTGACTGGAGGCCCTGGAGTCCCCATTCTCTTTCTTCCTCTTTCTTTCTGTCAAATAAATAGATAAAAATAAAAATATTCAAAAATATGTAGAAAGGAGCTCCAAGACCAGAGAAGTTGTTGCAGGTCTCCTTTATCAAGTGCCTCTCACCCCTGGCCGTGGGTTATCATTTACTCCTCATTAATTCATTCTTTGGACTCAGAGATCTATCATATTCCACATAAGCCAGGTGTACAAGGTGGCACATGTGTCTGGAGTTCATTTGCAGAGGCTAGAAGCCCTGGGGCAACCATTCTCTCTCTCCTTCTCTCTGTTTCAAGTAAAAATAAATTAATTAGTTAATTTAAAAAAGACTAAGTTTCTCATAAAGGGTTAATATGCATAGAGGTAGTCACATGCCGGAATATCTAATAACTAACAGAAAATAAAGTAACTTTTAGAATAAAGCAATAATATGCATATTTATTATAATTTAAATAGGAGAGTACATGGGAATGCTACTAAACCAAGAATAGTACAATAATGTTAATTTTAAGTGCCAATATGACTATGCTAAGGGCCACTGAAAATATCGGGCAGAAAATCACTTCTAGTGTGTCTGAAGAGGTTTGCACGTGAAGTGGTGGACCGAGCAACGCTGATCAGCCACACAGCACACAGATGTGGGGTGGGGAGGGGGACGGAGCACCATTCCATCTATCCAAGGTGCGAATCAGAGACAAGGGAAAGCTAGGCTGATTTCTCCCTTCACGAGCCCCACCCTTCCTTACCCTGGGACACTGGCTTCCCTGATTCTCAGGCCTCTGGGCCGGCGTTGGAAACACGTGCTCTCCAGTACCTCCAGCTTGTCGGGGGCAGATCATGGACCAGCCCCTGTCATCACCAGAGCTGGTGGCTTGGAACACATCTCCTTCTATGTAACTAGTCATATCCAAGGTTCTGTTTTCCTGGATAGCACTGACTACTAACAGAGGGCAAGCAAAGGTCGCAGTTTTATTCCAAACCCCAGATATATAAACTTCAGGGAGGATAAGCTTTGCCATGATTAATTAGGAAATGTCTGCATCTCCAGATTGTGCAGACATAAACCAATTTTAAGGATGCCCCGACAGGACTTTCGTCACTACAGGTTGTTCCCTGTCCCTCAGAAACACATAGAATCACCTAAGCATCCCATTCAAAACATCAGTATGTGTGCTATTGATTCATAGGTATGAATACCAAAGCATTGTTTTCTTTTAGCTTTGGAGAAGACAGACTTTAGTGTAGCAATTTCCTCTGAATGGAAGCATCCCCTCCTGATTGGGGTAGGGAGGCTTAAGTTTGTAAGGGAGCTCATGAAACGTACAAGACTCAGGGAGCTCAGAATGTTACAGGACTCCAATGGCACCTCCCTAGCAGATGTAAATAGGAAACAGCTGGTGAGGAGGAGACGTCAGTGGAGATGCACAGGGTTTGGGATTTTTGGAGATGCAGATGCCTTTGTGTCACCCATGTTCCTATAAGCAACCCCTCACCTATGCTCATGCAAGTAACCCAATAAACTCAGTGGTTCACGAAGCTAGATTTCGGTGGAAACCTTTGTTGAGTGCATTGATGGTGGCCTATTTGGATCAATGGACATGTGTCTCCATGTCTCCAGGAAAAGACAGGAAACGCATTCAAAGATGAAAAAGTCTGGGTAAATTGGAAGCCTGACAGATGAACAGTGAACTCCAGAAGAAGAGGAAAAGATTAAAAGAGGATTTCTTAAGTATAATTTAATTCCAAGCTAAAACTGTGGCAAGGAAACCAATAGGGCTTGTGTACAATGACAAGTGATCACATAATGTTTTTTTTTTTTTTTTCTGCAATGGAGTGTTGTTAATTTCTCCTCTAATTCTAACACCAATTGTGCTGGCACCTGTGGTATTCTTTGAAAGGTTACGTATGTAATCATAAGCACTACATTGTCAAGAGGGATTTAGTTTTGATTTCGAGAACACCAAAGCAACTTTGGGTAAATTGTGATTAGTAATTGGAAGACAGAATGTTCATATGTCCATTGTTTTTTATCGGGGGGCGTGGTTTATGAGGTAGAATTTCACTCTATCCCAGACTAACATGGAATTCACTATGTAGTCTCAAGGTGGCCTCAAACTTACAGTGACCCTCCTACCTCTGCCTCCCACCTGCTGGGATTAAAGGCGTGCACCACCACGCCAGGCTTATTTTTATTTTTTGATGACATAAATTCATTTGACCGTAGATAAGGTTTTCTGAGGTTGGGGTATTGGCAGGTGGGTAGTTGCCAAAACAGAACTGTAAATCATTTCATCTTCACATCAGTAAAATGTGCCTCTTGAAAAAAAAAAAAAAAAAAAAAACATTTCATTGCACACTTTACAAATGCCTTAAAACTGTAACAAAGAACTGAACTGCTACATATTACTTGGCAACTTATGGCAAGTCAAATATATTTGCTAATATTTTACCTATTTGTTTATTTGTAAGCAAAGAGGTACATAGAGAGAAGAAAGAGAGAGAGAGAGAGAAAATGGGCACACAAAGGCCACAAGCAAACAAACTCCAGATGCATGTGCCACTTTGTGCATCTGGCTTTACATGGGTACTGGGAATTGAACCTGGGTCATTAGCCTTTGCAGACAAGCACCTGAACCTTGTGATTGCATCCCTAGTATTCTCTTATTCCTTTATTTTTTTTTTATCAAACCATCAGTTTTAGCCATTCAAGAGTGAGCTCAAACACCACCTGCTAGTGAAGCTTTCCCTGACACCCCTTCACCAGCAAGAATCCACTTTTCTCCACTGGGAATCCCCATGGCACACAGCTTCTTGTCATTCCATTGCTGACTGCCTCCCCATCTTAGCAACAAGTCACGGGGGATCCATCTTCTACCACATTCTCCCAAAGAGCCAGAAAAGGGAGGGGAGTTTGAAGGACAGATGGAGGAAAAAAGAATGGGATGAGGGCAAACATTTGTGGTAGCTGAGCTTTGGGACCACCCATGCCTTCATACAGGACTATAATAAACATTTTTCATATTCATCTTATTTAACCAGTTATGACCTATGTATTAGAATGCTTACTTGCAAGTGTTTACATTTCTCAATGCATCATTTCTTTATCAAATACATGGACACACCCCTTCACCACTCATGTTCTCCCATATGAATGTTTCTCCTAAGTCTCCATCGGTACTCAGAAAGCTTGTGATTCACAAGTTCACTCCATCTGTTCTCCCAGCAGGCATGCATTTGTGCTTTTCTGCTTTTAATTCATCCACTGAAGGTTTGATGAGTGCTATTGTATCAGCAATTGAGAATGAGTTCTACTCTACATTCTGTCTGAAGAGTGTCTTCTTTCATTGAAAATAAAATACAATCAAGAACCAGGTGGGTGCATGCAACCTTGACCAACTAATGCCCTGATAAAAGAGATTAAGCAGTAAGGTCTTATTTAGAGTTGAAGAGGCCACCTTAACATTTTATTTTCATAGCACACGTATTTATGTTTTTCATGTTTACTGTCAGTTATTATTATAAGTATTGGAAAGACCATTCTAATTACAAAATGTCTGCTGCCCACATGTTTTGCTGAAATTGTCAGAATATAGGCAGGTAGTTTTTGTTTTGGTTCATAAGAGTGTACGGGTTCTTTTCTGTACACTCTGTCTTGTCATATGACTGCAGGGTTGCCACGTGGTACCAGGAGCAAACTGTCCTTCAGTGCCTTGGCCAGAAGTCTGCAGTGTGTCTCAGTGTGTTTGTCTACCTTGTTTCATGTCCTGGTGAAAACTGACTTGCATATTTATAAATGTCAGTACTCTTGGACATCTTCTTACACAACGAACCCATTCTACAATATTGAAAGCTTGCTTCAGATGGTTTCCTTGCTACTTAAACAAGTTCCTTAGTTCTGCCAGAAAAAAAAAAAAAAAAAAAAACATAACAGCAGTGTCTTCACTGGCAAATGGCAGCTGTAGACTGTCTAATAACTTCTGCATGTCTTCAGTGTGAACCTAGTCCTGATTCTCTGTGACTGCCCTCAAGTACAGAAGATGGTTTTGTGTCACTTGTTTTAAGAGATCTTCTGCTGAAGTCTTAGGATAGGCTGTATACTTTCTGGCACAATACCTCACTGTCAGTGGAGCATGTTTCTAGTTCATGTCTTCTACTGACAAATTTAATGTCTTTGCCATCTTAACCAAGCACGTATCATGCAAGGGGCCTGTAACTTCTGCAGTGTGAGGTGCAAGAGCAAAACTAGCGTGAAGTTCTTCTTTTTCTTTTCTTCCCAGTTTCATGAATAGAAGATTTTTCTTGCTGTAGATCTTAGCAACCTTAGTATATATGTATACCCTTAGTAATGAAATTTTAAAAAGCATATATATATATATATATACATGTAAATGTGTATACATATATATATTTCAAACTTTAAAAAAATTTTGTTTATTTTTTATTTATTTATTTGAGAGTAACAGACAGAGAGAGAAACAGGCAGAGAGATAGAGAGAGAGAGAACGGGAGCACCAGGGCTTCCAGCCACTGCAAACGAACTCCAGATGCATGCGCCCCCTTGTGCATCTGGCTAACGTGGGTCCTGGGGAATGGAGCCTCGAACCGGGATCCTTAGACTTCACAGGCAAGCACTTAACCACCAAGCCATCTCTCCAGCCATAAATTTTAAACTTTATAAAGCATATATACTTTAAAAAATTATATATATACATATATACATACACACACACACACACACACACACACACACACACAATCAGATATAAGCTCCTCACTAAAAGTCAAGAACTTTTTTACCTTTTCACTTAAAGGAAACATTTTGCAGCCCTTCTTTGGTGTACCCGAGTTGTCTGCATCACTCACCCATTACTCCATGGTTTTTTGTAAGCAAAGATCTCATGGACACAGCACCATGGTACCATGACCATCAAAGTGCAAACAAATGGGCAGCATAAGCAGCGTGTATGTGTTGGCCAAGGCTGTGACTCACATGCTAAGAGGAACAGAAAGGCGCTGCAAGAGATCATCACGAGACTCCAACGGCAATGTAAACTAAGACCCATGTCTTGTTGATTTCTGAAACTTGCCATTTTATCTTTTCAGAACATAATTCTCCAGGGCAAGCTAAAACACCAAAAGTGAGGGACTGTCATAATATTCTACAACAACTAACTGATGTGGTACAAACAGCTAATGCAGGGGTGTGGAGGTGCAAATATAGATACCAGGCATAGGCAGTTCAAACTCATATTTTACATATAAGTCATGCTCAGATTGCATAATCATCAGACAAAATAAGGGAAATCTGAACTTAATCTGAATCTTCTAGGATTTTCATAATGTTGGATTAGGGCATGAATTAGTTCATTTCAGAGACTGGCATTCCACATGGATAATTTGAGATAATAAAATTCAACATCAGATTGAAACCCTACCTTGAAAAAGAAAAACAAAAACAAAAAAAAATCAAGATCATTTCTTAAACCAAAATAACTTTTAAGAGAATTTGTCATTAGTAGTGTAATATTAGGTTTCATTTTATCACTTTATGCTAGGAGGATACTTAGAAGGATTTTAAAACAAAGAAAAGAAATTGTAATAAATCAGTTTGTGAATAGGAAGTAAATTGCTAGAAGCAATTTGACAAGTATTAAGAGTGTTCTGGCAGCTAGATGAAATATTTTACTGGTCTCTCACCCATTCACCAGCCAGGATCTCTTTCACCTAGCATACACCACTTCAAAAGTAATCAACTGAAAATATTGTTTAATTTACATTCCACTAGGAAAACATGTCCCTTGGATTCAGACAAAAGGTTCTAATACTTGCATAGATTGCAAGGAAATGAAAAAACACGTGTATGTTGCATTGGCAAGGTCTCTTTACAACCTCAGTAAAAATTCATCTATGCCAATAGCAGTCTTAATTTCCCCATACACAGCAGAGCATATTTCATATAGTTACGCTTGCCTTCCAAATCCACTGTTATTTCTCTTGGTATCATGTCTGCTTATATCAGACATATCAAAGTTCTCATAAAAGCCTCACCACCTAATGCCAGTTTAAAGTCTGACTCGTTGTTTAAACGCACATTCAGTTCTACATATGCCTACCTGCAGGTTGGTCTTTGAAGTTCCTCAAGAGTTTTTGAGGGGCGCATATAGTAAGGTACCACTGAGATAAAACTTAAGTAAGTGCCCATCTGTATAGATTCATATCCTATTATTTCAACTAAGCTACAAACACAGATATACCTTCAGAGGTAAGAGCGTGCTAAAAATATATTATACAGGGCTGGAGAGATAGCTCAATGGTTATGGTGCTTACTTACAAAATGTGGTGACCTGGGTTCAACTCCCCAGTACTTACATAGGGCCAGATGCAGTGGCAAGAGTTGCTGGCACACCCATATTCATTCATTCATTCATTCTCTCTCACTCCTTGAAAATAAATAAATAAATAAATTTTCTAAATAGAGCTAGGCATGGTGGCACACGCCTTTAATCTCAGCACTTGGGAGGCAGAGGGAGGAGGATTGCCATGAACTAAAGATCACCCTGAGACTACACAGTGAATTCCAGGTCAGCCTAGGCTAGAGCGAGACCTTTCCTAAAAAATATTAAAAAAAGAGAGAAATAAAAGATAAAGAAGTATGTAAATATATATAACTCACTGGGGATGGGGGACTGTCATCTATTTGGTTCTCACTCGCATCAAGAATTTTTTTTTTAAAAAAAGCCATTTATTAAAAAAAAAAAAAAAAAAACTGGTTTTGTCAAATCACATACACTAGCCGAAACACAACTGCCAAAGTGGCTCTGTAATACAGACACCAGTGCGGCAGTCACCACACAATACCTGAAAATACGGCCAAAAAAAAAAAAAAATCAAGATTTTAAATGGGAATGATTTTATTCACCATATTTTGTCTATCTATACACATGTGGCTGTGATCATAAGTATTTATACAATTGATATATACACATAGACATTTACATATGTGTGGCCACAGATAGGAAGGATACATGTGTCTCCCTTTTAAACTTATAAAACAGAATCTTGTGGCTATGTGGTTATTCCTAAAAAGGGAATTATTCACTAATTTCACTCCCGAGTTTTAAAAGATTACTCCCAAAGAAAATAGTGTTTTAAAGAGTCTGACCTGAAAAGATACTGCTGTTCTACAGTGATATATATATATATATATATATATTTTGGTGTTAGGTATTATTTGGAAGGAAAGAGATACTCAGTGTCTGAATACACAATGACAAGTTGCCTTTCTGCAAATAGAATCACTGAGGAAGTGTGGCATGTCATGTGAGTTCAAGGACTAGGGGACTGGGTTGACAGCTGCCATTTCCCGTGGCTTCAACCAAACCGCATTTGTATGTCCAAATACAGCTTAGTTTTTCCACACTGTAGTTTTTTAATTTGTAAGTCAGGATTTAAAGTGTTTAACCTCTTTGGGGCATACTTAGCAATTTCCAGTGACATTATACCTCAGTAATTAGTATTTGTAGAGAGATTTGTGATTCTGGATGAAAGCGGTTATGAAAGTGAAGGATACTAGTATTTTTTTTTTTCCTATATCAAGAATCAACCTTAAGCAAAACTGAGAGAAAAACATCAACGGAACTAAAGAATCACAGGGCATGAAGCTTTCACCTTAACAACAATAATTTTTTTTTTTCTTTTGGCTTTAAAGTAGAGTTTACTTTAGCAGATACATATTTTAAAATGTCAAATACATTAATTCAACATTCTTGTAGAGAGATACATGCCTGATTTTTTCTTTTCTTCCCTGAAAGACGGGATTAGGCAGAGCAATAGCAGCTGTAGCAGGCACAAATTCCCTGCCTCCCAGGATGGGTACTTGTAATTAAAAGCTTAGCTCACCTTATCCTTCCAGTTTCCCAGGCGAAAAGTCAAAGCCTGCATTTAATTGCATATATATGTGTGTATGTTTCGAAAGGCAAAGCTCCAAAGACAGCCAGTGCTGGGAAGGCACAAGGGGAATATACGCAGACTGGTATTTGACACCGAATCAGAAATAAACGAAAACAGACGACCGGGATGACAAGTCAACGGAAGTGCATCCCTTAGGTCCTCTTTGGTTTTATACCTACTCTAACTGGGAGTACTTCCTGTTTTGCATGTGCACTTGATAAGCAGCAAAAATAAAGCAGCCCAGGATGTGTCTGCCTGGAGATCGGCCTTAAGTATCTTCTAGTTTTCTTTTTGGTTTGTGTCTCTAGTCAGAATGCTGTCAGCACCCGGGACTGAAATGTGGCAGGATCGTTCTGTTGAAGGAAAGGCAGCACTTAAGATGCCCAGTGGAGCCTATGTGAGGTCTGGAGGTAGAGCTGTGTGGATTGTTGAAAGGAATGTCTCAAGGACCAGGATACTGGACAAGCAGCCCACAGGGAAGACAGGACCCAACCCCCAAGAGCCCAGGACAAAGCAGGGAAGGACTTTCCCAACCGCAGCTGGTAAACGAGATGAGGAGGGAAAAATGTGGTAGAATGGATCATGGGGAGACTAGGAATCACTTAGAGAAAATCTAGTCTCTGACAGGGTGAGAGATATGGGGACTATTTTTGACTAGACATAGAAACCATATCTCAATAATCACGATAATCAGAAACCAAACTGGAGTCAGTGATTAACCTGGCTGACACCATGGCTGAGAAAGAAAACCAAAGGGTAACATCAAAACAGGAGCTAAGAATTATCTAGATTCACAGTGTCCCATGCACAGTAGATTTTTTTTTTAATTTTTCATTTATTTATTTGAGAGTGACAGACAGAGAGAGAAAGAGGCAGATAGAGAGAGAGAATGGGCGCACCAGGGCTTCCAGCCACTGCAAACGAACTCCAGACGCTGCGCCCCCTTGTGCATCTGGCTAATGTGGGTCCTGGGGAATTGAGCCTCGAACCGGGATTCTCAGGCTTCACAGGCAAGTGCTTAACCGCTAAGCCATCTCTCCAGCCCCACAGTAGATTTTGAGTAAACAGATGTTTAGTAAGAATGAAGGAATCTTCCTTGTACAGATGGAGGAATTTAATCACCAGTAGAAGTGATGCTTTATGACTTAGTGTGTATAGGGAGTTGGAATTCCCCTTCCATAGCATCCTGAAAATTCTGTTCTGGCTGACTTGTCAAAATTGCTGAGGTGGCCCATACCCTTCCCTTCCTTCCAGTCTTCTCAAATCCCTGTTTAGATCCCAGTAAATATTTCCCCTAATGAATGTGCTGATAAGATGAAGATATAACCCTTACCCAGCAACCTTCCCCACTCTGCCTGCCTTCCTTCCTTCCTTCCTTCCTTCCTTCCTTCCTTCCTTCCTTCCTTCCAAAAAGCAAGGAAATGAAGCTATTATTCAAAAAATGGAGACCCAGACAGAGTGATCAAACATAACCGAGGAGTAGGCTGCTTAATGTGCTCCTTCGATCACACATTGGAGGTGTGGCTGAAATTGAGCTTAGTCCTAGAATTAAGGATGACTCCAAGGGGAATTTAAGTTCTAAGCTCCACTGAGCAGCTTGTTTATTTGGAGCGGGGAAATCATGGGGATTAACAGATTTCCATTGGGCTTAAAAATAAAAAATTTTAAAAAAGAAAAAAAAAAGAAGAAGCACCGTCTAGTGAATTACCCAAAGACGCAGAAGCATTTGCTCCTTCGCAGCACCACTACTGGGACAGCAGAGCATATTGGTAAAAGGCCTGATTCAAAACTCCCTTATCCCCTTGTACAATTTTCATCTGCTTTGACAGAAAACTATTTCTTTCTTTTAATATCAACTCTCATTTTGAGTTCAACATCAAATCTCAGTTCTTAATATCTTCTCAGAAGTTCCTTTTCTCAGAAAACCGTCTTGGTTATTCTGTTCCTTCCCCGGTGTTCTCATCCTCGGGAAGGCCCGGCCTAACTGGCCTCCGAGTAGTCCGCTCTGTTCTCTCTCAAATACTCTCTGCCGCAGAGGGACACACTATCCCTTTTAGTTTCAGGCAGCATAACACCACAGGTTTATTGATTTGTAGTGGTATAGCCAGTGTCTCCTAGCAAGTGCTTTAACATACAGAGAGAAAGACTTTATTCAAGTTACAGAATCTCTTAGAACACAAATAATACACAACACTACGTCTTTTCAAGCAAAAAAAATAAATAAATAAAATAGGAAACAACATCAAACATTAGAAAAGGAGTGATGGGGGTTGGAGAGATGGATTAATGGATTAGCAGTTAAGCATTTGCCTGCAAAGCCAAAGGACCCAGGTTTAATTCCCCAGGACCCACATTAGCTGATGCACAAGGGGGCACATACATCTGGAATTCATTTGCAGTAGCTGGAGGCCCTGAAGGCCCATTCTCTTTCTCTCTGTCTCACTTTCTCTCCCTCTTTCTCTGTTAAATAAATAAATAAATAATTTTTTTAAAAAAAGAAAGGCTGGAAGGATGACTTAATGGTTAAGGCATTTGTCTGCAAAGCCAAAGGACCCAGATTTGATTCTCCAGGACCCACATAAGCCAGATGCACAAGGTAATGCCTGTGTCCGGAGTTTGTTTGCAGAGACTGGAGGCCCTGGTACACCTGTTCTCTCTCTCTCTACGTCTTTCTCTCTAACTCTCTCAAATAAATAAATTAAATTAAATTAAATTTCCAAAAACGAAAAAGGAAAGGAATAATGGAAACAGGAACCAAGAGTAGAGACGCAAGTTCTGCTTTCCCTTGGTTCTTCATTTTTTTATCCCTTTTTCTTGATTGCATTGTATAGAAACATGAATGGTTTGTTTCTGATTTTATTTTTAATTGTACCAGGACATTAGCTGATAGGCAAGGTCAGAGAAGCTATACAGGAGGGGCCGAAAGCAATTATGATAATTGCTAGCCTTTCTTGAACTATACTGTAGAAGATTTACGTACACACAGAATGTGTTTCGGGTTTTAGTTATATACTAAGACGAAGAAAGAATAAATGTTTGTTTATTTGTTTTTGGTTTCTCAAGATAGGGTTTCACTCTAGCTCAGGTTGACGTGGAATTTACTCTATAATCTCAGGGTGACCTCAAATTCACAGTGCTCCTCCTACCTCTGCCTCCCGAGTGCTGGGATTAAAGGTGTGCGCTACCACGCCCGGCTAGAATAAATGTTTTTAAGGTGGAACCAGTAACTCAAGAGAACCATACACAGTTGTCCATAACAAATTTGTCTCCAACAGAGATTTTAAGACTATTATTTACAGTCTATGGAAGAGAGAGAGAATGAACTAGTAAGACAATCCATAAGTTGTCTTAGATTCTCATGTGTCAACCGCAGAGCAGGACGCCATGCATCTGATAAATGATAGCTGTTTAATGACAGCTTGAATATTTCAGACTGGCTGTGTAATACCATAGTTATCAAGTGTCTATCCAGGAAATGGTGTCTATACTAATAAAGACATTAAGTCTCATGAATATTATGAAGTAGGATAATTTTTAGAACATCTTTAGGGGAGGTAGACTTCCCATGCACAAAGACACTGCCAGTTCCGAACCCTTTCTCAGTACATCTTGCTAGAGCCTGCCTTCAGGTCTGGGGATCACTTACAGACTAAAAGGTGGCATGCGTAAATAAGTAGCTAAGAGAAATTCTGTATACAAGGACATCCAAGGAACTAAATGCAAATGGATATGCAAAGGAAAGGTCAACTGCCGCTTGGTATTTTCTCTGAGCAGAGACCACAGATTTCAAAATAATAATAGGCCTATTCTGTAATTATAATAACCTTTTATCATTCCCCCATACTATAGTTTCCCCCAAGTAGACACAAGAAACAGAACATAGAGGTGTTAGGTATGGAGTCTAATGAGAGAGCTTAGGTCATGAGAGTGGGAAGGCGGGGATGGATTAGAGCAATCAGCTTAGAAAAGGGGGCACCCCAGCCCTTTCATCTCCCCTGTCTCCCTGTTTCTTTCATTATCTCTCTGGCCCTTCTATCTCTGGCCATGGGATGACACGGGAGAAGGCCCTCACTAGCTAAAACCCTTTAATCTTGGAATTCTTAGTCTGCAGAACTACAACAAAAGAAACTTTTCTTTTCTTTTCTGTTTTTCGAGGTGGGGTCTCACTGTAGTCCAGGCTGACCTGGAATTCACTATGCAGTCTCAGGGTGGCCTCCAACTCACAGCGATCCTCCTACCTCTGCCTCCCAAGTGCTGGGATTAAAGGTGTGTGCCACCATGTCCGGCTCTTTTCTTTTTTATTAATTCCCTAGACTCAAGTATTCTGTTACAACAACACAAAGCAGGCTAAGATGATCTGAGAAGATATTAAAAGGAAACTCCGAGTAGATTGTTGGCCCATCAGGGATGTGCACGCACCGCTTGCTTTGGTTCATTCACCCCTAAAAGCTGGGTATGATACAAGCTCCACCTTCCTCGTAGCATGGTCATAAGAACTAACTTATTAATAAATAGAAAAGCATTCTATTCACATCAACCGACAAACAATGTTTGGTTACTGTTAGGCACATTTTTTAAAATATATTTATTTATTTATTTATTTGAGAGAGAGAAAGGGAGAGAATGGGCACACCAGGGCTTCCAGCCACTGCAAATGAACTCCAGATGTGTGCGCCCCCTTGTGCATCTGGCTAATGTGGGTCCTGGCGAATCGAACCTGGGTCCTTTGGTTTTGCAGGCAAAGGCCTTAAACCACTAAGCAATCTCTCCAATCCCCCCATTTAAAAAATATATTTTATTTATTTATTTGAGAAAGAGAAAGAGGTGTTTTTTTTAATTTTAATTTTTGTTTTTTTGAGATAGGGTCTCACTCGCTAGACCAGGCTGACCTGGACTTCACTCTGTAATCTCGGGATAGCCTCGAACCCATGGTGATCCACCCACCTCAGCATCCTGAGGATTAAAGGTGTGTGCCACCACCACCACCATGCCTGGGTAGACATATTTCTATTATTGTGACCAAATACTTGAAAAAAAAAAACAACCTAAAGGACAGAAACTTTCTTTAGGCTTGTGATTTCAGAAATCTCAGCTTATGGCTACTTGGGGCTTTTGTTCCTTGCTCTGTGTTGGGGAAGAATGTATGGGGGGGGGGGAACTGTGTGATAGGGCTGCTTAGTGTACTATGGTCAAGACAAAGTGAGATGAAGTGGCTAAGATTTCCGATATACCTTTCAAGGGCGTGTATCTCAATGTCTTCATCCAACTAGGACCTTCTTCCTCAAGTTTCTGCCACCTCTCCATAATGGGACAGCTGATGAACAACCCTTTATTATTAGAGACTTTAGGAGAACTCCCAGGATCCTACCGTACGATGTCGCCTAGTAAATACACATGCTCTGACTAGAGAGGAAACATGACTTAAACTGATGAAAGGACAATACAGCAAAATGACTCATAATTATAGATAAGTATCCCTGTAGAACCAACAAATAACAAATAAAAAATATACTACTATAATCAGATTAATGCCCAAGTTGTATTCTTCTAATATTCATGTGTGACCAGAAATCAAAAATCAACCACACTGCTCATTAGTGGCGAGACACATTGGCATATTAACCTTTGCTATGGTGTGCATAATTATGTCCCTTCAAAAGTCACATGTTGAAGGGCTGGGAAGATGTCTGCTTGGTTAAATGCTCTTGCTTGCAAAGCCTGTCAGCTGAGATCAATTTCCTGCCTCCCCCCATGTAAAGCTAGACAGGGATGCCTTTGCAATGGCAAGAGACTGCCCTATACACACCTTTACTAATATGGTGTGTGTACATTGCTTTAGTGACCACAAAAGGTGAATGAGGCTAATTTTGTGGTAAAAGAGGAAGAAAGCGCTCAGCGGTTTTCAGTTGTTCAAAGTTCCCGAACAGCTGCCAGCAAGATTTAACAGTTGTTACAAGGAAGCACAAAGTGTGTGGGTTTTGTGTGAGCTGAGAGGCACCAGCCAAAAACTCTTCCTCAAAGAGTACTCCCTGTTTCCTAGAAATACTTGCATCCACACAGAAACTTAATTTAGGATAATCGCTGTCTGCTTTAAAGTTTCCCCAGCAGAGATGAATTATTCCCATCCGCACGGGGAAAAGTAGAAGCCTAAAGTACTTCTAGGCTTGCAAAAGAGATTTCAGAGGGAAGAGGGAAGAGGGAAGAGGGAAGAGGGAAGGGAAGGGAAGGGAAGGGAAGGGAAGGGAAGGGAAGGGAAGGGAAGGAAGAAAAAAAAAGGAAAAGAAAAAGAAAAAGAGAAAGGAAAAGGAAAAGAAAAAGAGAAAGGAAAAGGGAAAGAAAAAGATAAAGAAGGAAAAGAAAAAGAAGAAGGAAACGCACAGGGGAGTGTGGGGGCTGAGCAGTTTCCCAGCAGGCTGTCCTGGACATGGCCTATAGTTGCTTTAGGAAGTCAAGTGCTAGCCCGTCAAGGCCTGCAGGGATACGATTGTCAACATCTGGTAATGTCACAAAGGAACTAACATGCCCCGCTCTCCAGGTTTGCCTGACTGTCCACGTGGGTGCTTATTACTCGCATTAAAGCAAGCATCCTCTACGCATCTTGGCATTTCCAAAGGCCAAATCAATATTTTCCTTCTTTCCTCCCTTCTGTAATTACTCTTCCCGTTCCCAGCCAAGTGCTCCACCCCTGCCCATTTTCCTCTCTAACCTGACTCTGTAGTCCAGGCTGGCTTGGTGCTCACGACGTAGCCCAGGGTAGCCTCAAATATACAGCACTTCTCCTTAGTCTCCCAAGAGCTGGGATTACAAGTACGATCCTCCACACCAAGCTTCCTGGATATTTGTTGAAAATATTTTGACTCATTGAAAAGAGAGGATGTTCGGTTTGAAAAATTAGACAAAATAGAGACGTAGGTAGGTAAATTCCCATTTGAATGTGAATTTGAATTTCAAGTTTTACTGTAACAATGTAAAGGGCAAGGAGTGGGAAAGAAGTTGCATATTTGTGCCTAAAAACTGTGCCTGCCCTTTCGAGGTCAATTACCACTTCGTAACGTTCGCAATGATCCTGAAACATAGAACATAAAACCGTTCTTTCCTCTCATTACCTTTCTTCTTTTTCCTTTCCTTTATTCCTTTCTTTTCTTTTCCTCTTCTTCCTCAGTGGAAACCAATGCTCATGAGTTAGAGTAACTACTGCCAACATGGCCTCGTTGTTTTCTGATCTTAGCTCTGTATGATGTAAAACACTGTGGAGATTTCATTCCCTGGTTCAATAATGCTATCTCCTAGATGTCCACTGTAAGCTAATCACCATGCTAGTGAGGAATTTTAGGGGTAACAGGGCCCTTGAAAGTAAAAGAAAGAAAAGAAATAAGTGTCCTTGAGTCTCTATGGGAGAATTTGTTTTTTTTCTTATTTATTTCTTTTCCTCTAAAACCTCACCAGAGGCTGTGAAAACTATTATTGGGTGCCTGAACATATGGTATGAGAATCTGGCTTTTCCTCGTCTATTCCTTTCCTGGGAATGTAATCGGTTTATTGCCTTTTATGGAAGCTCAGAAGCACCTGGACTCCTGAGATGGGGGCTAATCCAGCTGAGCCACTGTTGCAGACAGGTCCAGCATTGCTGGTAGAACTCACCCAACCAAGAGCATCTTGTGGGAAAAAGCAGTTTATTTTGTCTTACAGGCTCGAGGGGAAGCTCCACAATGGCAGGGAAAATGATGGCATGAGCAGAGGGTGGACATCACCCCCTGGCCAACATAAGGTGTACTGTAGCAACAGGAGAGTGTGCCAAACACTGGCTTGGGGAAACTGGCTATAACACCCATAACCCCGCCCCCAACAACACACTGCCTCTGGGAGGGTTCATTTCCCAAATCTCCATCAGCTGGGAACCTAGTATTCAAAACACCTAAGTTTATTGGGGAGACCTGAATCACCACCACAGCCCCCATCCAGTAAATTCCCATAAAAGACCCCAAACAGCCTCCAGGAAGGCTCTCCCAGTTCCAGGGACTCTCTTCTGCCTTGAAGTTCTGCCTCATTTCCATCTTTCCTTCTCTTAAACCCTAGAATAAAATCTTTCTACATGTTGTCCTCTATGGACTGTGTATTTCTTTCACCCAGATTCATAAGATAAGAGCCTGGAGGCCACCGAGTCAGTGGGAGTTTTGTGTGGCCCTTCGTGTCCAGAACTCAAACTCCTAACTTAACAGCCAAACCAAACCAAGAGCTGAGGAAAGCACTGAAAAATCACCCACATTCCCATATCACCAGATGCAGGGAACATGTCACCAGCCATGGTCTTTATCTTCCAGGACCTCACAGCAGGTAGGAGAGTAACCAAGGAAAATAGGAAAGGGTTGCAGCAGTAACTCCACCAGCCTCTTTACACTATTTGTCTACAGTTCAGTCCGGTGAACAGAATTTCATTTGCACTCAGAAAGGCCAACAGTATCTGTGAGATCACAGATTTGGCCCTGTGGTGGAACCTTCCATTTCTGTGCCATTTTTGAGTAATATATGAATTAATAAATACATGAGAATTAAGATTGTTTGAACAATCTTTTATATTACATATTCAATTTACATTACACCAACTTAATTTTAAAGTAAATATTGGTATATTTCATATTATATGATTCTACAAATGAACAAATTTAAAGAAGCCAGTTGGTAATAAAATTTGAAAATCCAATGAGCATGTTTTAAATGAGAAAATAAGTGCGTTAACTGGCACCTAAAAATACATCCATGATTCCCTCACAGGGTGATGGAAATCGGAATCATGCTCGCACGAGTGGTCAGAATGAGATGGAGTCAGGCAGCTTTGTTAGGTAGTTGAGCATGACTGGGCCCCGAAAATAAAAAGCAGGAAGGTCCGTAAATCTGCCCTAATAATCTCTACTTTCCTGGAGATCAGAGAAGGATCTCTCCTCTCCTTATATCTTTACTAAAGGAGTCACCTAGACCTGTTTTTCTATAAATAACCTGAGCACCTCCTGGGAGGGAGTTCCCCTTTCCTAGAATTTAGATCTGATCCTGGCGTTGTTTGGTTGGTTAAGCTAAGTCCCAAATCTTGGCTTTTCTTGACCTAGCCCCTAGCCCAGACCAATCATCCTTTCCTCTGGCTCACCACAATAAGGTTATAAGAAGACAACCATCGGTGCCCATCTCTCTTTTTTGGTGGCTCTTCATCTCTCCTGAACTCCCAGGTCTTGGTAAGCTTCCCCACCTCTACTCCCACATGCCACTTGGCAGGAGCCCTCTGTGCATTCTTTCCCTTTTCTCTGATTAAATATAATAATTTAGTAATTATCCTTCTCAGTCTACTTTCTCTGAATTCTTTGGGTAAAAACAGACATGAACCAAGTGATTTGGGGTCTAAGGTCTTCTCCCAAATCCCCCAAACTCCACTGGGAGAATATGTCCTTATTGCAAAACATCATCCCAGATTTCATAATATTCGAAACAGAAAAGGCTGCCATGGTCAGTCGAGACCTCCTGAGTCAATCGAGTGAAAGGGAACGACTGGCTATAGGGGTCAGATTTTTAGCAGTGCTTTGCATTTTGTGTTAATGCATTCCTCCCAGTTTTGTGATGTGCCTTGTGTTTACATGTTGGGTATGCTCTCCTTGTAACCACGGACAGAATAATTCAGATCTTCAAGAAGAGGAGAATATCCATGTCCATCGCTGTGTACATAAGCAACCAGAGAGGAAAGACGAGTGAGAATGAAAGCCTACAGGGGCTGGGCATTTTCTTTTGCAAGGGTGAATGTGAAAAGATGAAATGTGAATGAAGGTGGGGACCGTTGCACCCACCTTCCTCAGATTGTAACTGCTCTACACTCCTGTCTATCATGCCAGATAGAGGTCTCCACTGTGAACGCTGTGGAGTGACTATTGATGTCACTCAAAACCCAAGTCCATTTCCTTTTCTTTCCAAATTGTGAATTCATTATCACCTTGGGGCTAACTTTAACTAGCAGCAAGTGTACATCATATCTAAGGTAAAAGTTCAAACATAAAATTGTACCTTGAGGGGCAAATCAACAATATAGTCTGTGTATAAACTGTTGGAAACAGCACCGAGAGTAATATGCTACTACTCCATGCCGTCCTTAAATGTCCTATCTTACGTGTATTGTTGGGCCTCTTCTCGTACACCATGAGCTGTGTGGAGCATGCCCAGTAACCAATACAGACCCAGGATCCTCCAGAAAGGACTAGAGGACTTCCTAGAGACTATAAGAAAAACTCTTCGTGGATTAACTGCATTCCCTAAACCCAGACACCACTGTGCTATCTCTTAATGGCTCAATGTCAATACACTATTAAAATGACTGTTACTGCTGGATCTTTCCAGCTCTCTAGCACTATTTCAGAATGAGGATACCTTTAAAAATTTTGCAGCCATTTCCTCTTATAAACTCCTCTTAAGTTTTTAAAAGTTTTATTTACTTCTTAGAGACAGAGATAGATGAGAGAGAGAGAGAGAGAATGGGCGGCCATTGTCTCAGGGCCTCTAGCCATTGCAAATGAACTCCAGATGCATATGCCACCTTGTGCATCTGGCTTATGTGGGACCTGGAGAATCAAACCTGGATCCTTAGGCTTCGCAGGCAAGCACCTTAACCGTTAAGCCCTCTCTCCAGCCCCATAAACTCCTTTTAATTGCATGCAAAGCGTGAGCCCAGCATCCACCGGGGAAGCATGTAGTGTGGTGCTCGGAGGCTGGGCGGGTGAGTTCTGCACAACGACATTTTCCTCACCGCCCTGCAAGTCAGGATTTTTATCAGGCTGGCGACTTTCCGAGTTCTAACTGTCTATTAGGCGGCACAACTTTTACCCAGGCAGAAAGGAAAAGAGGGTAGATGCTGCAAAATGACTTATTAGAATTGTTATGCTAGGATAGCACAGAACAACCCATAAATATTCTGCTTAATGTTTTACTTTATATGACAGCCTTCGAGTGATGTATTGTCTGACAATTTTCAAGATGGCTATATAAACACATTTTGCTGCAGCTTAATATATGATAGAGTCTCTGCGGGCTAGTATATGGAGCCAGGGCCTGTTCCAATGTGTACAGTCCCGAGCGTAGAGATTTCTATACCAAAAAAAAATGATCTTGACTTTGTACAGTGGATTTCTTCTTCGCATTGGGGAAGCAATAAATAAATAAATAAATAAATAAATAAATAAATAATAAACTTCAGGCAGGGAAACTGAGGGGCCCTAAATAGCTGTATTGCCATTCTTATTCAACTAACCCAAATACCTGTGTTTGTCACTGTTAGTATTAAAATCTCTTTTTCTCAGCCCATACTCTAACCAAAGTTTCCATAATGACTTTGAAATTAATTTTTTTCTTTCTTTCTCTCTTTCCTTCCTTCTTTCTTTCTTCCTTTATTTCTCTTTTATATTTCTTTCTTCTTCCTTCCTTCCCTCCTTCCTTCCTTCCTTCCTTTTTCCTTTCTTTCTTCCTTTCTTTCTTTCTTCCTTCCTTTCTTTCTTTCTTTCTTTCTTTCTTTCTTTCTTTCTTTCTTTCTTTCTTTCCATCTTTCTCTCTTTTTTCCAGGTTAGAATCTCACTCCAGCCCAGGATGACCTGGAATTCACTATGTAGTCTGAGGGTGGCCTCAAACTAACGGCAATCCTCCTATGTCTGCCTCCCTAGTGCTGGGATTAAAGGTATGCACCATCATGCCTGGTGAAACCAGATGTTTAGAATCAGATATAAATTTATTTCTTTTTGGTAAGGCAGCCATTGGAATTACTAAAAGTCTAATAACTTTTCAGAATTATTCCTAGAGACAATTGACACAGGATGCTATACAAATAAATATGCTACAAACAAGTATTTCTTCTTTGGCATCTGCAACACGGCCAGAATCTAATAGTATGCATAACACTACCCTGAGTAAACTATCACCTGCAGAAAACTATGGAGAGGAGGGAGGTACTTGAAAACAAAGATGTCACGGTTAGGAGGAACAACACAAGGGTAGAGAGATGTGGTAGTACCAGGGAAAATGTTCAAAGTCCAAATCACTACAGGAATACCGAGAACTCTTGAGGCCTAGGCCAGGTTCACAGAAGGTACGGCTTAAAGGAAAAGCAGGGATAGGCATGGTTTCTTTCTGACACTGGGTGAGAAAACCAAACCACACTATCCACGAGATCCGGGTCCCCCACACTGGCTTTGAACAGGGCAGCAGCCAAGTAGTACCAAGAGGAAGAAACCTTTAGGAAGGTCAGAGCCTTAGGCCACTGGGTTCAGTATTGGTGCAAAGGATCTAGGAGGGCAAGTAACTCAGTAGAATAAAGAAAAATGCATGAGAGAGAGAGAGAGTAGGTGATTAGAAAAAGAAAGCTCAGCTCGAAGCGAATGCAGTCTTTGGGAGAAAAGGGACACCTGGCATAGGCTGCAGACTAATTTCCTTATTCCTGCCACTGGAGAATGAGTTTCTAATATACCATCAGGCCTGAATCTTAATGATTCGGGAATTAGGCCGAGCAGAGCAATCTTCTGGGAGTTGTTCAGCAGCCACAGCTGGGAGTACAGTGTCAGGAACTGTCAAAGAGGACTGTACATAGTGGGGACCTTTTTTTATTTTAGGAAACTTAAAATAAAGGGGGAATCCATTTAAAGGGACACATTGGATGCTTTAAGAACACATAAAGCTTAACCATTAAGAGGAAAGGAATCTGTACAGAGTGGTTTTTAAATCAAATATTGAAGCCATGTGTGCCACAGTTATTTCATATATTCTAATAATATGGATGAAGTCTCATCTCCCTGTAATGTTAAAGAAAGTGTGTTGAGGCAAAAGTCTTATACCAGGTGTCAATTCCACTGCTAGTACCAGGACTGTTCACTGCTATGACTGCTCTTTCAGTGTTTGTTTGTTTAAGAATTTGGGCCAAACATTATAGAACTGTTAGCATGATGATCTTCATTTTGTTTGTTTGGGTGGTTGTTTCTTTGAGGTAGGGTCTCACTCTAGTCGAGGCTGACCTGGAATTCACTATGTAGTCTCAAGGTGGTCTCAAACTCACAGCAATCCTTCTACCTCTGACCCTGTGTACTGGAATTAAAGGAATGTGCCACCACGCCTGGCTTAACATGACCTCTCTCAGGTGTTTTCCAACTCTAAATATGCCGATGTTGGATTACTCATTTGTGTAGCACACTGACCTGACCCAAAGTCATGGATTTAAGCAAAACTTCATTATCTGGGCTGGAAGGATGGTGTAGCTTTTAACCTGTTTGCCTGCAAAGCCAAAAGACCCAGGTTCGATTCACCAGGACCCATGTTAGCCAGATGCACAAGGGAGCGCATGTGTCTGGAGTTAGTTTACAATAGCTGGAGGCCCTGGTGTACCCATTCTCTCTCTATCGCTTTCTCCTTTTCACTCTGACTCTAGTAAATATATAAATATTAAAACAGGAGCCGAGCATGGTAGGCATGCCTTTAGTCAGCACTAGAGAGGCAGAGGTAGGAGGATTGCTGTGAGTTCGAGGCCACCCTGAGATTACATAGTAAATTCCAGGTCAGCCAGGGCTAGAGTGGAACCCTACCTTGAAAAAACTAAAATAAAACAAAATAAAATAAAACTAAATAAACAGATTAAAAAAATAAAAAAAAATAAACTTATAATCTACATAGGTCTCTCCAGAGAATAAACCAAGATGCTTATTTAGTTCCTGATTACTATTAGACAATGATGAGTCCCCAATACCTGTGAACCCCTAATCTTCCACTGTGTTAATCATACCTCATGTCACCATCACAAAATACCAGACAGCAACTTACAGGAGGAATGATTTACTTCAGCTCGTGGTTTTAGAGATTTCATTCCATGCTCAGCCTCTGGTGAGTCAGAAAGTCGTGGTGATATGAGAATTTGCCTGGGCCTACTCACCTCTTGCAGCTAAGGAGGAGGTAGAGAGGGCACTTACTTGGCATGTATTTCTCCACTTTTATTCCATCCAGCCCCCGGCACACATGACGATCCCACCCTCACTGAGGGCTGCCTTCAACCCTGACTTTGCCCTCTCAGGAAACACCCTCACAGATTTCATGTAGAGGCGGGCTTTGTTGATCTCATAGTCACTCACTTTCCAATCCAATTAAGTTGACAGGAGTAGCCACTCATTTTGTAAGGAAGATGGCAGAATTTGCTGAAAACATAAGCTTCACTAATACCAAAAGCAAAGAGTTCTTCAGAGCCTTCAGCTTTGATAGCCTTTCCTTGTTACATGCCAAGGCCCCAGAATCTTCTATTTGTTTCTCTAGTTAATCCTTTTTAGACTATTTGACCATTCCTTAAGTATCAGTGCATTTTTTAAAGGTATGTTATCTTCTTATTTAAAATTTGAATGATAGTTAAGCACTGTTTTAAGTTCCTGACCCACAATATACTATAGATTCTCCAACTTAAATATCTTAACAAAATCCAATTTCTTCCCCCTTTTCTTGGTTTTGGGCATGGATTTAGGGCCCTTTGCATGCCTAAAACCTAGGACTCAGCCCCTGAGCTATTCACCTAGCCCTCCTGCATTGATCTTTAAGCGTCATTTTCTACTGGACAATTTTCCTCACTTTAGGTTAATGACAGCTGAAAAATGCTCTCACTTTCCTCTCAGTGTCAGATTTTGCAATTTCTTTTATCCTGTGATCAGATTAGGGGGAAACTCTGTGCCCTCCTCAAATATTGTACACCTCTTCTCCCTTTAGGGGCTTAGCACTTGCTTTCCTGCTATATGGAACAGCCTCTTCTCTTCTTAATCCTTTTCTTAATTTTATTTTCATTACTTATGGACATACTTATCATGTAAACAACACAGGTTGGTACCATCCTTTCCCCATCACTGTCCCTTTTCCGAAGGGACCCTCCTTGGTGGGGATGTCGGTCAACCCCATGGGGATTGTGAGTCATGCAATGTGGAGGAACCAGTCAGTTATGGGGGAGAGGCAACATCTCTGTGCATAATGTCCGAACTTGTGGCTCTAACAATCTACTTCTTTTTTAAAAAAAATTTGTTTATCATTTTATTTATTTATCTGAGAGTGACAGACAGAGAGAGAAAGAGGCAGAGAGAGAGAGAGAGAGAGAGAGAGAGAGAGAGAATGGGTGCACCAGGGCCTCCAGCCACTGCAAATGAACTCCAGATGCGTGCACCCCCTTGTGCATCTGGCTAACGTGGGTCCTTGGGGAACAGAGCCTTGAACCAGCTTCTTTAGGCTTCAAAGGCAAGAGCTTAACTGCTAAGCCATCTCTCCAGCCCAACAATCTGCTTCTTAATTCTTTATACAGAGGTGTAAATTATATTCCAACATTGGTATTTTTCTGTTAGAATTCTTCCATTGTTTAAGATGGGGCTATTTTCCCTTTTATGTGCCCTGATAGAACCTTCTTCTTCTTCTTTTGTTAACAGCATCTTTATGCTTAGTTGTAACCCAGTATCTCTCCCCAGGCATTACAGACCTTGAAGGAAGGGGCTCTTGTCACTATAACATCCACAACTATGTTTCTAGCAAACAATGTTATGCCTGTCATACGGTAATTCATCAGTAGAAGTCTATTGTCCATGAAATAAAAAAAAGGAAGGTTAAAAGGACACAATGAATGGTTTTCTGGCAGATGTGTAGCATTTGAGCTAGGGTTTGAAAATGACGAAATGTTATCCTTGAGGAGATATTGTTTTTGAAAGTGAAAATAGCAAAGTCAGTTCGGAGAGATAGTGTTAGTATACAGGACATGCTTTAGGGGCACAGTTTGAAGGAAAGCAAACATACTGCACAGGGAGCCTTTTCTGGGGAGGTCCCAGTGAGCACTTGCTCCTCACTGGGAATCCAATTCATTCAACGTTCACTGATTTGTAAGCCAATGAGTTTACTGGACTTCCTTATGGAGAATGGACTAGGGGTTACTCACAAGAGTATGGGGACCTCAAAGCAGCCAAAAAATTAAAAGGGCTTATCCTAGCATGGATGATGACCTTCCTATAGCTGCATAGATGGAGCTTTCTGTCCCCTGATCTTCTAACCTCTACATATCCACTTTACTCCTGACACCATGAGGCCACATGTGTCATTCATGGCACAGAGAAACTGGGTACCTGAGAACCAACCTGAGGGTCTCACAATGCCGCCACTGCCATGCCTATACAGGGTAATGTCATTGAGCTCGACCTTGAGAGACTCATCAACAGTGGCAGCTGCGTCTGAGCAAGGTGGCAAGAGTCGTTTTTCTTGGAGGACAGCTTTGCAAAGTACATAGGAGGGCAAAGTGTAAAGTACATCAGAAAGAATACTTTTATGAGCAATCTTGAACTTAGTTTCCACTTAATTTTAAGTTAACGGAGGCCAGTGGGAGAACATAATTGTTTTCAGAAGACATTACAGGATATTTGGTGTTTATGAAATAAAAGTAAGCCATGTGATGAAGAATAAGTAAGAGTGAAGATTTTGATGCTTAAATAATATTAAAATCTAAATTCTTTCACTGTCCTTTAAATATCTGAGATTATGGAAAATAGGAAAAAAAGAAGATGAATGGGTAATGACGAGAAACAAGAAGCCTTACAATCTAAATGAGGGCAGGCAAGTAGAAACAATTGAAATCAAGGCAAAATAGGCCTTGAACATAGGCCACAATTATCTATAAGCATAAAGGATCATGGGAAATTTCATGATCCTGCGAATGTGAACGTGGCCACGTGTGTTTGGGAAAGCTGCCAATCTCAGAAGTTTCTTCTCCAGTGGAAAGATCAAGAAAAGCAAAAGTGAGTTTCTTATTTGGAGCAAGAGTGATATCTAGAAAGGACAAGCTAAGTACCATCTCCATGTACAGATTTGGACCATAGAAGCGTGAATGTTCAGAAAATGGAAAGCGTGAGTGTTTCTCCCGTGAACAGTAAGGAGAAAGAAGAAGCACCTCTGAACTGGATACTATCAAGGGCAGGCCATTTCCTACAGATTCTCTTGAAAATCAAACCACAACACAGGTTTAAATATGAGACATAATTGCGGAGGAGGTCAAGGATCATTAAAAATGTTAACTTTTCTCAGTAAAAAGTTATCCTTTCATATAATCTTGTGCCAGACATTGCTTCAAAATCCCTATTCCCGTCAAAATGTGTATCCTTAAGAACCACACTACATTTTTATTAGGTAGATAGGCTTCATCCTGATACAGAGGAAGGGAGAGAAAAGAGACCATGTTGAGTTACCTTGTGTTTTATTCCACATTAACATTCTCAAATGCATAAGACAGAGCAGGCTATGGGAGTGTGGCACACTGTCAGCAAACGTGGTGAGACGTGGAGGAACAAAGACATACTGGGCAGCTATGGAGCGAGGGCTTGGACTCCTGCCATGTTGAATTTGTGAGCAGGGGTAAACTGTGGAAAATCTTGAGCTTCCTTTTTTTTTTTCCTTTAAAACATTAGCATCTTTATAACTATATGACATTTAAGATTCATTTAGAATCTAGGCCTAACATAGTTGTGCAATAAAACATTTTTTTAAATTTTTTTGTTTATTTTTATTTATTTATTTGAGAGCGACAGACAGACAGACAGAAAGAGGGAGAGAGAGAGAAGAGAGAGAGAGAGAGAGAGAGAGAGAGAGAGAGAGAGAGAGAGAGAATGGGCGCACCAGGGCTTCCAGCCACTGCAAATGAACTCCAGATGCCTGGGCCCCTTGTGCATCTGGCTAATGTGGGTCCTGGGGAATCAAGCCTCGAACTGGTGTCCTTAGGCTTCGCAGGCAAGCGCTTAACCGCTAAGCCATCTCTCCAGCCCCAATAAAACATTTTTGTCCTGTGTTTCCAGCATAGGCCTTACACAAGCCTTTGAATTCAAGTGGTAAGATTGTTTGTTACTTGTGAGCCCTTTGGTTCACACCTGAGTTTATACTAATAAGATTCCAGTTGGGGCTCCTATGCTTCTATACAGGTTGGATCTGCTCACCAGAAAGACACATCACTTGATTGCAGGTTATAAATCTGCAGCAACTTGAACTCTGGTGAAGAGAGGGGGGCTAGAAATTGAGCCCAATTAATCATGACCAGACCATGAAACCTCACATTGGAATCTGGATAGAGAAACTCAGTGGCACCTCACAGTTGATGTGTCAGCGGGGTGATGTGCCCTGACTCCACAAGGAAAGGAGATAGATGCCCTTCATTTTGAACCATCCTAATACGTCCTTATACACCTCTTCATTTGGCCAGTTTTGACTGGTATTCTTTATAGTAAAACTCTAAGTACTGCACTTCTGTATGTTATTGTAGTGAATTATCAAATATAAATGAGTCCCAGGAACACTGGTATTTGTAGTTAGTGAGTCCAAAGTGCTAGTGGAGGGCTGGAGACATACGTCAGTGGTTAAGGCTCTTGCCTGCAAAGCATAAGGACCCAGGTTCATTTCGCCAGTATCCACATAAAACCTGATGCACAAAGTAGCACATGCATCTGGAGTTTTTTTTGCAGTGGCTAGAAGCCCTGATGTGCCCATCCTCTCTATCTGCCTCTTTTACTTACTCTCTCTCAAATAAACAAATAAATAAGTAAATAAAAAATAAAGTATTGCGGGCATATTGGTGCACTCCTTTAATCCCAGCACTCGGGAAGGAGAGATAGGAGGTTTGCTGTGGGTGCAAGACCACACTGAGACGACACAGTGAATTCCAGGTCAGTCTGGGCTAGAGTGAGACCCCATGTCAGAAAACAGACATGTAGCTTCTGAAATAAAGGCAGATGTGTAGGTGAGTGTGTCCTTCAACCTGTGGAGTCTAATGACAACTCTGAGAGTTTAGTGCTAGAATTAAATTGCATTTTAACAGGTGTCAGAATAAACATTATTTGCTGTGCAAAGTGAGACCTCATTAAGATCACGAAGGGGATAGAGGGGCCCATGATCTCATTTATCATTTAGCACACACGCTTCAAGTTCAGCATGTTGGCATAAGAACTAGTGACTCCTCCCGAATCTGGACTACAGGTTATGTCCGCTTAGGAATCCAGCAACCTCACGGTGAATTTTAAAGTCTGGGCTACAGGTTATGTCCGCTTAGGAATCCAGCAACCTCACTGTTTATTTTAAAGGAAGAGAATGCTTTAGAAGCCTTAGAAATCTGTTGTTATTAAAGTCCTCAAAACAATCACCTGTCATTAGGACCAACATTAGAAAGATGCTGAGCAGGTTCTGGGTGGGAGCAGGCTCACCCTCACAGTTCATTTGCGGCTCCTTCAGAAACTGAGTCTGTGGCACCAAACTCTGCTCCTTACCTGATGTTTATTCCCATCTTCTCCCTCATGCAAAGCCTGCTGAATTACACTCCAACTTCCCAATGCCTCGTTCTCATTCTTCTCACAAAATATGGTGAGGGAGTGGGGGGGGGAGAAAGGAGGAGGCAGGGGGGACCATGCTATTGGGTCCTGGTCTTATGCTACCTACCTCTCCAAAGACTCGCAGATCAAACAATAGTGAGTGATGAGAGACCAAAAAAAAAAAAAAAAAAAAAAAAAAAAAAAATGCCATCAGGTCTCTCTCTTACTAAAGGAGTTTAGACTTTCAACATGACAAATTCTCTTTGATAAAAGAATAAAGAGACGTGCTGTCTCTGGAGGAAGCTCGTGGGGTTCCTATGCTCTTCACAATGGGCAACGTGCCAGCTCCCCTTATCTCTCGTCTCCGTCTTGTTTCGGTCTCTGCACGTGACGAAAATGAAAGACACAGAGGTCCATTTCTACTCAAATATTTTCTTTTAAACTACAGAGATAGACGGCCTCGCGTCTCCATTTGAAGGACTGAATATTTTAGAGAGGAGATCACAAAGACCGTTTCAGGGACGCTGATGAATAACGAGCAAGGGGCTCTTGATTCCACATCATCGGAAGTTGCAGGATAAACCCAGAGAGCATGCGCCAGGTTGCGGGTCTCTGCAATGTTCTGTCTATCTGAGGCTCTGGAAAGTTCTCATTAACTCTTTAATCTCAGAGTGATACCAGGAACTTCAGAAAATTCAGTCCTAAGGATTGATGATTCCTTATCTGAAATGTTTGGGACCAGAAGAGTTTTCAATATTGAAGAATATTTTCTGATTTTAGAATATTTGCACGCAGGTAGATTGTTCAGTGATAGAACCTGTGTTTGAACACAAAATCCACGCGTAATTCATGTGCACCTTGCACAGGAGGGAATTCTCTTCGCTATGTTTAATCCCCCTGTGTTTTGACATAAGGTAAGGGCCTTTGTGCAACTGATTTTCCCCCATATTATGTCTGATTACACTCTCTTTTTTTTTTTTTGTGGATTTGGGGGAAATTTCCTCTTCCAGATTTGTAGATCAAAGGGGCTCAATCTGGATTTGCTCTCCTAAAGAGAAAATGTGCTTCCCCAGGGATTGCATGTGGTATCAGTGTATCAGTATATCTCAGGGATATTGCTTGTTTTCCGGCATGAGCTATTCCTGGATCCCAGTCAGTGCTGTGGTAATCCTAAATGCTTCCTCAGAACAGCAGTGGAGAAGTGGAATGGTTCTGCTCGTGGATACGCAGGAGTCAGGTAGCCTTTTTAATATACAGATTAGGAACAGAGGGCCTGGAAACAGAACCTTTTATTGGCAGAGCTGGAAGTCACAGATGATCGAGTCTACTCTAAGATGATAAATTCTCCAACTCCCAGCGAGAAACGTCCAACTTCTTTCACAGCTCAGCACTCGGCCTGGCTGGCTCTGGGTGACTCCCCTGATTCCAAGACCCCATCAGATCTCTCCCTTATATATCTGAGTCTGATGACAAAAGGCCATCCTAATTAACTATAAAGGGCTGTTGCCTCTGTGACCGGCCTCTTGTTGACAGTCTCCCGGCACCAGCAATTTTGGTGACCTGAATTGTGGTTCCTTCACTGAAATACCAGTGTGTAAGTTTCCTCTTGTTGCTGGCCTAGGAAGGTTTCTGTTTGTTTCTCACGTGTTCTGTTCCCAGATACGCGTTCACGTTGTTATATGTATGATTTTCCTCTAAATGTGGCTCCATCCCATGTGTAATACAACTCCCTTGATTTTTGTGGCTGCTTATTCTGCTGGCATCTGCAATGCCCGGTCCCTCCTTTGCTGTGTTCTCCCTCTGTTGTCCTTCCTTAAGCCCAGGCTCCTTCACCATCTAATCTCTGAAGGGCTGGATCTTGTGTTGTGCTCTGGTGTGTGTGTGTGTGTTTGTGCATGCGTTTATATGTGTGTTTATGGATGTTTTCCCCCAGATATATCTCTGTGATGGAGAATCTGTCAGTTAAGTAAGGAACATTTCCTTCTGACTTGAGTCTGTCAGCTAGCCTTCTCCCTGGATTCTAATTCTCCTCGAATAAACCTCACATGTCGTAATTTCCCTCTAAATAAACTCAACAGTTCATAATTTATCCTCCTCAGTCGATTTTCTCAATTCTTTATTAAAATAGCCATGAGCCCCAAAGTTGGAGTTCACAGCCTTCCGTGAACCCCAAAATTCTACATCACTGCCACCCTTCACTCAGCAGATATGGCTGTGGTCTGGAAATTTTTATCTATTTGATTATTCAAGTTCTTCCTTCTACCTCCTTTCATGCAGAGAAACTCACTTCTACATGCATGCAGATAAATTCACGTGTCACATCCAGCCCAGGGCTGCAGTAAACTACATTCACACTCTACTTTTTACCTATTAACTTCCAAAGCACTCACAGCATTTGTGAAGTCACAGTTACTAGATCTTATTTGCACCAGAAAAAAAATGCCTAGTATTTATGTTCTAACGCTTATGATTGCATCTGTTTATTAGATGACAAGTTAAATTGACTGTGACTCTCAATGTTTTGGAAAACATGATGGAATTTAAAGTTCAGACTCAAATTCCACAGTATAGCCATAGTGTCCCTATGCTTGCCAGGGAGAACTGATGTGCTTGTACCCTCTAGGGTCTGCAGCAGGTTGGGGCACCTTCAACAGCCCTGTGTGATGACTGGGAGTCACTAAAACAGACCAGACAACTTCCACCGTACTTAGACACAAGCTCACACACAAAGATGATACAAAGCCTTCAGATTCCACCCTGGGCATATCTGTCTCTTTTCTTGTTGGTGACAGTCTACATAATTTAGAATCAAACAGCCCCTGGGCTGTCACCCTGACTTTCTATTCAGTGATCTCAGATGTTGTGTAGGAACTCTATCACCACATTTCAGTTTTTCATGTGTTATACAATGAGGATAATTAAGTTGGGCATGGTGGTACACATCTTTAATTCCAGAACCCAGAAGGAATGAAGCAGAGGTAGGAAGAGGATCCCTGTGAGTTCGTGGCTAGCCTGAGACGACATTGTGAATTCCAGGTCACCCTGGGCTACAGTAAGACACTACCTCAACCAAAACAAACAAACAAAAAAAAAAAAAAACCCGAGAATAGATACATGAAGTATTACTATACGGGTTAAAAAATATTTAGTGCTGGAGGGATGGCTCTATGGTTTAATATGCTTGCCTTCCATCCTAATAGCCTGGAGAAGACGGCTTCAGGTTCGCTGAGATGAACTTCCACACTAGGCACAGTTATGGAGGAAGGGATTTATTGAAGCTTACAGATACAGAGGAAGTTCCATAATGACAGAAGTTGTCCCCCTCTTAAAGCACCAAGCAGCGAGGGAGAAAAAGAAGGCCTAAGGCCAAAGCCACACAGCACACTTCAGGGACTCCAGGTGCTTTGCATCTCTTTAGATTGGAATCTCAAACCCACCACAACACCTTAGGGCTGGACCCTAAGATGCACCCAGTAACACCGCCTCCAGCCAGGTGGCTGCAGATCCAACTACAAACTAATAAAACACTGAATATATTGGAAGCCATCTATTCAAACTACCTTAGGGCCTGAGTTCAATTCCCCAGTACCCCGATAAAGCCCAGATACACAAAGTAGCACATGCATCTGTAGTTCATTTGCAGTGGTTAAAAGCCCTGGTGACCTAATTTTCTTTCTTACTCTTGGTCTCTCTGTGCTTCCAAATAAATAAAACTCATGTGTGTGTGTGTGCATGTATGCATGCCCAATATAAATGTTGGTCTATACCACTTGTTCAAAAATGTGTGTGATATTTTCCCCCATGTGCAAATGTCACAAAGTGAAGGACATCACAGGAACAAACAAGGGCTGACTGAGAATGCGTGAAGGAAGGTCAGGAATGTTTTCTTTCCATGGAGGAGAACCTGAGAGCCAGTGAGTGTGAATTTTCTTTAATCTTCAGTTCCTTATCCAAGGGGTTATAAACTGATCCCTAGACAGTCATGTAGAAGAAAAAAAAAAAGGTGGGGAAGAAAGGGAATAAATGCACCCCTCCTTCTTCCACTACTGTCATTTTGATTTAAATACCATGATTTGCATATTTTTTATCTGAACTGAAAAAAGGCCACCTTCTCACACCTGATCAGCAGGAGGCAGCAGGCAGTGGCCTTGAAAGCTTTTATCAATATGTCAATTTTTATTGTAGTTTGTAATTTAAAAAGTGAGACTGAGGTGACAGAGACCATATCATTTCAAAGGATTTTTTTTAAACATACTAAGAAGCTCTTTATGGTTTTCTTTTACATTAAGAAGAGGAAAAAAAACTAACAATAAAGTGAAAAACTGAAATGCAATATAATTAGGAAGCATAGAAATAATGTAGTAATGTCAGCTACACCCACCTCCTTCTACATATATGCAAACTATCAGTGACTAAGATACTTAGGTATAGAGGGAGCAAAAATAAGACAAGGAAGGAGCATTGATGTAGACAAAATAGAAAGATATCAACACTTTTGGTAGCTAAAAATCATTATTTTATAAAAGACTTACAGATTTGAGTGCTTAGAAAATTAAACAGGCATTTATAAAAGCTACCTCCTGTGAGCAAAATTTTCCAAAGCAAATATATTAGTGTATTTTTTTTACTCTAAAATAAACTACATATCTAATATTTATTTGATAAGTGAACTTGAAATAGGCACCTGCAAACTAAATGCGATTGCATGGAGTGTGGCATCATTGGTGACCTCTGGCACCTATGAGTATATAAAGGGAATCCACTAACCACAATGCCCATTCTTCTACAGCTTCTCGTATCTAAAATGAGAAGACAGCATTTTATCTCTTTTTGTTCCCTTTTATCATTCCCTCTTCTTCCTGGTGGGGGAGCTGTCTCTGGTAAAGCAAAGGAAATAGCCAAACTTCTCTTTTTTTAAATTTTTTCATTTTCACTTCATAACTCATCAGAGCAATGCGATCTGAGTTGGCCAATATTAACAAAAAAGGAACATTTATTCGTCTGCATGTGCCACGCTGAAGATTATATTCTGCAGACACATCTATCATAGGCGCACAGTAAAGATGTGCCACTCCCTCCAGAAGTTTCTCATCACCTCAAAGACCTTGGAGTGTATTCTGGCAGATGAACCAGCATCCATTGGCAGAACTGAAGCTAACAACAAATGACCTAAGGATGTGTAATGAGGACGTGCAAGAAAGGAAAGGAAAAGGTAGACATGATAGTGGATGCCCTTGAGCCCAGAGAGGAGGGCAAAGGGAAGGGAAGGTTTCTTACTTCCCTTGGTTTCATCTTCAAGTTCAGTGCCACCCTGCCTTCTTTCTGCTTCCTCTCTGAGCCCGAGTCTCTATAGTGCCCTTCTTTATTACTTATAGTATCTAATGCAATGTCACTACTACGTTTCTATAGTATGAGAAGAAGGTCACAAGAAAAATGTGCACCCCCCTTCTTTGTGTATTGTACCTTTTCTCCTTCAGCCGTTTCTCCTCCCCTTCCATACCTTATGTGTGCTCTCTCCAAATTCTTCCCTTTAAGAATCCTTTTTTTTTTGTCTCATAGGCCTGTTTTTCTTTTATTTTATTTTTTTAGTTTCCTACCTTATCTCTTCACTTACTCCAAATTAAGTAGTTATATTTATTATTGATAAACCAGGGTGTGCATGTGAGAGAACACGGGATATTTGTTCCTCTGAGCCTAAGCTGCTTCATTTAATACATTTTCTAGTTTGATCCAATTTCCTAAAATTTCATAATTTGACTTTTTTCATACCTGAAACACTTTCACTGTGCACACATACCATGTTTTCATTACCCATTCCACTGGCAATGGGCATCTAGGTTGCATAACATGTTCTTGCTACTGTGAAGAGTGCCTCAATAAACATCCCTGGGCAAGTATGTCTGTGGTTGGATGTGCTTGTCCCCCGTGCTTGCCCTCCCTGCACCTCCACTGTGCGCTCTGCTCCTGTGTTTTCCCTTTAAGTACCTCATTGTCAAAGTCTTGCCAGGGTTGCTTGTCTCACTCTGAGAAATTTCACAGGACAGCTGGGTGTGGTGGTGCACACCTTTAATCCCAGCACTTGGGAGAAGAGGGAAGAGGATCACCATGAGTTCATGGCCAACCTGAGACTACATAGTGACTTCCAGGTTAGCCTGGGCTAGAGTGAAACCCTACCTCAAAAAACCAAAACCAAAAACAAAACAAAAATATTCACAGGACAGTTCTTAATACTCCCACCCATCAACCCATCCATTCCCAAATATATACAAATTTCTGAAACACACACACACACACACACACACACCAGATGCCTCTTGAGCTCCAGGCAGGCATAAGTATCCAGTCCCCTAATTAAGTCCATGCATAAAGGCAGTTCTACAAATAAGCATGTTTAAAGCTGAAATCCTCTCCTCTACCAAGCCTATTCCTACTTACCACTATCAAAATAGCGCCTGTGATAGTTTGAATGTATGTCCTCCATAGACTTAGGTGTTTTATTAACGCTGGAAACCTATAACTCCACGTGGTACAAGGTAGCGTCACTGGGGGCGGACCTGTGAATCCTGCCATAAGGTGTGTTTGGGGGCAGACCTGAATTCCAGCTCAAAGGATGTAAGAGAACAATCTGAGCTCTGGGGTCCTGCTTGCTGCTTTTGGTTTTTGTTGGCTTTTAGGTTGTTTCTGCTTGGATGTATGCAGGGAACCTCTTTCCACCACGGATGGAACTTCCCCCTGGATCTGTAAACTTGAAATAAATCCCTTCATCTCATAAGCTGTGTCTGGTGTAGATGTTCAGCCCAGCAGCGTGGAGCTATCTACAATAATGCTCAAGTTTAGTACTAACCCGTTGTTCTTGACTCTATTCACCAGCAACACTGTCATCCTAATTCATAATGGAACACCATGGAATCCAGTTCATAGGTTTCACAATTCTCTTTCTCCCCATGTTAAAATCACCAGTGTCATTTAAGGCAACATGATTTTTGTTTTAATTCTTGCAGCATTATAATAACCTACTCATTGTCTCTTTAACTCCATTCCCTGCAAATATATTTTCTAGCTTGTGGTCAGAGAAATGTTTTAAAATTAAAAAAAAAAATTCAACATGGGATTTCCATTTGTATATCATTAGTAGTGTTTTCTTTTTTTTTTTAATTCTAAGGTTGTGCAATCTTTTCCACTTCACTTGCATATGTGCACATACACACACACACACACACACACACACACACACACACACGCCCTGATTACTTACTTCTCCAGCCCCATTTCCAGTATAAATTGAGATGCAAAAAAATAGTGCACATTTTTCTTTTCCTGTGTGGAGTTCAATGCCAAGTGAAGTCAGCTGATAGCGAGGAATGGATCTGGTGATTGAGCTAGTATTTGATTCAGGTAAACAGCTTTTAGAGTGCAGGTAGCACTTGGTGTTCAGCTGTATACTGCTTACTGTGAACTTAAGTTCCAGAGAAACAGCTGCTGTGCATGCTTCAAACATCCTACGAGGCTGATTAACTGACAGAACTTCTGAGACAGTGGAGAGATGGGATTTTGCAGGTCAAAGCCAAACCATCTTGGGCTATCTTAATTCCCATAACAGCCACTTATTCTCCACCTCTGTGTTTGACCACACATTCTCACTTGTTACTCTGAGGTGTGCAGGCGAAACCTTTCTTTATTTTCATTTTTAGTTTTTTGATCACACTCGCATACCACCACCTTCCACCAACTCAAAGGCTGAGGATGTCATCAGATAGCATGTGAGACTCATAGGAGAGATTTTTCCCATCCTGCTATAACCTACGCACATGATGTTTCTACTAATGTATTTGAAAAGTGCTCCAGTTCATGACTTTCTTTTGTTTTGTCCATATAAAATTTCTTAAAATTGTCAAAATGTTGGAACATAGAATCCATGCTAACTGAAGTCTGGGTTCTTGGGCCATGGTCACTCCTATTTGGCTCCACAGCAAGCTATTTCTTGTTCCTTTTGAGGTGAGATCGGTGTGTTTTGTGTTCACACCTATCAAGTGATAGTTGGAGAAAATACATTGAGTGATACTGACGTGGTTTTCATAGTTTGTCAACTTGATAGAACCTTTAGTCACCTATGAGTGATTATCTAGTTTATGTTAACTTCTGGGCATGCCTATGAGGGATTAAATTGCTGTGTTAATTAAGGTAGGAAGACCTTAACTGTAGACAGCACCAGTTCATGGACTGGAGCCATGGCATATATGACAGGAGAGATTGACTGAGCTTCTTATTCGTCTTCTCTCCTTCCTCACTGTGGAGCTGCTTCAAGCTCCTGGCCCATGCCTTCCTCACCATGACTCACTGTAACCTGAACTGTAGGCTGAAGTTCATTCGTTCATCTTCTCTCCTTCCTCCCTTAAACTGATTTTTTTTTCAGCTATTTTGTCCCAGCAATAAGAAGTTGACTAATACAGGTAATTTCAATTAAAGGAACACACACACACACACACACACACACACACACACACACACACACACATAAATGACACCAAATAAACTGGAGAATATAGCAAGCTGTTTGTACTAGAAAATGAATGAATGAATAAATAAATAAATAAACAAGTAGATATATAAACAAGGTTTAAAAAATCCCACACATTTCTTTACGCATGCACTGTCTCCCAGAACCGCAATGACAACAATGATCCAGTGCTGATACAACGTAATTGCTTTTGAGCATAAATAAGAAAATTCCTTTCAACTTCTCTTTACAAGGTCAGCAGAACCTGAATACTATATCTAGTATAAGTAGTTCAAAAACAGGGGCTGGAGCAATGGCTTAGTGGTTAAGGCACTTGCCTACGAAGGCCAGGAACTGGGGTTCTATTCCCATTCCATTCCCCAGCACCCACGTAAGCCAGATGCACAAGGTGGTGCATTCATTTGGAGTTCATTCACAGTGGCAAGAGACCCAGATGCACCCATTCTCTCTCTCTCTCTCTCTCTCTGTCTCTCTATCATCTATATATCTGCCTCTCTCTCTGTATCTATTTCTATCTGCCCCCTCCCTTAAATAAATAAATAAAATACTATTTTTTTAACTCTTTCAAAACAGACACACTGTGGGTAAGTTTTGTGGATACACATGCAAAAATATTACATAAGATGTTACCTAATCACATTCAGGGGAATAGGTTTCATAGTAGCACTGCAAGGTCAGTTCCCATGGATTCATCTCATAACGCAATTTACTGTACTTTGAAGACAGATGTAAAACTATAAAGAAAATGTCAAGCAAAAACACTGGAAAATGTTAAGAGATATTAAAATTACACTCAATTTCCTCATTGGGACGTATATCTGAATATGTAGATTATTTTGGTTTGTCAAGTAAATGATGGTTGCCAATCTTTTCTTTTTATTGTGTAATTTGCCTAACATATAAGTCAGAATTTGATCCTGGGTATATTTGGTAGTTAAATTATGTATAGGCATACAATGTGTAGATCTATTACTGTCTGCAGTTACATGACATTTGATGATTCATCATGTTGTACAACCATCAGCCTAGCTAACTATCGGATATTTTCTTACTTCATGCTGAAAGAATCATATATTCATGAACTCATCCTTAAGTTTATCCCTCCTCTTCTCTGGCAACTGCTAATTTATATATTGTTTAGATGGACTTGCCAATTGTTGATTTTGTATAAAAATGTAACCATATATGTGTGTGTGTGTGTGTGTGTGTGTGTGTGTGTCCTTTTCTATCTGGCTTCTTTCTGTGTGCTCACACTCTGCTCTGTGAGTTTCCCTCAGGCAACAGCATATAGCAGGACTTCCTTCTGCTTTATGCCCAAATACTATTCAACATTTGGAGAGACCACAATTTGCTCATCCATTTATGGACATCTGTGCTATTTCCTCCTATCCTTTGGCTGTTATAGGTGGTGTTTCTATGATCAGCATGTATAAATATTTTACTTGAAATTAAGTGGGAATGGAAATGTAGCTCAGTGCAAAAGCATTTTGTGAGTATGAACATGGCCATGGGTTTGATCTCACACACACACACACACACACACACACACACACACACACACGCACACACAAACATAGAAAGAAAAGGACAAAAAAAAAGCATTCTCATATATACAATATGAGAATGGTAATCGCATCTCTTTCTACCTCTGGAGTTAGGGTGAGATCTAATGTATTTGCTTTACGTGGTACAGTCCAGAGGAGCATGCACACATGCAGCCCTAACATACAGAATTGGATGGATTGCATCCACCATGCTTTTGCCAAAGCCTCTAGAAGCTCCTGGAGCAAGAGACACTTTGATTTGATTTCTTCATCAATTATGTTGTTATTTTCTGTCCAAATGGCCACACAGTCATCCAAAAGAAGTAAGAGAGGGATTAATAGCTAAGTCAACATCTGAAATATGTTGTAATTATCATAATTGCTAGAGGAGAAAGGACAAGCAGCATAGGGAAAAAAACTATAGCTATTGATTGTACACACACATACGGAAAGAGCAGGGGGGCATGACCATGAATGTCTTCTTAAGTATTAATTTTGCAAAGATTTTTCCTATTTTATTTCAGGCATTATCTCATCTTTTCCAAGGCCGTCCTAATAACAGAGGATATATAAGGTGATATTTACCATTGAGCCACTTAAAATGAGACTTTTAGGAATATATTTGATTCTTACTGTGGGGGGGGGGTAAATGTAACTAAAAGATCTATTTCCAAGTACTGGGTGCTCAGGCTACACTTTGCCTCCTCTCCCCACTTCCTCTCATCCCAAGATGCTCATTGGTCTAGGCCGAGACCAGGAAGTTTACTTTCTTTCATGATGTGTCACAATGTATTCTAATGTACAATCTAGAGCCACGTTGTCAATGAACTTAATTGGCATATCTGTTCACCGCTTCTCTCCTTCTCTTCTACATCAAATCTAACTTGATTTTTTTTTTCAGTGTCACATGAAGTAAATTATAAAATGTTGAACTTTGATGCTACCTTTCAAGTAAATAACTAAGAGATTTCTCATTTTAGAGTGGTTCTCAAATATGAACAAATAACAGGAGTAACAGTGAGGGCTCCACTTACTCATCCATTGCCAAATGACCACCTAGGCGTAGGGCAGAATGCTACTCAAATGTATTGCTGGGAGGGAATTGAAAGAAACAGGCAAGAATTTACTCGTCTTCAGATTCAGACAAAGGGCCACAAATTGAGTTTTAAATATTAGCCACCTAAAATAGACCTTTAACATCAGTCTGCCATGTAAATTATGACTTTCTGTATTAGTCGTGACAATCTTAGTAGACAAGTAGACAAGTCTCTCTGTAAATGAGGCTCGCGTGCACTAGCAACACTGTAGCACAAAGAAACACAGACCGACATAGAAAACAGTTCACTGATGGCTCTGGTTATCACCATTTAGAAATGGAATGTTTGGGTGCCTGAAAAACCCAAGAAAAAATGCTGACAAACATTGAGATTGGTAAGAGAAGTATGGCAGTAACTTTTCTTTCTAGATAGAGGCCATGCCAACATGAATATAAACATGCTAGACGTAACAGCATTATGTTACAGATTGCTGGAAATCAGATATTCTCCTGTCTTCTTTCAATCAACTTTGGAAATGCTCCCATTTGATGTGATCATAAACCAAGACAGTTGTCACATGTGCCTGCACACATACATATGCAGTCACACACACACTCACAAGCGCATATGCTTTACCCCAAAACCAAATCAAAGCAAAATTTGAACCTCCTGAGAAAACTTCTGCTGATAGAAAGCTCCAGTTTCTTTTCTCTCTCTCTCTCTCTCTTTCTCCCTCTTTCCTTCTACTTCTCTATCTTTCTCACTTCAGTCCTGTGCCTTTCACACATTCAGCATGCCTCTGTAACACTGAACACTGAGAATGACCGTGATGGTTTCATGGAGCAAACTGCAACCAAATGAAAACCTGGTGTGGTGGCTTGATTCGAGGGGCCCCCCCATAAACTTAGGTGTTCTGAATGCTAGTCTCCCCAGCTGATGGCAATTGGAAATTAAAGCCTCCAGGGAGTCAGTGTATTGTTGGGGGCAGGCTTATGGGTATTATAGCCAGTTTCCCCATGCCAGTGTTTGGCACACTCTCCTGTTGTTGTTGTACATCTGATGTTGGCCAGGGGGTGATGTCCACCCGCTGCTCATGCCATCATTTTCCCTGCCATTGTGGAGCTTCCCCTTGAGCCTATAAGACAAAATAAACCTCTTCCCCCCCCTCCCACAAACTGGTCTTGGTTGGGTGATTTCCACCAGCAATGAGAACCTGGTAAATTCCCAAGAGACTCTTTTTCTCCCTCTTTCTCTCTCTCTCCGGTTTTACCCAGTGGCTGCAGCCTGATGTTTTTAAGGATTAAGACTTAGGATCTCAGAGTCACAAATCTGCATTAGCTACTGTGATAGAAGAAAACATGCCTTTCCTCCTGCAGCCCAGAGCTCTCCTACCACCCAGGAGTTAGAACATGAACTTATGTTTGCTAGACATCAAAGGCAGACTGACACGTGTTTAAGTGGCTTTCTGGTAGTAATCCACCTCAAAGCTTACTGCCATCCCAGGGTCATTGAAATATAGATTAGAAAGGCTCATGGAAGCTGGGAGTGGTGACACACGCCTTTAATCCCAGCACTTGAGAGGCAGAGGTAGGAAGATTGCCAGGAGTTCAAGGCCACCCTGAGACTATGTAGTGAATTCCAGGTCAGCCTGGGCTAGAGTGAAATCCTACCTTCATAAAAACAAAGACAGACAGAAAGAAAGAAAGAAAGAGAGAGAGAGAGAGAGAAAAGACTCCCCTAGAAAGAAGAGCTCATGGGCACCCCTTTGTCATTTGCAAGTGTCTCTCAGAATCTATTCAAGGTCCAGTTACTTTTGACTCAGGGTCTGCCTCTAGGGTATATGTCAATTTTATGGAAAACTTAAGAATGACAGGCTCCATGAGAATGGAAAGTGCTAGTTCCTCCAGGACCTTCACTGGAGGAGGCTGTCTGTGGTCTCGCACAGTGAGTCCTCTCGGGCACTGTTCAGCTCTGCTGCTTTGACATGGGATCCGAACTGTCCTCCACCTAGTCTCATGGGAAGCCCATGGGAGTCAGCAGCCTGGGGAATTGGAAGGAAGTATTTTATTACTCTGATTTTCTATATAAGAAAGAGCAAAAAAATTGCTTTCAAATTCCTTAGGGAGGAATGACTGTACCATAGAGTAGATCTTTTGAGCTGTCCGCATATATGTGGCTCAGGAAAGACAGCAACACATGCATACCTGGGATCTGAATTGGAGGCATTTTCAAGTGATGCCCCCAAAACTCATTCCTTCGGCCATATGTTTTGGTTCTGGGTCAATCAGATTGTCCATGGGTACCAGCGGACTTCTGAGTGGAGTCGCTATTATCTTTATCTCTCCCGAAACCCATGATACTACATCTACTATCACTTGAGACTAGGGTAGGACTTGCCCATGTTGCCGGACAGATTGGCATCAGAATTATATTCAAATCCAATCTCAGTAGTCCACATTTACGATTGTCTTTATTTTTCCATGTCACTTTTACGACTTAGAAGAAAATTGCTGGGACTGAAGTGAATAGTGTACTGAGCTTCTTTCCTTCTATGAGAGCATATTTTTTTTCCAGAAGATATTGAGAAAGCTCCAGTAAGATGAGAAATCCATGGCTTTTCTATGAGACAATAACGGATACAACAAAACATGACCTTTGGCCTCTTATAATCTCAATTTTAAGTCTGGCTTTTTGTCCTACTACTTCCATGACCTTGAGCAACCTTCATCCATCTCTAAGCGTAGAAATAGAGTTGAAAGAAGTAAATGAGATGATGTAGGTAACTCTCCCAGAACAGTGAACCTAAGTGACTTTAACAGAATCATGGGGGAATAGAAAATAATGGGTACCAGGAAAAAATAGAAACAGGAAAATATCAGTTTGAGATAGAATAAACCCATTTAGGACCTGTATGCCACAGAAGCAGAAACTTCAGCTCTGGGAAGATGTTACATGGTAGAGGCACTCTACAGGTCAGTTAGGGTTTGACCACAGTGCCATCTTTTGACTCAGATTGGAAGAAGTACAGACTACATAACTCAGAGACCATTTCCAGAAGCCGAGTATAGTCGATGGTGGGCTTGGCTCTATGATTATTCACCAAGGAGATGAGATTCCATGCTATGCCAGAGATGGAAATATCACCTTAACAAGCATGGACAGCCCCCAATGGACTATAAAATTCATTTGGTGTCTGCAATAATTCAAAAGAGCCAGGTGGTACATCAGTAATGAGGAGAGACATAAATTTTAATTCACAAGGCTCATCAGTGTCCTGCACTGCAAGGAACCAACCCTCTGAGCTCTGGCTCAGTAATCCAATCTAATGGGGATAGCAGGCATTTCCAAGTGACACTCGTCAGTTCTAGTGAATATTTCTAAAAAATTAGTTCGTATTGGTATGTGCATGCATGTGCACATATATATTCAATATCCTTCAAATTCTTGAAGGAGTAGTGCAGGTAGGAAACAATCAGCAAATGTTTGAATTATATATAAGCTCACACTTTTCATCCTCAAGGCAATTGATTCTTTACTGGGAGTCTGATGGCTTTATTACTGCCTTCAGTAAAAGTAGTGCTGACCAGATTTTGCGGCCTGTGGGGAAACGAAAACTAGTTTATGTAATACAAACATGACTCTAAAATGAAAACACATTTCCCTTTGCTAACACACACTCTAAAAAGTAATTATCTTTTATTTTTGAGAAGATACATAAAATGTGGCAGGCACAATTCATGAATCTGTTAAGCATTCTCTGTAGCAGTGCAAGCCCAAGCTGTTTCATACATAGTTGACCTTCCCATGTAAGATACTGTGGCTAACCCATGCCACGTTGCACATCTGAGTGTCCAGCACTGAGTGTCGTCTTAATAGAGAGCTATGGATGACTGAGTCCTCTCTATTTATCCTATTTACACCACTTTTCATAAAACCTTTCTTATGCCTTCTCTACATTTTCTCCTGCTTTCTCCATCTTCTTCTTCCTTCCCATTTTTCCTCTTTGTTTCTCTCTTCCTTTTTTTAATGCTTGTTAAAAAGATTTTTATTTATTTATTTACTTGAGAACAAGAGAGTGAGAATGGGCACGCCAGGGCCTCTAGCCACTGCAAATGAACTCCAGATGCATGTGTCCCCTTGTGCATCTGGCTTATGTGGGACCTGGAGAATCAAACATGGGTCCTTTGGCTTCGCAGGCATGCACCTCAACTGCTAATCCATCTCTCCAGCCCTTTTTGTTTTTGCTCCCTCTTCTCTTTTCTCTCTCCTCATCTTATCCCTCTTGTCCTGTCTCCGCCTCTGTCTTTCCCTCTCCCTTTACCTCTCTTCCATTCATGTATCATATTACGGAAATACATGTGGAGTAGAGAAGAATATCACATATAAAGAGAAGGCATGTACTGCACAGAATATATACTGTGTTCTCTCATATGCATGTGTGTGTGTGTTCCACAGAGCACTTAATCATACATGTGTGTATACGCATAAATAAAAATATTGACACTTATGCTGTTCTCTGCTCCTGCTATTCCCTTAGCCTGGATTGTTGTTGTCACTGCTCTGTACAATATAGTGACACCTTGTTATCAAGCTCAGTTTTACCACTCTCCAGATTGACCCTACTGAACTATTTTATTTAAGCTCAAATTCACCAAAATAACCTTATCATTTGCTCTATCTCAGACCCTTTTCTGTGTTCTCACCTCTTGTTCGATTTCTACTTACTTGGCTTCATTTTCCATCCTAACACTTGTCAGTACAGGATAACATTAGTTTGTGTGAACATATTTGGAGTTGTTTTGGTCCTGGCTCTGTTGATGATTGTCTTTCTCCATATCACATAATGTCGGCTCAGTGGGGCAGGGACTTTGATCTTTTTGCATCTCTGCCTTAAGTGTTTTGGACAGGTCTAGGACTAGAAGAAGTGGAAAACAATTTTTTTTCAATGATGTATGAATCCTTCTATCACCTATGTAAAGCCTGGTGCCTAGCATGAATAAATAAGTTAACATGCCCATTGTGCATGGAAATGAACTATAAGATCACACTTTGGAATGACCTGTAAGAATGAAATGCGGGAATAGACTATGGGAAAAGGGCCGTGGGATTGTTCTTACAGACTTCACAAATAACTTTTCTGAGATCATTGTTGCGAGGTGATAAATTCCTTATTTGTCAATTGCCCTGAATTTAATCTTCCCACCATGAAATCCACTGGCTTAAAGCAATGTGACGAGGTCCCCTCTGCCTTGGTGCGCCTTTGGCCAGAACAGTGCGGAGGAGCAAGACGGGCAGGCAATATTTACAGATGCTGACTGATCTTCAGCTCTGCTCCCTGCCCAATTTCCACAGTGACCTGAGTGGACTCTTGACTCAGAACAAACATGCATGGATATGTGCTGAAATACACCACTGAAGGAAAGAAAGTCAGTAGCTAAGGGCCTGCAGATCTGTTGAAGACAACAGGTGGGCTTAATGTGATCATATTTGTGCTTGGTGTGTGTGTGTTCTGGGTCAGCAGAGTCCAGCAGGTCATTTTCCCTAAATCCCTTCCTTTAACAAATGTTTAAGGATCATCCAAAGTCAAAAGTTTCTTGCCCTTTGCTCATACAATGCACTTCTTGTTCACAGATTACTAGTTTTTGGCTGTTCAATAATAATGACAAAGACTACCTATATGTGGAGGGAGCCACAGTGAAGGTAACATCACAGTAGCAGTGACAGCAGATGCAGCAGGTTTACTAAAGGCTTAAACTCAAGTTCTCTTCAGTTTATTCCTCCCCCTCCCCCACCTCAGGCTACTGCTAGAGGCAGCTACCCACTCCTGGAATGGGTATAGCTGGATTTAGCTCTTCCATGTCTCAGGCTCTGCTCTTAGAAGCCGTTTACTCACTTCTGCATAGGAATATTCTAGAGGTTAGTTGTCTCTAAATTCAGAGCAGCACCCCCCAAATACGGTGATGGTGAAGGTGAATGAGTCTGTTAAAGTTGTAAGTATGTTGAGGAGTTCTCAGATTTGTGAGGAAGTCTAAATTAGTTTTCAGATCTCCCAGTCTCCTCCATATTCTGTTTCTTCCCCTCATTTCAATGTGCAGTTCTGCAGTTAAGGAGAAAAGCACATGCCTACCTTTCTAGGTTGAGTAAGATGTGATGAAGAGGGGATGGGTAAAGGCCGTAAACTTCTTCCTGCTTCACAAGCACATCTTAGCTGTACCGTGACCTTACACCCACACTCAAAACGGGTGTGCACTAGAAATTAATAATTTCACATTATTCTACTGATAGGTCCAATCAGTTAACACTCTGCCTACCTATTCTTCTTTTTTTTTTTTTCTTTTAGGCTTCTGTCAAAAGTCCTGCAACCAACAAATAATGGGGAGAAACTATGAGACAATTACCCGAACAATTAAAGTGGCAATAAAAATCTTCCCAAACAAGACTAAAATGTCCCCTCTCTTCATTTTCTGTCATTACATGTATCTTGCCACAGTATAATTCACAAGAAATCTAAATAGGAAACTTGATAACCCTTGAAAAACATTTGTAAAGCCAAGAATCATGAAAGAATTACCATAAATCTATGCTATTAGAAGCTGTTTCTCCTTTCCTTAAAGAAGTGGAAAATTTCCTGGATCAACTATTCATTTGTCATTTTTGTAACTACAATATTCTCTTCACAATTTTTTAAAAAATTATATTTATTTACTTATTTATTAGAGAGAGAATGAGAATGTATGGGCATGCCAGGGCCTCTTGCCACAGCAAATGAACTCCAGATGCATGCGCTACCTTGTGCATATGGCTTACATGGGTACTGGAACATCAAATCTCGGCCCTTAGACATTGCAGGCAAGCACCTTCACCATTAAGCCATATCTCCAGCCCGTGTTTTCAATCTTTTACTAAAATTTATGGGTGCAAAAAATTGATGAACATGGTTTTTTTTTTTTTGAAAAAAAAAAGAGTTAAAAGATGCAAGCATCTCTGAAACAATTGACCACTGACCATATTAACTGATTAAGGAAGGATATGTTGATGATTAATAATGTTTCCTGCACTGCTTTGGGGCTGCAGATAGAGTAGTGAGAATAGGAGTCACATATATGCCTTACTGCATCTTCCTATTACTACCATGAGCCTTGTGTTTGCACACACACACGTATGTAAAAAGTGCACACATATACATTTTATTTGGTTCAGGGGAGTTGAACATGATCATAAAAAACACCTAGGAAGTTGTACCTATAGTGTGTTCAATTATTTTGAAAGCTATGTCATTGCCTGAAGCAAGGGAAGGAGATGAGGATTGTTAAGTGGGAGACAACAATTTTGAATAGAGGGGCAAGAGAAATTTATTCAGAATATTATGTAATTGAAAACTGCAAAGAAGCTATCTGGGAGAAGAGATTCAGATCCCATCAGTGTATTTCAAAAGCACATCTCTGCATGGTATGAAATCCATTATTTATGGCAGAGAGGGAATATTTTTTTTTTTTCTTTTTGAAGATGGGGACCTTATAACGTTGCCTCAGATTATTAGGGGGAAGTGATCCTAACAGACTGTTTTGGCTGGAAGAATACAATGCTGTACTGTAAGATCCCTTAAGAAGAACATTGGTGCCTTTTCCTATTGCTCACCTGCAAGTTTCCTTGGGATGGAGTCTCACTGAACCTGTAGTTGCTGCTTATTTGGTCAGACTTGCTGAGCCCTGAGCCCTGGTGAGTTCTGAGAACTGTGCCCCACCCCCCGCCCAACAGGACTGTGTGTAAAGACATTCACTGTCATGCTCACCTGCTTCTATGAGTGCTTGGGAGCCAAACTCAGTGTGAATCAGTTCCTGTCAGACCCTCATGCTGCACAGCAAGCGCTCTTACCTGCTAAGCCTTTTACATTGTTCTCAAAATTCACCTTGTCCTTTCAAACTTGTTGCCCCTTCTTTTGTTTCTTGATGCTTCACATTTTTGAAGTCTATACCATCCTCATTTTTTAAAAAAATAAAATTAAGAAAGGAAACACTTTGATAGATCTGTAATAATTTCCCGCTGAGTAATGACCAAGATAAGTTTTGCATGATTTCTCAAAAATTATAGCTATTCAAAAGTGCTCAAAGTGCTCTGGAACCGATAATAGATTCAAAGGTCCCACCCGGGCTGCTCTCTTGATTGGAAACCTCACTTGATTCGGGGGGGGGGGGGGGACAGACAGGCATGGGATCTGCGCAAAAAACAACTTGAAAGAAGCGAAGCCATGACAGGACATTTGCAAAGAAAAGGTCTGACATGGTTACGATCCAAGGTTTGCCCCACAAGACTCATAGAATGAAAGCCTATTGGAGTTGCAAGGGGCTGGGGTGAACTGTAATGCTAAAATTTAGCCTTGTCACACACATGGGGTGGGGGGCGTGAATGGCAAGCAAAGTTATGCTAAAGGGGAAGGTCAAAGTGTGGACATAACCAAGAAAGCGGAAAATAGGAGAAAAGGTTGAATAAGATGAGCTGTGACAGAAAAGGCCTGGACTGAGAGGATCTTAGAGTAGAGCACATGCAGCAGGCTCCATTGAGGAAGAAAGGACTGCCAACAGGGAGAAGGCGATGCGCTGTGTTACTGTCATCCTCCTAGCCTCACGGGAATTCCTTTGCGCTTCCTTCCTTTTCCAAGTACCGCTATCTACTGTTCCCTCTCTTGCAAGCACCACTCAGCTGCCCAGGCACGAGACTCAAGCTATTCTCAATTAATCCTTTCCCTTGTTCCCACATTTCTTTTTAATAATTGCCCATCTGTGGCATTTTTGACACATTTCTTATTGATGCCCCACCTTGCAAGGTTGCAGCCTTTCCTAGAGCCAGTCTGATTTCTATCTGGTCAGCATCATTTTTTAAGCCCATATTATATCATGCCCTGTTAATCTGAACATGATGGACTGGTTTAATTTATAAAGTCTGTCAGAGGACAGCTACCTGTGTGTTTCAGATTGAAACCCAGACTTCAACTGTGAAATAACTCATATATATATATATATATATATATATATATATATATATATATTATTGTTCTCTTGCTGTCCCTTTAAAAACTTTTTCTATTCCCATTCCACACAATGAAAACTCCATCCTTGTTAAGCATTTTTTTTTTTTTTTTTACTTCTAAGAATAGCCAGTCCTAAGCCAGGGACTCTTCCCCTTCAAAGCTCAATTCAAAAGCCATCTCTGGTCTGGAGAGATGGCTCAGTGGGTAAGAGCACTTGCTGTGCAAGCCTGACAGCTTGAGTTTGGATCCCCAGAAGCCAAGTAAAAGCGGAATACAATAACATGTGTCTATATCCTAGCCTCTTACAGCAAGATGAAAGGAGGAGACAGGTGGATTCTGGGAGCTCCTCGGCCTCTAGCATGGCAAACACAGTGGCTAACAACACACAGACCCTGCCTCAGACAAGGTGGAAAGTGAAGATGGACATGCGGACTCGCCTTCTGACCTCCACACACCTGCTCTCAGACACGCGAACACACAGGATCAAGAGCTTTCAGGTGCTTTTCTGAACATAAGTGGTAGATAGGAATCTACTTATTTAGATAAAGGGCCCAGGACTGCTTCAGAGGACTTTCTATGAATCTTTGCTCCAAAGAGGGAGCCGTGATGTTTATTTTTGTTTTTCTAGGCCCTAGAACAAGTTCTGGAACACAGTAAATGTAAATTTATGTTTGTTTAGTGAATAAATAAATGCATGTCAGACAACTGTGCAGGTGGAGAAGAGTTAAATGAAAAGATGAATTAGTCTCTTCAAAGAGCTGACAATTAATCATGCTTGCATATGGGTTTCCCTAACAGTTTATAAGATAAGCTCCTCAACTTAGAATGATCTCAAGTTATGATCTGCATATCCCCATGCTTTGCTTGAACTTAAATTTTAAGAAGGTTGTGTATTTCTGAGTTGGATTTGAGCTCATTTCATGCAATATAATTAAATTTAAACCATCCAACCCTCCTTTCAATTAAGCTAAAGGAACAATGATTTACAGGAACTATAAATACATTAAAAATGTCAGAATTGCTTTATTTATAGAGCAACATAAAAATGTAATTCAGGTACTTAAAAAAACCTGACACCGACTAAGAGGAGATGAGCCACAGGGGATTACCCAGTGATCGAAGACTTCGCCTGGCAGTATCTTGAACCGTAGTTTCAAATCCAGGCTAGGTCAAGACAACCTGTCATTCTCCAGAGACACAGCACTGCCTATCTCAGAGCAAACTGCGTGTGTGTTTTTTCATATTGCTTGAGGACTCTATGTACTTAAAAGGCTTCTTGGAATTTTCTTATAAATGATAATGCCGCCCCTAATAAGCTTAGCCAAATTCAGAGAGCTCCTTGATTTACAACTGTCAGCTCTGGATAATGCCCTTGGGTTGTTAGCCATTCTATAAAAATTAAATTCAGAAAACAGTTCAGAACTTGAGTTTGCCAGAAAGTTACCTCACGTGCCACTTTCTTCCCCTCATGTAGTGTCCCATAATGAAATGAACTTGTAATTATTATTAACAGATTTTGTATGCATAATAATAACCAATTGCTTACAATTACTAATGAAAAAAAATGCTTGTCTTCTCAAGTACATGGGGGAAAGTGACCTGATAATAGTCTCACTTTTATGCTGCAAACTCATTTCCCCCCCACAATCTACAAATGACAATACAAATGGAATGGGAGACATCTGCGTAACTTTAAAATTTTGTGATTGATAAGGTATTATCTTGTCACTTGAAGACACTGACATGACAAGTATTTACGACCCAAGGAGGTTTCTAGTTATAAAGAAATAGAGTTCAGTCTGCTAAAGGACTTTCAGGATGCCTAACATCATTCACTTCAGAGCAAGAGAATTAGTGCTTCAGAGCAAGCCACATTCTGAACAGCTGTCAAACACAAGACACCCTCCTCTCACACACCAGCAAACCTCATTGTCGCTCACTCTCTGCTCCCTTCTCTCTTTCTCTCAGACATACACACCACCCATGCTTACATTTAGACATGTACGCCTGAAACTTCACTATGAGAAGAGTTGATGAATAGGTATAGGGCAGGATATTAGATCTCAAGAAACCAGAAACAAAACAACAACAATGAAAAAGTTAAACAATGGTTGGTCTGATTCATGAGTGTCTACCATTCAAGATGACGAAGGTCTACCCCTGATCTGGAAGGAGCTGGAAGCCACACAAGACAATACCATACTTAACGCGATGCCAGATAGCATGTGGCCTTAGAGGAGAGGTGGAAAACCTCAAAGAAGGCAGTGTCAATGGAAAGATAGCATTTTAGGCCAGAAGGCTGCTTGAAATCAATCTGAAAGAGGTTTCCTGAGGTTTTGCAAAGGAATAACAGTGCAGGCGGGACTTTGGAAAACCGTAATGTCTTAAAACCAAAGACATGCACATTCTTTCCTCAAGCGCTGAAACTCGTTTCTGAAGGTGGCTTTGCAAGGTGAAATCTGAGCGCCCCATGACATTCCAGGAAGGTCATGCACACACACACCAAGCCTGTGCCCTCTCGAGCTGTTATAGGCAGGGGGCTGCTCAGTCAAATCACTCTGCTTTCCTCAGACAGCCTAACACCCGAACCCCAGCTAACACGCGCTCACAGAAGGAAATATTTTAGGAAAAGCGAGCGTGGCAGAGAAGGTAGATCTGAGGAAGGATGAGGAAAGATTACAGATGTGTGACACACCTACTCGCTATGTCAGGGGCACCAGCCCATGAACTCGGCTACAATCCTTACATCATTGTTTTTTTCTTGTTTTTTTTTTTTTTTTTCAAAAAACAATTTAGAATTATCTCCTCCCCACTAGGTTACTTTCCATCTTCCTTTGTATGCAATGGACATGAACAGCACTTTGAACATGCCAGAGTGGCTTGATTCCAGTGAGGTAATTGGAATAATGGGCCTCCAGAGATATCCACAGTGCAGTCCTTGGACCTTGTGAATGTTATTTTAAACTACACAGAGACTTTGGAGGTATGACTTAGTAAGGACGCACGTGAAATAAGATTATCCTAGTGTCACCAGGATTGCACGGGTGGGCCTCCATAAGCAACGGAAGAGGAAGGTCAAGGGGATAGAGGAGGCATGGTGACAACTGAAGTACAGATCAGAGTTACATGGGGCTAGGGGCCAACGCTGGCCGGAAGCTGCCAGAAGTTGGAAAAGCAAAGAAACCGATTTACAGGACAGCCTTTAGGAGAAACTACTTCTGCTGACTGATTTTAAACTTTGGACCTGAAATGTAAGATTATAAATTTCGACTATTTGAAGCTACAGTGTTTATGGCAATTTGTTACAGTATTAATGAAATCCTCACGTACTGAGTGAGTGTCTTTGAGAGTATTCTATCACGGAAGCATCACATTTTGACCATTTTCTTCAAACTCTCATTTGTCTTGTGATGAGCATCTTTTATGCTTGACTTCTGATTATCAGGCACCTGCCTGTGACAAGTTGACCATTCAAAGAGAACAGACAGAAGTGTGTAATAATCAAAACGTACATGTGTACAGACTACAGAATAAGACTTGAGGGTGGAAAAGGAAAACCACACTTAGGTAGAGGACTCTACACATCTTTGAATGGAAATTTGAAAGGCATTTTGCTGGTTGCCAAGTAAAGAAAGAGAGGTACATCCTAGACAGGGGAGAGATGTCAAGAAACATTGGGATGGTGAATCAGTCGGATATGCTCACAAGTGAGTGCTTCAAACAAGTTTGTCTGTGGAGAGAGGTGAGGCTGAAGGCTTAGGTCTAGAAGACAGGATTTGGACTTTATACTGTGAATGACGGAGAAAACTACAATGTATATTTGAAGAAAATGTCTAGATAGAAATTTGAAATCAAGGAATCACTATCAAAAGCCAAAGCAATATCCCAATAGACCAAGCCAAAAGTAAGTCAAGGATATCTCAAGACACAGCATAAAATACGGAGGGGAAGGTGTCAAAAAAAAGGAAGGTGGTACAAGTCAAGTGGAACTGACGGCCTTTTTGCTAGAATCATAAGAGATAGGGAGGTACTTGGATAAATCTGAGCTGAAGGTTGGAGTGTTGTTTACCACAAAGGAACTACTGGAGGAGACCCAGGGTCATGAACACAGTCTTCATTCACATGGGGAACTTTCTGTTTCTCATACATTTTGTGATTCTCTGTATTTCAAGAAATTACATTTACATGTCATGCAGAGGAGAGCAGGGACTATAAATTCTCTATCTTTAGCATTGTTCTTAAATACAATGATGCTGAGCACGTGATGAATTTTTGTTGCATTGGAAGAATATTGTACTCAGCAAGAAAGATGTGTATTTTGATTTCAGTTCAGATGTGGTTCTAGGGGTTTAAAATTACCCTGAAGGTCATTCAGCATAACTCTAGGCAAAGACATATCTCTTACAAATGGATTAAAGAACTATTGATGTTAGAATTTTTCTTCAAGCATTATGTATTGTCTTCAATAACAAAGAAAACAAATAAGTCCCCTTGTGTTCTGTATTTTTTTATTTTAATCATAACAACCGAACAGTGTAAAATTTCAATATCATTATCGATAATCTAAGAAACTGGGCAAGTATTTCTGAGCACCTTCTGTGTGTGCAGAGTTTCCCTATACAGAGGTGAAGGATTCTCTTTCCTAGTCTGTTAAAAAACAATTCAGGGCTAGGAAAATAGTTCAGTAGGTCAGTGCTTCCCAAGCATGTGTAAGGTTTGGTCCCAAGTGCTGCAAGGCAAAAGCAAACATGATTGATTAAAATTCTTTAAAGTTGATCAAATCCTTTGCCATTAGAGTAAAAGACTAAATGTTAAGAAATTGAAAAGAAGATGGTGACCACCTAACTGCGCTGCACCTGCACGTGAAAGAAAGGCAAGGCATTAAGGGTTCACTGGGTTTTTAAAGGAGAGAAATCTCTAATAGATCACCAGTGGGAGGGCACAGCGGGCAAAAAAAAAAAGGAATCACTGATTCCCTCTCTCGCATGTAGCCCACCAGTCCCCAATACCCCCAAGCAGAAGCCGTAGCCATAGTCCCAGCCTCAGGATACTCCCGCACTTACTGTAGGAAAGGGGATCCAGGCCAACCTAGTTCCACTTGCAACATTGTGCAGGGGTGACCACCCTGCTACACCCACCCGTGCGTGACCTCACCCACTGGCCTGCTAGAGCTCAGGCTCGATCCTTCCATCTGCCCACCACACATGCACCGCTCATCCGCCCATGCGAGCAGAGCCTGTTCTGAACGTGTGCCTGCTTACTGCTCCAGCTGCCTGCCTGTCAACACGTCAGCTCAGGCCCATTCCACCTGCCCATGTGAGCTCAGGCTCACTCTGCCTGTCCACCCATGCCAGCTCAGGCCCAGTTCCTCATCTGCCACACCGGCCACCACGTACGAGCTCAGGTTGCTTTGGCTTCCCACCATGCAAGCTCAGGCTGATCCACCCACCCACGTGTTAGCTCAGGATCACTCTGCCATCTGCTTGTCCACCTGCTACCTCAGGCCAGCTCCCCCAAGGGGCACCACTTCCCATGCCCATGAGACCACAGTCCTACTCTCCCTGCCCATACACTGTGATGGGCAGACCACAGCACAAAACAAATAACATGAAAAATCAAATGCAAGTAAATCCAGTAAGATCACACAGTGCCACAATGAACTTCTCTAATCAAAACATAGAAGAGACATTAGGATCACAATACCAAAATGAAGCTATGAGCAATGCAACCCTGACCAAGCTACTGGTAGAACTTGTAGAAAAGCAACAAAGGACTGATACTCACGTGGATGCTACCATCACTAGACTAGAACTAATAGATAAGAAAATGGAAGTAGTTCAAAACCAGTTAAGAGATATGAAAGAGAGTGAAAAAAAAACAAAAACAAAAACAAAAAAGAAAAAAACAGGACCTCAGCTGGCAATGCTAAATGAAGACATAAAGAAATGCAAGTATGACTTCCAAGAAGCATCAAGAAAGTCAGAAAATTATGTGAAAAGGGAGCTTTACAGAGGGATGGAAACTATACATAGAAAAGTAGTAGAAATTGCAAACCTAATTGAACAAGACCAAAACTCTTTAGAAGCCCTCAAGAACAGAGTGAGCCATGTGGAGGATAGAAACTCTGATCTGGAAGACAAGACAGAAGAAACCATTTGAGAGTTCAAAAGTTCTAATAAGTTCAAAAATTTCCATGAACAAAACATGAGTGAATTGTGGGAAACCCTTAAACATCCGACCATCCAGATCCTGGGAATACCAGAAGGGGAAGAAATTCAGACCAAAGACATGGAGAACTTATTTAACAAAATAATCGAAGAAAACTTTCCCACCCTCTCAAAAAAAAGGGCTATCAAGATACAAGAAGCTAACAGAACTCCAAACAGATTGGACCAAAGGAGAAATTCTCCAAGACATATTGTCATTAAGACTCTAAACATTAACACCAAAAATCCTAAAAGCAGCTAGGGAATAACAACACATCACTTTTAAAGGTAACCCTATCAGAATTACTTCAGACTTCTCAATGGAAACTCTGAAATACAGAAGGGCCTGGAATGGAACACTGCAAAATCTAAGAACTCTATGGCTTCCAACACAAACTACTTTACCCAGCAAAAGTATCCCTCATAATAGATGGTGAAAGAAAAACTTTCTGTGACAAAACTCAGCTTTACAATTATATGAATACAAAACCAAACCTACAGAGAGTATTTCAGGAAATTCTCCACACAAAAGAATCAAATAATCAACCACAAATGCCTACAAGAAGCAGATCATAATAACCAAACACAGAGAAGGCACAAAATCTTCAAAGTCCATGAAAACACTGAACCACTTATACCAACACAATATGGCAGGGATCAAATCAAACCTCACAGTCATTACCATAGATATTAGTGGCCTTAGTTCATTCATCAAGAGACCCCAGGTAACAGGATGGATCAGAAAATTAGACCCCTCAATCTGTTGTCTTCAATAAACCCACCTAACCACTAAAGACAGGCATCTCCTCAGGGTGAAAGGGTGGAAAACAGTATTCCAAGAAAATGAGAATAAGAAACAAGCAGGTGTAGCTATATTAATATTGGATAAAACAGACTTCAAACCAAAAATAATCAAAAAAGACAAAAAAAAGGCCACTTCCTACTTATCAAGGGAACAATCCATCACGAGGGTATCACATTCATATATCTTTATGCACCAAACACAGGGGCACAACAGTTCATAAAACAAAACCTACTTGACAATAAAACAGAAATAACCACCAACACCATCATAGTTGGGGCTTCAATATACCATTATCAGTAACAGACAGATCATCCAAACAGGAACTCAACAGGGAAGTAAGTGAGCTCAACAAAACCATAGATCACTTAGACCTAATGGACATCTACAGAACTTTCCATCCCTAATCTACAGACTACACATTGTTCTCAGCAGCCCATGGACATTCTCTAAAATAGATCATATACTGGGTCACAAAGCCTGTCTCCATATATTTAGGAAGATTGACATAATTCCCTGCATGATATCAGATCACAATGTTATATAGGTAGAAATTAACAACAAAAGACCCACCAAGAATCCCATCGGCTACTGGAAACTGAACAACACACTTTTAAACAATAAATGGATAGTGGACAAAATAAAAAAAAATGAATGACAATGAGAACACAGGAAAATAAACACCTCTGGAGGCATCATCATACCTGATCTAAAGCTATATTACAAAGCTATAGTAATAAAAAAAAAAAAGCATAGTACTGGCATAAAAAGGAGTATAGACCAATGGAATAGAATTGAGGACCCGGACTTTGGGTCAAGCAACTACAGCTACTTGATATTTGACAAACACCTTAACAATATATGCTAGAAAAAAGACAGCATCTTCAATAAATGGTGCTGGACAAACTGGATAACCATATACAGGAAATTGAAACTTGATCCACACATCTCTCCATGCACAACACTCATGTCCAAATGGATCAAAGACCTCAAGATAAGACTGGAAACTCAGCTACTACTGGAAGAAAATATAGGAGGAACTCTCCATGATATAGGAATGGAAAAAGACTTCCTGAACAAAACCCCAGTAGCACAGGATCTTAAACAATCACTCAACCAATGGGATCACATGAAGCTGAAGAGTTTCTTCACAGAAAAACATGCAATAAGCAAAGCTAATAGATTTCCCACAGGATGGGAGAAAATTTTTGCTGAATATCCTACTGACAGAGGCCTAATCTCTAGAATCTACAAAGAACTCAAAAACCTAAACAATAAAAAGTCAAACAACCCACTCACAAAATGGGGCAAAGAGCTGGACAGGCAGTTTACAGAGGAAGAAATACAAATGGCAAACACGCACTTAAGAAAATGTTCATCATCCTTAATTAGGGAAATGCAAATTAAAACAACTATGAGATTCCACCAGTACCCCAGTAAGGATAGAAAACATCAAAAAATCAAATGAAAATAAATGCTCGTGAGGATGTGGAGAAATAGGGACCCTCATCCACTGTTTGTGGGAATGTAAGATGGTACAACCACTTTGGAAGGCAATATGGAGACTCCTAAAACAGCTGACTATAGAGTTACCAACAGATCCAGTTATTCCCTTACTGGGCATGTACCCTAAAACCTTCAAGCCTCAGTCCAGAGAGATTTGCTCAACTATGTTTATAGTGGCTCAATTCATAATAGCTAAGAGCTGGAATCAATCCAGATGTCCATCACTAGAAGAATGGATAAATGAGATATGGTATATCTACACAATCGAATTCTACACAGCAGTAAGAAAAAAATGACACAATGAAATTTGAGGAACAATGGTTGAACCTGGAACAGGTCATTGTCAGTAAAATCAATCAATCACAGAAAGATAATCATCACATAGTCTCACTCATCTACAGCACCTAAGCTGAATCTACACAAGATGCCGACATACCCAACAATCATCTCGAGGACCGGACAATAGGGTGGGTGGGGAGGGAGCGGAGGGCAAGTGAATGGCTGGAGGACACAAATCTGGACCCAAATGGCAATGGTGCCATAAAATTCTACATCTTAAAAGGCAGACCAAATGGATGAACCTCCACCAGGCCCTTAGAGGGAACACCTGAATCACAAGGCACTGGAGAGGGTACAATGAAGATTGACCTTAATCTTTTACAGCTTCTCTCTCTCTCTCTCTCTCTTCTCTCTAATTCTTGTATATTAGTTATCTTTTTCTTCCTTCTTTTAGTGGGCACTGACCTCTAACTCCCAGTACCAGCAGCTGGCTACCACCCACAATGAGCTTTTGATCAGAGAGACCTACAAGGTTTCCTAAAAGAATGACAGATTTCTGTCAGAGTATTTTATGATCCACCAAAGGTTAGTAGTAAGACCCTACTGCTGAAGACACAATATGTGGTTGACACATAACATGGAGTGACATGGCTGGAAGCCGGAAGAGAATCAGTACCCAGATAGTCAGGGCATCTAGTGCCAGAAGGTGCTACATGAGCAACTGGGGGAAAATGACCACTATCTGTCAAAGCAACGCACGGTCTAACCTACTGAGCAGCAAATAACCTGTCTTGATGCTCACACAAGTGCAATTATGGTGCACAGCCATGGTGGGAAACCAACTGCTCTTGATTTGGCTAACTGATCCTCTCAGTGGAACATAACCCATAGCTGGAGCTGGGAAAGAAGTCAGAACCATGTCTAAAAATGAGCCTGCTCTCCATTATCAAGATACCAACAATTGTGGGCTACAAGAGGGCCTAGACCTATCAAATTCTCTCTAAAAAAATAAGAGTTATCCCATTTATCTGGGCTAACTTTACTCTCCCTAGGAGAATCTGCTTCTCTTTTTCAGATAGATACAGATCCCAAGGAGAGAACCACCTCATCATACCTCAAAAGGGCCCCAGGTGAAACTAAGAATAATTGGTGAAACAAGCAAGGGTGCTGTTTTCTTGGTGAACCAGGTACCAGCACAAGGGTGAAGGAGATTGACACAGAGAACAATCAACTCCTACCAAATCAGATATCCAGAGACATAGAGGTTCCCAAGACCTCATCACTGAAGCAGATCTAAAATGAATCCAACATGGATCAGGGAAATTTTTCAGAAGAGGGTGTGGAAAAATAGTCAGAGCCACACGTAGGGTCATGATACACAGAGACATTTCCTCCTACCCATAACTAAGGGCTAACTCCACAATGCATGTCCCATATACCTCAACAAGGAGGGGCCAGGGGGAGGGGGGAGGACAGGGAGGAGGCTAACAATGGTACCAACTTGACTGCATTCACTGAGTACAAAACTAATTAATAAAAAAATAATAATAAAAAGAAATTTAATTACGGACTTCACAGCTAATTTAGTCATAGTGATAGGGCAAAATGAAAGAAAAATTATTATAGAGTTGAACCTATTCAGCCAACATGAAATTTCTTTGTTTTGATCTGAATCATGCACTGTTATAATTGGCCCATTATGTACATTATTTTGACTCTATAGTCAAATGCAGAGGAAAAAAATAATTTCCCCTACTGAATTATCAAATATATGTGAGACCTTCAAACAAGCCCTTGTAACCAAATACTGCAACTAATCTACTAGAAAGACTTTTACACCACAGCAGCCTCCTTGGGGGCTGAGGCGGGTTTGAGTCTTAATTATGTAGTAACATGGAGAACAAACCGGCACTGTGGCACTTGGTAACAGCTGGTGAGTATTTTCTGGATGCTTGCATGGTATTTTCTTGGCATATGCAAGAGCAAACAATAGGTGAGACTATAGGGGTTTATTATTAACCCAGGGAAGCTGGCAAAGAAAATGGTGGTATTTCCATTGACTATCATTTCCAGGGTTTAATCTTGTGGCCAGGTTCGTAATTGCTTCCCTATTTCCTTGAGGATGAAGAACTCAGAGAATAAATGATTCTTGTTTTGATTAACATGGAATGAATTTTAGCATTTAAAAAAATTGGACCTGTTAATCCTGGCATGCATTACTCTAAACCCCAAGAAAATAAAAGAAACATTCATTTAATTTCTAACTTGCAAAACTAAAATTGTATGCTAACCACAGAGTATCCAGTAGCCTATGTACTCTGCACCCCCAGAGGTTGTTAGCCTGACATCACGATGGTGTTTTGCTAGCTCAATACAAATCCTCTGCAGCATTATGCAGTTTCTTACAAACAGGCAGCTTGATCCACAGCTGAGATGTCAGATCAGAATCCTGTGTGAAGACATACAGAAACAAAAGGGCAGGTGGAGACAAAGGGGCAGTCGCTGGCAAGGCAGAACAGTCCGAAAGAAAGCAGCAGTAGTGCCAGCAGCCAGGGGCAGTGCCAGTGAGTCACCTGGGGACTTGTCAGAAGAAGGTTCTGATTCAGTAGATGTGGATGGAGCTGAGGATCCTGCATTGCTAAGGGCATGCTTTCTATCCAAGACAGCAAGTCGTCCACATTACTGGGAGAACAAGAATAGCTCGTTTCTGTATTTAGGAAAGCTCTCACCACCACCATGTCCCCTGTGTGGAATTTAAGAATAGTAATTTTTTTGTTGTTGTTTATTTATTTGTAAGCAGACAGAGAGGAGAGACAGACAGAGAGACTGAGATTGTCAGGAACTCCAGTTACTATAAACTAGAGATGCATGTGCCACTTTGTGCATCTGGCTTTATGAGGGTACTGGGGAATCGAGGCTGGGTGTTCAGGCTTTGCATGGAAGTATCTTAACCATAGAGCTATCTCTCTAGCTCCCTGTATGACATTTTTGCTCTGATTTTCCTTCATGTATTCTCATGGCATACAGCTTAGTATCTGTCTGGTAGTGTTTTCTTTGCTCTTTTCAGTTCCTATACCATGGTCTACCATGTAACATAATGAACTAGTTTTGAGAGAAAAAATAACTATATACCCTGAAATCACCCATTCTTTTTAAAACTATTTTTATTAATTTATTTTCAGAGAAACAGAGGTAGATAGAGACAGAGGAAGGGACAGAGGGAGGGAGGGAAGGAGGGACAGAGGGAGTGATTGAGAACAAACATTGGCACACCAGGGCCTTTTGCCACTGCAAACAAACTCCAGGTGCATGCATCACTTTATGCATATGGATTTATGTGGATGCTGGAGAACTGAACCTGAGCATTTAGAAGCAAGTACCTTTAACCACTGATCCATGCCCCCAACCCAGCATACATTCTTTTAACACTAATTCCTAGTATGACTGAAGAAGCGGCATGCCATCTTTTTGCTACCATGAGCAGTGAAAAACACCTTGCATGATAGCTTAGGATAGTTAAAATAGATATCTATTTGCCCTCTAGAAACAAGACTACATGATATGTCAGAATTCTAAAATATGCAAGATAGCAAAGAGAAAAACAAACATCAAATCTCCAGACTTCTAGTTCTTTTTGTTTCTGGTTTTGACTTTACAAGGTATGGTCTTGCGTTAGCCAATGCTGACCTGGAATTCACTAGTTAGTCTCAGGGTAGCCTAGAATTGATGGTGATCCTCCCACCTCTGCCTCCCAAGTGCTGGGATCAAAGGTGTGCACTACCGTGCCTGGCTCAGACTTCCAGTTCTTGAGAAATGGGAGATAGGACTCCGATTATGAAACATATATTTTTTTAACTTTTGAAAAATATCCTTCATGTTTCAACTCCCTCATGTGAAAGATGGGCTTGGACCAGAAGGTCTAGTGTAGGTGGGAATTCGAGTCTGTCTGTGCTACTGTCTAAATATTTCTTCAGCAGAGGAAGAAACACTTCCTATAAACTTTATGCATAAAATCCAGACTCTCTTGCCAGTTAGAGAGACAGACAAAAACTAAGGAAGAGGGCAAAAGAGGAGGAAGAGAAGTCATTGTGGGACACCTGACCTTGCTCTTCCAGTAAGAGGTACTCTTCCTGTTGAAAGAAAATCATCCCAGTAAGCTCTTTCCCTTCAACTACCTCTGTCAGAAACACAATAATAATAATAATAATAATAATAAAGGAATTATTAAAACTCACTTATCACACAGAATGTAGAGATGATATTCAGTCTGCCAGTTTTATAAAGTAGTGGTCTGAATATTCGACTTAGTTTTTGAGAGCTTGCCTTTCCTTCTATGAAGATCATAATGGCTGACCTGGCTTAAACTATGTTCACAAAATAGAAGGTGAGATGCATTCCCTAGAGTCAGTGTCATGTCATTCACTGTGACAAGGGTGGCACTAACACCAGCAGTTTTGTGTTTATGACTCATGTCAGTGAAATGGAAATCCTACCTGTGAGCACACTCATAGATCTTCAGTACATATTCAGACGATTGAGTTCATAGACAAAATTCCATCACCAACATCAATACATCCACCACCTATCCATCCTTTTCAATTTAGAGATACAAGCTTTACTGAAAAGCAGGTTTCTTTAACTTGGTCAGAAGTAGTTTGTTAATATGCATGAGTCCAATTTTTAGCAACTCACTGGAAAGTAAGTGAGTGTAAGTGTATAAGACACTCCACGTGGTCAGCAGTAGTGTTAGACTGAAGAAGCTCATGCAAATGAGGTAATTTCAAAATAGTCAAAATATGTAATTAAATATTTTATTTAATATAATCAAATATTGTATTACAGAGTCCATTACAGGGACCAAAGGATCAACAGATCACAGTGTTTCATGCAATGTGGGGATTGGGCTTAATCTTTCATTGGTGTAATGGGAATGACAGAAATATATCAAGAATTATATAAAGTGTGAACCAGAAGAAAAAGTAAATCTCGCTCTCCAAGTAATACAGTATTTTTTATTACTATAGTTAATTAGCAGCATTATGAAATTTTATTTCATGAAATGAGAGGATTTATACAGTTCATGAGAAAAGCATGGCTTAGAGAAAAGAGAGGGCAGCTGTGTAGGAAAGAGAACTGGTACCAGAGAAAGCAGAGTGGGAAATGAACACTGGGTACCAGAAGAAACAGGAGGAAAACGAGACCACGATTTTTAAGTAAGTCATTTAGGTGGAAGGCGCTCAGTCGCGTGCACGAAGGCAGCAAGTTCTCAGATACTCACCATGGGCCTCTGCTGTTTCCCTGCCTTCACATTATCAGGTGTTCTCATCACACACCCCTGGTTCTCAACCTTCCACAAGATGACAGAAAGCAAAACAAAATAAAGCAAGGCAGGAGAAAGAGCACAATGAAAAGAAAGATTTCCCGACTTAGTCCTTTGATATGAAGGAAAACAGGGGAGGAGCACTGGGGAGAAAGAGATTAGAAAATGGATTAAATCTTCACCTCGCCTCAGGTAGGGTGTTTTTGCACATTACTAAGCTTTCTCTCAAGCCAGAGAATATAGTTTTCCCATGGCCACAAGCAAGGTAGGCTGGATAATAAGGATACTAAGGGATGGCAATGTTGGATGTAAAAAATACAAAGTCAAAGGAGTGAGAGAAAATACAGGAGCCAAAAAAAAAGTAATAAAAGAAAAGAAAAGAAGAACAAGGGCTGGAGAGATGGCTTAGTGGTTAAGACACTTGCCTGCAAAGCTCATGGATCCAGGTTTGATTCCCCAGAACCCATGTAATCCAGATGCACAAGGGGGGTGCATTCATCTGGAGTTCGTTTGCAGTGGCTGGAGGTCCGGGTACACCCATTCTCTCTCTCCCTGCCTATTTATTTCTCTCAAATAAATAAATAAAAATAAAAAAAAAATTTTAAAAAGAATAGCAAGATCCAGAGAAAGATAACAGAAAGGGGAGGGGACTGAAGAGATGGCTTTTCAGTTAAAGCCCTTTGCCTGCAAAGCCTAAGGACCCAGGTTCAGCTCCCAGGAACCCACACAAGTCAGATGGGTAAGATGACTCCTGCACACAAATGGCACATGCATCTGAAGTTCAATTGGCACACCAAAGCTCGCTCTATTTCTCTGTCTCCCTCGCTTTCTTTCTCTAATGTATAAAATAAATTTTTACAAATTAAAAAAAAAAAAGAAAGAAAGAAACGGAAGGTGAAGCCACCCATTTGTCAAACTAACGCATTAGGTTAAACATGTGTCCCAGGTTTCAAAGACTGAAAGGGCATTTAAAAAGACGACAAGCTTCCCAGTGATCTGAAGAGACTGTATAACATGCACGGCTGAATTGTGCATTGGGCTTAGTAAGGTCTTTAATTCATTAGGCTCCTACTATGTGCTAGACTCCTGTGAGGCTTCACATTCATTAAATCTGTACATATATTTGTTTTTGTCATCCTTGGAGGGCAGGGTTGTCAGAAAGTTTAAAGTCTCAGAAATTATTTTCCCCATCCTCCCCATAAAACTCACTTCTATAATCTGAAGCCAATGTGTAGCCGAGGAATGTAAAGTATAAAAGCACATTGCCGAGAAACATGTTACTCCAGGTTATTGAGGGAGGGTAAGAGCATCGAGAAAAGCCAGTAAGGACAGACAAAGAAGGACCAGTGTGGGAGGAGTGGAGGAGCTAGAGTGGAACCTTTTCTCTGGTAGATCACAAGATCGCCCAGATTATGAAAGAATGGGACAACCAGATTTAAGCACAAGTGTACAAGCATGTGAGTGCGCGCGCACACACACACACACTGGAAAATTTGTCATCTTGCTGTGTGGAACTACATGGCCTTGTAGTTCAACCTCAATCCGTTTTAGAAGCGAAGAAACCAAGGAATCACTGATTTATTCACTCTGTCAGTGGCAGACCTGCAAAACATGTCTGTCGACCTTCCCCAATATTGTCCCATGACTCTGTGATGTAATCTTAGGGAAGTGTCACCATATCAAACAGCTCTGTCTAATGCCTCTCGTAGTCAGTCCCACCTTGCTTGGATGAACATCCAAAGCAGACGCCGTTTCTCAGAGGAAGAGATCTATCTATTTCAAGGCCACAGATCCAGGGGAAGTTCTGTCAATGGTGGAAGAAGCCGGCCGCTTTTCACAGATCCAAGCAGAGGTTAAACCCCAAAGCAGCAAACACTAACCAGTAGCCAGTAGGACCTCCCCAGCTCAGACTCTCTCCACACCTTTAGGCTGGGATTGGATCTGCCCCCAACGGCACCTTAGGGCTGGAATCCAGGTTCCACCACAAGTGACGCTGCCTCCAGCCACGCAGCTGGAGACCCAAGTTGCAAGCTTAATGAAACACCCGAGGTTGACTCAGGCCATACATTTTCAGGCTAGCACAATCCCAAAGAAGCTGCACTTTTTGTTCAAATGAGACAGAGCTTAGGCAGCACGTTCAGAGGCATATGTCAAGGGCTATGTGAAATGCCCACATGATGCAGTGGAGGGACGTGGGCTTTTTAATAAAACAAGGGCAGGGCTGGAGAGATGGCTTAGTGGTTAAGGTGCTTGCCTGCAAAGCCAAAGGACCCTGGTTCAGTTCCCCAGGACCCATGCACAATGGGGTGCCTGTGTCTGGAGTTCATTTGCAGTGGTTGGAGGCCCTGCCGTGCCCATTCTCTCTTCTCTCTCTCTCTCTGCCTCTTTCTCTCTCTCCCTCAAATAAGTAAATAAAAATAAAAAATAAATTAAATAAAATAAATTAAATAAAACAAGGACAAAATGCATATATTCTGAAACTATCCATATTTCCTTTTATTTCCAACGCTCTTCTATTGTTTATACTTTGTATTGTTGGATTGTGAGAAACACATGAAATAACACCAAGATGGGAGAGAAGCAATGTTGATGCTCATCCATCCTCCCAGCTACCACCAGTTCATTTTCTTTGAGAAAAACAAAAAACAAAAAACAAAAAAGAGTGATTATCTTGCCAGTCTTACTGAATGTCTTCAAGATCTCACAGCAGCTTAATTCTGCTTAAAATCTTCTCTTTCTGAGCTGATGATCAAAAGAAACTGTAAGTTACTTTGTCTTAGTTAATCACCCACTCCCACCAACAATTCACGTAAGCAGGAAGTTAAGATTCAACACCTACTCAGCCTTGCAATTTGTGAAAACAGAAAAACACAAAACAAAAGGATTGTAAGTCAGCTCTCTGAGTGAAAGAAAACTCTGATCCACAAATAATGCATAGGGGGCTACTATGTGTCTCAAAAAACAGATTGTGTCTGTTGTGGAGACTGTGTAGTGCAAAATACTCGGGGACTTACCCATTTTGTTTTCTAAAACCTGCCATATTATGACTGGATACATAGGAGTAAATGATATTTTCTATTTAGAATAGCTGTTTTGAAATTTTACAAAGCCCTTTTCTTGACATTTTATATACAGAAAAGAGTCGCCTAATTTTAAGGCTTAGTTTAAGAAAAGTATTGTTGAAAAAAAGGAAAAGGAAAAATTTGAGCTTGCTTTTAATGCTAGAAACCACTGGTGACACTCATTTTATTCTTAGATCCATCTTCACTTTGGTAAGGCACTTTTTTTTTCCTGGTTCTTAGTTACCACAAAGAACATAGTACATAGGGGTTTCATAGGAACTTGTTGGATAAATCAATGAAGTTTCCAAGTTCGATGGCACTGTCTTCACTACTGGGATAGGGAAGTATAAGTTCAGAAAGATTAAATTGCCTGGTTATAATATTGAAGGTAACTAACGTAACTAAAATATAAATGAGAGCTGTCTTCTTATACTACCGGGACTCTCTATTCTGTCTCTGTTACCTGAGTGAGAAGGCTGTTGAGTTAAATACAGTTCATAAAGTCTTGGGGCCTAGACCTATAGAGACATGAAACTAATGTTAATTAGATTCTGCCTCATCTGCTATTACTAACTTAAGACTAATTGGAATATAACACAAGTACATTGTACAGACTGGGAACATAGAAGATCAAAGTCAATACCACATCCTGAGATAACTTAGGCATCCAAGGCAGGACAGGAGTGTGGAGACCTGGGTCAGTGGATAAAATACTTTCCATGCAAATGTGAGTACCAGAATTCAGATTTTTCAGCACCCATGTAAATGCTAGGTGGCTGTGCATACCTGCCATCCCAGCGACCAGGAGGCAGAGACGGGGCTAACTAGACTAGGCAAATCTGTGAGCTCTTTATTCAAGTAAGATTCCTTGCCTCAAAGAAGGTGGAGAATGAGCAAGGAAGAAACCTGATACCCACCTCTGCTCACCTGCATGTGCACTCACATATCCACAGACACACGATCAGATCATTCATGCATACACCACACAGCCACTTCCAATTAAAAAACATAAAACCCAAGGCAGGATCATTTCTTAGCTAAAGCTACTGGGTTTGAGCCTTGCTGTAGTCTGACAGTGTGCTGATGACCAGCCACTCAGCACTAATGCCCCTCAGTTTCTTCATAGATAAATGATGATGGGAAGATAAGAGTCAGTGAGGGCCACTCCATCTCATGTCCTGTAATTGCTTCACCTACATAACAACTTCCCTGTTAGGTAGCTGGAAGTTTTCAAGAATTAAGACTATCCATTTTGCTTTATTTTCTCCTCTTCAAAGAGCCCCATTCTGTATTTACAATTTACCTAAGGTTTGAGTGTGCTTTCCACTCAAGGGCATTACAAATTGAGGGAAAGAATGCAAGATACTTTGCCCATTTATTGGTGCATGGATAGATTGAATGGCCTTTGTTAGTGTCCATCTGTCCAATAAACATATTGTTCTGCATCTTTCCCCCTGGTTTATATTATTATTATTATCAGCATTAGAATTCTGGTCTGTTTGCCATTTGTATTATATGCTTCCTGAATCCAGGATTATTATGGGTGAGAACATAACAAAGTTGTACTGTGGTCACTGCTAATGAGCAGGTTGACAAAGAAATTGGAAAACTGAGCTAACACTTTTATGTGCGAAATTATGTGTTTTGACCTGGTTCTACAAGGGAGAAACAGACACGGTTGATAAGTAAAGTGGGTCAGGAATAAGGAAAGCAAGGCAGTAATGAGTGGGAACAGTCTGATCTCTTTGGTGCTCGCAATAAAGAGTGGTAGAGACTGTGGTCAAATGAAAACCGTGCATCCTGTTGTAAATGGAGCAGACTTTACTCAGTTTGGCCCCATTTGACATGTAGGCTTATAGGACTAGACAATATCTAAGTCTTGCTGTATTTTTGAAAAAATATGGGGGTTTGTATGTGTATGTGTATATATATATATATATATATATATATATATATATATATATATATATTATTCCAGTTTCCATGCTGTTTCAATTTCTATAAACAAACAAAACTCTATGTCCCAACTGAAATATATCTGTGGGCTGAATTTGGCTTGGGGATTACTAGTTTTAGATGTTCCTTAGGAATATCTGTTTCCTACAATGAGTGTCTTCTTCTTTTTTAAAAAAAAAATGTTTTTATTTATAGGCAAGGAGAGAGAGCGAGAGAGAATATGGGTGCATCAGGGCCTCCAACTGCTGCAAACAACCTGCAGACTACTTTGTGTATCTGGTATTACATGGGTTCTGGGGAAAAGAACCTAGGTTGTCAGGCTCTTTAGGAAAGCGCCTTAACTAACAGACTCCAGATTACTCCCAACTAAAGACTTAGGAAATTATCCTGCTAACCCTGCAAGTGGACATCAAAACATCAAGAAAAGTGGATAATTGGGGGCTGGAGGGATGGCTCAATGGTTAAGGCATTTGACTGCAAAGCCAAAGGACCCAGGTTTGATCCTGCAGGACCCAAGTTAGCCAGATGTACAAGGGGCGCATGTGTCTGGAGTTCATTCGCTGTGGCTGGAGGGCTTGGCGTGCCCATTCTCTCTCTCTCTCCCTCTCTTTCTCTGTCAAATAAATAAGTAAATAAAAATTAAAAAATTAAAAAATAAATGTGGATGGGGATTTATTTGACAAGGTTGCTATAGACAGTTCCACAATGCTGGGCTGAAATTCCAAAGAGACATAGTTTGTAGGAGGAACAGAATTTATTGCAGCTTACAGATCCAAGGAGAAGTTCCATCAAAGGCAGAATAAGCTGGCTCCCAATTGAAAATCCAAACAGAGAGAGAAACCATCACCAGCCAGCAAACCCAAGAAGCAGCAAACATAAAGAGGCAGCATATAGGACTTCCAGAGCTCACAGTGCTCTGCACAGCTTCGGGCTGGAATTCTAGTCTGCTCCCAATCACACCTTTGGGTTGGACTCCAAGACCTGACCCCAGTGACACCTCCTCCAGCCATGGATCTGGAGACCCAAGTTACCAGCTTCAATAAAATACCTAAGACTCTGGGGGACCTACATTCAAGGTACCACAAAGGTTTGTATCCATAGACCATGCCCAAGCAGACTAAATTCTTGGGTAAATTTCTCTCAAATAATGAACTGTTACATGTAAATTAGATTTCATATAGATTTCAAAATTTAAAAGTTTTTCAAAGTGGTTAGTCATATAACTTCTGGGGTACTATTTCCACAAGTGTGAATTGAAGGAAGAACTCCCTTGAATGATTTGCTTCCAGGGGTGATCATTTGAAGGGTTTCTGCTTAAAGAAAAGTGTCTGCCACCAAAGGCTCCTGATACACCAGTAACAAATGTACAGAACAAGGAGTGACATGCAGAGAAGGGAGTGAAAATGATAGGAGAGGTGAATGGGATAATCTTTTCCATAAACCAAACGTCATAAAGAGAAATTGCTAGAAAAGCAATGATAAACATATACTCAGATTACTACCACAGAAAAGAGAATACCATCTAGGGCTAGAATAACTTTCTGTTTCTCACTTTTTACTAAAGTTTTAAAAATCCTAAATATGAGATTTAACATGAAAGAAAAATCTACGTAAAGCATTACTTTTTATGCACTGCAAGATATTTTCTCATTCTCTCCTTTGAAGCATATTAGAAAAAAATGACATGTTTGCACAGTAAAATCTTTACCAACTTCATTATTATAGGAATGAAGCAAGCACTGAGGAGGAAAGAAGTAGAAAGATAAATTGTTGGCTAGACAGATGGCTTAGTGGTTAAGGTGCTTGCCTGCAATGCCTAATGACCCAGATTCAATTCCCTAGTGCCCATGTAGTGACACATGCATCTGGAGTTCATTTGCAGAGGATAGAGGCCCTGGTGCACCCATTCTCTCTATCAGCCTGTCTCTCTTCTATCTCTCTCTGCTTGCAAATTTTTTTTTAAAAGCTGATTACCTTTACTATACAATGAATGGTTAAGAAAGACACTGCATGTTTTTTCTCTGTATCTCTTACTGCAGTGTAGTGTTAGCCCCTTCCCTCCCCCCCCCCCCAGAGATTTTCAAGTACTTTGGGGGTAAGGAGAGCATGGACAAGACTCAATTTCCATGCTCAAAGGTGCTTCCTGAGGTCACCTGACAAAAAGCTCTATCTTTGTTCTTACGAACCCCATCATGCCACTTTGTTAATTGCGTGTATAAATCTGGACCAAAGCATATTTTAGGATAAAGATATCAAAGAGAATATATGAATTCAGAATTAACACAGCATTCAGACTAACCTTATATCTAAGAATTACCATTGGCATACGTGTGGGTAGGGTGTAAATGAACAGAACAACCGGAATATTCTTGATGTTAGGAAATAAGGGCCTATATATATTTTTTTCTTGTGGTAGTTTTAACACTAGAAACCACATGTATTGTGGAGAACAGCACTCTCATCCTGTGTCTTACAATACAAAGTAACACATAGGGTATCTCAACTAAGATTGTCAACATTTTATTGACTGAGCTCCTGTTGGGCTCCATAATAGCAGTACATTGAAGGATGATTTCTCCTTTCAGGAACTAAGGGATATGATTGTTATTTGGGTAATCCTGGCTTTCTGTTTGTTTGTTTGTTTGTTTGTTTGTTTCCCACACATCCAATGTATTCCATTTTTAAGATACTTACAGTTTTCTCATTCTACCACATACTCTCAAGTAAGAAATGTTTTCTCAGTGACTCATAATTCAATGCTCAGGCTATTAGGACATACCACCTGCTGGAGGGTGGCAGGCATCTCATTAACGATAGCTGTCATTATTAATGATGGGGCACAGCTCAATGAGTACAGTGAAACTTTAAACACAAGCATAAAGCGAACCGCTAAAGATAAATTAGGGCTGCACTGAAACTCAGCTTCAATAAAGCATCTGGCTGCAATATCTATTGTCAGCTTCTGTCTAATACAGTAGAAAATGCTGGCTTTTGAGTATTAACTATGGGCCCCCTATATAACACATGTTCACCCTTTAATTTCTCATTCGTCCTGCAAGTAAGCCTTAACTTAAATCTTAAAACATAACCTTAAAACCCTTAGCAAAAACTCTACATGAATATGAATTCATAGAAATCATCTCCTTTGTAGGGCACGTTTTATGAACTGAATACTATATGTGTCAGCAAAGCACAAGAAGTGGGCTAAATGCTTTAAATTAGCTCCCTTCTGCCTTCCTATTGAGTAAAATAACTAAGAGCGTTTTTCAGAATAATTTTTTTTTCATAGTTTACCATTGTTTCCCCCAAATGTGAGAAAAGGTCTGATGTCTGGTATTATGCTACTGTTTCCTTATCTTATTAAATTAATGCAATTTTCTGTCTTTCTTTCCAAATGCCATCTGCTTGCTTGCAAGAAAGCTAGAAATACATCTTTTAATTAAATGCTTATTTTATTTTCCCTAGGGACAATGAATTTAAGAATTTCTTTCTCAAGATTTACCATTTCTTTTTTTGCCTTTATCTCAGCCCCCAATGTGCATGCCACATATCTTCTGAAGTCACAACCATCCCATCTGGCTGAGAAGTGGTGGACACGGCTCCTTAATCACAGTATACACTCCGTTCTCGGCACCTCCGTAACAGGAAGATAGCAACAAATTGGATGGAATTCAGAGAACAGCAAGAAAAATGATTAAAGAGATGGATGCAGTGACTTATGAAGAAAGATGAAAAGGGCCAAATCTGTGTAGCTTGGCAAAACAACGAGAGAGGTGGCATGTGATGACTGTCTACAGGCGTTTGAAGAATGTAAACAGCGAGAGAAAAGAGGCAACATTTTTAGAGTTGTGTGGGAAATAAGCAGAGCAAGAGGAAGGGTCTGAAGAAGAGGGAAGGAGACATTTGTTCATCCAGTGCAGATGATGGGTGAATGGCGGAATGGAGTATGAAGAGAAAAGTAAAATGTCATGCAATCGGGTGGTAGGGTTGATTTGCATTGAGAAATTGTAAAGCGAAAGTGCTAAGTGTAGTGTCTGTTTGTATGAGCCCATAGGATGTCTGAGCTGTCTGCTTCAGTTCATCAAGTGTGTCTGCATATGTTGTATCATTAAATTATTAATGTGACTTCAGGACACTATTAGCTCATTTTAGTTGGTTGTGGTGGCAAAGGTGTTGGGAAACTGTTCAAGAGGCAGATGCAGAAGGATCAGATATTCGAGGGCATCCTAAGCCACACATTATTAGTGAATTGTCAACAGTTAAAAAGAAGCCAGGGCTGGAGAGGTGGCTTAGCAGTTAAAGCACTTGTCTGCAAAGCCTAAGGACCCAGGTTCAGTTTTCCTGGTCCCACGTAAGCCAGATACACATGGTGGTGAACGTGTCTGGAATTTGTTTGCAGTGGCTCAAGGCCCTGGTGTACCTATTCTGATTCTGTCTCTCTCTCCCTCTCCCTCTCTCTCTCTCTCTCTCTCTCCCTCTCTCAGTCTCTAATAAGCCAGATGCACAAGGGTGAGGCAAATGCAAATGCAAGGTCACACATGCCCACTAGGTGGCGGGAGCATCTGGAGTTCAATTGCAGTGGCTATGGCCCTGGCATGCCAGTCGTCTCTCCCTTTCTCTCCATCTCTCTCTTATTCTCTCTAAAATAAAAACAAAAAAAAAAAAGAAGCTGGAGATAAACAAGTGAAACAAAAAAGGAGAGAGAGAGAGAAAAAAAACCATCCCTAAGCTGAGTATATAAATCCTTTATATTAATCCATACTTCAAACTTTTAATAAAATTTAGATGTCTTTCGGCCAAGATGGCGAATGCCTAGCTGCCCTGCAAATCCCGGGGAAAGAAAGGCAAGATATTAACGGTTCATTGTGGCTTTTAGGGGAGAGAAAACTGGGAGGGCACAGAGGCGGGGAGAAACAGGGAATTGCAGATCCCCTCACAGGCGGGTAGCCCACCCCTCCCCCCAAACAACCGCCGTGTCCACAGCACCACCGCTGCCACCACTGCCGTGCCGGGGCCGACACTGCTGCCGCCGCGCGCCGGTTGTTCCCTGCGTGCAGAAGCTTAGACTGCTCCGCACACTTGTCCACTCCCCCACTTACTGAGTGTGCCCAGTCCCACAGCAACTGCCACACAAGCTCAGACTGTGTCTCTCACTTGTGCCAGCTCAGGTGCCATCCCCTACCTGTCTGCCGCGCCGGCCGGCCGCCATTGTCCTGTTGCTGGGGGGGGGGGGGGGGGGGCAGACTGCTTCCGGTTCCCAGCATTCCCAGGCAGATTTCGGGCTGCTTCAGTGCTCGGTGCCTCAGTGCCACTCCTAGCTCGAACGCAGGAAGCTTTGGCACTTTACTGCTTGAGAATTCAGGCAACTTTGGCACCCCTGCCAGGCAGTAGATAGGCAGCTTTGGCAAGGAAGAGCCAAAGCCCAGGCTGTTGGGAAACTGCCCCAGGCTGCCACAGATTCCCATTGTGCTTGAGCCCAGGCTGATATGCCCACCTATGTGCCCATACACTGTCATGGGCAGACCACAGCGCAAAAGAAATAACATGAAAACTCAAATGCAAGAAAATCCAGTTAGATCACCCACTCCTACAATGAATGTATCTAACCAAAACACAGAAGACCCATTAGGATCAGAACACCAAATTGAAGCTATGAGCAATGCAACCCTGACCAACCTATTGGTAGAACTTTCAGGAAAGCAACAAAGGACCAATAATCGTGTGGATGCTGCCATAACTAAACTAGAACTAATAGATAAGAAATTGGAAGGAGTTAAAAGAGAGTTAAGAGATTTGAGGGAGAGTGAAAAAAAAGAAGACCTTAAAAATCAGCTGGCCATGCTAAATGAAGACATAAAGAAATGCAAGGATGAATTCCAAGAATCATCAAGAAAATCAGAAAATGATGTGAAAAGGGAGCTTGACAGAGGAATGGAAATTATACAAAGAAAAGTAATAGAAAATGCAAACTTAATTGAACAAGTCCAAAACTCTCTAGAAGCTCTCAAGAATAGAGTCAGCCAAGTGGAGGATAGCAACTCATATCTGGAAGACAAGATGGAAGAAACAGTTAGAGAGTTCAAAAGTTTCAGTAAGTTCAAAAGTTCCTGTGAACAGAACATGAGGGAATTGTGGGATACACTTAAACGTCCTAATATCAGGATCATTGGAATACCACAAGGAGAAGAAATTCTGACCAAAGGCATGGAGAAACTATTTAACAAGATAATTGAAGAAAACTTCCCCAGTCTCTTAAAGGAAAGGCCCATCAAGATACAAGAAGCCAACAGAACTCCAAACAGACTGGACCAAAGGAGAAACTCTCCAAGACATATTGTCATTAAGACTCTAAACATTGACACCAAAGAGAAAATCCTAAAAGCAGCTAGGGAAAAACAGCACACCACTTTCAAAGGTAACCCCATCAGAATTACTTCAGACTTCTCAATGGAAACCCTGAAAGCTAGAAGGGCCTGGAATGAAACACTGTGAAGTCTATGGTTTCCAACCCAAACTACTCTACCCAGCAAAAGTATCCCTCATAATAGATGGTGAAAGAAAAACATTCCACGACAAAACTCAGCTTTACAATTATATGAACACAAAACCAAACCTACACAGAGTATTTCAGGAAATTCTCCACAGAGAAGAAACAAATCATCAAACTCAAATGCCTACAAGAAACAGATCACAACAGCCAAACTCAGAGTAGGCGCAAAAAACTTCAAAGTCCATGAAAACACCAACCCACATTTACCATCACAATATGGCAGTTATCAAATCAAATCTAACAGTCTGTAGCAGACAGCTTCAGGTTTGCTGAGGTGAACTTCCAGACCAGGCACAGTTATGGAGGAAGGGATATTTATTGAAGCTTACAGATCCAGGGGAAGTTCCATAATGGCCAAAAAACCTGGCCTGCCTTCGCAGGACCAAGCAGAGAGAGAGAGAAGCACAAGCCCCACACTTCAGGCAGGCACACTTTGCATATCTTTAGATTGAAATCTCAAACCCACCACCACACCTTAAGATCCACACAATGGCATTGCCTCCAGCCAGATGGCTAGAGATGCAAACTACAAACAAATAAACAACTGAATATATTGGGGGCCATCTATTCTATTCAAACCACCACATTCCGCCCCTGACCCCCAATAGATTTATAACCATCACACATTATAAATTGTACTCAGTTCAATTTCAAAGGTCCCCACAGTCTTGACCAAATTAAGATATGAAGACCTGTAAAATCAAACAAGTTAAACATTTCTAACATATAAAGGCACAGAGTAAACATTTTCAACTGGTATAAGGCACAGCAAGGAGAGACTAAAACAATGCAAACTCAACCACCATCAAACAAACATCAAACTTCTGCAGTTCAAGTTCAATATACCCAGAGACTAACAGTCTCCAGACTTTACAATTCTACCCCTCCAGCAGGGCAGAGTACCCGGGGAACACTTCCATCCCAGGCCAACAGTGTGCTCTATGGTAGCCCTTGCACAGTCCTGGTATATACAAAACATCTTCAGGTCTTCATGCAAACCATAGTCCATCTTCCAAAGGCTCTTTCAGCCTATCAGGGCATCATGCCCTGCCTCATGCCACATCTCAGCAACAGCTCCTGGAACCATGTGCAATTCATGACCACTCTTCACATTTTCCAAAGGCTCTTTCATGCCTCATGCTGCATCTCAGCAGCGGCTCCTGGAAGCATGTGCAATTCACGGCCACTCCATGCATTTTTCATGCTTCTGAAACCAATACCAGGTGTGCAGGACACAGCCATATTCTTAACTCACAGATGAAATAAATCATAACCTTGAAAAGCAGGTTCCTTCTCTAGTCAACTCTTTCCAAAAGAGTTTGCATTTCTATGATAGTCTTTCCTCAGGCATCCTTTCCATTGTTTTAATGTAAAGCAGTTGGAAGATTCCTAATGTGTTTGACAATAGCAGGTTCAGTAACCTAAAACCAGTCTCAGTGCCTGTAATTTTAACTTGCTTGAGGTTTTCCAGCTTAAAATCTTAAATCTCTCAGTCCAATATCTCTAGCCAAGCACATCAGTCCATTACAAATTTAACCTTGAGCAAACTCTCTGGGCCTGGGCAGCAGGACGCAGCCAGCCCTTATGCCAGTAGCCCAGTTCCAACAAAGTCCTCTGCAGTCTTTCCCTCCCCTTAGAAAGCTCATAAGCCAAGCCTCGAAGTTCAATGCTGTCTGCACTTAGCATTCTCAGACTCTCACATCAGAATAGTCCATAAAACTTGGCTTACCACTCCAGACGACATCTTCAGTTGCAAGCACCAAGTCCATGCCTATTCCCCCAAAACAAAGGTTCCACAAGATCAACATCCACATAGTAAGGTTCATCTCACCCCACTCCTCGGTACCAAGTTCTGTAGCAGACAGCTTCAGGTTTGCTGAGGTGAACTTCCAGACCAGGCACAGTTATGGAGGAAGGGATATTTATTGAAGCTTACAGATCCACGGGAAGTTCCATAATGGCCGAAAAAACTGGCCTGCCTTCGCAGGACCAAGCAGAGAGAGAGAAGCACAAGCCTAAAGGTCAAAAGCCACAGCACACTTCAGGAACTCCAGCCAGGCACACTTTGCATATCTTTAGATTGAAATCTCAAACCCACCACCACACCTTAAGATCCACACAATGGCATTGCCTCCAGCCAGATGGCTAGAGATGCAAACTACAAACAAATAAACAACTGAATATATTGGGGGCCATCTATTCTATTCAAACCACCACACAGTCATTACCCTAAATATTAATGGAATTCTATACAGCAGTAAGAAAAAAATGACACAATGAAATTTGAGGAAAAATGGTTGAACCTGGAACAGATCATTCTCAGTGAACTTACCCAAGCAGAGAAAAAAAAAATCGCCACATAGTCTCACTCATCTACAGCACCTAACCTGAATCTACCCAAGATACCTTACATACCCAGCAAGCATCTCATGGACTAGACACTAGGATGGAAGGGGAGGGAGGGGAGGGCATCAAAGGGGTGGGAAACACAAATCTAGACCCAAACGGCAATGGTACCATAATTTTCTACTTACTAAAAGACAGACCAAATGGCTGATCCTTCACCAGGCCCTTACAGGGGACACTTGAACCACAAGACACTGGAGTGGGTAGGAACAAGACTAACCTTAATCTTCTACATCTTCCTTCCCTCCCTCTCCCTCCCCCCTCTCTCTTCTCTCTAATTCTTGTATATTAGTTATCTTTTTCCTCATTTTCTTAGTGGGCACTGACCTGTAACTCCCAGAACCAGCATGGGGCTATCATCCACAATGAGCTTTTGATCAGAGAGACCTACAAGGTTTCCTAAAATACAGACAGATTTCTGTCAGAGTACTTGATGACCCACCAAAGGTTAGTGGTAAGACCCTACTGCTGAAGACACCTTATGTGGTTGACATGCAAAATAGAATGGCATGGCTGGAAGTTGGAAGAGAGTCAGTTCCCAGACAGTCAGCGCGTCTAGTGCCAGAAGGTGCTACATGGGCGACTGGGGGAAAATGACCAATATCTGCCCAAGCAACTCATAGTTTAACCTACTTAGCAGCACATAACTTGTTGTGACGCCCACACAAGTGCAGTAGTGGCACACAGCCATGGTGGGGAACCAACTGCTCTCAACTTGGCTAACTGATCCCCTCAGTGGTATGGGACCCATAGCTGGAGCTGGGAAATAAGTCAGAAACATATCCAAACATAAGCCCACTCTCCAATATCAAGCTACCATCAATTGTAGGCTACAAGAGGGCCTACACCTATTAAATTCTCTATAAAACAAAAAAGTAAGGTTTATCTCATTTGTCCTGGTGCTAACTTACTCTCTGTTGGAGAATCTGCTTCTCTTTTTCATATAGATGTAGATCCTAAGGAGAGAGCCACCCCATCATACCTCAAAAGGGCCCTGGCTGCAACTAAGAAAAATTGGAAAAACAAGCAAGGGCACTGTTTTCCTGATGAACCAGATACCAGCACAAGGGGGAAGGAGATCAACACAGAGAAAAATCAGTTCCTACCAAATCAGAGAGCCAGAGCCTCAGAGGCCCCTAACACCTCATCACTGAAGCAGACCAAAAATGAACCCAACATGGCTCAGGGAAATCTTGCGGAAGAGGGGGCGGAAAGAATGTCAGAGCCACATGTTGGGTCATGATATGCAGAGACATTTAGCTTACCCATAACTGTGGGCTAACTCCACAATGCATGACCCATATACCTCAACAAGGAGAGGCCAAGGGGAGGGGGTAGGTCACAGATGAGCCTAATAATGGTACCAAACTGACTGTATTTGCTGAATACAAAACTAACTAATAAAGAAAAAAATAGAGGAAAAAAAAAGAAAAAATAAAATAAAATACAATTTAGATGTCACTCATCATAGGGGCAGATAACTTAAGGTTATGATTTAGGCAGCATTCTCTTTTGATTTTATCTATTTTCTTGCCATTCTTTTCCTAGAGCAATTCAGACATGAAATGTTTTCGTGGCGAAATACTATAGATGACTGAAGGTGAAAATAAGTCTATCTTCAATTCTCTTGGGTGTTGGTTGGGTTCTATCATGTCTTTACTCCCCAACTCTGACCACAGCAGCCCTAAAATTCCTTGCTAATTTAAGGTGTTATGATCCACTGGATATGATCTTCTTAAGCAATGGTGTTTAAATGTGCTAGTAGATATTACTTCTGTTCTGTTGCTAGCTTTCTAGATTCTTTTTTAAATTTTTATTTATGAGAGTGAGAAAGGGGGGGTTAAAAAGATGGGCATGTCAGGGCCTTTAGCCCCTGCAAATGAACTCCAGATACATTTACCACCTTGTGCTTCTAACCTGGGAACCTTTGACTTTGTAGGCAAATGCCTTAAAAGCTTAGTGATCTCTCTTGCCTCTTTCTAGCTTCTTAAGGCTCTCATCCCCCTACTGAGAATAAATTTGGTGTTAACATTTCTCTGTAGACATTTAGGTGCATATTCATAAAAGATTCATAACCCTGATGAACTCATATATTTATGTAGCTTTGTTTCAGGTTTTCTTTTTTCACTTAATGGTATGTGTTTAAGGTTCCTCTCTGCTTTTCATAGTTCATTTATTTTTAGCACTGTCTAACCCTTATATGAATGTACCACAATTTATTTATCTATTCCCCAACTGAAGGACACCTTGCTCACTACCAAGTTATGACAATTATAAATAAAGCTACTACAAACCTCTCTGTGAAGGTTTTATGTGAACACAGCTTCCCAAGCCTTTGGTTAGATACCAAGAAGCAAGACAGCAATAGAATGGAAAATGTGCCGTATGGTACAATTATATCTGGTTTGGTAAGACATGGCCAAGCTATCTCTTTAAAAGGGAAACACCATTTTGCAATTAGTGAGTTCCTGTTGTTTCACATGGCTTCAGACATTTGATGGAGACAGTGTTCTGCATTTTGTCCATTTTAATATATGACTAGCAGTATTTTCTCATTATTAGGATATACTTCCCTCATAGTATGTGTCTTCACATTGGCCAACTTGTCATATGTACGTAATGTGTGTTAAGGTGTTCTGGCCCGCTTTTCTGGTGTGTCTTTGTGGGTGATGTGCATACAGATATGTATTGCATATGTGTTTATATTTGTGTGTGTGTGTGTGTGTGTGTTGTGTGTGTGTGTGTGTGTGTGTGTGTGTGCAGATGGACAAGTACCTGTATGCATATGTATGGAGACTATAAGTTGATGTTATTAGTGTCTTCCCTAATTGGATTCCACCTATTTTATTTTATATTATATTTTATTTTATTTTGAGATACTGTTTCTCAGTGAGCCCATAATTCATCAATTCAGGTAGATTTGCTATCCAGCAAGCCTAAAGGATTGTTTTGTCTCAGGCTTCCCAGGAATGAGGTGTAGGAATGCATAGAAACGCCTAGATTTTAAGCGGTGCTGGGGATCGAGATTCAGATTCTGTTCGGTTTGCTTGTGCTCCATGCACTTTACCACCTAAGTCCGCTCCTTTGCCCTCGGCTCATGTTGGAATGAGATTTCTTAGACTTAAGCACTGCGGGCTGTAGAGATGGCTCAGTGGTTAAAGGCACTTACTTGCAAAGCCTGTTTGTCCAGGTGTGATTTGCCAGCATCCACATAAAGGCACATGACCAAACTAGCATGTGCTTCTGGAGTTCATTTGCAGTAGCAAGAGCACCACCTGCCCCTCCTATCTCTCTCTTTCAAATAAATAAATAAAGATATTAAAAACATAAATACATTCTTTCTATATTATGAATAACTGTCCTCTATTATTTGCAAGTATTTTCTCTCAGTCATTGCCATATATTATCTTTCTGAGAAGGCAGACTGTTATCAGAAAAAGCTTTAGAGTTGATTTAAAAACCTCTATTTTACATGGTACCAACAGAACACATTTAGATAATACAATAGACACATGTATTCAAGCTTAACATTTCAAGTGTGTTTCAAAGTCCACATCTTTATAACAATCCTACATTAAGAAAGGGCTCTCTTGCCAGGCATGGTGGTGTACACCTTTAATCCCAGCACTTGGGAGGCAGAGGTAGGAGGATCGCCGTGAATTAGAGGCCACCCTTGAGACTACATATTGAGTTTCAGGTCAGCCTGGACCAGAGGGAGACCCTACATGGGGAAAAAAAAAAAAAAAAAGAAAGAAAGGGCTCTCTCAAAGTTTGGCCAGAAGCGTTAACTTGCCAGAACATGAAAATGCCAAAGGCTATAGTGTAATCATTAATGATCTTACCAACTGAAGTTAAATTTAACTAAAGTTAAATGATCATATCCTGATTTCTAATATATAACTTAAATAGCCTTTTATTTTTTGAAAGACTTAGAAAGCAAGAAAACAACCAAGCAAACAAGAAGGAAAGATAAAAGGAATGAAGGAAAGAAGGAAATGGAAGTGGTTCTGGCCTATTTTAACCTCTGAAATATTTTTCAAGAAATCTTGAGGTTTAGGACCCCCAAATTGGTCTTTTGTTCTCTGCGGACGACAGCGCACAACCCGGGATGCAGAGAGCATCGGTAGCTCTTTGCAGATGCATTGAATCACCAAGGAAACATGAGACCTGCTCCTCTGTGAAGCTAAACTTCAAAACAACCAAGCTAAGAGATACAAAGAGAAAAGTGTGACTGCTCTGACAGAAAAAAAAAAAAAAAAAAAAAAAAAAAAAAACAAGCAAATATCTCCAGAGGGGATGAATCTTTGTGCTTCAAAGCAAGCGAAACAAAGAAAGCCAAACCAGCTTGGCTGGAGAAAACACCCATCCATCAACACAAGGATGAGCTTATCAAAGAGAAAACAGCGGCATATGTGTGCAAGGGAGTGGCCTGGGCAGATAACTACAAGTCACTCTTTTTTTTTTTTTAACTACAACAACTTCACTTTACAGTTCCATCCACTCATGGAGTGACACAGCCAGGAGGTCCCGGAAGTTATCTCTATCCAGGGTGCCCTGGTCCATCCCACCCTGCCTCTCCTGATGGCCAGGTTCTGGAAGCATGCTTTCTGTTGTGCAAAACGTTGTCAATTATTAAGAAGTTGTAATCGCTGGGAAATACTCAAGTTAGACTCAAGTCCAGTTTGTGAAGAAAATTTTGACCTTCAGAGAGCAAGCAGAATTTTGTTTCCATGTCGGAAAGCTTCAAATAACAGGAAAACTCTCGTATTCCCATGGAATATTATGTTGTCTCCTAATTCAGTCATGTTTTCTGGGGGCATACAGATGTTTTTACCACCGAATGCCAGCTGATTTTTGGTGGTTCTTTTGAAACAGACTGGCTACACGACTCCAAGTACAATCTAATCACTGGCTACTAGCTACTGCTTCTGGGTTTTACCTCCTGCAGCCTGGCGGCTCTATTTCCATTAACTCAGTTAGATTACTCTACTCTGTTTTGCAATAAATTGTAGCAACCATCCGTTTGCTTTCATCTAAACTGCAATTAAGTTATATTTCCCTAACCTGTCTCGTGCAATGGATGCTTTCATCTAAGCAAGGGACTTCATACTCATTCTCACTGATTTTCAGTTCGCTAACTTTAGCTGACTGTTTAAACCAGCAGCATTGGGCTTTTACCTGGGTTATTGAGAATGTTCTATAATCTTCACAAAATGACTTTTGGGGCGTTGATAAGTAAGTTCTCTACTTTGTTACCCAAGTCACTGCTAAAGATGCCAAAAAGAGCAAGACCCCCAAAGCAAATGCAAGTGCTGTGTAAAAGGCTTTGGACACATTTCATCAGATCAACACAGGTTTGCTTACAGGTAAACTGTTTTGTTTGTTTGTTTGTTTGTTTGTTTGTCACACCTTCACTTATGGGCCTCAGCAGGGCTCTTGTCTTCTGGCAGAAAAACACCAGGCCGAGCAGAAGCCTCCTACTTCACTGCTGACTTCCCATGTTTCCTTCTTCGCAGGAACCACTGAATTTACAGACAATAAGCCCCAGGCTAAGTGGTTCTCCCTCTAAACCCCACGGCTCCACCCTCCTGTATCCTCGGATCCCACTGAACAGGGAAGGTCAGATTAGAGAGCTCAGTGCCTCCCATTTCAAGACAGTCAAGGATTTTAGCTCAGATACTGCAGGAAAAACAAAAAACAAACAAACGAAAAAACACTCTTCCTAGATGAACTTGTCCATGTGTACTTGGCCAACCAAATGTTGAGAGCTGGTAACGTAAGAGAACAACTGTGGTCTCACAGTCAGTCTGCAGTTTAGCCCTTCAGTCCACCCACAGATGTAGAGTTCGTTGAAGGCAAGATGCTTAGCCCTGCAACTAATCACCGCTCGGGAAACATCCCGGCCTTTATTTTCAGTTGCTTGCTGCCTTAATTTACACCGATTTATCCTCCCTCACAACTCAACCCACAACTTTCACACTGCCTGGCCCGAGGCATGGACAGCAATTTTCAGGGTAATCAGCCATAGGATGTAATCAGTGCAATTAGCAGATGGATTGGGAATACTACATGCAGCTCAAATTAAAATTCCACTAAAATTACTGTAGTGTATCTGTAAATACTCGCACTAAACAAATATTTCGCGAGATAAGTTTATGGTAGCAGGAGCATAATTTTCATGCAAAACTTCTGGAGGAGTTTAGCTCTCCTAACTACCTCTGACTTGCTGATTTGCGATACTTAATGAGCACCTACCACGTGGCCATTCTTAAGGGGAACGTGTGAACTGAAGGCTCCAGAAAAGAGTTACAACCTACTTTGATGGTTCTTCAAGGCTGGCCCAGTGACTAGAACTTTGTGCTTGTGGGAGTTTGTAAGTTGCAAATTATCCCTGTCTAGCCATATCTTCTTTAATAGTCACTTACTTCCCAAGTCTGTGTCTTACTACTCATCTCGTGATGGTCAAACAAAATCTCCTGGGATATAACAATTAAGGTGAGAACTCCATCGGATAGTATCTGAAATTGATAACAGAATTTTCCTCGTTGCTGTAAATTGTCTACCTGATATTGTCTCTATGGACTTGAAAAGTACCACAACTGATGACTTCCTTTTGTTCTGTAACTATAAAGTAGTTATAAAATATAAATATTTATATAAAATATAAATACAACTATAAAATAAAAGTGTTTTCATGCTGGAGAACGGCATTTTGTGTACCTGAGTACAACATTTCTAGGCATGGTCCTGCATGTTTGGCTCCAGAATAAACCATCTTCCTCCCTTTGAGGTGAGAGTGTTGTCTGTGTACTGACAGAATGAAAGTGAAATTAGATGTGCAGTAGCTCCTCAAGGAAGAACACTGTGTGAAACAAGTAATTCTTAAAGTCATAAACAAATATCCCCTAATCATAACAGGCAGGGCTGAGCTAAAACTGAAAATGAAAACAGCTTTGGTTAACGAAGAGCAGGAGTTGGGTTTTATGTTTGGCTCTGTCAGTAATCTGTCTTGAATTTCATGTGCCTCCACTAGAGTCTCCTGCAAATCCTCTACTTCTGTGTCTCTCTGGTGTTGCTTTTTCCACCTCTTCCACGTCTGCCTCCCCTTGGTGTGCAGCGGCTACTTGGTAGTTCTGGGCAAGGAGGAGAGGAGTGCAAAAAAGTCCTCGACCAGCCCACCTCATTTCCCTTTAACTCATGACATTAATTCACCCGGGCCCTGATCACTGCAAAAATGCTGTTCATTTTCTCCAGTGAATTTTATTTCTCCTTGATGAATATATGGTTTCATACTTTTTAACTTTCCTCCGATCTATTCCCACTCCTCTCCTCGCTGTAAGGTGATACCTGGCTTCTACTTGGTTAATAACATGATCTGTTAGGAAGATTTGTTTTATGTTCTCAGGAACAATCTGGAAACAATGGTGTCCATCTTAGGCCTTCCTAATTTAGTATGAGAGTTTTCTTCTAAGAAAAGAAAAAAGCACTCACTGCCTGTCTAGTGAGATCCATTCTTGATGGGTTCTCAAGGACATTTGTACCTTGACTTTCCCCCTCAATTGCATGATTAATTTGTCTTTTACTACAATATCATTTACAATCCCATAAAACATTCAATCATGCTCTACAGTTCCAATCTTTAAAAATGAAATAAAAGGAAATGAATAGAAGGGAAAAGAAGGGAGGAAGGGAGAGAGGCAGGAAAAAATGGAAGAAAGGAAGGACAGATGGAAGGGAGAGAAGAAAAGAGGGAGAGAAGAAGAGAGGAAAGAAGGTTGAGAGGGACAGATAGAAGTAGGGAGCAAGGAGAAGGTAAGAAAAATAAGTAAGGAAAGGAAGGAAGGAAGGAAGAAAGGAAGGAAGGAAGGGAGGGAGGGAAGGAGGGAGGGAGGGAGGAAGGAAAAAAAAAGAAAGAAAGGAAGGAAGGAAGGAAGGAAGGAAGGAAGGAAGGAAGAAAGCAAGCAAGCAAGCTGGAGAGATCGCTTAGTGGTTAAGGTGCTTGCCTGTGAAGCCTGAGGACCCATGTTCCTCTCCAGTTCCCACATAAGCCTGAAGCACAAGGTGACACAAGCACACAAGTTAACACATATGTACAAGGTGGCACACATATCTGGAGTTCAGTTGCAGTGGCTAGAGGCCCTGGTGAGCCAATTCTCTCTCTTTCTCTCTATAATAAAAAAAATTACAAAAAAGAAGGAATGTAAATTAATGAAAAAAAATAGGAGAATGCTACCTAGTACGTTTATTCCTTCGTTGGTTTTAATATAGAAATCATTCTGAGATTCATCCAGGGCCACTGCAGAAAGCACGGCAGGAACATCGAAGAGTCAGAGAGGGGAATCAACACTGGCTAGCTGCATGCAGTGGCTCAGGGTCAGATTAAACTCATTTATGTACTGGCACACCACACCTGCTCCACAACTGCTCATCAGCCTCCTCAGTGCTGTGAGAAACAGAAAAGCGAAGCTCCTGGATCCCAGGCTCAGGAGCAGCATTGTCATGCCATCATTATTATTAATTATTATTATTATTATTATTATTTTGGCCTAGGTGTTTTTCCCATTCAGTGCATGCACTAGGCCAAAGCGTGAATGTTTTCTCTCCTCTGAGGGCCCAGGTAAGATGGCAGAAGGACTGTGCATCTCCAGCCACAGCTGGCAGCTTGGATTCTGGACCCATAATCACGTCAATCAGTACCACCCACACAAACTCTTCACAACAACCCTAGAGCCAAAGGCCCCCGTTGATGCCACCAGATTTCCCTTTCAATTCAAGTCTGACAATTAGTCAGCTTTGTGTTTTGTTCACACTTATGCATTATGATGGCTATTTAGGCTGCGCACAATAGTGTCCAAGAATATGCCTCCTTCATGCATGCCTTCCTCCTACTCAGCAATGTTGCTAAAAAAAAAAAAAAAAAAAAAAAAATTGCAGAGGCATTCAGTGAAGGTCATGAGCAATGCTAGCCATGAAGGCAACAGGCCATAGTTTCTCTTCCTTCAGCTTTCAACTGCAAAGAGCGCTGTTTAGAAATCTCTCAGCGCTTCATGGCTTTCCTTGGTTTAGTACCTTGGGCCATTCATCCTGATAGAGCAAAGATCTTAGCAGTTGCCCACATCTCTGTGTCTTCATAGAAACTGTGCCATTATACCCATTCATAACAAGACATAGGTCCCACCCACCTCATATGGTTAAATAAAAGTTTCCTAAAAGAAAGTGGGCATTTGTGTAGCGATTGTGAAAATACCCGTTTCCTTATAGCATCTGACAATACAATACGTGGCAAAGGACATTTTAGAAATAACTGATCATCTTTGTCTACCTATCCAAAGCAGTTCTCAAAAGCGTCGAATATTCAGTTAGCCACACTGAAGACAAAAACTCAACATAGAGCAGGCAATTATAAATCATGTGCCCTTAATGGAGGAATGACAAACACTTGAAATAGGTTGCAGTACCGGCAATCAAGTCTCTGCTCCGTCGGGGACACTGGGATGGATAGTTTTTTTATCTTTTTTCCCTTGGTGTGTGCGTGTGTGTGATGTGTGATATGTTAGTTCGTGTGCGTGTGCATGTATGTAGTGTGCGTGTGTGATGTATGTGTTCATGTGTAGTATATGTACATATGTCTGTAGATGTGCGTGCTCTGTTCACATGCATGCAGAAGCCACAGGAGGACTTAAGACATCCTCCGCTATCACTCTTCTGCCTTATTTCCTGAGACAGGATCTCTCGTTTAACCCAGAAATGAACAGTTACTTTCTCGATACATTGGTTGGGCTGCAAGCTCAGTGACCCTCCTTTCTTCACCCTGCTCAGTGCTGGAGTTCCAGGCATGAGCACCCATGAAAGCATGTTCTGTGGGTGCTGGGGAACAAACGTGGGTCCTGATGCTTCAGCAGCAAGTCTTCTTACCCACACAGTGATCGCCATAGCCCCAGGGAAACAATTTACACTCTTGTTTGAAATTGAAGGGCTTGGGATGGAGGGATGGCTTAGTGGTTAAAGTGCTTGCCTGAAAAGCCAAAGGAACTTGGTTCAATTCCCCAGGACCCATGTAAACCAGATGCACAAGGTGGTGCATGCAGCTGGAGTTCGTCTGCAGTGGCTGGAAGCCCTGGAGTGCCCATTTTTTCTCTCTTGCTCTCTCTCTGTCTCTCTCACTCTCTTAAATAAATAAATAAAAATAAAATATTCAATCTGTAAGTATAGAAGTTGTCAATAAAATATACACATTAAAAAATGAATAAAATACAATATTTAAAAAAAGAAATTAGCCAGGCGTGGTGGTGCACGCCTTTAATCCCAGCACTCAGGAAGCAGAGGTAGGAGGATTGCCATGAGTTTGAGGCCACCCTGAGACTACATAGTGAATTCCAGGTCAGCCTGAGCTGGTAAGACCTTACCTCACAAAACCAAAAAACAAAAAAATCCAACAACAAAAAAAAGAAATTGAAGGGCTTTATTTTGATGCTTGTGTTTTTTTCATTTTTTTTAAATTGTATTTATTCATTTGACAGAGAAAGAGGGAGAGAGAGAGAGGGAGAGGGAGGGAGAGAATGGGCATGTCAGGGCCTCCAGCCACTACAAATGAACTTCAGACGCATGTACCCCCTTGTTCATCAGGCTAACATGGGTCTTGGGAATTGAACCTGGGTCCTTTGGCTTGGCAGGCAAACACCTTAACCACTAAGCCATCTCTCCAGCCTGTGTTTGATTTTTATATTTTATTTTGCCCTTTGCTTTTATTGGAGAAGATTGAAGAAAAGGAAACTTTCAGAGAAGCTAGATTTAACATTGTTAGGAATATTGAGAAAAAAAGAAAATAAAATGGCATGTTAGAATATTAAGTAATGCAAACAATCTTTTTGCAGAATATTGGACTTTGCAAGAGTCCATAAGTATCAATAGAAAACAGTTATACTTAAGGTTAACTTTGAACATTCAAAGGTACAATGAATAAGACATTTTTTATGAATCAGGCTGAGAATCCCATTCACAATATTAAAAAATTAAAATACCTTAGAATAAAACTAACCAAGGAAATGAAAGCCCACCTGAGTGAAACTTTCAAAGCAATGGTGACAAGTTTTGAAGAAGACACAAGAAGATGAAGAGATCCCTGAAGCTTATAGGTTGGCAGAACTAATATTGTGAAAATGGATATAGGACCCAAAGCACTTTATAGATTCATGCTATCCCCAAAACACCAGCCTAGTATTAAAAATTTAGCTTGGTTGAAAGCCTGCTAAACCCTGGGTTTGATAACTAACACTACATAACACTAGTATGGTGGTACATACCAGTATTACCAGCACTTGAGAGGTAGTGGCACAAGGATCAGAAGTTTAAAGTTATCCCAACCCACATAGCAACAATACACCAGCTTGGCTACATAAGACTCTTTCTCAAAAACAAAAATTTCCCCAAACCTTACCGATATTCTGGTACGCTGGTACACGACGAGGGCATGGACGAGATGTGTCGGACACAGGAAGGGCCCTGGGTTAAAGCAAACCTAAGCTGTCTAACACGAAGACCCTGGACTCTTTGGGGGACCCCTGCCGGCCGGGGTCCCAGGAACCCACAGAGATGGAGTTCAGTGAAGGTGAGAGCGACATAAATGACCTGGTCCCAAGTATCAGCAGTACCAAGTTGCCACGGCAGAGGAGAGGGTTTCCATGAAGAGGCCAAAGAGGAGGCATAAGGAAGATTGCCCGGCCCTCTCGCCTCAGGCTTCTTTCTCAGTTCCCTCCACTGCCCTCTGCCAATCCTTTCGTTTGTTCTGCTGCTTCTGTCCTGATTTTATCTTTTCGTTTTTGATTTTTTTTTCTTTTTCCCTCTCTTACCACTTTGGAAAATCTCGATTTCTACCATTCTGGATTCCCGTATATTTCCTTCTATACCCACTTCTCAGAACTGTCCAATGAATACTTGGAACTAGAGTCTCCTCCAAATCACATTAGGCATCAGCCTGGCGCTGAAGAACCCAGATAGAGTGGCCACTATCCGGGGTTAAGGGGGAAAGGTAGCAGGTAGAATTCACTCAGGAAGGACTTAGGGGTCTCAGTCAAAGACGGATTTGGGGAGACAGCCAACTGAGGCTTTAAAAGCCTCACCTTCCAAGTCTTTCCTACTGTACCTCCCAGCTTCAGGTGAGGTGTTAACAATATTATCTCAATTTGAAGTCTTTTCCATCCCAGCTGTCTGAGCCCTTGATGGTCTGCCCCCCTGTAACCTTCCCTAGCAAATTCCTTCCTTTCTCTTGGCCAAAGACTAACTGAGTGGATAGGGGTGAAGCCTTGGTCTGAACCTCCAAAACCCTGGCCTCTTGAAGTATACCCCTGATGCATGGGAAGGTGTGCACTGCCACACAGATGTCTGGGTCACTCCCCACAGGAGAGCTCAACAACGCCCTCCATCTTTGTGTGATCTTTTTGCTGTTGCCTGTTGGCCTCCTACCCTTTATTTTGCCTTATGCTACACTTCAGATTTCTATTTTGTGTTGAATTTGTGTGTTTATTTTCATATTGAATAGATGACATTGCCCCAAGATCGAAAAATCAATGGGAATTGACAACATCCCCAAACCTACTGATATTCTTCACAGAAATGTGAAGAAATCTCAAAACTCATATAGACACACAAAAGAGCCGGATAACCAGAGCAAACTTCAGCAAAAAGATCAATGCTAGGGCTGGAGAGATGGCTTAGAGGTTAAGGCACAAGCCTGTGAAGCCTAAGGACCAAGGGTTGATTTTTCCACATCCCATGTTCCCACGTAAGCCAGGTGCACAATGGTGGCCCACGTGACTGGAGTTCATTTGCAGTGGCTGGAGGCCCTGCTGTGCCCATTCTCTCTCTCTCTCTCTCTCTCTCTCTCTCTCTCTCTCTCTCTCTTCTGCCATAAATAAATAAATAAAATCTTTGAAAAAAAAAAAAGATCAATGCTAGAAGTACCACAGTGCCTGATATACTTACCACAAGACACACTATAGAGCTACAGTGACCAAAGCACGGTGCTGGGTGAAAAGGGAAACATGGATCAGTGGAATAGAATAGAGGACATGGATATAAACCCATATGGAAGTCATGTGATTTCAAAGATGGCAAACATACAATGGAGAAAGAACAGCCTTTTCAGCAGATGCTACTGGAAAACCTGGATCACTTGTAGGAGAAAAAAAGCTAGATGCTAATTCACAGTCTTTATAAAAATCTACGATATATATATATATATATATATATATATATATATATATATATATACTGCCTTAATGTAAGACCGTGAAACTCTGAACCCCATAAAGAAAAAAGCATAGCCAAAGTTCATCAAGATTTAGGCATAGGTAATGACTTTCTGAAAAAGACTCCAATTACTCAGAAAATAATGTCAGGAATTTATACATTGGTTCACATAAAAAGAAAAAAAATCCTCCACCTAGCAAATAAATATTCAAGTAAAGAGATGGCGTATAGAATGGGAGGGGAGAAAAAGCTTTTCTAACTACACGACTCACAGAGATTAATATGCAGCATATAAAATGTAAAAAAACCGAAACACTAAATGTGAAGGGATTAAACATCTCAAGTAACAACTAGGCTAATGAAATGAACAAATAGTTCTGCAAAGATGAAGAAGAAATGGCCAATAAATGTATGAAAAAAATATTCAATATAACTTGCAAATAACAATTACATGGGGATTTCATCTCATCCCAATTACAACGACAATCGTTTCAAAAACAAATACCAACTTTTGCTGGCCATGTTCAGAGTGGTAAGGAGACCCTTAAGCATTTAAGGGAGGATTTTCAGTTTCTAATCACTATGAGAATCTGTATGGTGCTTCCTCAGAAAAAACGAAACCTAGATCTTCCATTTGCCTCAACCGTAGCACTCCTGGTGTACCCTCAAAAACTCCAGGTGAACATATCACAGAGATACCGGCACTTGGATATGTGTCAGTGCTGTCTATAAGAGCTATGTCATAGAACCGAGCTAGGTGCCCATCAACAAAGGGATGGATAAAGAACAGTGGTATATGCACACGATGGAATTTAATTTGGCCTTAAAGAAGAATGAAATGGTGCAACTGAAGGTCATCATATTAAGTGAATTAATCCAACGTAGAAGACACAACGTGTTTTCTCTCATTTGTGAGTCCTGGATTTTGTGTTGGCATACAAAATCATATAAGTATATAAAACATGAAAGCAGAAGTGAAATTGTCTATGGCCACAAAATGGACTAACAAGTGGGGGAGAGAAAAGGGAAAGGAGGTAGATACAGGCAGAATACCACGGAAGTGCGTTATATACCTACAGGAAATTGTTCATATGAAACAGTACTACATACAATGAATATATGCCTTTTTTTTAAAAAAAGGAGAGCTATTAAGATACAATATTGAATGGTTACATACCTGTTATATAAACTTTTACAAGAAATTTTAGGTTAGGCCAAAAACATTACAATGGCTGAAGAGGAATAATGACACTAGTAATTATTTATATCTTATAAATAGTAAAACGAAATTTCGAAGGTTTATTCAAAAACAACTGGTCATTTGGTATTAAATAAAACCATAAAAGGAACCAGTAGATCTCAATACACAATGATAGGTGCCAAGGACAACATGAGGTGCACTGGGTGATACCACCTTTGATTACACTGGACGAGGATAAGTACGTCATTTAGATGTAGTACCAGAAAGTCTTCCCACTTATTTTGGATAAACCACTGCCATTGTGCATAGTTTATTCATAAAAATCCAATATTGAGAGAAATAATGTATTTGAAATACAAGTAACAGCAGTTCAGAATTCCATCTGTTTTCTAAAGTTCCTATGAACCCCACGGAGCATGGATTCTCATGGTCAGATCTTGCTCATTCTAATCTCCTTTCTCCTGGACTCATATTTACCTTGAAGCCTTTGTTTCATCCTGTTTCTGTTATTACACAGACTAGACATGGAAAATAACCCTTTTTCCATGATATGCTAAATGTCATTTTCATGAAACAGGAAGTCATTAGGCACATGGCCCCACGGGAAGCAATAGACTTGGCGGATGTCACGTTTCTGCACCTCACAATAGGTACTTAACTCTATTCAACATTGGTCAATTTTCTGCTCAAAAGTCACTTAAACTCCTGTAAGGCTGACTGAACTCCCCCACTATTAGAATGGCAAGGACTGTATACTTGTGTCTGGGCGGCCAGGTGTGCCAGCACAGTACCATGGTTTTCACTGTCAGCTATACCTGCTTGATTGCAAGAATGATCAGGCGTGATGGCCGAAGTCTTGCCTGGCAGGCTGCATGCATACCAACCCTAGAAGGACGAGCTGTCTTCCCTGACCTTGTTCTGTCCCGTCTTGGAAATATGACACTGAGGATTAAAGAGTATCTGTGAACTTCTAAAGCAACTCTTGCCCTTTCTTCTGGAAGAGATTATAAAAGGCCAATTCTGACTTGCTGGTGTGCACTATTAGAGACCCAGAAATTAAATAATTATCCTTGAAAGTCTTGCTGACAGAGTTGATCTTCCCCCAGAGTTGAGCGAATAAGGAAAAGTATCACAAAATGTCTCTTAAGAATATGGAAATTAGCTTAGTCACTAGGAGGGAAATTAGCAAGAAGCAATACAGACTAGAGGAGATTAGTCATCTACAGAAGTTCCACAGAGATTTCTTAAAATGTAGAACTAAGCAGATTTGGAAATACTCTAGTTTATGTAAGATGACTTGGGCAAAACTTACAGATGCAGAACTGGAAAATAAAAACTGAAACCAAGTTATTTTATTTTAACCAATCTGAAGAAAGAGGAGAATGGGTTGTTTGGGCTTGTGAAGGAAGCCAGGACACAAGGGGACAGCATCATTATATGCTCAGAGTAATCTGCACTAGAAGTAAGATGGACAGTTTTGATGAGCAAAACTGAACGTCCCATTTGCACATGTATGTTTAGTGATGGAGTAGAGGGCTAATTATAATATTTTATCTCAATATACTTCACCAGCAAGAAAGTCTTTCCACACTGCACTGCCCTTGTGCCATACTTACCAGCCAACCTTCTGGTGACAGCAAATGCATGTCCATGCAGATTTTATACCAGGGCTGCAAAGGTGATTGCAGCTGACTTAAAAGTCTGGCTTAGTCTGAGACTTCCATCACCTTCTGTGTACTTTAGTTTCCACACCTGTATATGGAGCTAATAACACTGTGAGTAGGGAGTAAATGAATTAATGAATGTTACGTATCTAGAGTCACGCTTATAAACATAATCCAATTTTAATTGTATGTAGAATACTGCCCCTGTTGTTGCAGATTACGCTGGCAAGAGCTGAGTTAGAGAAGCCTGTGTAAGATCTAAAGCTTGAGCATTTCCTACCATGGATGTGATGACGCAGGATCCTTATTCACCAAAGCAGGTTGTGACATGCATTTGGTTGTGACATGCATTTTGGCTCAGTTTGCCGATGTCTGTTCTTGATCCAAAGATGGTGAAAAGATACTAAGAACCAGTTACAATATACATGGAGATGACTTGGAGTTCGAGATAGACAAACTTAGAGCTACATCCAGACTTATCTATCCACCTATGTTTTGGTGCAAATAAGGATAATAACTGATCTTAGTAATTACTCTCAATTTTCAGAAGGATATGAGAGTATGGTTATGTTTTAGGATAGTCCTATCCTTTAGGATGTATAATGAAATATTTTGGATTAAATGGTTTAAAGTTAATGACTTAACTTCAAAATGATTGGCAGGGAGATGGGGTAGGGAAGTAGATAATACCAAGTTAGTCACGAGATGGTAATTGCTTTGATTTTATGAGTAGTGCTCATTACACAATTCTATTTTTTGTGTATGTTTGAAATTCTTTATAATAAATGGGTTTTAATTTGTGTGTAACAAGACAGCATATATTATTTTAATCTCTCTTCTCATTCTCTTACACACACATACACACACACACACACACACACGCACATACACACACACACACTGCCGTGTAGCAAAATCCTTTGGATTTAAATTCTCTTCCTGACAGAGAACTGATGATAAGGAGTGGAAGGTCACAAAGTCTGCATGAGCTAAACCTGACAAGGGCACATAACTACTCCCCAAGGTTATATAGGACCAGCTTCTGAGGGTCAAGCTCTGACCAGTGAGTGTGGTGAAACAACTTTCTCTGAACTGGAATATTCCTTCCTGTGGGGAGGGAGTCTCAGGAGATCAGCAAGTGTGTCACAGCTGAAGCTGAAAAGGTTGCAAGACCTCTGCCGATGGTTGTATAAACGGTGATCAACTACCAGTGCAGGCAGGAGACACTCTGACCAGCTGCGCAGCCTGCAAGCTGTGCAGTGAGCTTCCAAAATGAAGCTTCCCTGAGTTCTTACCAATGCTGGGGTGGGCTTGTTGGTGATGCAACTGCCTTTGAGTCATCCATCCTCCTGTAAGTGTCCCCCCTCATCCTTTTCTGTAAGGACCCCCCCCCAAAAAAAAATAACTGGTCCACTAAAGCTGGTTTTGATACAACAATGCTTTGTTCTGTCATCTGTGCCCCCTCTGGGGTGAGTAGACATGTGTTTGTGTCTCCCAACGGATAAAGTCTCAACCCAACAGACACATGCATCATGCAAGCACATGCTGACTTACAGTCAGATTCAAGTAAAGAATCTGAAACAAAGGGCTCATTAGACCAATGTATGGAAAATATGACATGTGCTCACTGTTTTAACCTTCACAACTATTGTCTCACATGAGATAGAATCGAGTTGTGCGAGAGATAAAGTGGAAATACAGTTGTGTGAAGTGATGAACATTCTGGTCATAGACTTTTCTGATGGGATGCCACTTTCCGAAATTTCAAAAGGCCTCATCAGAAGATGGGAGTTAAAGGACCAACTATCCTCTCAGAGACCTTGAAGACAGCAGCCAGCCTACTTCCAAGGAAACCAAACATAAGGGTTGTGTATAGCGTGTGGTTTCCACATTTAATAATAGTTCACAGAGCAAAACCCCAGCACCTCCTTTGTGCTATTCCTTCACCATTATATATTCATATATACATAAACACTCATTATATATGCATATATATACATATATATATCACTTCAAATTAATGCCAATATCTTCCCCAAAACTCTGTCAATCCACTTCCAAGGTCTCTTTTCTGTGCTTTTCATGGACTGAATTAGGTCCTTGAATTAGAACCTTTCTCCTTCCAGAACATGTGATATCTACCTGCTTTTGACAGGTAACTGCTCTCTATTTGGCTACTTTCACAATAATAAAATATTATTTAAGGTTTCAATTTTCTGCATTTATCATTCTCTTGCTCTTTTAAAACCTAATTTCTAATTGCTTCTATCTCTTTTGTTCCGTTTTGTTTTCTCCCTGAGCACACTTCTCTGCTTGCTACAACATGATCAGACTACTCCACTGTGACCCCATGAATATACTTATGTTCCTCCGATTGGATGCCCTTTGTTAATATATTTTCTAAAAGCAGACTTGTAAGAACAAATTCCAAACTCATGTGTAGAAGGTTTCTAATTTTTTCTAAATAAATACTGTTCCCATGGGGTTATGGGTTATGTGTTACAACCCCATTAAGGAGGGTCCCCTGTGGAACGGTGGCAGGGAGAAGGGAAAAGATGGAAATAACATATGATGTACCCATACAAAATATGTTCTTAATAATAAAAATAAAATAAAATTTAATAAATCAAAGAGAACATACAAAGAATAAAAATAAACATTTTTCATTTCAGTGTCTCCACCCCTAGAATCCACCTTCATTTTCTTCTGCTGGTTATTTTCTTATAAATCAGAATTTCTGCCATACATCTATATCAAATTTATTTTCACACCTTTTAAAGTAATTTTCCACTTTTCACCTTAAGATTATTGTCTAATTAGGCTGGTGAAGGAAATTCCTAATATTGAACTGTTTAGTTCTTCACATGCCTAAGATTAATGCCTTTTATTTTCCAAAACAAAGGGCAAGAACAAAGGAAGGCAAATGGAGAAACAGACCATATTGCCCACAAGTCAGCCTTACACTACACTTAAACTCATTCATGTGCCACTTGACTCCATCATAGAATACATCGGTGTTAGCTGGTTTCAAGCAACTATGAATAAAATTTGATGCTTAAAGACCTTGGTCATTTCTATGAATTAGAGTTTTACAAAAGTTTTTGGAGAAAATAATAAGACTTCTGAGGTCAAATACAGTTCAGATGAAGCATGTGACTAAAATCAATAACTTTAACTAGGGTTGATGTTAGACTCTAAAGGTTTCTGCAGTATAGACTATGCAAGTTTCACTTTGGTTGAGAAGCCAGCTCTGCTATTTATTAGCCAAGAACCAGTTATTTTAAGGTTCAATACTCAGTTTTTTATTCTATGAACTGGTGATAGCTAGGTACCACATAGGGTTCTGATGATGCTCGATAGAACTAGTATAGGTAAAACGCTTAGAATGGTGCCTATTAAAAAGTAACTGTTTAGAAGATTTTATGTCATGTAAACACCTGCAGAACCAGATATTGAGATCATGTGCAAACAGCAGATCAGGTAGCATTGCCTGAGGTTGTTTCCCTCTGAGCTGCTGAGGGGGGCATGCTGCAATCAGTTATAATTGTACTTGCAGGCCTTGTGATCAAATTATTCCTTCCAAGTAAGACTTTATAATTTATTATAATTCAGTGGCATGACATCCTTCCCCTAGCCAGCTATTGTTTTCAAATTAGTCTCTTATTGGTTTAGAATAATCCAATTTTATTTATTTATTGTTGCCAGGAAGATTAAAGTCTTCAGCAGCCAAAAATGCAAGAGCCTCAGTCCAGTAGTTCTAGACTAGTCCTTGTGATTCACATCCTCAGGCAGCTCTGAACCCTGCCTGCAGAACACCTTAGTTGGCATTGGCCCAGTTACCTGAATGCTCTGAGACAATGCTGTTAAAGGTCTTGCTCGGGAAGACAGAAGTTGAACGTGCCACTAAAGCCTCATTCTAAAGAAACACTTGGCAAGATGAGTTCATTTCTGTTTTAACCCCCTGGAGTGCATGCATGTTAGGATCCCGGAAATCATAGCTATTGAAACATGGCTTTTTAAACCAACACAACTCAGGTAGGCTCTCCAAAGCAAGCATAAAGCCATTATAATTCAAGAAAAATTGGGATTGCAGGAAGTTTATTTTTATTTTTATGTTTTAAATAAATTATGGGGAAATAAAATGCTAGCCTGCAACTTTTCAGTTTGATACTTTAGGGTATGCATTTGCAAAACATGCACACCTGTGAACTCTGAAGTATTCCATACCGCACATAATGTTTGATTAATCATCAAAGTGATTATGCTAAGTGGCATCCACAGTAATTTAAACAGATATATAAATGGTTTATAATTACAGGATATTGGGTTCTATAATTCACTGCTTAGCAAAGAGGTATTTGTTGTGTAATTGCTGCATCTTTGTGAAATATTTGCTCTGCATTTATGGTGTCGTTTATCCTAAGCTTGCAGGCTACCAACCATCCTTGGCTCCCGCATGTCTTAAACTCAAGAAGTTTTTAATAAAGGGGGAAAAAACACACACAATTACTTTGGCTGAAGTTTCATTCTACAACACTTCCAAAGGCCAAAAATGTGGAAAGATTTATGGTAACAATAATCAAAAGCAAACACAGTTAACACTTGATTTTTTTCCCCACACCATTGAAAGGGTTGCATTGGTGTAGCTAATAATGTAGGTGAAGGAACTATATGTACTATAACTCAAACTGTGGCCACAAAAGACTCATTCTGTGCACTCCAAGAGTGTATGTCTGATATAACTTCATAGCAAGATACCCCGACCAATATTTAGTGGAAAATGTGTACAAATTCCCCACTTAGATAATAATGCAGAGTGCAGGGAAAAGCTGAAAGGAAAGAATGAAATGTATTTAGCAGTCTTTTTTCCTATACCTTATGAACATAATGAATAGATTTAGTCATGCCTTCAAAGCTGACTGCTATATAATTGTGTCCAATTGTCCATTTCATCTAACTAGAGAACAACAACAAAAAAATGCTCTATGTGTTTGTGTGTGTGTGTGTGTGTGTGTGTGAGAGAGAGAGAGAGAGAGAGAGAGAGAGAGAGAGAGAGAGACAGAAAGAAATAGAAAAGGGATCTAGATTAAATATATCAGCAGTTTCAGACATGTAGATTTTATTCCTTTTGTTTTTTCAAGAAGAGCAAAGATAGCTGGGGCTCTGGAGGGTACACATCACTAAATCAGTTGGCCAAAGCTCCCAGTTCCTGTGCTGCTGGATTGGGGCTTCTTGGATCCTGTGGGATGCTCTGCCCTCCTGATTGAATGGCCCATAAGTCCCCAACTCCCCAACTCCCCGGGGGTGCATACTCTGTGTGAGTAGGCCAGATCTCCCTGTTTCCCTCCATCTCCCAGTTCCCTGGTCCCAGTTACTCTTCTGCTGGCTTGGGGCTGCTTGGACCCTGTAGCTTGATGTGCAAGCAAGCCCCTTGTTCCACCTTACTGATTGATTGACCCCTGGGACCCCAACTTGCAGAAATCCTGCTCTGATTGGTGTGCATTAGGAGTGAGTAGACCAGAGCTCCCAGTTAATTCCCCACCCTCCCAGTTTGCTGGACCTGGTACCCCTGTTTCTGGCTTAGGGCTGCCTGGGCTCAGCATGTGGACTGGGAAAATAGGCCTTTTGTTTGGGTTTCCCTCATTGGCTGGCCCCTGGGCACCCAAATACCCCTTCCCCTGAGCCAGAGGGTGCACAGGCCACTGTAAGATCTGGCCTCTTGCCCCTGGCTCTCCAGCTTCCTGGCTCTTAGTTCCCAAACCCCCATGCGTTAAAGAGTGCATGCAAGTGGAATAGGCAGGCCATATCTCCCAGTTCTACCCCTCTCAGTTCCCCAGGTACATTTGATGTACTTGCAATATCCACAGTCTGTGAATCTACAGTTATAATTCCATGGTACACCTATCTGGTTTGCATTGACAGCAGAACACTCACTGAAGAGCATACAAGGACAAATACCTGCTTTCCCTTCAATGAGATCAAATGTTTCCTCAAGATGGGTAGGCCAGAATGTAAAAGAAAAAACAATGAATGTCACAAATCTGAGAGATCTCCACCAAGGATGCCTAGTCCCACTATGGAAGCCTCCAATGACATCATAGAAAAATCAACACAAATTCATTCCCAAAATGAAAACACAACCACCAATGTGACCCTGAACAACAACAACAACAACAACAAATTTGCTGAATTGGAAGCAAGTCATCAAAAAAAAAAAAAATGCATAAGTAAAATAGAGCAGAAGCATCTCTTAGAGCACTCAGCTTTTGTCACTAGGAGTAACTTAATTGAAGAAAACCACAGAAGCATCAAAAGAGAGATAAATGAATTGAAGATGAGTCAACAAAGGGAAGATCTCAATAACCAGTTGATTAAGCTTAATGAAGACTTGACCAAATGCAAGAATTCATTCCAGGAAACTTCAAAAAAAATCAGACCTTGAACTGAAATTGCACCTTAAAAAAGAGATGGAGGAGCTGGGCGTGGTGGCGCACGCCTTTAATCCCAGCACTTGGGAGGCAGAGGTAAGAGGATCGCCATGAGTTCAAGGCCACCCTGAGACTACATAGTGAATTCCAGGTCAGCCTGGACTAGAATGAGACCTTACCTCGAAAAACTAAAAAAAAGAAGAAGAAAAGAAAAGAAAAGAAAGGAAAAAGAGATGGAGGACTGGAGAGATGGCTTAGCAGTTAAGGCACTTGCCTGCAAAGCCTAAGAACATCTGCTCAAATTCCCCAGATCCCACATATAACCAGACACAACAGTGACACAAGTCTGAAATGCCATGCATGCCCACAAAGGGGCACACACATCTTGAGTTCACTCACAGTGGTTAAAAGGCCCTGGAGTTCCATTCTCTCTCTCCCTCTCTCTCTCTCCCTCTCTCTCTCTCTCTCTCTTCTCTCTCTCTCAAAAAAAAGAATAAAACAGAGATGGACATGATGCAAAATAACACAAAAGAAAATAAAGGGCTGGAGAGATGGCTTAGCGGTTAAGCCCTTGCCTGTGAAGCCTAAGGACCCTGGTTCAAGGCTCAACTCTCCAGGACCCACTTTAGCCAGATGCACAAGGGGGCGCACATGTCTGGAGTTCGTTTGCAGTGGCTGGAGGCCCTGGCGCGTCCATTCTCTCTCCCTCTCTCTCTCTGCCTCTTTCTCTCTGTCTGTTGCTCTCAAATAAATTAATAAAAATAACAAAAAAAATTAAAAAAAAAGAAAAGAAAAATCAAGTAGAGCATTTAAAAACTTCTCAATAACAGAGTTACTCATGTGGAAGGCAGAACCTCTGAGCTGGAAGACAAGACAGAAGAAATTGATCGGGAAGGTAAAAATTTGGCTAAGTTCAAAAAATCATGCAGACAGAATAGGAGAAAACTGTGGGATACCCTATGTGACAAAACATTCATATCATGAGCATAACAGAAGGAGAAGAAATCCAAGCCAGAGGCACAGAGACCACATTCGACAAAAATATTGAAGAAAATTTTCCCAGTCTCTCAAGACAGAGGCCCATCCAGATTCCAGAATCTCACAGAACACCAAACAGACAGAACCATAGAAGAAACTCTCTAAGGCACATCACAGTGAAAATGCACAACAAAAACAAAGAAAGAGTGCTCAAAGCAGCAAGAGAGAAAGAACTTAAAACACACAATCCTGAAAGCCAAGAGGGCCTAGAATGGAAGACCTCAAAGTCTACAAAACTATGGCTTCAAACCCAACCTACTGTGCCCAGCAAAAAAATGTCCCTCATAATAGATGGTGAATGGCAAACTTTTCATGAAAAGAAGTCAACTGTATAATTATATAACCACAAAGCCAGACCTACAGTGAACACTTCAGGGAATACTCCACAGAGAAGTTTAAAAAGCTAATCTCAAGAATTTACAAGAAGATCACAGTGACCAAAACTAGTGCAAGCTCAAGAAAGTACAAAACACAAAAAAGCACCAAACCCCATGAAGCACCCCATCATGTGAGGGATTAAATTAAACCTTACAGTTATAACCTTTAAATATTAATGGTTTTAACTCACCCATCAAAAGACACAAGTTAACAAGGGTGATTAGAAAAATGGTCCCTTCTATCTGCTGTCTTCAAGAAACCCACTTCACCACCAAAGACAGAAACCTCCTCAGAGTGAAAGGCTGGAAAATGATATTCCAAACAAACGGAAATAAGAAACAAGCAGGTGTTGCTACATTAATATCTGATAAAATAGACTTCAAATGAAAAGTAATCAAAATCAAAAAGGACAAAGAAGGGCACTTCTTACTCATCAAAGGAATGATACAACATGAGGACATCACAATTATAAATCTATAAGCACCAAACATAGATTCACCAGTTTTTTTTAAGCAAAACCTACTTGACAACAAAATAGAAATAAACACTAACACCATCAAAGTTGAGGATATCAGTACTCCACTATGATCAATAGACAGAACATCCAAGCAGAAAATCAACAGGGAAGTAATAGATCTCAACAACAACATAGATCAACTAGACCTAATGGACATCTACAGAACTTTCCACCTCATTTCTACAGAACACATTCTTCTCAGCAACCCATGGAACCTTCTCCAAAATAGACCTTGTAGTAGGCCATAAAGCATACCACCATAAATTCAGGAAAATTGAAGTAACTTCATGCATCATATCAGATCACAATGCTTTAAAGCTAGAAATTAACAACATGAGACCCACCAGGAACTACAACTGCACCTAGAAACTGAACAACACACTTTTAAACAATGAATGGGTTGTGGAAGAAATTTTTTAAAAAATGTAAAATTCCTAGAATTGAATTATAATGAAAATAAACTTATGGGACACAATGAGGGCAGTCCTGAGGGGAAAATTCATAGTGCTAATTGCCTTCATAACAAAACAGAGAGATCCAAAATTAATAATGTAACTGTTGACCTAAAGGCATGGAAAAAGAAGAAGAATCCAATCCTAAGAGCTCCAGATAGAAAGAAATAATCATGATCAGAGCAAAACTTAATGAATTGTGAGCGAAGAAAATGATTTAAAGTAATTTAAATTGATAAACTGAAGATCCAGTTCTTTAAAAAAATGAACAAGATTGATAAACCTCTGGACAATTTAATCAGGTGTAAAAAGAGAAGTTTCTAATTAACAAAATCAGAAATGAAAAAGGAAAGGTCACAATAGACATCTAATGAAATTGGAAGAATCATCAGGACATACTTCCCAAACCTCTACTCCACAAAATTGGATAATCTGGAAGGAACAGATGAATTCCTATCCATATTCCACCTACCCAAACTAAACTGAAATCATATTAATCTCCTAAACAAACCTATGAGATAAAACAAAATTGAAAAGATAATCAAAAACCTCCCCCAAAAGAAAAGTCCAGGACCAGAAGCCTTTTCAACTGAATTCTACCAAACCTTTATTGAAGAACTCTCAAACCACTAGACATAATGAGAGAGCAGGAAATCCTCTCCAACTCCTTTTACGAAGTTAGCATCACCCTAATACCAAAGTCAGGCAGATATACAATAAGAAAAGAGAAGTATAGGCCTATATCCCTGATGAATTTTGATGTGAAATCCTGAACAAAATCTTCACAAACCAAATTCAACAACATATCAAAAGCATTTTCTACCTTGATCAAGCCAGCTTCATTCCAGGCATGCAGGGATGGTTCAACATATGGAAATCAATCAATGTAATACATCACATAAATAAACATAATCCCAAGAACCACATGATCATCTCAATTGATGCAGAGAAGGCCTTTGACAAAATACAAAATCATTTCATGATCAAAACACTGGAGAGAAAGGACATAGATGGTTTATATCTCAACACACAAAAAAAATGTATATATAAAAGCACCTAAAGTGCAAATGATATTTAGTGGGGAAAGACTCAAGCAGTTCCCATTGAGATCAGGAATAAGACAGGGGTGCCTACTCTCACCACTGCTCTTCAACGTAGTATTAGAAGTCCTAGTCCAAGCAATAAGACAGGAGAAAGAAATAAAAGGCATACAAATTGTAAAGGAAAAAGTCAAGTTAGCCCTATTTGCAGATGACATGATCCTATACATAAGTGACCTGAAAATCTCCATCTGAAAACTTCTAAAGGTTATTAATCTCTTCAGTGAAATGGCAGGATAAAATATCAACACACAAAAATCAGTAGCCTTTCTACATGCAAAGGACACATATACAGAGAAAGAAATCCATGAGGCTGTCCCATTTTCAATAGCAATAAAAAAATTAAATATATTGGAATAATACTAACCAAGGATGTGAAAGACCTATATAATAGAAACATAAAAAACTCAAGAAACAAATTGAGGAAGACTTGAGAAGATGGAAAGACCTCACATGCTCCTGGATAGGTAGAATTAATATTGTGAAAATGGCAATTCTACCAAAAGTCATATACAGATTTAATGGAATACCAATACAGATTTTAGCATTATTCTTAACAGAGATAGAAAAAATGATCTCAAAATTCATATAGAATGGCAGTGGGCCTCAGATATCCAAACATTTCCTCAGCAAAAGAAACACTTCTGGACATATCACTGTACTCAATCTAAAGCTATATTACAAAGCCATAATAACAAAAACAGCATGTTACTGGCATAAAAATAGAAATATAGACCAATGTAACAGAATTGAAGACCCAGACCTAAGGTCAAGTAACTACCGCTACTTTGTCTTGACAAAGGTGCTGATAACATAGACTGGAGAAAAGACAACATCGTCAACAAATAGTGCTGGACAAATTGGATAACCATATGAAAGACAATGAAACTCGTCCCACTCATCTCACCATGCAGAAAAACCAAGTACAAATGGATTAAAGACCTAAATATATGACCTGAAATACTTCTCCTACTGGAAGAAGAAATAGGAGGCACTCTATGATATAGGAGTGGGAAAGACTTCCTGAACAAAACCCAGGTATCACAGGAAATTAAACTGTCACTCAACCAACGGGATATCGTGAAGCTAAAATGCTTTCACCCAGACAAATATACCATAAGCAGAGCCAAGAGATTACCTACCAAATGGGAAAAAAAATATTCACCAACTATACCACTGATAGAAGCCAAATATCTACAAAGAACTCAAAAAAGTAAACAATTAAAAAAAAAAAAAACTAACAACCCACTCCAAAAACTATGGCAGAGAAATGAGTAGGGAATTCTAAGAGGTAGAAATACAAATGGCTAACACACACTTAAGAAAATGTTCAACATCCCTAAACATCATGAAATGGTATTTAAAACAACTATCAGATTTTATCTTACTCCAGTAAGGATGGCAATCATTAAAAACATCTAACAACAAGAAATGTTGGCAAAGATGTGGGGAAAGAGGAACCCTCATCCATTGTTGGTGGGAATGTAAACTTGTACAACCACTATGGAAATCAGTATGGAGATTGCTGAAAAGATTGAATATAGAGCTACCAACAGACTCAGCAATGCCCTTATTAGTCGTTTATCCTAAATGCTCCAGGCTTCAATACAGAGATATTTGCTCAACTATATTTATACCTGCTCAATTCATTATAGCTAAGAACTGGAGTCAACACAGGTGTCCATCATTGTATGAATGGCTAATAAAGTTGTGGTATGTTTTCACAATGGAATTCTACTCAGCAGTAGAAAAAATCAAGACAATGAAAATTGTAGGAAAATGGACAGACTTGGAACAGATCATGCTCAGCAAACTCACACAACTACAGAAAGGCAAATGCCACATGGTCTCACTTATCTGAGTTTTCTAAACTGGACCAGCTCGAGTTCCTGACATACGTGATAGGCAATTCAAGGCCCAAGGTCCAGATAATATGGATGGAAGGGTTTTGGGGGAGGGGAATGAGAGGGCGGGGAAAACAAACACAGATGTAAATCCAAAATGAACTGGTACCATTGAAACCTTTATGCTTGGAGATAGACTAAAAGATACAACCCTCAAAAGGAGCAAGGGGGGAGCACCTGAAAAGAAGGGTGCATGAAGCTTAAATTAAAAAAAGTCTCTGGCCTGTAACTGCCAGTACCAGAAATTGGTTGCTACCAACAATGAGCTGTTGATCAGAGAGTCCTAAGAGGTCTAAAAACAGCACAGAACACTTGATTACCTGCCCAAGGCAAAAGGTAAGCCCTTATTATGGAAGACACCATATGTTGCTGACACAGAGCATGCAGAGACGTGGCTGGTATCTGGAAGACAGCAGTCTGTAGACTGGTTAGCCCATCTAGTGCTGGAAAGCCCTACATGAGCTCCCTGGGGAAAATGGCCAACAACTGTCTGAGCAACCAGAGGTCTAAGCTACTCAGAAGCAAACACCTTGACAGGATGTACACACCAGTGCAATAGTGGCATACAGCCTCAGTGGGTAACCAATAGCTTTCTGATTGGCTAAGAGATCCACTCAGTGTATAGCAACCCATATCTGGAATTGGGAACCAGATTAGAATCCTATGGAGACAGTGCCAAGCTTTCACTAGCCTTTGGCTAAAAGAGGGGTTACATACATCAAATTCACCCTAAATTAATAATACTTATCCCACTTAAACTATGCTGATGTCACTCTCCATTGGAGAATCTGTTCTTATTTTTTAAAGGTAGGGAGACCTGAGCAAATAAATTACCCCTTTCACTTCAGCCAAGTCCCAGCTGAAACCACAGAGGAATTAGGGAGATGAGCAAGGATGCTGCTTCCATGGATAACCTGATAATCAGCACCCGAGTGAAGGACACAGATGCTGAGGACACTCAACACCTACCAAAGCAGAGATCCAGAGGCTCCTCAGAGCTCATCACTGAAGTAGGCTTAAAACTCACCCACCAGGGCTCAGAGAAATTTGTAGAAAAGGGGGTGGAAAGACTGCAAGAGCCACAAGTTGAGACCTCATGCCCAGAGGCATTCCCTGGCCCCTCCCAAAAATCAGACTGCTGCTTCCACAAGGTGTGATCCACATGGCCATACCTGCAACCCCACTGAGGAGGGTCCCCAGCAGAATGGCAGCAGGGACAAGGGAAATGAGGGTACCCACACATGATGTATCCATTCAAAATATGCTGATAATAACAATGATGTTGATGATAAGTGTCCCCCCAAAAAAATAGATGAGATGCTGACACCAAAATTCAGTTAATGTAATCCACATAATTGAAAGGTTTATATCTGATGCCAAATGGAAATTCCCCATGATATTGACTGTTCAATAGAGAATACAACATAGCATAGTTGTAGGAAGCAATTTAGAATTTTCAGGTCCTGTCCTGGAGATTAATGAACAATGAGAAATTAATCTCATTAACATGATAACTAAAGAGACATACATACCAATAGATTGCATGTCGATTATATTGCATCCTTTTAGGAAATTATGGTTGCAAATTAAATAAAAGAGTTAATAACAAATATTGAATGAACAAAAAATGGAACATATCTGGACAGATTTCTCTAACATTAAGAAAAATAAACTTGTCTGGTTATAACAGGACAAGTCTGGACATATGAAAACAACATCATTCAGGACACTTAAGTCAGATTTAGTTACATGGATGAAATGGAAATGCAAATAATTATAGAGCATTGACAGTTCATTCTAGCAATGAGAAAATTAATCACAAACAACCCAGTTGGTTTTCTTTCTTTGTTACTAGATGAAAAGCTTAAGTAGCGTCTTATATTCTTAGTAAATGTAAAAATATAAAGTGGGCGAGGTCCATGATAAAGCCACACAGAGACTAGGAAGTTGTGGGCAATGGCATGCATGCTTGACAAATGCCTCATTATAATCTTCATGACCTCTCCATCATAGCCCGTGTTGCTTACAGTTCAGCATGAACAGGACAAAAAGTTACTGCACAGTTGTTTTAATAGTAAGTGTGAATGAAAGGCATTGTACAGGGTTGGTGGCACAGCTTAGTGGTATGTTTTCCCAGCATTTGTGAGGTCTTAAATTCAATCCCCAGTACTGCCAGATAAGCAAACGAAAACATCATACTTAGTTAGTTAATGATGTACATAGGTGGAAAGATTACATGTTTAGATATGTGGCTGGAAGTATATGCTACATTGATTTCATAACATACTCAAATTTCAAATACTTTTTCTCACAGTTGCGAAAACCCCCATGTCCACAATTATATCCTATTTTCTATCACTAAGCAGACTTTTTTTGTTTTTACTAAGAACATCCATTGTATGGATACATCATATGTTGGTACCCTCTTTTCCCTCCTCCCTTCCCCCATTCCACTGGGGACCCTCCTCAGTGGAATCACTAACATTTCCCATAGGGTTGTGGGTTATGCATTGTGGGAGCAGCAGTCAGTTACTGGGGGGAGGCAATGCCTCTGGGCATGGTGTCACAAAATGTAGCTCTTACATTCTTTCTGACCTCTCTTCTGCAAAATCCCCTGAGCCTTGGTGAAGGTGTTTTAAGTCTACTTTAGTGATGAGTTCTTAGGAGCCTCTGGATTTCTGCTTCGGTATATGTTCAGTATACTTAGCGTCTCTCTCCCTCAACCTGGTGCTGATTGTCGAGCTCACCTACAGGCAGTTTTACACTAAAATTATAACAATGCTATTCAGATTAATTTTAACCTTAAAAGTGTGTGTGTGTGTGTGTGTTGCTATTTTTGAGTGCTTTTTAAACTTTAAAGAGATGTTAAAGATTACCTGTGTTTTTGTCTTTCTCACATATGGTCAACCTTATCTATTTCTTTCATGACCACAGTAGCTAATCTCTTACACACTTTATTTTATATTAACCCTGTCTCTTTCAGAAATCCCTCTTAAATTGCCCTTTGGGAATTGCAATTCTTGCCTATTACACCCTGCATAGTGACTTCTATGCTCAAACAATCATTAATTGATGTTCTGTACACCTTACCATTTATTTTCTGGCTCCCTTGTAAAAATGCAAATTCTATGAATGATTAGAAATGGTTTTTATTTTGTTTAGTTCTAAATCTACAGAATCTAGAAGAATATGATATACACTGCCATCAAATGTTTGCTGAATAAATGGATTCATTCCCATGATTTTATAAGCCATTTTTGTATGATTTACAAATTTGTTTTACTAGCCTAGATCTTTTTCCTAGCTATAAAATCTGTTTGTTTGGGCTGGAGAAGATGGCTTAGTGGTTAAGGTGTTTGCCTGCAAAGCCAAAGGACCCTGGTTCGGTTCCCCAGGACCCACGTAATCCATATGCACAAAGAGGCACATGCATCTGGAGTTTGTTCGCAGTGGCTGGAGACTCTGGTGTACCCATTTTCTCTCTCTCTCTCTCTCTCTCTCTCTCTCCTCCCTCTTTCTCTCTCTCATAAATAAATAAATAAATAAAAGTATTTATTAAAATTCTGTTTGTTTGACTGAGCTGGAATCACTTCAAGAAATCTCTAATTCAGAGGCTAAAGAGTGAACTAGTATTTTGTTTCCTAATATCCCATCATCGTCCATTCTATCTTGTAAAATATTATGTAATTCCCACAGTGAATATTGGAGGATCTTCTCAGAGACCAAGCTCTTGGAGTTGTGTCACAAATTCTTGTTTCTAATCCTTATGTTCTTGTACACCATTCTTTTCCTTTTTGTAATGTCTCAGTGCCATTGTTGAGGTTCCTTTGTCCAGATAAATACAATATCCTCTTTTGTGTATGTGTGTGTACACATATGTGTGTGCATGTTTGCATGTGTGTGTGTGAGTGCATGTGGAGGCTAGAGATGGCTATCAAATGCTCTCCTCACTCATGCTCCGTCTTATTCTTGGAGACAGTGTCTCTTCCTGAATCTAGAGCTCCCCAATTTGGATAGGCTGGGTGTGGTGGTTTGAATAGAATAGATAGGCCCCAATATATTCAGTTGTTTGTTTGTAGTTTGCATCTGCAGCCACCTGGCTGGAGTCAGTGCCATTGTGTGGATCTTAAGGTGTGGTGCTGGGTTTCAGATTTCAATCTAAAGATATGCAAAGTGTGCCTAGCTGGAGTTCCTGAAGTGTGCAGTGGCTTTTGGCTTTAGGCTTGTGCCTCTCTCTCTCTGCTTGGGCCTGTGAAGGCAGGCCAGCTTTTTCTGCTATTATGGAACTTCCCCTGGATCTGAAGCTTCAGTAAATATCACTTCCTCCATAACTGCCAGGTCTGAACGTTCATCTCAGTGAACCTGAAGCTGTCTGCTACACTGGGTAACAAGTAAGGACTATGAATTCCCTGTGTTCACGTTCTTGGTACTGAAGGTTACAGGTATATGCCATGTGTGTGTTCAGGATCTGAACTTAGGTCTACATGCTTGTCTGGCAACCCTTTCTTTTCCCACCGAGCTACTTCTCCAAACCCACATTATCCTCATAATTGGTCACTGACCATATTATGCAATGCCTCCTTTTCCTGTAACCCTTCAGTGGTGGCAGTGACAATAAACTAATAAGGCTGAAAACAATATCCTGCTATGATGTTTCCCTCTATCACCAAACCCTAATTTTTCCATTTGCTCTGAGCTCATTGTCAATCATTCTCTCTTCCAAATGACAGGCTGCTTTGTGTTCTCACCCATGGTCATCCTGTCCAAAGAAACCTCTTCTACAACTTTCAAACTCCAGCCTGCTGTGATAAACTTGGCTCAAATTCTATAACTTGACTCGTTAGAATATATACAAAAGGGAATATAGAATCAATACAACTTCATGAACAAGGAAGTCACAGAATAAAATTACGTTTTTTTTTTTTTTCCCCTGAGCATTTAAAATTAATGTCAGCATTAAGGTAGCAGAGAAGGAGAGAAGTGAGGTCTACAGTTAGGAAGATAGTGAAGGAAATGAGAAATTAGGAAAGAGTCTCCAACTGTTCTGCACATCCGACTGACTTGCTCTCATTGTCTCTTTCTATATCCCTGCACCTACCGTGTCTGAAAACCTTCTGCTTCCTTTTCCAATTCTCCAATCAGGGGAAAATCTCCCAAGGTTAGGGCTGGATACCATATTTTCCATGATGTCAAAAATTGTACATGGTGTCTGACAAATGGTAGATATCCACTGTTTCGGCACGAATGAGGTAAGCAGAAAAGTAACAGCTCAGATAAGGGCAATGGTGTTGGGAAGGAAAACTAAAGTGTGGCACTTAAATAAAAGATTATTCTCTTGAGGTATATTGGTCTTGCCTGTTTGGGTTTTGTGCAGGGCTCAGTGACCACTCATTACATACCATCTCTTCGTTTTATCAGGTGTCTTCCTTTTTAGTGCTTTTGATTGCTGAATCTATTCAGTGCTTGGACTTTCTTTTTTTTTTTTTTTTTGGTAAATAATCATTCAATAAGTTCTGATGGTACTTTATTCTAAATCTATGCTCTTGACAGCCACTCTTCCTGGTAATCAATCCAAAACATGTGTTCTTAAAAATCACTTTCTCCCCAGCCACCATACCCATGTTCCTCTAAAATGCTAAAATGTTCCTTGCTGCTCATCTCTTGCCCAGCTCTTTTCAAATTCTTTGAAGTGTCATTGACCATCATGGCTCTTTTGCTGGGCTTGGAAATTAAGTCTGTGGCTCTTTGGATCCTTCTCTAACTTAGCCTCCTCTAGAAATGCAATTTACCTTGAGTCTTAAATACATAATCACTGAATCCCCACAAATTTCTTTAGGCTAGAGTTTATTTTTACTTTAAGGTGCCATGACTTGTTGGGAAGCAAGGGCTCAAATCATCAGTTGTGTGAGTTTTCCCCAGCTCCCATCAATCTGTGGATGATCTTCACTTTCTTTGGTTTGGGAAAGATCTTAAATAAGGACTTTGTAACTAAGAAAATTCTCTCTCTCTCTCTCTCTCTCTCTCTCTGTGTGTGTGTGTGTGTGTGTGTGTGTAAATTAACATGGTTATTTTAGAGAGCCTACATAATACGTAAAAATATTTTCATTTATTTACTTGAGAGAGAGGAGAGACAGAATGAACATGGGCACACAAGGGCCTCTTGCCATTTCAAACAAATTCTAGATACGTGTGCCCATCACTTTGAGCATCTGACTTTACGTGGGTACTAGAGACTCAGACCGAGGTTGGCAGGCTTTGAAAATATGCACCTTTAACCACTGAAACATCTCCCCAGCCCAAAGTACCTATGTATTTGTGTTCATGAAATTGATATTAGGACAAAGAAAACAAACTTTGCAGATAAGTAAAATGAGAACATTAATATAATCTGAAATTCCATCATCAGAAGAATAATCGTCAACATTTTATGGACATCTTTCCAAACATATTTTTCAAGTTCTAACCAAATGTGTGCATGTGCACTCTACAACTATTGATAATCCCAAATTAGGTTATACTATGTATTCAGGCTGTGGCATTTGTCTTATTTTAACACTATTTTATGGATCTTGTGTGTGTCATAATTGTTTATTTGTGCTCAGCATAGCAATATGCAATATTCAGTTTATTAGTGATTAATAACTTATCATTTGGTGTTCTCTCTCTCTCTTCCTCTCTGTCCTATGATGCTTGTTTCTATAAACTGACCTTGATGCCCTTGTCTGAGTAATTACTTCAAGAAAATTCTATGTAGCAGAAAACCCAATGATGGTAAGAGTTGCGGATTTTAAGTGACTGAGTTTTCTAGATATGTAGATTTTAAGTGTTTGCTTGTCTGGGAACTTCCTTTCTTTCCAGGTCCCTTGAGAGCAGCAGAGTAAGACAAAGCATCCTTGTAAATTGCTGTCAATTCTCAAAGAAATGGTGTGGAATGGCCACACTAAGTGAACTAATAAATAAGATCACAGAAAGACAAATGTCACATGTGCTCCCTTGTCTGTGATTCTTAACCTGGGAGAGCTTGAGTTGCAAACATACCTGACAGGCAAGGTGAGGCATAGATAATAGGAAAGGAAGGGTTTTGGGGGAGGGAAATGGGAAGGCGGGGGGGGGGGGAGATGAAAAGAATATTGAAAAATAATTAATATCCAAAGAACTCATTTTGCCTGTCTTGGTTAGAGAAATAAATATATTAGAAGAGGGCTTAGGCAGTTTTGCTATTTAGTTTGTGTTCTGCAGTATGAGAGTAATGAACCTAAGTTTCTACGTAATCTAGGTTAAGTGCTCCACCTCTGAGCTCTGCCTCTGTCTCTCTCCCTCTCTCTGTCTCTCACTCTCTCTTCAGGGTCTCACTAATTTTCCCAGGCTGGCCTTGAACTTGTTCTGTGGTCCAGGGAAGCCATGAGCTTGTGATCCATCTGCTTCAGCTTCCCCATTAGTTATTATTACATAAGATGAGAATATTATCAAAAGCAAACTTCAGGACAAGTCATTCCAACTATGACTTTCAAACAGAAAACCTGTTAGTGCTAATATTAGTCAGTCTCATATTACAGACTCTAGGGCCAAGTAAGAAACTGCAAACTAGAGGATCTAAACATAGGTACAGTTCTTCATTTCTACCAACTCAGAATTTGGTTTTATCCATACATATCTGTATGCTCAAATGCAAATAATTATTGTAGTCTTTCTGAGACATCTATTCAATCATATACAGAAACTTGAGGCTGAAAAATCAAGACAAAATTTGCAGTATTGCAAAGTAGAGTCTAAATACTTATGTAAATTTTTTAAAAGAAGAAGTAAAAAGAAAAGCACTTCTAAATATTAAATTCTCAAGTTCACAAATGTCAATAATTTTGAATTTGTGGTGCCCTTGGTGACTTTAAATTGGCCCCATTGTTAACGTAGAATAATCCAGAGTTAAGTGCATACTTGGTAAGTAGAAATTTTACCTATGCTCAAGGGGAGAAGAATTATGTTTCTGCGGGAAACAGAACTCTGATTTTCTGTATTTTTGTGTTGTGAAATCTCAGCTATCATGTTGTATTAACGTCATTTTATACATTTAATAATGGATTGTTACTTTCAACAGAGCAAGGCTTCTCCCTTCTCTTAATATATTTAAAGAGATGGGATTTATTTTAAATTGAATTAACCAGAAAACACGGGTTCTTTATCAGATATAAGTGACAGGCAATAAGCCCACATTCTGCCTTCAATTAAACAATCAGAATAGGAGTTAGAGGGTTTTTAATTTTTTAAATGTGAAATACATATTAAGCGGGTTGACAGATGTAACACTTATAACTTATCTTATTCAAAAGCTATTTTGGGGATATTATTTTTAAAATCTTTCACTCAAAGCCCTTTCCCAAGACTACCAATAATACCAGATTTGGCAGTAATAAGTGTGCATTGCCTGATTTTTTTTTTTTTTTTGCATTAGAGAAACTGCATCTTCTTTATCCTCTGCATGGTTTTGATAAATTGAGGAAATAGAGAAACCAATGTTAAACAAATTGCTCACAAGGGGACAAACACGAGAAAGCTGAATGAATGTAATGTAATTACATTCCTAGAAAGTAATGGAAGTGTTATGAAGTGTAGAGACGGGGTCTGCACGTGAGTATAAGCCTTTTCTCTGTCTTTGTTCATTGTATATACCTCCACAACAAAAAAGTATACATCCTTAATATAACACAAGATAATAAAAAAAATATATATATAAATGAAAGCATGAGCCAATCTTAACCACCTTTACATAATCTCTAAAAACGAGCCTTTGCAATGTTGCTTTTAATTCCATTTGTGTATGGTGATTCTACACACTGCTCCCGAGCTACTTAAACACACCATCTGTTTCCATAGTCGCTGACCACTTACCTATGTCTCTCACAGTGAACCTGCCTATTCTTCTATTTTTGTCTTCTTAGAAATTATGGCCAGCTGCTCCCATCTCCTTAAACCATGCTATAGCAAGTCTTCCCTGGATTACTTAAATGGACTTGTGCCAACCTCTTCTGAAGGTTTAAATGCCTCGATATCTGACAGTCTCAATAACGTTTTGCAAATGTTCTTGAATATCAAAATAATAATGGTAAATCAAGCAAAAATTCTAATTCATATCATCATTTCAATGCTAATAATTTAACCCCCAACCCAACTATACAAATAAATTCCAAGTCCTAGAAAGGGGGAGACAGGAATATGGCTTCATTTATGAAAATATTAATGATTCTAAACTTCCTCCCAAACATCATCTCTCCCCACCCCCCCCTTTCAAATTTTCCAATTCATCACTTGAATTAACCTCCTAAGCACTGAAAGCATCAGATAACTAAGGCCCTATCTGGTCCATCAGTAGAGACCAGCCGCTCAGAAGAGGAAGCGCCAAGCAGCTAGTGCGAGGCCTCAGCTGTGCGGACTTTGATAAGCTCAGCCAGATCCCCAAGCATGCCCTGCAAAGCAATTAAAACTGCAAAAGAGCTTCTCTCCTTCCTTTCCTCTTTCTTGTTCCTCCAGAGTTGAATAAAAATGATTTGATAAATTATTCTTTTCAGAGCTAACCACTCAGGAGAGAAAGAGAGAGAGAAGGAGAAAGAAGGAGAGGGAAAGAGTCACTCTTGAGAAGGCATTATTAGCATAAATTCCCAGAACTCCAGCAATCATTACAGGTCCACACAAGAGAGAAGGCAATCTAATAAAAGACAAAAGGGGTTTTATCATAAGGCATGCTGCAAATAGGAAAATGTTCTCCATAGGCTTAGAGCCTGGTAGGCTTGGGAAGCCTCTTTGGACTCGTATGTTTGAAAGATGAATCTCAGTTCTAAGAGTGAACACAAACCTTGAGTGCAGGAAGTCGTCTCCAGTAAGACAAGGGATGGGTCTGACAGCCTGGAGAGGCAATGTCATTACAGCTGGTCAGCAATGAGGGTAACAAGCCAAATACTAGAGGCCCTTTGTGAACACAAGGAAAGAGAAGCCTAGAGAATTTAAGGCGACTTTGAGAAGGGCTATAGATTTCCTGACAAAAATTGTGCAAAAGACCTAAAAAAAAAATTGCAAAGAAGAAATAAAGCATGAGTCATGGAACAAATGTAGATGGTATTTAATAAACACGGGTTGTACAAATGAGTAACTTTCTTACTAGATTTAGCACATAGGAAAGTTAAGTTTGTGCAACCCGTGTGAAGTGTGAAGTTTTGAAAAGGAGTGGTTCAGCTCTCCCAAGTACTGAAGTTAGCATAATGGCTACCACACTATCAAACATGCTGGAGTGGATGAAAAAGTAAAGACCAAAGTTCCTTGTCTTTAATAGGAAACGTGAAAGACAGTTGTTGGACTCTAACCTTAACTCAGTGAGCAAGGATATGGAAGGGTGACTCATAAATGGAATCTCTTAGTCATATGGGATTTCTATTCTTCAAATACTTGATAGAAAAGCAAATGACAGTTATAACTGGATAACTGTGAAAAATGACAATATAATACTGTGTCATAAAACAACAACAAAAAAAACATTCCCCAAACTTTTCCTTATTGCCTATCTCTAACTGTAGTTGTTGACCTAACCAATCCCATCACTCCTCTGAATTGAGTCAGACAAAAATTAGAATAATGTTGCTTTCTCTTGCCTAGTGGAATTGTGACACAAGGTGAAATCCCAATGACAGGACATAACTCATGTTTCCAAGTTTGTACTGTGAAAACAGCGAGCTCTGAGAAAGGCAGAATAAGAGAATGTGGACAGAGAAGGAGAGCGAGGCATGAAATAGTGACATTATGCAACTGGGAAAGTCAGCTGCAGAGAGAAATCGAAGTAGATCATCAAAGATTTTTTTCTTTGTAATAGAAAGTACATATAAATATGTATATTTTTAAATATAAATATAAATATATGGCTGATGCCTCTTGAACAGAAGCCTCCTCCCCAGTTTCCCAGCACATGAGTTGAATCAACCATGATGCCTCAATTCCCTATATCACCTGAATATATGTGTTACCAGGGTCAATATAGGAAACCACTAAACTTATCATGGAATAAGTGCCAAGTGATTTACTGGGCATTAACGTGATGGGTATGCATGCAACACAGTAGCTTTCTTTGGGCACAATTAGCTTCATTGCTAAATTACAGATATAAATATGAATCACCAATTTTATTATTATGACAGAAGCTTAGAAGGGGGCATGTAGCCCACATTAACATCAAACTAAGAGAAGAAGACTAAGACATCTGAGAGGAGATAAAGTGCTAAAAGTGGAAGACGAAGAATGACACAAAGACGATTTCACCACAGGTGAGGAGAAGGAATCACTGTTTATAAGAATGAAGTAACCCAGTGCACGGGACTTGACGTCATTGGGAAGCTGTTACACTCAGCCCCTCATTGCTGGGACGAGCATTCAAGCAGACGCGGGCTATGGAGGAAAGGACTTATTTCAGGCCTGCAAGTCCAGGGGACCCTCCAACAATGGCAGAAGAGGCTCGCTCCCTTTCACAGATCTAAGCAGAGAGTGATCTTCAACAGACAGCACCACAAGCAAGCTTGTACCACCAGAGCTCAAATGGTTCTCTCCACACCTTTGGGCCTGAATAAAGATCCACCCCAAAACACCTCAGGGCTGGAGCCCAGGGTCCGCCCCCAGTGACACCTCCTTCAGCGAGCTGCTAGAGACTTAAGCACGAAGCATAACCTTAATTAAACACACAGACACACATCTGAAGCTATAAAACCACTTCCCACCTATTATATCCAATTTTATTACTCACCTTCCATGTATAGAAGTCAAAACTCAGAAACGTTCATAGTTTACCAAATATCTCAAAGAAGATCAGTAGCAAATCTTGGATATGAAAGGTTAGTGTCTTCCTCTTCACTTTTTTTTGGAGGTCAAGGTCAAGTGTTGGGGACACTACAGCATGGAACAAATCCTCTGATTACAGAGTCCATGACCCTTCTATATCGTCATGCTACTTTTATTTATGATTTTTATTGAGGAATTTTAATAGCAAATACAACAAATTGGGCACATTCCCATCCCATTATTCTCTTTTGTCCCCTACACCTATCCCTGTGTCACTGAGGGCCCTCCTCTGTGGAGTTAACAGTAATCGCTGGGGAGTAATTTCTGTGGAGAGGACAATGTCATAGCATGTCTTCCCACCCTGTGACTCTTATATTCTTTCCAGTCCCTCTTCCACAATGTCTCCTGAGCCATGTAGGGTATGTTAAACATCTCCTTTGGTGCTGAGCTATTGGCAGCCTCTCATGTTCTGCTTTGATGAGCTTTGGGTCTCCTCAAGGACTACTGCCATTTCCTTGGGCGTGTTCTGACTAGCAGTGAGAGAAGTACTTGTATTTAGTCTATCCCGTCCTCTGCAATGTCTCTTGAATTGTGGAGGGTGTCATAGAGATGGCTTGTCCCCTGCTCATTATCCCATGTTCATAAGCTGTACTCAAGCATAACTTTAAGGTCCTTAGTAGCCCCCTTCTATCCACAGCTCATTTTATTCCCATGACCTTTTCCATAGGGTGAATGTTTTTTTTCCCATTATACTGCTAAGGAAACTGAGGCTTAAGGCATGTATTTAAGGTTAAATACAACTAGCACAATTAGCTAGTGTTAGGAATGTTATAACGGCTTTAACACTACCGCTTACATTTTTTTTTCCCAGTAAAAATAAGAACTACATTGATTCTCTCTTCCTGTTACTAGTTTTGGTGACTTTTCTAGTCTCTGTTCATGTATATGTTGTCCCAGCATCAATCTATCTTGTTTGCTATTTGACACCCTCAGAAAAAAGAATGACATGTCCACATTTGATCTCCCACCCGAGTCACAAACCTCTGGGCAATGTCTGCCTCCTAGAGGTCATCTAGTTTAGAAAGAGCTGAAAGGTGGGATTTGGGCCATCCTTCCTCACACAGGCACTAATGATGTGTGACACTTCTCCAGTGGACTGGAAGCTGGCATATGCACACAGGCTGTGTTAATCTGCGTCTAAAGAGAGTACGATGCCTTGGAAATATGCAACAGTGACAAAGACAAGGAAGAGTCGATGCTGGAGCTGGGGACATGGCTCGGTGGTTAAAGACACTTGTTTGCAAAGCCTACCATCCTGGCCTCAACCCCAGTCATCCATACCAAACTGAACAGACATTTGAAACCCTGGTGTGCCCATGCAGACACATATGGAAATTACTTAAAAAATATTTAAGGAAATAATAGATTCCTTAGAAGAGAAAAGAAAATGGAAGAGAGAAAAATGTGGCATGGAAGAGTGGAAAGAAGACAGAAAGAATCATAGGATAAAACAAATTTTAAAGGGCATAGATCCTATAAGAATAACTAATAATAATAAACACTTTCAAAATGTCAACTTAAAAGAGCACGCACCCCCCCCCCCATATACCCTCGTTTTATTTACCAGGCTTTGTTAGATAAAATGCATCTCAAAAAGAAAGTATGGTTTGCTTCTTTTGCCTGACCTTGAAATATTTCTTGTTTTTTTTTTTCAAATATCCACAGAATAGGAATATGACTACATAAGTATGCACACTTGCTATTTCTTTTTATCTCATTTCCTGATCTGTTCTCCCCTCTCCTTGAGAAATCTGATGAAATAAGAATAGGGGAGGAGGAGACCCAGTGAAGGTTAGTAGATTCCATTTGTCACGGTCTTCATAAAGCAAGGCGGTGCGGAAGCAGTGCCGCGGGGGGGGAGGTTACAATGCTCTGGTAATGGCCAGGGCAACAAGGTCCATTTCCGGTCTTTGCAAAATAGTGAATGAAAGGAAACTCCACAGAATTACAATCCTTGGAATTAGGTGATGAAGAACAACTTTCCAGTATTAATTCTTGCATACAAGCAGTGGAACACTGTCAATATGAACCGTTCTTCCCTCAAATATTTACAGATATCTTGTTGGACTTCTCAGGCTTCCTTCAAAACTAGTTTACAGGAATAGTGGTATAGTCAACTATGAGATGGAGGCTCCCTCTGCTGGACATATAATTTGTTGCAGCAGGTGTGAGTATATACTAAATCCCTTTGAGTTGCTAATTCATTGAGACTAAAGCATGATTATGGATAATGAAGTAAGTACCAAGGATAATACCCAATTAACATACACACATAAATTTAGACACACTCATATACCCACACATATACACACACTCTTGTACAATCTATTCGCCTCTGAAAGTATGTATGAAATCATCAATAGATAGAGCAGCATTATCTTTTATTTTCTTTGGGTGTGCTCATTGTAGATACATAGGATTTTTTTTTCTTCAGTAACTAGACTAAATTTGAGAGTTTTACTTTCAAATGACATGGACTCAAGTTCAAGTCACAATTCGGTACTTAGTGAAGTAAAGTCATAATTTTCCATTTTGTTTTGGCACTGGAAAATAAAGGGCATACCCATCTCTTACCTTTATGTGAGAAATAACAGAGAAAACATCTATAAGTTGCACATAACTATTTATGTCAGATTACAATGTAATTTTCTAAGTCATGAATACATGATAATTGTCTCATTCTTGGACCTTTCTCTCTGTAGCCAGGTCAACAAGCAGGAAAAGCTGGAATTATTTCCATGAACAAGCCCTCTCTAAAGGCAATGAACAACTTTTCAGTGTGTTCTGTGATCAGGCAATACACTAGGAGAATGCTTTGTAGGAACAGCTAAGAGGACATTGCTGTTTATTCTGTCCTACCCTCCAGGAACACTTGGTAGACAGAATGCCTGCTTCCTGCCTCTGTCTCAGCTCCTGCATCTCTGGTACTCCTAGTAATCACCCAATTGATGCTTAATAATGAAGTCATCTTTAGTCATTTGACTTACCCTCACCCTGCTGTAAAGTATAATATGCCCGAAGCTGCAGTGTGTGGTGGCCTGCTATTAAGTGTATGCTCACTTCCCTTCCCTGCTTCTCACCCCTACTCTCCTCCCTCGACCCTGCCTGCCATTAAGTGTATGCTCACTTCCCTTCCCTGCTTCTCACCCCTACTCTCTTCCCTCCACCCTGCCTGCCATTAAATGTATGCTCACTTCCCTTCCCTACTTCTCATCTCCTCCTCTCCTCCCTCGACCCTGCCTGCCATTAAATGTATGCTCACTTCCCTTCCCTACTTCTCATCTCCTCCTCTCCTCCCTCGACCCTGCCTGCCATTAAGTGTGTGCTCACTTCCCTTTCCTACTTCTCATCTCCTCCTCTCCTCCCTCGACCCTGCCTGGCATTAAGTGTATGCTCACTTCCCTTCCCTACTTCTCACCCAACTCTCCTCCCTCGACCCTCTAAATGTGCACCGGTATGGCTACTTTCTTACCTGCTGCTTTCGTGATGGCAGCTCTATGTGAGAAATGAAAACGATATTCTACTTCAGGAAATAGTATTTGTCAGTGTTCCTGCTTGTGAGACCTTTTATTCCTCAACAAAGTCCATTATAAACCCATAAAGAGAAGCTAACTGTGGGGCAAATTCACTCCACCTGGAGAACAGATTATACTCTCTTACTAGGCTTGAAGAAACAGTGCGCAATATAAGTGAACCACAAGGAAGAATTCTCTGCATTTAGTGTGCTGTCCCCTCGATCAGAAGTCCACATTACTTGTGGTAATGAAAAGCATGGTAAGGAAGCTGGAAGCCCATTCCATTGCTAGCAACTTCTTTTAAGCACAGGCAGTCCTTAGAAATGGATTCCACATCAATGTGATATAAATCCAGTGGCATATAATAACAAATGTATAACTATCACACAGTAGAAAATTTTCCTCAGAAGTCTTTAGCAAATGAAATAGTTCTTTGTCCTTCTTCTTAATGCTTCAAACAAAATCAAATCAAGTTTATCCAGACCAAGACTAAATATGTAATAGTTATGTATTTAATAAATCCCACAATCATCTTAATTTTACATTTCATCTTCTTGAGTTCAAATTTTGTCCCAGCTAACCTTAATATTCTCAGACCCTCCATTTCAATGCTATCACAGAGTGAACTACAAGTTTCATGAGGGCAGGAATATATTTTTCTTGCCCTCTGAAGCATTCCTGCTACTTATTGAAATTGCCTATTATACCAGGCCCACAATATATATTTCTGAATTCAATTAATCTAAAGTGATCATCTTTCCTTTAGAGTATTGTCAATTAAGATATAGTAATGTGTGCTTGCTAATTATTAGATTCTGAGTTAAATGAATAAAAAAAAATCCCTAGGCTCCAACAGATTTTGAATAAATAAAATGTGAGGAAAGTTTGGTTTAAAAGTGGCAACCGCAGGAGTGAGGTGGAGTGGAATTCACCGTTGTAATGATTTTCTGTCACTCTCTTCCTAATGTCTCTCTTTTCTCCTTGCAGCTTTTTGAGGTTTTATACTTGTTTTTTTCTTACTCACATGCAATAACTAACAGAGAGCAATTGACTCAGACATCCTCTGCCACAGTTAGGGTTTCCGCGTCAACGTGATTTATACACGGATCCCAGTGAAGAGGGACACGTCGGGCGCTCAGTCATTCTCAATAGGCATGGCTGTTTCCAGGAAACTGCACTTCTTTATCCCGACTGCGCATCTCCTCTGATGTGACTGCCTGGTACCCTTGTCTGGCGGGAAACTCTCCTGTATCCTTGTGTCTCGGCACTGCAGAAGTCAGAAAATACACTTCCTTTGTCCCCCTCACTGCAGCGAGGATTGAGTTTAGGGACTAGAAGAATCAGAGAAGCGCCCAAGCCTATCCACCAGAATATCAGCCACCAAAGTGTTAATAATCCAGGGCTGGAGAGATGGCTTAGCAGTTAACGCATTTGCCTGCAAAGCCAAAGGACGTCGGTTCAATTCCCCAGGACCCACATAAGCCAGATGCACAAGGGGGCACATTCATCTAGAATTCATTTGCAGTGGCTGGAGGCCCTGGAGTACCCATTCTCTCTCTCCCTCTCTCTGCCTCTTTCTTTCTCAAATAAATAAATAAATATAAATTTAAATAATAATCCGGAGATCTGAGCAGGAGGCTGGACAGTGTTGATGGCAGTGAAGTCAGGAATCCAGGAATCCAAAGCCAGCCACAGGCATAGCCCTGCCAAGAGCCAGGGTCATACTGATAAGGCAAGTTGTGGGGTGTCCATATACCAGTGAATCAGAGAAGATTTGCCCTGAGACCAGGAGCAAGAGCTAGGGCCTAGAGAGCAGAGCTAAGAGAATGGTCATTCTTGATCCCCGTGGACATTTCTTTCTCTACTGATAGGCCACTTTCCCTCCAAACCTCATATCATTTATGTACTCCATTTTTGTCTTCTCCCCCTTTTTTGTCCATCCTCCCCACTCTGTTTCTTGTATGTCAGTGTTTCATAGGGGAGAACTTTGTTCTCAACTATTCCAACATATTCTCCACCATGCAGAAAAACAATGAATGTATTTAAGAGATATCATTATTGGTTATTCCATAACAAATGATAAGATATAAAACCCATTAGAATCATTGATAATTATGAAAAAGATGAAGCAAAATACCTCAGAAGAGCACATATCTTGCCTTCTCTCTCACCATGGAAATCTTTGACTACATCTGCATCTGAGCATTGAGACTCACGTAGTACATGTGGCTGATGTTGGAGGTAGATATTAAAGGAGTTTTGTATGTCATCTATTGCATCCAAGTGGCTATATACCATAATAGACTGTAAATGTGAATCTGGGGCTGAGAGGAAACTGCCATATCTTAGTTGTATACATGGCTTCTAAAACAAGAGTAAGGGCCAGATGATGTTATATGACACTATCACCTGAAGGGAAACATGACTCAGTTGAGCCCAGAAGAATTCCAACATTAGAAATCGTGAGGAGAAAATGAGCCCAAAGAAAACTGAGAGACAGACCAAAAGATGTTAATAACATGATATTGTGAAAGAAAGGGAGGAAAAAGCGACAAAAAGAGAATCCAAAACAACCATGCTGAATCTGCTTAGTGTGAAAATGAAGTGAGGGTTGGAAAGTATTTGTTGAATTTGGCAACATCTTGGTCGCTAGTGAATTTAGAAGAAAAACATGTCAATGGAATGGTGGTGGGTGTGTGCCAAGTTGGACAGGAACAAATAATTGAAGGAAGGAGAGCTTTTATAATTCAAATTTAAAAATAATATAAAGGAGCACTTGTAATATTGAATAGGAAGCGAGAGATTTGGGAAGAGAGCACTGGCTTTTTGTGAAGCAAAATACACAGTTAGGACTCTAGCCCAAGGGCATTGCAGAATCTGGGGTGTGCATCCAGCTTGCCCTATTTGCTGGTTATTTAAATGTTGATGGCAAGGGTACAATAAAAAAAATGCCAAAAATACTCATTGCAGTAAAAGACAGCCTCTTCAACAAATGGTGCTGGGAAAACTGGTTGTGTATCTGTAGAAGGGGGAAAATAGATCCTAATCTCTCTTCATGTACAAGAATTAAGTCCAAATGGATCAAAGACCTTAATATCAGATCTGAAACTCTGAAACTGCTAGAGGTAAAAGTAGGGGAAACCCTTCAAAACATATTGGTCTTGGCAAAGACTTTCTGAATATAACCCCAATTGCTCAGGCAATAAAACCACAGATTAATGGCTAGGACCTCATGAAATTACAAAGCTTTTGTACAGCAAAAGGCACTGTGAGTAGAGCAAAGAAGCAACCTACGGAATGGGAGAAAATATTTGCCAGCTATACATCAGATAGAGGACTAATAGCTAAGATATACAAAGAACTCAAAAAATTAAATAATAAAAAAATCAAATAACCCAATTAAAAATGGGCTATGGAACTAAGTAGAAAGTTCTCAAAAGAAGAAATACAGATGGCATATAAACATCTAAAAAAATGTTCTACATCCCTAGTCATCAGAGAAATGCAGATTAAAACTGTGTTGAGATTCCATCTCACTCCTATCATATTGGCTTCCATCATGAAAACAAATGATCATAATTGCTGGCGGGGATGTGGAAAAAGAGGAACCCTTTGCCACTGTTGATGGAAATGCAATATGGTCCAGCCATTGTGGAAATCAGTGTGGAGGTTCCTGAGATAGCTAAAAATAGATCTACCGTATGACCCAACTATACCATTTCTAGGCATATATCCAAAGGACTCATCTCATTACCTTAGAGATACTTGCTTAACCATGTTTATTGCCGCTTAATTCACAATAGCTGGGAAATGGAACCATCCTCGATGTCCCTCAACTGATGAGTGGATAATGAAGACAGGGCACATTTATACAATGGAGTTCTATTCAGTGGTAAAGAAAAATGAAGTTATGGAATTTGCAGGAAAACAGATGGATTTGGAAAGGATTGCACTAAGTGAGGTAACCCAGGTGCAGAAAGGCAAACATCACATGTTCTCTCTCATATGTGGATCCTAGCTACAAATGATTGGACTTCTATGTGAGTAGGAAGAAAACTCAGTAGCAGAGGCCAGTAAGCTAGAAAGGAGATATAAAGGAGATAGAAAGGGAGGGGCAAGCTTAATAGGATGGTATTGTATATATTTAAGTAGAACAGATTAATGGGGGTGAAAAGGCCAAAGTGAGGTCAGAGGAAGAGATTGAGTAAAGGAAAGGTGGATGGAGGGCTAATCAAAATCTAAGAGGATATAAATAAGTCATATGGAAACCTAATTTTTTGGACAATGGAACACGCAGTAGCCATAGATGGTTACTAGAAAATTTTCAGTGCCAGGGATGGGATACCTTCCTGTGAGGTGTTGGCCAGGGAGGGCCCTAATGCCCCCAAAACATTACAAGCTATTGCCGAGGCCCTTGGTTTCTCACCAGGAATAGATGGTAAGACCCCACTGCTGAAGACTCCACATACTTGGGCTGCAAGGCCACTGAGAAATCCTGCTGGAGCTGAGCTGAAAACCTCCTCCATGTAGACCAGCTGACAGAAAACTGGAAAAAGCCATTCTGCATGCAGTTCAATGGAAGAGAGAGAAATCACCATTGAAGACTCTCAACAGTGGAGACTGCAAGATTTATATTTGGCCAGCAGGCCAAATGAGCCAAGGGGTACAATAGTGGCACATCTGCTATAGGGGGAAACCAACTGCCCTCTAATTGGACTGGATGCCTGCTTCATGGGAGGGTATATATCCTTGATACTGAAAACCTACAACAGGGGTAGTCATGAGCACTAGGGGTTTAATGTCTACCACTGTTTGGCTAAATGTATACATTATGCTCATCAAACTTCCCAGTAAGCACTTCTCTTAATGTTCATACCCATATATTAATGATACTCTCACTTTTGGTTAGAGAACCTTCTCTTTTCAAATGGCAGTGACCTTGGGATGACTCAGAAGGCACCATGATGCTGAGAAGAAGTGACAGAAGAGTGTTCGGCACTGCAATATCTCTATCACATCTTCCATGGCTCAGGGTCCATTGTGGAATAGGTGGCGGAAAGAATGTAAGAGCCAAAGGAAGGGTAGGACTCCTTACAATGTGCTCCTCCAGGCACAAAATGGCCTAGATATCCATGACCTCACAGTGCCTGACATTACCTACACAAGACCATCATAATAGGAGGAAAAGATGATGACGTCAAAATAAAAGACAGACTGATTGAGAGGGGGAGGGGATATGAAGGAGAGTGGAGTTTCAAAGGGGAAAGTGGGGTAAGGGAGCGCATTACCATGGGATACTGTTGACAATCATGGAAGCTGTCAATAGAAAATAAAATAAAAAACAGAATACATAAGGATATAGATTATGCACAAGTGTCTGTATATAGTAACTGGTAGGACTGTTTCCCATAGACCAGGAAATTATGATTCAGAAATTAGGAGAGATACACCTTTGGGAGGAGGGCAGCTTCCTGCATAGTAACTGGACATGAGAGAAGCATGTAATTGTAGATGAAGGCAAATTCATAGTTTAGGTAATAAAAAGTCAGGCAAAGTAGCTATCCGATGTGCTATCTTGTATTTTAATGGAGGATGTTGCTCACAATAGCACTGTACGTCCCCAAGAATATACTGACTGACATGCCCAATATATGCTATAATATTCTGTAAATAAGCCAACAAAACTTACTGGAAGTTATAATTGACTGTGATATATTCAATTTCAATTTTCTTGGTTTTGCCCATTATCAAAGGATATATATATACATATATATATATAGCACTAGAAAGGGGGAGTATAGTCAATGTAAAAAAAATTATCAACTGCATTATAAAATATTCTGAATTAGTTTACAGAAAGTTTATCTTTGAGTCCTGTCTGTTCTGTGGGCACTTTCATAGCACTGGGTCACAGATTTGCTTGAAGTACTGTCGGATGCTGTTCCAGTAGGTATTAATATGTTTAAGCAAAATAAGAGTGTCCTGTACGGGTATGGGCATGTATGTATGATTCAAATATGAGCTGAGATGCCACCAAACAAATCAGTTTCTAGAAAATGCACTCCTATTATCATCATGTCTGCTGTTCACAACTGTTTTAGAGATGGGCAATTACCTAGTTTTGCTTTGCTCAGTTCTGTAAAACTTGTAATGAACATCAATCTACCCCCCAAAATAATTGTGCTATTGCTTTTAAGCCAAATAATGTGCTTGTAAGTTAGTCGCTGTTGGTTGTTTATGTCTTTGCTTGATAATATTACCTCTTAACTATTTTGGAGGGCCCAGGTATTACTCACACTATCCAATGTTTTCATAATGCAAGAATTGGGGTGTCAGTGGATATTCCATTTTGCTGCCTTTCATGGTCTGTTCTGTTTAAGATGGAATGGTAAAGGAAAGACAAACTACCCAGTTCTATGCAGATGATTCTCACGCAGGTAGGTGCTAGTGATAATCATGAAGATATCCAGACATGCCTATTACAGTGTGTATACATAAATGGATATGTTGTAAGGTTGTAGTAGATCATTTCTCCAAAGCACTGTCATAAAAATTATCAAACTCTGAAGGGCATTCCCTTCTCTCATCCAATTCATAATCTTCAACCACATGAGAAGGGGAGCTGAAGACATTCCCTGTGGGCTGTAGATGTATATAACATACAAGTACATGCATGTTGTCAGCAAAGGCTTATTGTGATTCAATGAATAAAGGAAAATATTTATTTATGTAATCTCTTGAAAGCAAAATGTTTTTCAAAATATTTTATTTATTTATTTGAGAGAGAGAGAGAGAATGGGCATCCAAGGTCTCCAGCTGCTGCAAACGAACTCCGGACACGTGCAGTTTGGATCTGCAGCTACCTGTCTATAGGAGGTGTCACTGGGCAGATCTTAAGGTGTGGTGGTGGGTTTGAAATGCCAATGTAAATATATGCAAAGTGCGTAGTTCTACCTGGAGTTCCTGAAGTGTGCTCTGTGGTTTTTGGCTTTTGGTTTGTGGCTTTTTGTCTCTCTCTCTGCCTGGTCCTTTAAGAGGGGGCCAACTTCTTCTGCCATTATAGAACTTCCCTTGGATCTTTATGCTTCAATAAATATCTCTTCTTCATAACTGTGCCTGGTCTGAAAGTTCACCTTAGGGACCTGAAGCTGTCTGCTACTATATATATATATCAACTGCATTATAATATATATATATATATAATTTTAAGAAGGGCATGAGATGTACTCATATATGTAAGACGCAAATTTTGGCAGTGTTTCAGTCAGGTTCGCATTGCTGCCAAAAAACACTTGACCAAGAGCAGCATGTCAGGAAAAAGGGATTATTTTTGCTTATAAGCTCAAGGGAAAGCTCCATGATGGCAGGGAAAACAATGGCATAAGCAGAGGGTGGACATCACACCCTGGCCAGCATAAGGTGAACAATAGCAACAGGAGAATGTACCAAACACTGGCATGAGGAAATTGGCTCTAACACCCATAAGCCTGCCCCCAACAATACACTGTCTTCAGGAAGCTTCAATTTCCAATGGCCATCAGCTAGAGAGACCAGCATTCAGAGTACCTAAATTTATGGGGACACCTGAATCAAACCACCACATTCTGCCCCTGCCCCCCATGCAATGCATTCATCCAACTTTAAAAGTCCCTATATATTTTTTTATCAATCCTAATCATGTTCATACAACCCAATAGTCCAAGATCTTTTAACTGAGCCACATTACAATAAAAATCCCCCCAAAACCATAGTGGCACAGGATAAACATTCACACTATAAAGGATGACACTCGGCATAGCTAAAAGCTATTCAGCCAATACATGATTTAAAACAACCAGGGCAAACATCAAATTCTGTAGCTTCAAGTCCAACAGCTCTAGCCAGTGACAAATCTCCAAGTCCAATAATTCTAACCAGCAACAAGTCTCTGGAGTTCCAATTCCATCCTTCCAGCTAGGCTACTCACGGTCCTGGAAAAGTTCATCCATCCGGGGCCGATAGCTCTCCTTGGCAGCCATCCCATGGTCCAAGCCTCTCCACTTGGTCTCCACTACAATCCATGGTTTATCCTCATAGCCCATGGGGTCTCCATGCAGGCATCCAGCAAACCTGCTTCACATTGCCCATGGCCATTTCCAAAACACAAGACTGCATTGCAAACTCAGTGACCCTCTCTTTCCTGCATTTCTTATACTCCACAATAACAGGTATGGTGCCAAATTGTTAATCTAGGGTTAATAAAGTAGACTTTGATGAATTAGGACACTCCTTGAGCATTTAGGCCCCTTCAAAAAAGTCTACATTCTTCCTGTTGCCCTAGTGCATATCAACTGGCCCAATCTCAAAGGTTGTAATCTCTCAATTGCTGCTGAACAGACAGCAGTTTCAGCCTAAACATTTCTTTCAGTGCCATATCACTCTGCTCACACTAGTCTGTTTCTACGCAAAGTAATTCTGCACAACTTCTTAGGACACAGGCATAATAGCAAGCGTCTCACACAAACTGCTCTTAGCCCAGTCCAGGCAAAGCTCTTTCTCACTGTCACAAGCCAAACCACACAGGCCATAGTTCTTACTGAATTCAGATCTTTCAACTCTGACCAGAATAGTCCATCAAGCTGTACTTACAGCACTGCAAGGTGTCTCTTAGGCTAAGGTTTCAAATCTTTCTACATTCCTCTTGAAAATCAGCTACAAAAGGCCAAAGCCACACAGTCAGGTGTCTAGCAGCAATCCCACTCCTGGGTACCAACATTAATATTGCAGTCAGGTTCACATTGCTGGCAGAAATCACCCGACCATGAGCAGCAGCTTTTGGGAAAAAAAAAAAAAAAAGTTTGTTTTGGCTTATAGACTCGAGGGTAAGCTCTGTGATGGTAGGGAAAATGATGGCATGTGCAGAGGGTGGACATCACACCCTGGCCAACATCAGGTGGACAATAGGAACAGGAGTGTATGCCAAACACTGGCATGGGGAAACTGGCCTATAACACCCATAAGCCCGCCCCTAACAATACACCAACAATACACCATCTACAGGAGGTGTTAATTCCCAAATCTCCATCAGCTGGGAACCTAGCATTCGGGACACTTTAAGTTTATGAGGGACACCTGAATCAAACCACCAGAGGCACTACCCCAGTCTTTGGGGTTAAATATTAATTACAAAAGTTTGTTTTGGTATCTATAATATCTGCATGACCGACTGTGTGTATATATACATACAAATATGTATGCATTACAAATTATTACTTGAACAATAATGAAGTATACTAAAAGGAAAACCACAGAAGTAGTAGGTATTGTTTTCCTGAAACATGAAAGCAGCTTATGTATAAAACACCAGTCACAACACTCAATAATGGAATTTATTTCATAGGACACAATAAGCGTACAACATCTGGAAGAGGGCATTTACGTCCCCTCTGCATTAAGTATTACTAAGTTGGCATGTTTTCCTAAATATCTTCCTATGCTGCACAGAGCACTTAATACTACATACCCATGCCAAGGAAATAAGCACTCCCCTGGTGTTCTAATTGGAGATCTGACCAGCTAGATGCTGACACACAATGCTCCTATTGACATATATTATATGCCACAATGTTTACAAGGATCACATACTCTGCATTCGGCCACAGCATTGGACACATACCATTGTGTTTCCTCATCATTAAAAAGTTAGAAGAACCTAGCTATATCCCAATATTCTGCCTTAAAGGTTAAAATATACTGGATTCTGTTACCATATCTCAGACATTCAGCAACTCCTGGGCACACCCAGGAAAGCTGAGGCATGTTCATTTTTCAATACTTCCTCACCTCTGCCACCAAATGGCTATTTCTCTAAAATGTTACCAATTGCTACTCATTTTCTTCTAGGACAATCATGATAATTACCACTGCTTCTGCGGAGTTACAAATCCACTACATCGATTTCAGCCAAAAGATACATGTCTTTAAAAAATCATTTCTCTTCTATGTGAGCCCTGATGCAATTATCCAGGCAGATGAGGTTTTGTATGGGGGAAATTAAACATTGAGAGTACAGCCTCAACTCTTTCAGACTTTTCATACAGTCGCTGTTAAAAGTTTGGGTGTCACCCCTCTGAGAACACGATGTGCCTATCTCATCAGAAATACATATACCCTTATTGTAGCAGATAGCTTCAGGTCTGCTGAGATGAACTTCCAGACCAGGCACAGTTATGGAGGAAGGGATATTTATTGAAGCTTACAGATCCAGGAGAAGTTCCATAATGACAGAAGAAACTGGCCTGCCTTCACAGGCCCAAGCAGAGAAAGAGAGAAGTACAAGCCTAAAGGTCAAAAGCCACAGCACACTTCAGGAACTATAGCTAGGCACACTTTGCATATCTTTAGATTGTAATCTGAAATCCACCACCACACCTTAAGATCCACCCAGTGACCTTGCTTCCAGCCAGGTGGCTAGAGATGCAAACTACAAATAAGCAAATGAATATATTGGGGGTCATCTATTCTATTCAAATCACCACATTCCGCCCCTGGCCCCCAATAGATTTATAACCATCACACATTGTAAACTGTACTCAGTTCAATTTCAAAGGTCCCCACAGTCTTGACCAAGTTAAGATATTAAGACCTGTAAAATCAAACAAGTTAAACATTTCTAACATATAAAGGCACAGAGTAAACATTTTCAACTGGTATAAGGCATAGCAAGGAGAGACTAAAACAATCAAACTCAACCACCATCAAACAAACATAAAACTTATGCAGTTCAAGTTCAATATATCCAGAGTCTAACAGTCTCCAGACTTTTGAATTCCGCCCCTCCAGCTAGGCAGAGTAGCAGGGAACACTTCCATCCCAGGCCAACAATGCGCTCTATGGTAGCCCTTGCACAGTCCTGGTATATACAAAACATCTTCATGCAAACCATGGTCCATTTTCCAAAGGCTCTTTCAGCCTATCAGGGCATCATGCCCTGCCTCATGCTGCATCTCAGCAGCTGCTCCTGGAACCGTGTGCAATTCATGACCACTCCATGCAATTTTCATGCTTCTGAAACCAATACCAGTTGTGCAGGACACAGTCATATTCTTAATTCACAGACAAAGTAAATCATAACCTTGAAAAGCAGGTTCCTTCTCCAGTCAACTCTTTCCAAAAGAGTTTGCATTTCTATGATAGTCCTTCCTCAGACATCCTTTCCATTGTTTTAATGTAAAGCAGTTGGACCATCTTCCTTAAGATTGCTAATGTGTTTGACAATAGCAGGTTCAGTAACCTAAAACCAGTCTCTGTGCCTGTAATTTTAACTTGCTTGAGATTTTCCAGCTTAAAATCTTAAATCTCTCAGTCCAATATCTTCAGCCAAGCACATCAGTCCATTACAAATTTAACCTTGATCAAACTCTCTGGGCCTGGGCAGCAGGACGCAGCCAGCCCTTATGCCAGTAGCCCAGTTCCAACAAAGTCCTCTGCAGTCTTTCCCTCCCCTTAGAAAGCTCATAAGCCATGCCTCGAAGTTCAATGCTGTCTGCACTTAGCATTCTCAGACTCTCATCAGAATAGTCCATAAAACTTGGCTTACCACTCCAGACGACATCTTCAGTTGCAAGCACCAAGTCCATGCCTATTCCCCCAAAACAAAGGTTCCACAAGATCAACATCCACATAGTAAGGTTCATCTCACCCCACTCCTCGGTACCAAGTTCTGTAGCAGACAGCTTCAGGTCCGCTGAGATGAACTTCCAGACCAGGCACAGTTATGGAGGAAGGGATATTTATTGAAGCTTACAGATCCAGGAGAAGTTCCATAATGACAGAAGAAACTGGCCTGCCTTCACAGCCCAAGCAGAGAAAGAGAGAAGTACAAGCCTAAAGGTCAAAAGCCACAGCACACTTCAGGAACTATAGCTAGGCACACTTTGCATATCTTTAGATTGTAATCTGAAATCCACCACCACACCTTAAGATCCACCCAGTGACCTTGCCTCCAGCCAGGTGGCTAGAGATGCAAACTACAAATCAGCAACTGAATATATTGGGGGCCATCTATTCTATTCAAACCACCACACTCATATAACAGATTTGTTTCATTTTCAGACATGAATGTGTTCTGGAAGCTTGTTTGCAGACTAAGGCCCTTGGATCCTGCACTATTGAAGACTGGAGGCCTAAAGCTGATGTTTCCTTTTAATTTTTTTAGTTTATTTTTATTTTTATTTATTTGAGAGAAAGAGAGAGAGAGAGAGAGAGAGAGAGGCAGAGAGAGGGAGAGAGGGAGAGAGAGAATGGGCACGCCAGGACCTCCAGCCACTGCAAACGAACTCCAGACACATGCGCCCCCTTATGCATCTGGCTTGCATGGGTCCTAGGGAATCGAACCTGGGTCCTTTGGCTCTTTAGGCAAATGCCATAACTGCTAAGCCATCTCTCCAGCCCGCTCATGTTTTCTTAAGTCATCATGAGCTGTGAGGGTTAGGCTGTGTGTTGACTACCACTTGTTTAAATTATACAGTCCTCTTCTCTCTGGTTTTCTCTACCTCGGCCCTTTCTCTATATTCTGTTAAAGTGCCTAAAACCAAGAGTTGTTCATTGAACTCGCAAATTTGCCCACTATAGTCTACCAGAAACTTTGCAAAATAACTTTATCAAGAAACACTTCTCTTGTGAAGCCTCCAAGATTCTTGACTTAGCTCTCTTATGTTCTGACATGCAACTATCACAACGGACATCAGCCACTGTACCCCGTGTAGTGGTCCGTGCAATGCCTTACTCTGGAGTCCTTGTACATTGGCTTCTTGTTTCTGGAAATCATGCTATAGCTTTCTTCTCATGACAATGATTATTATCTGTGCAGTGTTTTGCAGATTCAGATGGTATTTCGTACATTTTAAGAATACTTGCCGGGCATGGTGGCACACACCTTTAATCCCAGCACTCGGGAGACAGAGGTGGGAGGATCGCCATGAGTTCAAGGCCACCGTGAGACTACAAAGTGAATTCCAGGTCAGCCTGGGCTAGAGTGAGACCCTACCTCCAAAAACCAAAAAAAAAAAAAAAAAAAAAAAAAAAAAAAAAAAAAAAATACTATTTATCTATTGGCCAGGCATGGTGGCACACACCTTTAATCCCAGGACTTGGGAGCAGAGGTAGGAGGATTTCCATGAGTTGGAGGCCACTGTGAGACTACATGGTAAATTCCAGGTGAGCCTGAGCTAAAGAAAGACGCTACCTCAGAAAACAAAAACAACAACAACAATTAAAATGAATACTTATCTAGCCACATTCCGTTAGCAAAGAGTGTGGGATACATGAATGAATGAATGGATGGATGTCTTAAGTGTGAAGCACAAGGTAATAGAGAGAGAGAGGCATTGAAATGGTTATCTGAATAACTTTTCTTATCGGCGATCTAGTCCTAGTTTACTGAAAACTCTTAGAAAATTTATTTTCTCTCAGAGGTTTATTTTATTTTATTATTATTATTATTATTATTATTATTATTTGTTTTTTTTCAAGGCAGGATATCACTATGGACCAGGCTGATCTGTAATTCACTATGTAGTCTCAGGGTGGCCTTGAACTCTCAGCGATCCTCCTACTTCTGCCTCCCGAGTGCTGGGATTAAAGGCGTGCACCACCACGCCCGGCTCAGAGATATTTTTGCAGGACAAAAATTAAGTGGTCAGACAACAAGGCCACATAAACTATCATCTTCTATTCCAGCCCTTCTGCTTCATGACTGCACCTTTCCTGGAAGGGCAGGGTTGTTGTATTAGTAGCAAGGAATAGGGAAAGAAGAGAAGGAGAAATGTGGATGTGCACAAATTCAACTGCAGCAACTAGTGATGTCTGCCGGCAATGATGGGGGATGTGCACACGCTCAGCCACAGCCACTAGTGATGTCTGCGGGCACTGATGGGGATAGATTTTCATTTTCTTGACTTACTTTTTCCTGCTGATGGTATAATATTAATAATAAAGTTTTCATTTTCTCGCTTATCTTATGAATTAGAAGGAAGTATTCTATGGAGGAAAATGTTTTGTGACACTTTGTAAGTAAGAAGGAAGCATCAAGTATTCATAAAGAATATAATTTCTAAGTGGCTCATTGCCAGCTTCCAATGTAAGATGAAAAGCAACAAAGGAAAATCAACTGTTCATTTTCATGTGCACATTTACTTATAAGTGATTAGTATGTTTAGTTTGTTTTTAGCATGCTCACTTAAGCAGTCATCCACAAGAATATCCTGATAGCCTTCCTTGCAACAACCTGTTTCTATGTAAGACCCTCATATAGTTTTCTTTGAGCAATATATTTATTTGAAACTCTTGATTTTTATAAATGATAAATTACAGGTGCTTGCTTCATAAATGGATTTATCCTTGAGAATATATTTTCAAATCGGTAACGGTAATAGCTTTTGCATATCTCTAAAAGAGCTAATTGTTTAGGAGCTTGACAGAACATAAGTGTATCAGACAGCTTCAGGTTTGCTGAGATGAACTTCCAGACCAGGCACAGTTATGGAGGAAGGGATATTTATTGAAGCTTACAGATCCAGGGGAAGTTCCATAATGGCAGAAGAAGCTGGCCTGCCTTCACAGGCCCAAGCAGAGAGAGAAGTACAGCCTAAAGGTCAAAAGCCACAGCACAGCACACTTTGCATATCTTTAGATTGAAATCTAAAACCCACCACCACACCTTAAGATCCACCCAGTGGCATTGCCTCCAGCCAGGTGGCTGCAGATGCAAACTACAAACAAATAAACAACTGAATATATTGGGGGCCATCTATTCTATTCAAACCACCACAATAAGCATGGATGGGTTATTACCTCTGGTATCAAGCGGTATACAAACAAGTAAAATAATTGAGAGGAATGTTGAAGGATAACATCCACTCTCTATAAAGCAGGTAAGCATCACTGCTTAGTGTATAGAAGGCTGGCTGAAGTGAGCTCAAGATTTTTTTTTTTTCTAGGCATAAAAATCAGGGAAGTTACTTCAACAGAATGAGATAATTAGTTGTGCTTGAAGAAGGATATAATTTCTGCCATGATAAGGGAGACTGTGTTCCTTGTAGCAACAGGTACCTGGGAAATGCATTGAATTTGGTGGCTGAAGAGCACGCCTACAGTTTTCACATAGAGTGGGACCGCCGAGCAGGAGTTCCCACAATGAAGACCAGTGCTGGACCCTACCCTGTGCTGAGAGCCAGATCAAGGACGCTGACTGTTATTTACTTACTGCTCATGAGCAGCCAGTTTGACTGTGGGCTGGAAAGAGATGAGACCAGTGAGAAACTGAGTCACGCTGCTGCTGCCATTATGAGTCAGTATGGGGTTGTGGCGATCGCGATTTGAATGGATAGATGATGAGGAAGTTTTGCGAGCAATCAATGCAACTATTAGAGCTACTTGGAAAAAGACGCAGGAAACAAAGAAGAAGAAGAAAAAAAAAGCCCAAATGTCTAAGTAGAAAATGCTATCACCGAGAGGAAAAAGATAAATAAGAAGTGGATTAACTCTGAAGTGCTGAAGTTGCTTTTTTATTTTATTTTTTCACCCCTTAACTTCAGAACACTAAATAATAAATACATAGCATAGTGTCAATCAAAAAGATAGATCCAATGCCGGGTTTGGGGACACACACCTTTAATCCCAGTACTCCGGGAGGCAGAGGTAGGGAGGTGGCTGTGAATTTGAGGTCACCCTGAGATTACAAAGTAAGTTTCAGGTCAGCCTGGGCTAGAGTGAGACCCTAGCTCAACCCTCCTCCCTCCAAAAATGATACACCCATGTTGATGGCCAGTTTGAGCCTACAGAGCTCAGGAATGAGCTGCAGGCTGGTTCTGTGCTCCCAAGTGTCAGTGATGGCCAGTAGGTGGTTAACACTTCAGGAACAAACACACCACCTTTTTGTCTCCTACAGCAATGTCTCTACCTGGAGGCCTTCCGCCAAATTTATACCTGCCACTGAATTGCTCTTTTTTATTTTCCACCAGATTTTTGCTTAAAGTGGTAGAAAATATCCCAAGCCCCAAACTGATGCAACATATTCCCACAGTCTGAAATAAAATTTAATAGCAACATTTGAAAAGTAAAAAGGTAAATGGGTTTGGATTTGAAAAATATTTTTGTAAGGGATGGAGAGATGGCTTAGCATTTAAGCGCTTGCCTGGGAAGCCTAATGACCCTGGATCAAGGCTTGATTCCCCAGGACCCACGTTAGTCAGATGCACAAGGGGGCGCACGCGTCTGGAGTTCGTTTGCAATGGCTATAGGCCCTGGCGTGCCCATTCTCTCTCTCTCTCTCTTTCTCTGTCTGTCACACTCAAGTAAATAAATAAAAATAAACAAAAAAATTAAAAAATGAATTTAAAAAAATTTATTTTGAGAGAAGGAGAGAGAGAGAGAGAGAGAGAGAGAGAAGGAATGGACACTTGCGCCAGGGCCTTCAGCCACTGTGAAGGAAGTCCAGACGCGTGCGCTCCCTTGTGCTCACGCATGACATTGCACGCTTGCATCACTGCACATCTGGATTAGGGACCTGGAGATTTGAACATGAGTTCTTAGGTTTTGCAGGCAAGCACATTAACCGCTAAGCCATCTCTCCAGCGCAGGTTTGAAATTTTAAGCAAGTAGTTGATTATTGATGTGAGTCATTAAAGTTTAAATATCTGGCTTAGGTCAGAGATAGCCCAATGATAGCCAGTTGGCCCGTAAGGAACATGGCTGGGGCCCCTTTCCAGTCTGAGGCCCCAGGAGGGGATTCGGTTTCCATCCCTGGCAGACTGGCTCATGAGCCCTCGTGGATAAAATGTAGCTCCCTTCCAGGTAGGGACTGGCTGCAGGAGACGCTTTGTCCTCCTGTTCTCCTTCCTAATGCTCCTTAAGCCCCTTGTATTGTGAGAATTCACTTCCTTTCTTCTCAGCGGAACCCTCCTTGGATTTTGAAAATGCTAACTCAGTTTATAATGTTCATTGCCTCCTTTAAAAAAAAAAAAAAAGCCAACAGGTGAACTTGCCAGAAAAACGAAAACTAGTTCTGATTCACTTACCCTTTCCAGAAATTCTTCATCACAGACTGACAATAATGCCTATTAAGAACTTAAACCTTTGTTGACTCCATTTAGCTAGCAATCTAGAAATGCCAAGGAGAAGTAGTATTCCTTCAGGAGCTCAGCCTGCATTCGTCCTCTCTAACTGATAATTCCAGAAATACCACGGAAGGCATAATAATAGCTACAGTAATGAGTGCACCCTGGGAAATTGATAAACCTTAGAACTCCCACAAGAAAGCACATCTTTGTATCTCGAAATAGTTCCTGTCATCTCTCCCATTTGCAGCGCTCAAGCTCAGGAAACCCAAGCTGCAACCATTGCTTTGGCCAGCTGAGGGCGCAATTGCCTTGGATTTTGCACAAAAACGCCACCTAAAACCTTTGGAAAAGAGGAACCAGAGAGCTTTCTGTAGTAAGGGTGCTAGCAGCTCAGGAAGAGTGGACAGATGTGTAATTAAAAGCTGCGACACCGAGCAGCCACAAAGAAAATTCCATGTATAAGTCAGAGCTCTTAAGACGTGAAATGTATGTTTTTTTTGTTTGTTTGTTTGTTTGTTTTTTTTTTTTTTTTGAGGCAGGGCCTCACTCTAGCTCAGGCTGACCTGGAATTCACTATGGAGTCTCAGGGTGGCCTTGAACTCACGGTGATCCTCCTACCTCTGCCTCCCGAATGCTGGGATTAAAGGCGTGCGCCACCACGCCCGGCTTGAAATGTATGTTTTATATAGATTGAATAGGTGACTTTCTGATGCTAATGTGTGTAGGCGGGTTTCATAAGCATTCCCTTCTATAATTTCTAGTACATAACTAACTTTCCCAAAGCCCCATAATTAAGCAAAATTAGAAACTGAGTTTTTCATTTTAAAATCACATTGGGCTTCATTATTCAATAGTTAGCTAGACAATAATGGTTATGGGAAAATGACACTATTTTCTGGGAATACATTTTATTTTCTCACTTTGAATGTATCCCCGAACTAGACATAAATCATACAAGCATCTGTCTAGCTCTCACCAAATAACTTTGTCGTGAAAGGCCCCTACCGTACGGTTTGCCGGAGTCTTTTCCTGCGTTACCTGGGTTATGGGCGGTATTTCCCCAACACTGACAACTTTCCTTCTCACACTTAATTCCGGACTGCCATGGGAAACCCCTGGAAACTGCATGCATGCACAGTGACGGCTATTCTTAATTTTGTCACTACCTGATGAAAGTCCATGGCTTACGGGCTGAGCCATCACACATCTTTCAAACACATTTTGTACATTCCAAACAACAGCAGCAATCAACTATAACTAGCTTGGCACAAATCAGTGGCAGAGCACTGGCCTAGCACCTATGAGGTAGTCCCCCCCCCGGCACTATCAAACTCTAAAAAAAAAACAACAAAGCACAGATAAGTGATTCCTAGGCATGCCTGCTTCCTCATGTTCCCACCTGTTCCCTTCGCTAAGAAGGCCAAAGTTCCTAGGGCACTTTCTTAGGGAGGAGAGAAATGCTATTCAAGAAGTCTGAAAGGCTCAATGTGCAGGAGTGTGAAAAAATCCCCCAAAGGATCAATTTATGGAGACCGTAGCTATTAGGAGATAGAGCTGTAGCTCGGCACCAAGCCTGTCTAGCATACACGAGGCTCTGGGTCCAGATGGATCCTAACTCCGCCAAAGATAGAAGACACATCAGTGAGACCAACGCGTGAGGTCACAGACCATTCGACGCCTGCTCTCTTGTCAGACTAGCCTCTGAAAAGCACTGCTGAATTCATCTCACGTCTCTTCCCTCGATCTCTCATCGAAAACCCACCATCCTTAGCCTAACGTTGATAGATCCCTTCGGTGGCACTAGCTGGCTCTTTGGTCTTCCTCCTGCTGCGCTTTGAGCTCCAAACGAATGGAAGGAGTTCTACAACTATAGCCTCCATCTGATCCCTGGGCAGGTCCCTATCTCGAAAATTCAGCTAGTAGGAAGAGTGGGCAGGCTTAGGAGGAAGAGCCCGTTTCCCCAGTACACACCGCTGGGTTCATACCTGCTAAGCCAACCTCAACACAGCTTGGAGGCTGGGTGGAGAGTCCTGACCTTTCTCAACATGCCATACACCTAGCCGATGACAATTCTTTGTACTCAAAATGCAGTTCTTTGGGCACATATGTTTCCTGCTAGTTATGAATTAATTGAAGATTGTAACAAAAAAAGGCTTAAAGCCTATAGAACAATTATTTCAATGTCCAGGACACATGTAGGTATCTAACAAATGCTTAACCAATGGCTTAAGTAAATGAACTATTTCAGAAATTCTGCTAAATCAAAGTTAATCCCGAGATATATTGATAAGCCTAATGATTTTCTAGTGATTTTCTTTTATACATAATTAACAAGCCAGTCAACTGAATCTGCAGTGTCCAACCTTCTGACGTGGCAAGCTGACATTGTCTTCTACAAACGTGGTGGGTGACATTCATCACTAACCTGGGATGCATGAGGTCCAGGGACCTCAGTTTGGACATACAAATCGAAACCCAGAATGTTCACCTTGCTGAAGATCATTAGCTAAGACCATGGGTATCCGTTCCCTGGTGTCACTCCTTGGAGAGGAGGTGGGAGGAGAACACAAAGCCCCTAAGTGTGTTACGTGGAAACTTTGTCCTTCTTGAAGAATTATAGAGAAATTGTATCAAACACTGCATAGTGTCTAGAAAGTCTAGCAATGACACAGTCGCAAACCATGGAAATAGCAACAGTTATCTATTAAATTTGCTTGTCTCCAGACCCTGTGCGTAGAATTCCTGGTGGTTGGTTAGATACAGAGTCTCAACTTCATGGAAGCAAAGCAAGCCTCCATTAACTTAACCGCAGATGTACTACACTGCACACAATAGGTATTGATACTAACACTTGCAGTGGTGAAGTCTAGACTTTCAGACGTGGAATAAGATACCAGATTCTAAACACTCCTTTACAATGAGAAGCCAATAAGTAAGAGGCACAGTTTTGATTTGGCAGTGGAGTTGAGAACTTAAAACTGGATTTTTTTCAAAGTATGTTCTTTATTAATTTAAGAGAGATTGGATGAATATTTACTCCTATCTACTTTTTATGAGACAAATATTTAGATTTTTCTTCTTTTAGCTTTTATGAAATCATCAGAACACACACACACACACACATATATATATAGAGAGAGAGAGAGAGAGAAAGAGAAAGAGAGAGAGAGAAAGATCCTTAAAATAAATAATGTATCCTTCTTATCCAATAATTTCTTTGTTCAATGTGATGGAACGAAAAGATATACAGGGCTGGAGAGATGGCTTAGCGGGTAAGCACTTGCCTGTGAAGCCTAAGGACTCCAGTTCGAGGCTCGATTCCCCAGGACCCACGTTAGCCAGATGCAGAAGGGGGCACATGCATCTGGAGTTCATTTGCAGTGGCTGGAGGCTCTGGCGCGTTCATTCTCTCTCTCTCTCTGCCTCTTTCTCTCTCTGTCTGTCACTCTCAAATAAATAAATAAAAATGACCACAATTTTTTTTAAACAAAAGATATACAAAAGTAAGACCCAAGGAGATAAACTACCCCTCGCATTTCAGGCAAGCCACAGCTGAAACCACAGAGGAATTGGGGAGACGAGAAAGAGGGTTGATTCCATGCTATTCCTGATAATCAGAACCAGGGTGAAGGAGACAGACCCTGAGGATACTCAACACTTACCAAAGCAGAGATCCAGAGGCTCCTAAGAGCTCGTTACTGAAGTAGACTTAAAACTCACCCACCACAGCTCAGGGAATTTTGTGGAAGAGGGGGCAGGAAACCACAGGTTGGGACATCATGTCCAGAGGCATACCCCCCCCCCAAAAAAAATAATGACTGCTGCTCCCACAAGGCATAACCCACAACTCCACAGGGTATACCTGCAGCTCCACTGAGGAGGGCCCCCAGCAGAATGGGGGGCAGGGACAAGGGAAAGGATGGTACCAACATATGATGCATCCTTGCTAAGTATGTTCGTAATAAAACAAATAATCAAGGAAAAAGAAAGATATGCAAAACTCAGTTTCTACCCTTCTCCATGAATTCATGGCATATGCAATTAAAAGCAAGCACCACGGGTCACTACGTGTTCAGAAAAAGGGAGAGCCGGTTAAAAGTTGTTTGCATTTTGCCTGCATTGGAATGGACCAGATTAGGCAAAGATCAGATGAAGAGCAGAAGAGCTATAATCACACAAGAGCAAGTCAGTGATGTGAAGGTAATGTGGCCATCGCCGGAGAGGCAGGGACGCTAGCTTGTGCGAAGCCTTCACAGAGCACCTGCTGACAGATACCCTGCATCTGTGCAAAGTGTGCACTGGGAAGAATCTTGTTTGAAGTGGGGCCTGGGGCCCCTCTTCCACAATTGCTACTACGGCAAACTGTTGGGACCACCTGGCGCGCTGCATTGCTGCGTCAGCACCTCCGGGGTTGCAGGCCAGGAATCTGTATTTTAACAAGACCATCAGAGGGTTCTGTTGCATGCTCAGCCTTGAAACCAGGTGGTACAAGGCCTAGGATCCTAAGGAGAGTTAATTAGCTGCACTGGAAACAGGAAACCGCAGACAGATTTAAATAACGTTATTATCCTCAAGGAAATTTTGCTCATTTTGCTTCACTTTCTCGGAAGAAACATTAACTGAGGCTACGCATCCAAAAATCATTACAATAGAATACAATTACATTACATTACAATGTTTGTGATGACTATTTTATTAAGCCATGTAGCTTCTGAAAAGTAGGTGGAAAAGTATGAAGAATGTATGGGATCTTCTGTTTGTTTGTTTTTGTTGTTGTTGTTTTTTTTGTTGTTGTTTTGTTTTGTTTTTCATAGTAGGGTTTTCACCCTAGTCCAGGCTGACCTGGAATTCACTATGGAGTCTCAGGGTGGCCTCGAACTCATGGCGATCCTCCTACCTCTGCCTCCTGAGTGCCGGGATTAAAGGCATATGCCACACCTGGCGGGATCTTCTTTTAAAAATACTTTTATTCATTTTCAAGGAGAGAAATAGAGAAAAGAGAGAGAGGGAGGAGAGAGAGAGTCAGAGATAAATGAGCACACTGGGGCCAAAAAGCACTGCAAATGCTATGTTCTGCATCTTGCTTTGCATAGGTGCGGTGGTTTGATTCCGGTGTCCCCTATAAACTTAGGTGTTCTGAATGCTAGGTTCCCAGCTGATGGCAACTGGAAATTGAAGCCTCCTGAAGGCAGTGAATTGTTGGGGGCAGACTTATGTGTGTTATAGCCAGTTTCCCCATGCCAGTGTTTTAGCACACTCTCCTGTTGCTATGGTCCACCTGATGTTGGCCAGGGGTGATGTCCACCCTCTGCTCATGCCATCGTTTTCCCTGCCATCGTGGAGCTTCCCCCTCGAGCCTGTTAGCCAAAACAAACCTCTTTTTTTTTCCCCACAAGCTGCTCTTGGTTGGGTGATTTCTACCAGCAATGCAAACATGACTGCAGCAGTAGGTATTGGTGAATTGAACCCAGGCCGGCAGGCTTTCCAAGCAAGCTCCTTTAACCACTAAGAACTCTCCACAGCCCACATCTTCCTTTTGAAAATCTATTTGTGAAGTGCTGTAAATTGAACCCAGGGTCTTCTGCAACCGATGCAATCCTACCACTAAGCTACACCCTCTGCCCAATAAATTATATCCTTTAAGAATTATAAGTCACTCTTCTTAAAAAAAAAAAAAAAAGCAAAAACATTTCAGGGCTGGAGAGGTGACTTAGCAGTTAAGGCCCTTGATTGCAAAGCACAAGGACCCAGGTTCATTTCCCCAGGACCCACATATAACCAGATACACAAAGTGATACATGCATCTGGAGTTCATTTGCAGCAGCTGCTGGCCATGGTGCACCCATTCTCTTCACCCCTTCAAATAAATAAATAAAAATAAAATGAAAAAAAAAATAAAACTACTCAGATGAGATGCCTAACACATTTGACCTCTCTGCAGCCTCTCAAGAGACCCCTCATTAGAGGGAAGAACTTCCCTAGACCTACTGGGTGAAACTTTTGGCATGCTATTCTAGTAAAATATTAGGTGGTCTCATCTTTTTTTCTAGCATACTTACTGTTTTTAACATATAAATTATAGCTACAAACAAGAGAAATGAGAACTTAAGTGAACTTGTCTGTATTTAAGAGCACTGTGCACTAAGAAAAGGTGAACCGCGATGTACAGAACCTAAGAGCTGGCTGACTGTTAGGAGGGCCTGCTCAAATCAAATCAAATGCAACCACGGATGTTGGGCAGTCCCAGGCACTCTGTTTATACACAGTTCTTGTTGAATTTTGTTAGCCCAGAGATACTTGCTATAAGCCTTTACCCCTTAGGATTTTTTCTGGAAAAGGAGATCAACCAGATCATGGAGGCCTCTGGGGTAAGAATTGTGTGTGTGTGTGTGTGTGTGTGTGTGTGTGTGTGTTGGAGCCACTACTGTCTGGTCCTAAGGTCTAATTGTAAATTACAGCCCATCCTCATTATTAGTAGATGCCATCATTTGCAAATGCTCCTACTTGTTAGGGTGTGTTTGGAATTTACCCACGCACAAGCACTGGTCTTTCATGAACACGTTCAGATTCAACTCTCTCATATGTGAAAATCTTTCTCTTTTTGTGGCTAAATAGCGCCATGCTTTGTAAGCTTATGCTTTTTGCTAGTGATTTCACTGTTCCGAATGGCACACGAGTAGGTTACTGAAGTGCTAGTTTGTGTTCCTAAGCACAAGGAAGCTGTGCTATGCCCTATAAGAAAAAAAAAAAAAATGTGTGTTAGAAAAGCTTCATTCAATGGACCTTGACACACACACAGAAAAGTTTTATACCAATCACTGACAAAAATGTTGTGAGCAAAGGCTTACAGGAAACTGGACCTGCGTTTACTCTAGGAGCAGTGGCTCTGCGCTTGCTGTTCATCTAAATGGTCACGTCCTGAAACAAATGCACGAAGGAGCCATCTTCTCGGTTGTGAGTAGGAAGCCCACCGGAGGTCAAAGTTAGGATTTCAAACGTGCCTTTCTGAATAGTTAACATCTTAAAGCTCCAATCAAGGACTGGTCAAGTGCAAGATGGCGTTTTCTGATAAAGGAAGCAAACCTTGGATAACTTCCTGCCTACAAAGTAAAGTTAACCTCATAGAGGAAGAATCTGTCATTCAAAGACCAGGGAGAACGGTGGATGGCATGGTGGCTTTGGGAGGTGTGTCTGTCCACATGCCCCGGCAGGCACCAAACAGCATCCGCTGTCCTGGGGGTTTTATACATGCGGAGTACACAGACATGTGAGCGCTGTGCAACATGAGTTACTGCAATTGGCCAGAAACTCAGCCTCATTTTCCTTCTGACATACTTAGCACTCCCTTGAGTTTTGTTCTCATCAACACTGAGCAAAGAAAACAAAACGGGCCTGGAGAGATGGCTTAGCGGTTAAGCGCTTGCCTGTGAAGCCTAAGGACCCCGGTTCGAGGCTCGATTCCCCAGGACCCACGTTAGCCAGATGCACAAGGGGGCGCATGAGTCTGGAGTTCGTTTGCAGTGGCTGGAGGCCCTGGCATGCCCATTCTCTCTCTCTCTGCCTTTCTCTCTCTCTCTCTCTCTCTCTTTTCCTCTCTGTCGCTCTCAAATAAATAAAGAAATTATAATTAAACAAACAAACAAAAAACAGACAAAACAGAGCATTCCAAGCACGGAGTAGCGAAGAGGAAGGAGCCACACCTGCAGCCGCTGCCCTGCGGCTCACCGAGGCTCTGCAACAGGCCGAGGGAAGTGGGTTCGAAAGTCCGAGGGCGACGGGCGGAAAACAAAGCTCAGGAAAATGGTAACTTGTGTCCTTCCCCATCCCCCCAGCACACTCAGAAATGTTAACTTAATCTTATCATTTCTCCTGTCTTATCTTCATGGCATGTCAACACATTTTTTCAACTAGAAGTGCAATTATACCACTGAATTTCAGTGAGGTTGTAAGTCTACATCATTTCCCAGTAAAACTTCTGGGCTCATACCTTCAATATTTTCTGAATGTCTGTTAAACTGGAAGTTGGTGTGAATCCCTCCCTCCCTCTCTGTCTGTATCATGTGAGTATATACATTTGTTGACCTCTCTGTGTAGCTTACCTCCTCCATTCCCCCTCCAGCTTCAGATCCTCTTTGCAATCAGAACCGAAGGCCAGAATGATGGCGTAAGAATCTGTTATCACTGGAATTTAGAGCTTGCATGTGGAATTCTGTTGCCCGTTTTTTTTTTTTTTTTTTCTTTACTCATGAAAGAAACTTGTAAGTTCCTCGCAGAATAAATGAAGCCACCAAATCAGAGAGCTCCTTCACATCAAGAAAGCAAAGGATGGTAATGAGAAAGCAAGGTGGGGTTACTCAGGAGTTGCCTCCCATTTCTCCTTTCTGCATTAAGAATACTAAGAAAAAAGAGCTTTAGGACTCATTTTGTATACTGATGAGCCAATATCAGGAGGATTTGAATTGCAGCACATGGGCACAGATAAATACCCAAGGCTTCCAGCACTGATATAGTCAGCTGAGTTATTCTGTGTTGGACTGAAACGCTTAAGAAGAAAAGGACAGACTTTTTTTTAATAGGGTTTTAGTTTAATTTTATTTATTTACTTATTTATTTGAGAGTGACAGAGAGGGAGAGAGAGGCAGATAGATAGAGAATGGGTGCTCCAGGGCCTTCAGCCACTGCAAACGAATTCCAGACGCATGTGCCACCTTGTGCATCTGGCTTACGTGGGTCCTGGGGAATCGAGCCTCAAACTAGAGTCCTTAGGCTTCACAGGCAAGCACTTAACCATTAAGCCATCTCTACAGCCCTGAAAACAGACTTTTGTATGTGACTCAAGAGGGTGATTTCTATTGTAAAAGTTTCTTCTCACTGAACTGCCAGCCTCTGTTGTATATACCCCTCACACCTGATATGCCTCTGGAATGGAATAGGTCAGAAGGCTAGTCTACAGTCAGCGGGAAGAAAGCGGGGATTCTGCTGCCTAAAAGGGTGCAGTACACTGTGAACCAGGTCCCTGGGACTCAGCCACTGCTCCCTCGACTGTGCAGAGTGAGGGAGCCATTCCAACCATCAGAATGCTGCAGCTCAGGGTCAGCAGGGCCCACAGGAGGTAGAAACACTACCCTTAATGGATAAATAATAGCAAGAAAACCATTTCTCATGGTGATCCAGGGGCAGTGAGGCCTTTGAGCTGTCCTAGACAGACTAAAGACTCAGCTCATTACATGGAGTGTAGGGAGAGACAAGAACCCTCAAAGACGCCCGGGGTCCTGGGGAAGAAGCTAGGCTGCCTCTTGGGCCAGGTGGACTTGTTAAGAGAAGTGTGTCTCATCAGAGGACATGGACAATTATGTCTGCTTAGGCCAGTGATTTTAAAAATATTAAGAAAAGATCAGCATTTGGATGAAGAGAAAACTGAAAAAGTCCTTGGAACCTTTTTGTTTCGTTTTGTTTTAAATCTTAGAAACTATCAACAATGACCAACAAAGAAACTGAATGCAGTGCTGTTAACATCTACTCCACAAACAGCTCTTTTTTTTTTAATTCCAGGAAATTATTTCTGTGTAAGGAGACTTTAAGGGATATTACATATCACAAAACTTATACGGGTGTTTAATTTATAGGAAAAGTGATGCAACACACAGTTCAGGAAGCCAATACCTAAAAGTAATTTTTCAGTTATGTTTTACTTGCTAATCATCTCTGACACCATGCCAGTAACCTCCAAGCCCTTGTGGTTTGGACCCGAAGTTGACATATGCAGAATACAGGTGCTTTCCTGTAAGCATTATGCATACAGGAACATATAGTCTATAATTAGAGGTGTCCAACATTTTGCGTTCTGGGGGCCACATTGGACTAAACAAATATACCTCCCATTAAATATATCTATTGTGTCTAATGTATGGCATGAAGGTTGTGAGAGTAGACATATATTCAGTTTGCATGGCAATGTAACACCATGTTGTCATTTATGAAGATCACACTTGAGAACTGCACAATTGAGATAAAACAAATTGAAAATAAACCTCATAATGATGTAAGCAAGCTTTGGTTTTTGTACTGGGCTGCATTCATAGCTATCTTTGGGCACATGTGGAAAGTACCATGTCCTCTGTATAATACATCCATTCCTTTCAATAAAACTTAGATTTATAAAATATCAGTAGAGTTGAGTGTTTCACACAAAGTGTGTCATATTCCCCAACGCTCAGAGATGACTCGGAGAGAAGAGGTGGACAAAATGTAAGTACTGAAGGATGGGAAGGAGTGCCTTAGCATATTGTCTTCCGGAAACAAAATGGCAGTTTCATTCATGATCCCACAGCTGCTCTTGTTACCTGTACAAATGACATTAAAATAGAAAAGTGACTACTTAGAAAAAAAGTGATTTAGTGGAGACAGATGAGGGAGTCACAACAAAGAGGGGTGGTTGGAGGAGATTAATGATCAAGGTACATTGTGTATATATATGGAGGTTGTCAACAAAAAAGTTATAAAATAAAATAAAAATATTGTAATACAAGTAATGTCAAAATAAATAAATAACATTGGTTCGATCAAATATAAAATTAAACTTGATCCAACATGATTCCATAAGGAGAAAAATAAATTAAATAAATTTATGTGTATTTACACTAACGAAGTTGAATGTGACATGTTTTCGCTTATGAATAAAAGAAAAAATGAAGTGATATTGTTCTTTAACCAGTCAGAGTTGATGTCATGGACCATATGTAATTTGGAAACTATAAAGCAGAGTTTCCATGTCTATCAGAGTAAGACATAAAGGAATTAGTGAGTGAGGAATAACAAAGGGCACACACTGAGTGGACAGATGAGTGGACCGAAGAGATGGAAGGGTTGGGCTGTTAGAGACCACTGTTAGACGTTCTGAACTGGAAGACAAGGCAGCTGGTCTTAAAACATTAGGTATGGGGAACTGACAGGGCCTTACTGCAGGACTCTGTTACCAAAGTTGTGAATAAATTAGGAAATTTTGAGTATTATATTCTAAATGTGACATGTTTTAAACTCAACATGGTGGCTCACAGATGCAATCCCAACACATACATACATATACAAAACAGAAGGCCCTTTTGCCAGCAGGAATGTCACAGCTAAACACAGAATAATGGGTTGCAAAGGAACAGCTGAGAGAGAGAGAGAGAGAGGGAGAGAGAGAGAGAGAGAGAGAAGATTGTTTGATCTTCTGGCCATTGCAAATGAACTTTAGATGCTCACACCATTTTGTGCATCTGGCTTCACATGAGTACTGGGGAATCGAACCTGGGCCTTTAGGCTTTGCAGGCTTCTGAACCATATCTCCAGCCCCCAAGAAAGGCTTTTTGAAGAAGGTGATGTTTACATAGAGTCAAGACATATAAAGTCAACTTAGCTGTTCAAAGAAAAGGGAGGAGCATTCCAGAGAATTTGGAAAAGAAGTGACATGGGATGGATCGCAGTAACCTACAGCATGTGGGGATGAGTATAATAGGATCACTGGAGCCCATGTGTGATCAGGAACACAACAGGCAGGCATCAAAATGTTACTGAGTCAACAAATCATGATATGAAGTTGAATGAGGAAGTCCCTACCCGTTCTCTAATAACAGCACATCTCTTCCCATTCTTCAGGGAGACCACTGACCAGAGTCCGCCATTATGGTCATGAGATATGATGATTAAAATAATAGGTGGTATTGTTTGAAATATGTAGACTGGTAAAAATCAAGTTTATGTGAAAAAGTGGTAAGTACTTGGCTGGTGTGAATGTAAATTTGACAACTTTTATAGTGGCTAGAGTTTTTTTTTTCATTAGTATATTCATTCAAAAATGTTGACTGAAGCCAGGAGTGGTGGCGCACGCCTTTAATCCCAGCACTCGGGAGGCAGAGGTAGGAGGATCGCCGAGAGTTCGAGGCCACCCTGAGACTGCATAGTTAATTCCAGGTCAGCCTGGACCAGAGTGAGACCCTACCTCGAAAAAACAAAAAACAAAAAACAAAAAAACAAAACAAAACAAAAAAGTTGACTGAACAGCTTTTTTGCAAATTTATCTCATAGATGCACTCGGATATGGGATCAGTGGTTTATATCTTAGTTTGAAACACTGATGATATCTTCATTTTATTTAATCATGTATTGGACTGAAGCTAAAAGACCCCAGAATGCTGTTTGCCTGATTTTTGTTTCTTACTATTCTCTACCTTACAACTTTATGATAGGGAATGCAAAAACAGTCCTAACACATAAAACAAGGAAATGAGGAGGAGTCTATGAGAGAGTGTGTTCAAAAACTTCCTAGCATGTCTACCACATGAAAGATATTATGGCTGGTTATTAGATAAAGCTATTAGGAGTCACTTGGAGATTCTAAGCTGAAAGGGAGACCAGAAGAACTGGGCTTTAGAATAATCACTTGAGAATCAGTAAGGAAGAGAGAGGGTGTGCAGGTGATAAGGAAATTAGTCGGAAAGCTATTAAAATTGTCAAGATATGAAACTAAAAGCCCTGAACTATGGCATTGGGGACTGAGTGGAGGCAACGGAATGGAAGATACTGACGATAAAAATTCTCCAGTATGTGGATGAGACGGAACGACACAGAGGAAAAAAAGTAAAATACCTTTACGCATTGCTTAATTTTTTTGTTGGCGATTTTAACATCAAAGAAAGAGGCGAGGAATGCTGAATGCAACGGAAGCAAGTCAATTCAGAGGCATGTTCATCAGTGATTTTTGTTTGCCTATACAGGGCTTTTCGTCACATTCAGACTCCTTTCCATGACCATGAAGCACACGTGCGTTCGTGCGAGTACCCACAGAGTCTCCCCTGTAGGTCCGCACAGACGCAGACGTCGCTCACTCGCAGAATATATGTTCTCAGACCTACAGAGGCGCCTGACGGGCAGAACCGCTATGAAGAGGTATTTTGTCTCCCTCACTCACACCAGCAGGGAGAGAGCAGGAGTTCTGTGCTCTGAAAAGCAATGTACGAATGGAGCTGATGCTCATGCACTTTGGGAAACATGTGCCATGCTCATACCAGTGGGGATTTTTATGCAATATGCTTCATTTAGACAGTGATCTATTCCCAGTACACTTCCAAAGACAGGTATCGGCTGTATCTACTCATAGTAAGAAGAACAATTTTATAACATTTAAAACCATATTATAAAACATGTGACTTAAATCATAGTTATCTAACTCACACACACTCAAACTATTCCAGACAATCAAGAAATTGTATCGATGACTCTATGGGAAAAAAGATGAGACAGATTCATATTTCTTTCGATTCCCAATCACGATTTCAACACTCTGCTCAGAAAATGTAGCCTTGATTTCCTGCTACCTCTTAGATTTCCATATGCTTTTTCGAGCAATTTTTCCGCTCTTTAACTGGCTCTGGATAGCTTACGTGTGACAAGAAGGAAATGCTGCTCTCCCACCCAGCTTACCCTGGGGACACTTAAATATGCTTTTAACACATAAACATTTGCATTCAAAATAAAAAAAAAGAAAGAAACCTCCCTGAGCTCAGTCATGTCAAGAAAAGTATAGCTACCAGAGGGGGGGGGGGAACAGAAGCTGCTACCAGCCTAGACCCCCAAGAGGGCCATGCACCCCAGGGCTCTCAAGAAAAACTTGCCAGCTGACTGACTGCTGGCCAGTTTCCAGGAGTTAGGCACGGCTGTCATCTCTGAGCACATAAACAAGAGAGAAGAGGCCAGTGTCTGGAGCTGTGAACAACAGGACTTGCCTCCCAGGCACACAGAACAGCCACTCAGCCTTGCAGTCTGATTAGAGGGAAGCTGCTCAAAAGACCCCTGCATCCAAATAACACGGCCCTCGGGCTGTCCTCGAGATGTTACACCACCAGAAACGTGTCATTTGTTAGTTGAAGGAGCCTTCTGTCTGATGCAAAAGCCCAGCGTAAGTCACATTTTAGGCTACAAATACTCTTTCGCATTTTTGTTTTGTTCATTTTTATTTATTTATTTGAGAGTGACAGAGAGAGAGAGAGTGAGAGAGGCAGAGAGAGAGAGAATGGGCATGCCAGTGCTTCCAACCACTGCAAATGAACTCCAGATGTGTGTACCCCCTTGTGCATCTGCCTAATATAGGTCCTGGGGAATCGAGCCTTGAACTAGGGTCCTTAGGCTTCACAGGCAAGCGCTTAACCGCTAAGCCATCTCTCCAGCCCGTTTTTTTTTTTTTTGTTGTTGTTGTTGTTTTTGTATCAGGAAGCTTTCTAAGGTGACCCCTATCTTTCTTGAATGTGACACTGAACATGTAAACGTGAGGTTCAAGGAGGGAGGGGATGAAGGATGGATTAGAAATAATTGCCCAGAAAATACAGGCTAGTTTAAGATCTTCTAAGTATCAGGGGACATACTGTTTCAAAATCATCACCTGAGCCAGGCATGGTGGTGCACACCTTTAGTCTCAGCACTTGGGAGGCAGAGGTAAGAGTTCAAGGCCACCCTGAGACTAATGCCAGGTCAGCCTGGACCAGAGTGAGACCCTACCTCTGAAAAAAAACAACCAAACAACAACAACAACAAAGAATTGTCATCTGCATCATGGTTTTGCTTCTGTGGTGTGCTTCTGCAAACTGAACTTCCGGGCAAGCACATCTAGTGTACTAACCTAGTCAGCATACGTTAAATAGAAGACTTTGGCTACGCTTCCAGTGCAGTAAGATAGCATTGTCATTCATTAGACTTAGGAGTCGTGATGTATGGCAGGTTGAATGCAGAATCCCCTCTCTAGGCTCATGTGTTTGAACACTTCCACCCCAGCTGATGGCTCTGTTTCGGGAGGATGTGCAACCTTTAAGAGGTGGAGCCTGCTTAGAAGAAGTGGATCACCAGCCTTGACGTGTTGCAGCCTTGGTCTCTTGTTGTTTTCCCTGCTTTAGGACTGTGCTGCCAACTGACGCTGGCCTCCCTGTCAAGACGGTGGAGCCTTCCTTTGTGATGGACCATCCTCTGGCACTGTGAGCAAAGTAACCCCTGCCGTGCCGAGGGGCTTCTGGATGCTCAGATGTTTCTTCACCGCAATGACAGAGCAACTGATATGTGGAAGAAAAAGAATTGGGTACGTCTTCTTTCATCCAATGTTATTGTTAGTTACCTTGGTGTCACTGGGACAGAACACTGAACCAAAAGCAGGTGATGGGAGAAAGGGGGTCTTTTTGCTCTACAGTCTCAAGGGGTAGTTTTACCTTGGCAGGGAAAAGATGGTGGAGGAGAGGCTAGACATCACTTGCCACAGCAGCTGACAGGAAGAAGCAACAGAGTGAGGTGACTCTGGCAAGAGGCAAACTGGACTATGACGACACAAAGCCCTCCCTTAGCAACACGCCTCCTCCAGCAATGCTCTCACACTCACATTGCCACCAGCTGGGGACCGAACACTGAAAGCAAATGAGTTTATGGGAGATATCTGATTCAAACCACTGTGGTCATATACTTTAGAAATGCTGTTTATAATGAACTATCCACAAGGGAAAAAATATTGATATTCCTATCTCCCAACCTTTCCCCTGATATATATATGTATACTAGTTTTTCAGTCTGGCGTGCTGTGATTGGAAAGAAAGCCACATAAACCACAGTCAGAGAGAACTAGGCGGCAGGTAGTGTCACAATGGCTTGATCCTAGTGATGGCGTGACCTGATCAGTGACAGCCCTCATGTGATGACAGTCATTCTAGATATTTTCTCCATCACCCAATAACTCTGCCAGGACCCAAGAGTCATTGAAGCGTAAGCCTTGAATGACCAATCTCATTTCCCTTGGCTAATGTAGCTCTCTAGCCCAACTATGTTTTGAGTCTAGACACTAATAAAATGGGCTGGTAGGGGGGTGGTGGCTGGATAGGACAGAAATGTGAGAAGGAAATGCATAAACACAGGCATGCTTTAACTCTGCTTCCTGGCTCCTGTGAAGTGAGCAGCTTTCTGCTGTCACATCGTCACATCATCGTCCACCTGTGATGTCTTCGCATGGCCACGGGCCCACATGCAAAGGAGCCATCCTTGCACCAAGACTTCCAAGCCTTTAACCAAAGTAAATCCTTCCTTTTTTTTTAATATAAAAAAAATTGTTAAGGTATTTGTCACAGTAACAAAAATGTGAGGAACACACTTATTTATTATTATTCATTATTACCCAAACAAATGAGTTCACTAAGTTTTACAGCCACCATTTTGTCCATGTGGTTAGAATACAAAAGTTAAGAACAAACAAGTTTAGCGAACTGAACTACCTTCCCCAGACTGTACAGTGAGCAGAAATACTTGAGATTATTTGACCCCAAATTCGTATGCTATACTCAATTTAAGATGGATCTGTATTAATTCAGATCCCACACCCAAGCATAGTAATTTATGTTCTGTTCCTTTGTTTAGAGTCTTATTCCATGAGAGTTAGATACAGGAAAATGTAACTAATAGAAAGGAATAGGTACGATGAAAAAATGCAAAATCATCATTCCTAAATAGGCAGCAGTTTGTAGTACCATTAAGATGTATTGTTTCTGAATTCTCTTTATTTAAAATGATCATAAAGCAAGTTAATTTCAAATATTCTAAATACGTCTGGTGAAACGGTTAGATGCATATACATACCCTAATGTTTTTAGATATTTTTTATTTATTTAATTGTATATTTATTTATTTGTAAGGAGAGATGGAGAGAGAGATGGTTAAGCCTTTTTGTGCACCTCTATGTAACACATATCTATAAGTTAGAGAATGACTGGAGGCAAAGCAAAGTGACATTGGAAATTTGACTTAAGCATGCTTGGCCTTGGCTGTTCTCTGCCCCTGACAGTTGTGCGATCTTCAGCACGTTTTGAAGATCTGTGTTGGCCTTCAGATGCTGGGCTGTAACTGTCTCCATGTGCCTCAGAGTTATTGTAAAACTCAGATACATGGTAATGTGAACATACTTGGGCCAATATCTGCTGAATAGTGTGTGCTTAATGAAGGCTAATTCAATTTAATCTACATCTTCTCCTACTTTCCAAGCACTTTTAATTGGTCCCTCTGCTGGAAAAAAAAAAAAAAAAAAAACTATTTTTGTTTCTCAGTAAACCCACTCATGGGTTTGGATTCCATTGAGCCCCTATAATTTTAACTGGATATTTCAGCCCACGGTCTATTATACAAGGCTGGATTCTCTAATCACATTATAGACCTGTCAACAATTACAAGAACAATGAATGGCCAGCAACGGCTTGAGTGATGCCAGCAGGCTTTCTTGGATTGTTTCCCCGTCATCAGACTTCCCACTGAAAACTCTGCCAGGGCTCAGAATGCTCTAAGTGATTCCCCTTCTTCACTAAATCAACCCATAGCTCCACCATGGATATGACGTATTTAATATGCCTCATGAGTAGGAGTCATAGAATAAAAGGAATTGAATAAAATTAGGATATACAAGGTGCTGTCATTTGTCAACATAGTTTCTCATCAGGGACAAGCAATAAAACCACCACGGGAAAGGTTAAAATACTTGAATATCGTAACGGTTTGTCTTCCCTGATGGGGCCACTGTATAAAAAAAAGATTTAATATGCATTAATTTTTTTAAAGTTCATGGACTGTGGGACAAATAGGAAGATGTGTGTATTTAAGCCTTTTCTTTCTTTTTTTATTTATTGTTATTTATTTATTTGAGACTGACAGACACTGAGAGAAAGAGGCGGAGAGAGAGAGAGGAGAGAGAGAGAGAGAGTGAGAGAGAGAGAATGGGTACACCAGAGCCTCCAGCCACTGCAAAGAAACTCCAGATGCATGCATCACCTTGTGCATCTGGCTCACGTGGGTACTGGGGAATTGAGCCTCGAACCAGGGTCCTTAGGCTTCACAGGCAAGTGCTTAACTGCTAAGCCATCTCTCAAGCCTGGAAGATGGTTTAGAAAAGGCTATTAGGAGAATATCTATATATATAGTTTATTTTATAAAAATGTAGGGTCTCACTCTAGCTCAGACTGACCTGGAATTCACTATGTAGTTTCTGGGTGGTCTTGAACTCACAAGGATCCTCCTACCTCTGCCTTCCAAGTGCTGGGATTAAGGATGTGGGCCTCCCAACATGCCTGGCCTGATAATACTTTTTAAAGATTGAGAAACATTTCTGTAGAGGAAAACTCCATTATCCTCTTGGAATTTCCTTTTTCTAATGCACAGCATGGCTCTAGGGAGAGAGGAAATTCATCCGCTCCTATAGGCTGGATCCACGCCCTTTTAGTGCAGTGTTAAGAGCAGGGGTATTGGTGACCCACATTTGAATCTAGGGTTTGTTGATGTCCAAACCAGTACGACCCTGGAAAAGGTAATTTAATGTCTCTGTAAGCTGGGAACAATGATACCAATTTTATAGAACTAAGACAGGGATCAAAAGTAACCATGATTGCCATTACCTTTGTAGCCTAGAATTACTAAGATGGCCAGGTGTCAGCAGCGCAGAGTTCTGCAGGGAAAAATGTCTTGAGGAATGTAAAACGGGAAAACTAGCTAGGCACCTGGACCTGCCTTGCCTCCTTGTCTTTCCCCCTGTGATTTAGTCTTAGCAGAATTCTACAGCCTTAGGCCATCGAATTGCTTCATTACTCACAAGTAATTATGCTTTACCATTTTCTTCCCCTCTGGGCCTATAACCTTGCAACTCTGTCAGCTCTACAATTGCTGTATGGCTGGATATGAGATGAAGAAATGACTTAAGAGTTCATTTCTATCCAAGGCCATAGTGAAGCACTGTTTTTAGCTCAAGAAAAGCCATCATTGTAAACAAGGGAGAGGGTTGCCGCTGCGTGCCTCCCAGATTTCCTCACGGAATGATTTATAGAAGTCATGCGTACATAGAAGAGAGACATATTTCATGCTTCAGAGGCTAATTCTTGATTTGATTTGTTTTATTTCCAGAGATTAGGTGGCATACAAGAAGACAGAGATAAGCACAGGTCCAGAGCTCTTCCAAAGAAATAATGGGGAGCAAGAAACAACGGCATGGGAAGGGTCATTCTGTGTTTGTTGAATAGTTCTATTTAATTTTCCCCAGCCTTCCTCCAGCACTGCTTCCCTTTTACATGTGTTTTCTCCTCTAGCCCTGCCTTTTTTTTTTCTTTGCATTGCCCTTGCATTTTAAATATATCCATATGTACAAATCTATCTTGGAGATGGGAGATGGGGGAAAGAAAAAAAAGATGGGAAGAGGAAAGTCAAGACAAGTGATTTATTTATATAGAGGCAAAAAGATTTTTCCACAATTAAAACCCAATGAAATCCAAGTGTTTTCTTTTCAGAAACACTTGAGGTTGATGAGCACACACTTCCTGCAGGAAGAGGTCCGCAGAATGCCCTGGGTGACAGGCAGGATGCTTTCTGTTCTAGCTTCTCTAAGGTGATAAAAGATTTTAAAAAGTACAACATGCACCTACAATTACCACTAATATTTTATTTATATGTTTACTTCCTCAGTTGGGAGTAATGATACTACTGGAATTTTTTTTTTATTGTAGCAAGAGTACATTTTTCCCTTTAAAAGCCTAGAGATCGGGCTATGGATTTTCACAGAAATGTGGCACTGACCTCACATAGCTATAGAGTCTCTCAACCTTTAGCTGTCAAACATATTTCTCCACAAGTGCATTTCTGCCTCTGTGAACCCAAATGAAGACAGTAGGGCATGCAGTCACACTTTCCTATAGTGGAGAGGAAGAAGAATTTCTTACCTAATTGAACATGTTGGAGAAATCCATTTTGGAACCTAATAGAATTTCCTGGTTTGGACCTAAGCCAAGACGTTGAATTGTAACAGCTTCCCCCCCCCCCCCTCTTATCATAAGTCTTAGAAAAAGGACCACTGGGAGCAGGAAGGCAGGATGGATCTGGGCATCAAAACCTGGGAAGCTCACTGGTAATTCTGCTTTTAAAACAGAGATGCACCAAAAATTTACTAACTCCAAGATTCAAAAAAAAAAGAGAGAGAGAAATGAAAATGTGTTCCTTCACTGTGTGTTAGGTCCTTTCTATGTTAGTTGCCATCATCCCAATGCCATCGTATAGAGGAAAACTAGTGCACATCCATAGTCATATCTGGTTTTCCCAGAGGGCCTGTAGGGAGGGGAAGGCTGGAGACCATCTCTAGTGAGCATACCCAGTCCAGCAGCCTTTAAAGAATCATCTGAGCTGTATTCTCAGGGCTTACTTCAAGGGTGGCCTCATTTTCAGCTAATACATACCTTCTTCAAACTGTAATGGAGACTAGTCAGAGATAAAATGATCTCTCTCTCTCTCATGTGTGTGTGTGTGTGTCTCATTGCAAATATTCTCACTAGACTAACACATTTTGACTTCCTAAAAATAGCCTTTTTATGTCAGAGCTTTCAATGACAGGCTGAAGGGTGCAACATAGATTCCAGAGACACAAATCCACCTTTTATGTGGTGTCAGTTGCGTTTATTCTCACGGGGACACCTGACTACAGTGTCTCAAAGAAGAAAGGGCCCCTGGCGGAAGGGTCCTGCCTATCAGGGAGGGGAGAGTATGGCAGCAGGAGCATGAGGCGGCTGGTCACATTGTGTCTCTGACCAGGAAGCAGACAGAGGTCTATCAATGCTCGTGCTCCCCTTGTTTTCTCCTTCTCATTCTGTCCGTGACTCCAGCCCATGTGATGCTGCTGTACACATCCAAGGGCTTAAACCCCTCTGGATACGCTCTCACTGCTTCTATATCTCATCAAAATGACAATTTAGGTTAATCACTATGACTACCTACACCCTTACTTTTCTACTAATCCTGGGTTCAATCCTACTTGCCAGTGTATGTGGGGGGAGGGCCTGGACAACTATTTCACCTTATAAACCATTACATTTTTTTCCTTTATAAAATGAAACTATAGGGCTGGAGAGAATGCTCAGTGGTTAAGGTGCTTGCCTGCAAAGCTTAACACACTGGTTGGATTCTCCAGTACCAAACAGCCAGAGGTACAGTGACACATGCATCCAGAAGTATGTTTGCAGTGGCTAGAGGCCCTGGTATTTCCATACTCTCTCTCTATCTCTTTCTCTTTCTCTGTGTTTGTTTGGAAATACATAAAACATTTTTTAAAGAAAATAAAACTACAATTCTACCAGAGATGTGAAGACTGAATAAAACTGATGAATATAATATTGTTAACCTATGCACAGTGCATAGACTATTTCATTACCTTATGATTAATGATATCATCATTAACAATTATATGTGAATTATTTGATTAGTAATATAAACTTGATTTTCTTGTTCTTGATTCTACATTATGTCTTGCGTATAATTCTAAGTGACTATTTGTAATTCTAAGTGTTACCAAGGGCCCATTTAAGAATGCAACAGTCATTCAAAATGGATCAAGAACACTACTCTTGAGAAATCAAAGACAATTAGAAGCTTTGAATGGTGTATGAATCATCAATTTGAATTGAACATGAGATTCTGAGCTGTTTCCTCTCAGTCACCGTTCTTCCATGTGCCTACTCCTTTTTCAAAGCAGACATGATAACATTTGTCCTCTATCCCATTTATAGTCCTCAGAATAAGCATCCACTCATTCACCCCTGACTCTGAATGTTCATGATATCATGGTGAAGATCCTTTCATGTCTCTTTTGCTAGTCCATTTCCCCCTAGCCTCTCTTTTTTTTAGCCCCACTATGATGGCCTTGAACTACCTCATAAGAGGTCATTTAAGGTTATAGACTGCTTTTGTACACCTTGTTGCTTCATTGAGTTTCCTCCTACTGCACAGATGGAAAAGAACTGACTTAATCTCAACTAGGTACTAAAAATGGAGTATCTTGACCTCAGTATAACAGAAAGCAAATAGAAGACAGAAGCACTGGCCATCTGCTATTCTTATCCATCAGATGCTAGAACAATATGGCCTTTGCTATTGCCTCACTCCAACAACTTAGCCAGAACACCCCTTATCACAACTGAAAACTTGAAGTGCTACTTTTCTGTAGGTCTGTAAATATGTTTTTGCTACTACCTCAAATGCACGCATTGCCTTAGTCACCTCAAACTATTTGTCTTCAGACTTCCCTGAGTTTTCACGGATTCCTGTGTGGAATGGCTTTTCAGCCTAAATCATGAGCTCATTCTCTAATAATCAATTCAGGTGTTTCTATCTCTGGGGAAACTTCATCACTGTAGAAAGAAACAATATCGCTTCTTCTCTGTGTTGGAAGCCCTTGATCTCCTATCTCTTTTACAGAGTTCATTGTCTTGTTGCATATATGGCTCCCATGAAAGGCTGAGAGATACTAGAAGAATAACAGTTTAATTATTTTTCGTTATGTTCATCATATGGTGTGTAACATTTGTTGTGTTGGGAGGCAGAGATAGGAGGATTGCCATGAGTTTGAGACCACCATGAAACTACGTAGTGAATTCCAGGTCAGCCTGGCTACAGTGAGACCCTACCTTGAAAAACCAAAAAAAAAAAAAAAAAAAAAAAAAAACCTAAAAAAAAAGCAAAACATGTACTGGTACAAGTAACAATAGCTTCCTTTCAATATTCCTCGTGGCTCCATTCTTTCGAAGCTGCCTTCCCTACAAGCTATCCTGACATGAAATATATTTGTAGCTAGGCGTGGTGGTGCCCACCTTTAATCCCAGCACTTGGGAGGCAGAGATAGGAGGATCACCATGAGTTTCGAGGCCACCTTGAGACTACGTAGTGAATTTCAGGTCAGCCTGAGCTAAAGTGAGACCCTACCTCCAAAAGCCAAAATTAAAATAAGTAAATAAATAAATACATTGATGATTTGACCAAGCAGATAAAATCCAAGCCAATATGATCCTATAGCACCTAGTCTCCTTGGGTTGGTGGTGGACAGGATGAAGGACAATGGGAGAAGATGGAGAGCTGAAATACAAGGTTCAGAAAGACATTCAAATGGAATTAGCTGTATCCTGTTATTTTATACTCACATGGTCAAACAATAATGTAATTTCAGCATCTTTCAACCTATAAGTAGCATACATGTCTACCTAATGTCTTTGTACTTCTTTATTTTATTATTTTTTATTTTTATTTTTATTTTTAGAGAGAGAGAGAGAGGCAGAGAGGGAGAGAATTGCCACACCAGGGCCTCAGCCACTTCAATTGAACTCCAGGTGCTTGCACCGCCTAGTGGTCATGTGGGACCTTGAGCTTGCCTCACTTTTGTGCGTCCGCTTTCACGGGATCTAGAGAACTGAACGTGGGTCCTGGGGCTTCACGGGAAAGCATCTAAACTGCTAAGCCATCTCTCCAGCCCTTTGTTTGTATTTCTTTGGGAAGATGTAGGAAAGGGAAAGTCCAATGCCTCCAGCAGTAGATGATGTCTGTACTATTTGAAAAAATTAAACAAAGCATCTGTTAGAAGAATGGGGAAATGGACAGTGAATTAGCTTGAAACAGCCACCCTAATTCAATTTCTCCCTGTGGGAGATGCATCAGCACCTGGGCTGAGGGGGGACAAAAAAAAAAAAAGAATTTGGGACTACAGACATTATACTTGGCTACTAAACACTTGTCACATTCTCCCAATCTTCTCCTAATGGTGCTGAATGTTAACGTAGTGGGGACTTTTCTCAGCCTTGCATACTTGGCTTCCAGCTACCATTCCAGCTCCAGTAACCCCAGATAGGTCACCATCAGAAGTGCCACATAACCACATACTTAGATTTAGAAGCAGTATTCTATGAAGAGTAATGCACAGCAAGACATACCCCCACTCCCATCTTTTATCTTCCTCAATTGCGTTGCTGCACAGAGAATGGCAAAGGATGCCACCTGCTTTGGCGTCCTTGAGTTCTGGATGCCAGTGGACAAATCTAGGGAAAAATGAGGTCATGTCATACAGCTAGGTGGCAATGCTTTCTTTCCAATTTTAAACTCTTTTGGTCTTCCCAGTGCACATGGCCATTGCAATATTGTGTGACGTGGATGAGGCAGGAGTTGAATAAATGTGGAGAGCCCTGATGAGAAATGTGGAGGACTATAAATCTTTAAAGTATTTTAAATGGTACTCATTACAAAAATAGACATGTAAATGACTATACATGATACAAAATCTAGGGGCCCAGAGGCTATGAAAGGTGTGACTATAAGCTTTCTTGACTTCTTAGTATATATATTTTTTTAATTAATTAATTTATTTAAGAGAGACAAAGAAGAAGAAGAGAGAGAGAAAGAGAGAGAGAGAATGGGCATGCCAGGGCTTCTAGCCGCTTCAAATAATCTCCAGATGCATGTGCTACCATGTGCATCTGGCTTACGTGGGTACTGGGGAATTGAACTTGGGTCTTCAGGCTTTCAGGTGAGTACCTTAACTACCAAGCCATCTCTCCAGCCCCCTAGTATTTAATTTTCAGAAAATCAGTTAACTTCTATGATGCTCAATATTTCCCTTCCTATAAAAATAAATCAAAGTATTAATGCCACCCCTGTTTTCCACCTTGGTCTACTATGAGGGATAACTAAATATTTACATATTAGCAGTATGATTAAGCTTTAAAGAACTGCAAGTACCAGTTTTATTTTTCAATCCCTCAGTGCAATGTCATATAACTTGAGCTGTTAAAGTTGGAGAAGACATTGGGTACCACCAAGCTACCACCCACACAGGATGCATGGTATCTCTTCTAACACAGGTAAACAATGACATTGACCTCTGCCAGGCCCTAGCATGGATGAGCAATTCATCACCATGGGAAACAGTGTGCCCACGATTAGATAGCTTCGACTACTGTGAAGTAGCTCGATGCCATTTAATTATTAAGGAATGCTTCTATTCTGTGTGCTCGGTGTATACCAGGAAAGCACTCTACTAAGCACTTTGCAAATAGAATCAAGTTCAGTCCCTGAAACACTACTTCTTTCTACTCTTTTATGGGTGGAAAAGCTGAAGTCTACACATTAGAAATTGTTCATGAAATGTGGTATATCACAATGTATTGAAACATGAACAGGTGAAGTTTCTAGATCATAACAAGTACCATTTTACTTTAAAGGGAGAAAAAATTCTGTAGTTCTAATGACATGTTGGAAAGAGCCTGGATGGGTGCTTTCTCCTTGCCTTCCTCTCTGCATTTCAATTTGAATAAGTATACTAGTGCTTCTTCTGCTCCCCCCTGTATACAGGGGCCATAGATAGATACTTGGTTGATAATTGTAATGAGCATTTTGTCTATTTAGTAAAAAAAAAAAAATCATGTATTGCACAGCTGAGTATGTAGGCAAAGCTTAATAATAAGATGAGGGCCCAGCTTTAAGTTTGGTTTTAATAATAGCATTGCATTGCATTAGCAGAGAACACAACAGCCACAAAATAAAGTGAAAGCCATAAGTTCACTTCAATCCTTTGAACACTGCAATAATAGAACCACAAATCATTCTGTGATTTGTGCTCCTCATGAGCTCTCCTGATCTCTAACACATACCTGGCTTTGAAGATTTGTCAGTGCCTTGAGCGGTAGACTAACCAGGAAGATAGTAGTGCATGTATAAACACATATACCACTTGATCTTTCGCTACTGGGACAGGCCTAATGCTTCTGGCCTCTCAGTTTCCTCAGATTGCTGCTGGCCTTTGATGATGTCATGTCATGAGGCCAGCCCATGACAATCATATAGCAAGTAGGCTAAAATGTATGGACAACTGGGACACAATCAATATTCAACAGCAGTGCTTACCTTTCATGTTAGACTGAGATTTGACCACTTTCTACCTTTGAATGTCTCCTATGCAGGAAAAAAGTCATTGTATCCTTTTTGTTCCCCCTACAGCCCTAAATTTTAGAATTCTAGGCCAAACATTATGTTAACAGGAATTGTCTCATGTAGTTCACCATGACTGTTTGCTACTTTCTTTTGTTTAGCTAGCCCTAAAATTGAGTATAGGAAATTCATTCGAACATTGTATGTTACAGGCTTCAACAGAACTCCAAATGAAGGAGTTAGATAATTGAATAAGATACCACTTAAGGCAATGTAGACTTCATATTGGATTCGGACACTCCTAGTTTCTCCTTCAGTTCACTAAAATACTTGGTGCACAACAAGCATAAAAATAAAAGTAAAGAGAATTAACTAAGGGCTGTATAAGAAATAACAGTAAAGATTTGAGAGAAAGGAAAGGGAGCCATTTAAGTAAGAAGACCTCAAGTGTGGAAAACACTGCGTCTTCTCATTCTCTTCCTCTTCAGTTTCCTAACTCTTTCTTGTTATTATGGAAAATCATCGGCATTAAGAGTTAGATGCAAAGTGAAATGGAACTAAATCAATAATGATAGAATTTTTAAAGCACAAGGAATGAACATATTCTGTCCTATTAGAATCAAGAAGCTTCTCCAGAATCTGTTGTGCACTCAGCAAACAGCTTTACACAAACAAGGACGGAGCTACAAACACATTATTAAAAAGCAGACCAGGGCTGGAGAAAATGCCTAGTGGTTAAGGCACTGGCCTGAAAAGCCTAAGGACCCATGTTCAACTCCCCCATGTCCTACATAAGCCAGAAACACAAGGTGACTTATGAATACGGTCGTGCATGTGCACAAGGTGGTGCACGTGTCTGGAGTTTGATTACAGTGGCTGGAGGCCCTGGTGTACCAATCCTCTCCCCATCTCTCTCAGTCTCTCTCATAAAATAAATCAGAATAGCAAAGAACAGTGGTACTCAATTTGTAATGTTTTATTCATAAGTGCAATTAAAAGTAAATATGGCAAGTTACCTTTCACTAATTTTGTCTGGTGATGGGAGTTGATGACATACACTTCTTGGCAATACCTCATCCATAACTAGACATACAGAATGGGGGTTCAGTTGGAAACTGACATGAGATACTTCGTAGGTATCATTCTATCCCCCATTATCACAAATACTTTTCCAAAGTGATTCTTATCAGCATATTATTCCCAGGAGGATTGATCCCATGTAATGGCTCTTCATAACTACAACTTACACATTTTGCCTAACCCTTATGTTTCCTAGTTAGTAATTCGAATAATTTGTTTACCTGGGTCTTCCTGAGAAGTTAATGTTTCTCCATGTCACATCGTGTCTTATTCCTCCCATAGGCAATTCTGAAGAGGGAAAATCCTCTCCAGTCACCCTGGCAACAAGGAATCATTAAGTTTATCAGCTTTCTTCTTCTATTCATAAATGTTGCTACTCCATCTCTACAGCTTGCAAGAAATGGCAAACTAGATCCTAGTAAAGTTTAGGACAAAGAATATAATGTGTCATGCTATGAAAATATTGTTGTGCTTAGAAAAGAAGGGAAAGAATTCTCATTTCTAATACATTCATTACTTTCCTGAATGGCATTTGGCACACTTTATCATCCATTATACCAAGAATATTCAAATAAAGTCTTGGTAGAGTATTTGAAACTCTGATATTGTTAATAATACTGAAATTGTACCTAGTTGAACAGCTGAGAAACAAGCCATTTACAAGGTAAGTGATAGCCTTAGAAAACTACATTTCTAAACCTTGTTTCACCTTATGAGCCAAACAAAATAAACTGATTTGTTCAGTAACTATATTATCAATTGTTTGGTGTCAGAAGTCATATGTTTTATCATTTTTCTTCTTCCCCTTGCCAAAGATTAGCCTAGAGTTTTCACATAGTACAAGCTCATTTTTAAAAGATACGCCTGAATATTAATATACTAATCTAAATTTTATGAACATTTTCAACTATAATACTAATGTACAGTTCATTCTTATCAAGAGACTGCACCTTTAAATTATGAATACTTGGCTAACCTATCAGTTTGGTTTACTTAGAAATAGTTCTGGCTCATAAACATTGCAACTTGATGTGGGATAACCACATGGTTCTTGCTATAGACGATGGAATTATGTCATAGCCACCAAGCCAGAGGGGAAATGCAGACTGACTCAACCCAGTTTAGACATCATGGAGATAGTACAGAGACCATAGACTCACTTTAGTCTTATTACGGTCACGAAATGGCGCCATATCTAATCTGAATATGCTCAAAATAGGGTAGAAATTAACTGGCACCTGATTACCAGAATTCTCTGTTCATGGAAAGCTCTGATAAGAGCACGTATACCACTGCCTCTCCATATGCAAGTGTAAAAAGTCCTGTGGATCCGCTGGAGGACAAGGCACACTTAGACACTAGTACTATTTTCCCATTTACTGGATGCTGAATAAAATTCCCTTCTGGTTAAAATTGTTTTTGTTTTGGTTTTTGTTTTTTTCAGGCTGGAGGGATGGCTTAGTGGTTAAGGCATTTGTTTGCAAAGCCAAAGGATTCAGGTTTGATTCCCTAGGGACCCACATTTAGCCAGATGCACAAAGGGACACAGCATCTGGAATTCATTTGCAGTGGCTGGAGGCCCTGACATGCCTATTCTTTCTCTCCCTTTCTCTGTCAAATAAATAAATAATAAAAATAATTTAAAACATTTTTTTAAATTGCTTTTTTCATTTGTAACAGAAAAGTGTACAAATTTGTTCACATTCCAATAAAACTACAAAGTGTAAAATACTACACATATTTCACTTTTGAGGGAATGAAGTTATGGCCTGGTTATAATCTAACAGTTGATAAATGGCACTAGTAATGTTTGAATCTGGATTTTTATTTTTATTGTGTAGACTGTTGGGATGAATAGAGAGTTGGATGACTAGAAGGATAATACCAGATAGTCTTAGAAGTTTTTTTTTTTTTTTTTTTTTTTTTTTTGCTAACTGCATTACATGAAGAAAGTTTAACCTTGAAATTTCCAACTTGGAGTCTATTGTAAAATAAGTCAGAGGAAGTCGTGGATAATGATAACTTGTAAAGCACGTTTATATTATATCGAGAACACTTACATCAAAAACTAGACACCTTGAGACAAATGACTTTCAGAAGCAACTATCTCTTCATCTGGCCTGTAGGATAGTGTGCATTTGTTAAATTAGTGGAAGAATTAGTTCCAACATTGGCTTTTATCCTTTTTAAACATCTGTTGTATTATGAATCAATTTGAAATTAAAAAAAACAGTACATCATTGCTTGTTTTTAATTAAAATTTCTCTCTGTGTTATTAAAATAAACCTCCAAAGTATCATTTATCAGGTCTCTTCAAATCTTTCCATTTAGGGGTTAAGCTTTCACAGCATACTCCCCCATTATGTGGCCTATAATAAGGGATTCTGAGCAGAAGAATAGATTTTTTTAAAGGCAAAAATAAGTTTTAGATAAAGTCCTATTGTTGCCAGGAGTGGTGGAGCATGCCTTTAATCCCAGCATTGAGGAGGCAGAAGTATGAGGATCACCAAGTGTTCAAGGCTAGCCTGAGACTACATAATGAGTTCCAGTTAGCTTACAGTACAGCAAGACCCATCTCAAAAAAATTCCAAAAATCTATTATGAACATTTTTTTCTTAGTAAAATAATAGTATATTGTCCACTACATGAAAGTAATATGATTGGTTGACATTACTAAATTATATTTTTATCTTAAATAACTATGATTATTAGGTACTTTATTTTTTTAAAGAATGTAAAAACCTAATTAGTTAATTTGTGTTAGCATGTCTAAAAGTAAAACCTTATTAGATTTAATGTCAATACACAATTTTTTGTCAATACTTTTTTCTTTTTTCTTTTGAATTGTTCAAAACATATTATCTATTTTTAATCAAAAATATTTGTTATGGGGAAACACTGAAAAAATAATATTGAATGTGCTTTAAAAGGTTAAAAGTTGGTATAGAAGCTTCAGAGGTAGAGCCATGCCTTGTGGTAGAAAACTCTAGGAAAGTTGAGTTGAATGTTTTGTTTAATGATGGTTTAAACTTTAACTTGTGTAATGTCTACAGACTGAATTTAATATATAGACTATAATTCCAAGTTTTAGAATCAATATATAGTCAGGGTAACAAAATTCACGGTGCATAGGGGGAATTTAGTGAAGAAAAGATGCCATAATGATATTGGAAGAGCTGAAAACAAAACAGGTGATAATGGAGTAAGCCTTGAATTAGAAAGATCAGAAAGATAACTCCCAACATTAGGATCCAAGAGAGGCGTTCTTACTAACCTAGGAGACAGGGCTCCTGTGGGGATGTAAGATCATAGCAGACGTTGTGTCTTTGCCATTGGGAACCCAGACACGATGCAGAAACCGAGAGAGAAAGGGAGAGAAATATCCTGACTCATTTGTCTCACTGCAGTTTCCCACCAGTGACTTGCTCTGGCTGGACCTGATTGAAACCAGTTGGCAATGGAATAGGAAGATGCAGTTTTGGGGGCAGCCATTTGAGACACAGATCAATGCAAGGAAGTGGGGGAATGCACTTGAGACTAAGAAATTAGATGATTTCTATATTATATCTATCTACAACAAATGGTTATAAGTGCATTTCATATGTAGCACACACGTTGAGGAATTTGAGATATAGTATGTTATATTCAAATAGCTAAACATTACAAATAGCAGCATATTACAGAAAGCAACACTTTCATGAACATCACTATTACTATGAAACTCTACAAAAATGCTTATGTATATATGCATAAGGTGTAATTTGTTATAACCCAGAAGAGTTTTTTAGCTATTTTTCTTGGGCAGGTCTGAATCTTCAGGTTTGAAGATTTTTGATCAAATTCTACCTCTGCTCTCTACTTGATTAGGAACTCTGAAAAAAAAATGAGCTCAATGCTTAATTATTATTATTATTATTATTATGTATGTTGTGGCCACTTCTTCCTTACTGACTCTTAGCGCTCTTCTATGCTAGCCATAATAATTATTTCTAAGTAATATGTTACTATTTTACTTCTCTCTTTTTTATCAAGTGTATTTTGCTTCAAAAACATTCTTCTAGCAGGTGGGGACTATGTGAAATTTTAATAAACAAATATTGAATTAATTAAAACCAGAACATGATTCCTTAACTTTCCAAAGTAAGGGAAAGGTGGCCAAGCTTCATTAAATGTGACTATTCCATGCACTTCACGACTCTGGGTCGCCATCTAATTCTGAACAGCCAGAACTATCAACACAAGAAGCTGGACACCCTTTCCTGCATGTTCAACGTTTTAGGATACAATCCAAAGATTAATCATATTATTATTCAGTAAAATATCAGCTCTGCTGATAAGACTGTTTACCAAACTACAAAAACCTGAACGGTCGGGCTGGTATTATTTAATATCTCCCTGCACTCATTTAGTGGAGTTTGGAAAAACACAGGCCACCTGTCCTGCTAGAGGCCTTGCTGCTCCTATCGAAGCTTGTTTGACTGGAAGAGCTCATGGCTACACTCTCCCTTATTTCACATAGTCATCAGCTAGTCATTAGCCTTCCTGATCATTTAACTTTTGGCTACTACATAGCAAATTTAAGAATACTGTTAAGATTTAGGTCATTAAAAGTTCACTAGATGATGTTAATAATAACAGCAGCTGAGGCTAATGCAAACAAAAATATCTATTATTACCAAGTAGACATGTCAGTCCTCATTGCAGAAGGGAACAATCAAGGGCTGGAGAGATGGCTTAGCCATTAAGGATGTTGTCTGCAAAGCCAAAGGACACAGGTTCAATTCCCCAGGACCCACATAAGCCAGATGCACAAGGCAGTGCATGCATCTGGAGTTTGTTTGCAGTGGCTGGAGGCCCTGGTCCGCCCATTCTCTTATTCTCTCTCTCTCTCTCTCTCTCAAATAAATAAATAGAATATATTTTTCAAAAAGAATGGGGACTGGAGAGATTGCTTAGTGGTTAAAGCACTTGCCTGCAAAGCCAAAGGACCTCGGTTCAATTCCCCAGTACCCATGCAAGCCAGATGCACAAAGTGGTGCATGCATCTGGAGTTCCTTTGCAGTGGCTGCAAGCCCTGGTGTGTGTCCATTCTCTCTCTGTCTCTCTATCTCTCTCTCTCTCTCTCTCTCTCTCTCTCTCTGCCTCTTTCTCTCTCTCAAATAAATAAATAAAAATATATATTTTTAAACAAGAATGGAACACTTGAGGAACTGAGAGACACAGGACTGTTGTAAGCGACAGCAATGTAAATGTTCATTAGATGATTCAGGAGTGGACAAATGTGACCTCCTTAGTAAAACTCCTGGTGAACTATTCAGCGCACCAGCTAAGAGTAAGACACTAGGCTATAGACAAAGACATTTTGTGTAAGTGATGGCACATAAATGTGCCCCAGGTCCAGCTTCATACTTTGAATATAACATAACTATATAATTTTAATAAATGCTTGGAAAGGATCTTGAACATTTGAATAAAAGGAGTTGCTCAAATGTGTCAGCATTACATAACAAGAGGCAAGAATTTATTTATATATCCTTTAAGTGCCAGGCATGTTTCCATCAATTTATATTCACAGTGACTTTCTATCTTAAAAACAATTATTTCCATCCCCATTTCATGAATAAGCATGCTGGGCCACAAAGAAATCAAGTACCTTGTTCAAAGTTATGCTGAAAGATAGAGATGAACTTGCATCAGGACTTCACCACAGCTGCAAAGGTTTAGAATTTGTAAGGCCCATGTGTTTTGATATAAGACAAACGGTAAATTGTTTGGGGAGACAGAGAGCCATGAGACAGTTTAGGGCTGATAGAATAAGTCAAGAGGCTGAATAAAAGATTTTAAGACAGAGAAGCAATATTAAACATGAACTATCTATTAATAACTGCTAAAATCTGGGCATACTAAAATGGATGAAACTTTTCATTGGATATATGCCTTTTAAGTGAATGAATGTGTAATCTGAAGAAGGAACTTGCCATTTACTAAGCACTGTTAACTTACTGTCAAAAGTATATTGCTAGGAGCTGAAGAGATGTCTCAGTGGTTAAAGGTGCTTGTTTAAAAAGCTTGATGGCCTAGGTTCGATTCCCCAGTACCCACGTAAAGCCAGATGCACAAAGTGGCACATGTGCCTGGAGTTCATTTGCAGTGGTTGGAGGCCCTGGTATGCCCATACTCTCCCCTACTCTATTTTTTTTCTCTGTCTCTCAAACAAAGAAATAAAAAATATTTTTTTAAAGTGTATTACTAAAGTCCTGTGAAGGATATATTATTAAATGAAGTAAAACAAATAATAAACATGAAATCAAGATTTACACAATCTTAAGACCATATACATGAAAAATCTCTGATTAGTCCTGAAAAATAAAGTATTATTCAATCTAATTCCATAGCATTATGAACAATTATGTTGCTTAGCAATCTTTTTATATGCTTCTGGAGTCCCCTAATAAGCCTTTTCTTCATTTGTATCTTTCCTGTAGGGATTTTCTATGTAGTGTTATTCTGAATTACCTGTTATGAAATTTCTAGCTTCCATCTATACTTCAATTGTAGCTTATATGTAATAATTTTATAGTTTTCTCTCATTTCCTAGTTTGAAATATTATTTATTCATATCCCCACAGTACTCATGATATGTGTGTATGTGTTTTACATTATACCATACTGACATACAGACTTTTCTTACCTCTTCCACAATACAAGGGGTTGCTTAGAAACAATATCTTTATTTTCTTCTTTTTACTATTCTTGGTAATACTTAGCATAGTTCCCAATTAAAAAAAAAAAAAGGCTTTTGGCTGAGGAGATGGTTTAGTGGTTAATGTGCTTTCCTTTAAATTCTAATGACCCAGGTTCCATTCCCTACTACCCACATAAGCTGGATGCACAAAGTGGCACATGTGTCTGGAGTTCGTTTGCAGTGGCTGAAGGATCTGGCATGCCCATTCTCTCTCTCTCTCTCTCTCCCTCTCCCACTCGCTGTCGCAAATAAACAAAATATTAAAAAGACTGGCTCACTAATTAATTGCTGAATTTGATATTCCTTGTAAAAAGATTATCTAAAGCAAAATATATTTCTACGTGTAATTTCACCAGCACTGCAAAAAGAGAAATACTAATTCTATTTGATAGTTTGCAACAACTTGAGATAATGTTAGCTATTGATCAGTTTAGCTTAAGTGTGTGTGTAAGTATATATATATATATATATATATATATATATATGTATATATATATATATATAGACACTTTGCATATATAACAACACATTCCATTTCTAAGATATCTTATGTTTAGAAATTGTCTAGCTTTTATGGTTTTAAATTTGCCACTCAAGACTACATTATTATAAAATTTTGCATTTGTTTATAAAATTAGATGCTAAAATATGCTAATGTATCATTTAGACTGAGAGTATAATTACAGAGAAGCCAGAAAAATCTCTATTAATGTTCCCAAACCAATCATAATTCTTTTTTTTAATATCACTGTAAAAATGTATACTTTAAATTTGTTCTCCTGTGGTAGAAAAAGAGTCTAACTGCAAAAGAAACTTGGGTTACTACTGGAGAACCAGGAAGTAAAGTGAAAAATTAAAGCAAGAAGAAATTTCACTATCTTAAATAATTAAAAACTTTTAAAGAAAGAAAAGAGATTATGTAGTTGATGAAAAGTCTATTTGAATGTAAAATATCCTTAAGTTTTGGTAATGTAATATGTTAATAAGTGAGGAAAAAAATTCCAAGATATATAATTCGGGACTGGTCTCGACCCTCTAGCTATATAGTTGCCATAGCAATGCTACTAAAGGAAATTAATGTTTGTAATTAGACCAAAGCACTAATCCCATAAATCCCACAGTAGCTATTTATTTTCAAACTCTTTAGGATCTGTAGCTATTTTCAGGACTCAGTGATTTACATTTTTTTTTAGCTTGTGTTTCAGGTCCATTATTTTTGCATTCTAGAAAATGCCCAGTTAACTTCATTTAAATTTCTGATTTGTTTAGACACAATCTAAGAGACCTCTCTCTCTCTCTCTCTCTCTCTCTCTCTCTCACACACACACACACACACACACACACACACACACGGCTCCTTATAATAAAGTCTGGTTAAGGGTTCTGTACTTAGAAAATTGCAGTAAATACTTCGGTCTGTTTAGGCTATCACACAACACAACAGAAATATAAAATATCTGTATTGAGAAACCAAACACAATTGTGTGTCATACAGCTCTCCGTCCTTTATAATTTGTGACCCTCTATGATATTTTCATAACAGCCCCAGTTTTGTTCCTTCATAGGTATTTAAGTAAATGTGGTTTTGATCCCCTCTCTGTATTTAAATGTTATGCTTATTAGAGCACAGTGAAGTGATAAACAGAGACTACCTGCAAGGCAAACAAATCATGAAACATTACAATGAAATTTCTGGAGTGTGTCACCCATGCTCATTTGATGAATTTATACAAACAAACCAACAGTAACTCTGGTGTAAGACATGGACTTGACATTTCACTGGAGCATTTGAATTACAGCATTTTACATGGCCTGATGATAGCAGGAGCATTGTCATTATGTTTTAAAAATCTCATCAGGATCTGTCCCTCAACCCCCAGTGAGAAATCTAAAAGAATCTTGGACATAAGCACAAAAACTCAGACGACTGGTGCAGCTCTGCTCCGGCAGTCTCCGAGTGATGATGTGACCTGTATCACCTGGCCTATTGACTTTTAACTCAATGAATGCCGAACCTTACACCACTAACTCCGTAATCAAAACAAACGATCAGAAGCGCCTGTCGCTCAAACATATGTAACAGAGAAACGAGATGCAGTGACTTGCCTCATACACACGGTTTTCCCCAGAAAATTAGATTTCTTGTATCAGGAAGAGCAACTTACCTAAGGAGAAAATAAGAAAATTCAGGTTACTATAAGAAACTTGTAAAAACAGCTTAAAGGAAGCATGCCTTATGCTGACGGGCAGAATCTATCAAATGCTTCCATTATAACTTTATGCCCCATATCATTTTAAACATTTATTGTTAACCTATCTCAGACCTGTTTTGTCTTATCTCACTCCACCCTCCTCTTTGCAGCCATCTCCTTCTCCCCCCCCCCCCACACCCTACAAAACAAATGACTAATTGCATTAAAAAATAAAGAAACACAGGTTGGGGCCATTGTTCAATGGTTAAGGCACTTAACTGCAAAGCCTAATGACTCAGGTTTGATTCCCCAGGCCCCACATAAATACAGATGCACAAGGCGGTGCATGTATCTGGAGTTTGCTTGCAGTGGCTGGAGGCCATGATGTGCCCATTCTCTCTGTCTCCTCTTTCTGTTTATAAGTAAATAAATAAATAAAATTTTAAAAGGAAGGAAGGAAGGAATCAGGAAATGTAAATTTCAGATCTCACCTCTTATTAGAGCGCTGCTTCGATAGGGACAGTGTGTGGACAGAAGCTGGCTGAGTAACTAAACATGAATGTGCTCCGAACTTTAAATTCTAAGCTCTTGAAAGAAAGCAAATGAAATGGCTGAAAGATAAAGTTTTTTTTTTTTTTTTTTAAATAAAATTTAGAGTTAGTGACTCTTCGACGGTCCTTATTAGTAACATGTTTTATATCCTGTCAAATATTGGCTATCTTGTGCATAGACAAGATTGATCTAGAAACCAGAGATCTGGGTTTATAAGTATTTTCTTTAGTATTTGAGATAGAGAGAGACAGAGAGATGCAAGATGCGAAAGAGAGAGGAGAGAGAGAGTATGGGCACCATAGGGCCTCTTGCCACTGTAAAGAAACTCCAGATGCATGTACCACTTAGTGCACCTGTCACTTCTGTGTTTATAATGTATTTATACAGTAATATAAATTGGAATTTGTACCACTGCCATTTTGTCTGTGAAAAATACAATGATTCCATTGGTTTTAAAAGATAGGGTAATGGAGTTCCAAAGGGAAAGTGAGAGGAGGGAGGGTATTACCATGGGATATTGTTTACAATCATGGAAGTTGTTAATAAAAAAATTAATTAATTAAAAAAATTAAAGAAAGATTATTCCACATTAAAAAAAAAAGATAGGGTAGTGGAAATGAAGTAAGATAACTTGGTGACATGAATCTAGTTGCCCCAAGCAAGGCCTGTACTTCTCTAAGCATTTGTCGTATGGACCATCTGAGAGAGAGGGAGAGAGGGAGAGAGACCTCAGAGAGCTGGTGTCATGTTTGCGAACACCTATTACAAACCAACCTCCATTTCCTTGGGAATCGGTTTGGAAAATAGTCTAAGTGCACAACCTTAATGTTTTACCTGCTGGAAGCTGAAGTGTTCATTTTATGCAGTGACTAATTTATGAGTTTAGTGAGAAATTCTTTGTAAAAATAAATTCTAGAAAAGAGAGAGAACCTGAAAATGCATTCCCTCTGCACAACATGTGTGTATGGTCCCATTAGCAGTCACACAGTGGGCAATCGATTAGGGAGGGAAAAATGGCTTTTTTTATGGTAATGGATTTTGAGCCTCCTGGTGATAATTTATTTACTAGAAATTTTGCAGAGCTGGCTAGCACGCTGATGAAAACCCTCTGAATATGTTCATGTTAAAAGAGGGGAAAAGTGGCTTGGCTTATTTTGAGAAATATTGTTATTAAATCATTGGAAACATATTGATAAAATACGCCTGGAAGCTACAGTGCAGTAATTTATAATACAACTTGCATTGCTGCTGACAAATGGCAATTTAATCCTGCAATTAACTTTAACAATTTGAATTTCTCTGTTGCCTTTTTCTCTTTCTTTCCTTCTTTCTTCCTTTTCTTTTCTTTTTTTTTTTTTTTTTAAGAGAAAAACTCGAGAGACATTCAGTAATGTGCTAGGCAAATGATCATGGCTGGCTTTCTTCAAAAGCATTCTCGTCTCCCCGGGACTTCTTTGCATAAAGTTAAACTATCCATCTGTGAAACACAACATAAACAAGTCCCTGCCTTTGGCTTCCAACTTCTATAGAATCCTGAGTTAAAATGGACCCTCCAAATTCGAATGTCCTGGCTATAAGAAAAGAGAACAGCTAAACTGGGTGTGGTGGTGCCTGCCTTTAGTCCCAGCGCTTGGGAGACTGAGGAAGGTGGATCTGAAGGTCTCAGAAACCAGATGGATGCCATGACAGGCTTCAGAGTCCTCAGTAGGCCTAAGTTTCTGTTTCCTGGCAAGATCTAAGTTTTTTTTTTTTTTTTTTTTTTCTGGTAAGGGTGGGTTTAACACTGGAAACTGATTACGCCATACATTCCTGTAGTCATAGATAAGTTCAATTCCCCTAGCCCCAGCCTGCCAACTTTGCCTGCCAAAATCCTAAGCCAACCAGAAGAGTACGCCATTTAAATCAACCAATCAGGGGCTGGAGAGATGGCTTAGCGGTTAAGCGCTTGCCTGTGAAGCCTAAGGACCCCGGTTCAAGGCTCGACTCCCCAGCACCCATATTAGCCAGATGCACAAGGGGGTGCATGCGTCTGGAGTTCGTTTGCAGTGGCTGGAGGCCCTGGCGTGCCCATTCTCTCTCCCTCTCTCTATCTGCCTCTTTCTCTCTCTGTCTGTCGCTCTCAAATAAATAAATAAAAGTAACAAAAAAAAAAAAAAATCAACCAATCATGTACCCATCCCCTTCTTCTATGTTCAAATCCCTATAAAAGCCCTACCCTCCCACTACTTGGGGCTCTTGTATGGATCCACTGTGTTGGTGAAGTCAAGAGACCCAGCTTAAGCCCGAAATAAAGCTCCTTGCCCTTGCATACGTGTTTGGTTCTCCTTGGTGGCCACTGGGGGTGCCGAGAACTGGGCATAACAGATCTTCATGAGTTTGAGACCACCCTGAGACCAAATCGTCAGCCTGGGCTAAACAGTGAGACCCTGAGACCCTACCTCAAAAAACAAAACAAACAAACAAAGTAAAAGAAAGAAGAGAAAAGAGAACAGGTACTGACTGTGGCATTAGAAAAGTCTCTTCACTGAACTCACTTCTTTAATTAAAAATAGTGTGTGTGTGTGTGTGTGTGTGTGTGTGTGTGTGTATTTACGGGTATCTTTGTGCCCCAGTGCATATGTGGACATCAGAGGACAACCACAGCTTGCTGGTCCTCTCCTTCTATCTTTTATTTTTTTTTTGTGACACAGCCTCTCTTGTTCAGCTCTTCAGAAGACAAGAATGGCTGGGCTGCTGGCTTTAGGATTCCTCTGGCTCCAACTCCCATTGCCCTAGGCCACTGGGATTATAAATGTTTTACATGACTGCTAGAGATTTGAACTTTGTAGGCACGCTTTTAGATCTAACACGCTTAACCACCGAGTCACGTCTTCAGCCCTTCATTTTAAAAATCTTCTGCAGATAGGGCCTAGAAGACATGACCTAAATGATGTCACACCCATGTCCTGTGTGTCTATTCCATATCCATTCGACTCCTCCCTTGAAGTAAGGAGGCTTTTTAAATACTGGCATCTTTGGTCATTTTCTGTTGAGGAAATTCTCTCTTCACTCTACTAAGAATGTATGAGGCTCCCTAGCAAGGCAAGCCAATTTTCATTTCTTCATACCCTTGTGTAAAATCTATTTCGTGTGTGTGTGTGTGTGTGTGTGTGTGTGTGTGTGTGTGTATGCAATGGCATGTCATATTGTGCCCAGATGCCAGTATACCATGTGAAATCATGTGGATGTCAGAGGAAGGCTTCAGATGCCCTTCTCTGTCCTATCACTCTTTCACACATTGGCTTGAGTCAGGATTATTCCTTCAAACTGGAGCTGCCACAATCCCCATCAACAAGCCCCAGCAATTCTCCACTCTCAGACCTTCACCTCTGCCACCTACATAGACTAGGGTGACAGACAGGTAAATTTTGTCATGCTCAGCTATTTATGTGGGTTCTGGGGGGGGTGGATTTAAACGCAAGTGGTCTTGGGCCCTCCCAGGCTCTCATGATTAAGCTGCAAGCATTCTTAACCTCTGAGCCATTTTCTCAGGCACATAATAGAATGTTTGATTGATAAATAACACAAATATTGGGAACTAGGAGGAAAGAATTTTAAAGGTCATTATTCATAAAGGCTCTATCCTGTTTGTTCTCGCTAAAGCATAGCTATGACACAATTATAGTAATGTACCTGGGGGAGGGTCAGAAGGATGCTGAGGACACTCATCACTTACCACAGCAGAGATCCAGAGGCTCCTAAGAGCTCAGCACTGGAGTAGACTTAAAACTCACCCACCACAGCTTAGGGAATTTTGTGGAAGAAGAGGGAGGAAAGACTGTAAGAGCCACAGGTTGGGACATCATGCCCAGAGGCATTGCCTCTCCCCATTAATTGACTGCTGTTCCCACAACGCATAACCCATAATCCCATGGGGAACACCCGCAACCCCCCTGAGGATTGGGGCAAGGAGGAGGGAAAGGATGGTACCAACACATGATGTATCCATACAAATTGTATTCGTAATAAAATAAAAATAAATTTAAAAAAGACTTTGGAGATGTACAAGTTTAATACAAATGAATATATAACTCAATCTAAAGGCTGCAAGGGTTACACATGCCAACTGTGCATATATCACACACACACACATTCATGCACACACACATATAATATACATAATAGAGTTAGCCTAATGACTACTGAGAAGTTACTGGAAGAAATACATTGCAATTCATACACTAGAATAAACAATTTTAAAAATGATCCTCAGGTTAAAAGTAAGCAGGAAGTCTTTCGAGCTAGAGGGGTGGCTTAGCAGTTAAAGTACTTGCCTATGAAGCCTAGGAACCCATGTTCGATTCCCCGGGACCCACGTAAACCAGATGTGCAAGGTGGTGCATGTGTCTAGAGTTCATTTGCAGTGGCTGGAGGCCCTGACATGCCCATTCTTTCCATCCTTCTCTCTCTCTCTCACACACACTCTCTCTCTCTCTCACTCCTTCTTTCTCTATCAAATAAATAAATAAAAATAAGAAATTTATTTTAAAAAAGAATGAAGGCTTTCTAGCCTACTCTTATTAATGAGGTATATCTTATTAAATCCAGAATTATTGTCATATCAATATAGGCACACATTTAATCATACATACCTAACATTGTGAGTGGTTAGGTCTAGTTTGGAACAAAAAATGGTTGAGTAAAATACAGATTTAACAATCTTTAAATAAAATCAGAGACCAAGGTAGATTTTGGCACAAGCTACAATATTACCTGAACATTCTGTTGAAATGTGTATAGAAGGAGGGTAATCATGGGGGGGGGGGCGGCGAGAAAAAGAGAAAAAGAGGGTAGAAAAGGAAAACTATTAAAGAAACATTTGGAAGATATATTAAAGGAGCTCAAATATAATTATATGTGATGCTCGATAAAGATAAGGCTCAGATTTCACTCAATGAACCCAAGATTTATTTCTTGCTAGTGTTACTGCGGTCATATAAGAGAGCACTTGAGATTCTGGTTGACCTGTCTCCGACTCTGCAGAGGAACAGCACAGGATCTATGCCTTTGGGGCTGAGAACAACTCTCTAGTTGGTGAACCTATTGAATCAGAGATATGGCCAAATCTCACCAGCTATAATGGGAGAGTGAGATGTCAAAAGCTTGAGAGGAGAGAGAAATCATATGTTCTTGCTAAATAAATTTGTCAAGCCCTTCCATAATTAGGCTACCAGTAATAGAACATTAGTAACTGACATGTAGGTATGTAGTTGACAAGAGAAAGTTTTTACACATAATTATTATGTTCCAACTAGTAGTGTATTTATTTTAAGTATGATAAGTAGCCATCAGAATGAGGGGTAAGGAATCTTTTGGGGACATTTGGGTATGAATAAGCAAGAGTAGCAATTTCCCTTCTTGTCTTATGCCTTCGACTGACATTTTGTCTGCGATAACATTGGTTCATTAAAAATATACCAATGGTAGACTCAGAATATTTAAAAGACACATGAAAAATGGAACTCTTTTGACAAATTTACTTGAGTTGTATGCAAATGTGATGCACATTTAATGCAAATATGCACATGGTTCTCTTCACGATTTCCTAGGGTTCACTGTGTCCCTCAGGAAAGCGCTAATAGCTCATCTGCATTCTTTATGCCACTCAGCCATTAACTTTTAATATAACCTGTGGGTATCACAAAGAAAAGGCTGAAATAGAGAAATGAAAGAAAATGGTCTCTGACTTCAAGAATGCAACCATCGAATTGGGAGAATAGCACACACTTCCACACTTCTCGTGCATGCCCATGCTTAGTCATGTTCCTCTCAAACCTCTGAGCAGCAGTGGAAAACTCTGAGCATGTTCCAAACTTCTTTCCCGCCTTCTGCTCATACTCAACACTTCAACAGGCACCAGCCATCGTTAAAGACCACAGTCTTCTCCATGTTTCACGACTTCAGGCTAATAGGAAATAATGGGCTAATTGTAAGAACATCTCTCGTTTTCCTGTCCTCACTTTAACCCATTCTCTATTCTGCTTCTAGAATGGTCTTTCTGAACACATAACTGATACACACTTAATTCTTCAATGGCCTTCCAGATACTCCAAGTACTTTAAATACAATCTAAGCCTCTTATCATTGCTCCTTGATGAACTGGATATTCTATCTCTTTTTATCTTGCATCTCATCATGGTATTAGGCCATAAGTAGGGACTGGCAATCCCTCTTTCTGACTGTCATGGCTGCTCTTCCTTCCTATCTTCTATGTGGTAGACTTCATTTCATTCCTTAGGAGTAAATAATAACGATCACTCTTTTCCAAATACCTTACCCTATCAATTCCACAGGCTAGGCTGGTAGCTACTTTTGTGTTCAAGAGCTGAGCTCAATGAATGTCATGTATCTTTTTCATTTTGTCACCATGGACACAGAGAGGAACTCATACAGATCTCTAGGAAATGCACCTTTGTTTGGATGGTGTGATCCTTCTTTATGAAATAAACCCCATCAACCATCCATTTCTACTCAGTGTAATACAGAAGCTGGTTTAAACTCCGCGGTATGCCAAAACCTTACAGTAACAGGCTCTTGCTAACTCTCCTATTATTCTATAATTTTAGGAAGTCAAGACTATGGAGAAAGACACAATGTACTTTTCAGTTCACTCCTAACCTGCCCCCAAGGACCGTAATTCAAGAGTAGCATCACCGATCTCACAGAATCTCCATTACCATTCCCAGGGCCAACATCACAATTCCTAAAGATCTTTTACCAATGGCTGGCCAATGTTGCAGATGGACCTGTGCTTTATCCCTTAAGTAAAATGGAAGCTGAGGCAGGACACGATGTGAATATTTATTCCCAAGGCCCTTCAGTAGATGATATGGCTCCCTAGAGGATAGTCAAGACTTCCGGTTCTTCTTCATTCCCAAGTATAGCAATCTAGCACATGCTAGTCTCTCCATGGTGGGTGAATGATTGAATGAATGAAGGTTAATAAATTATAAGAAAGGGGCTAGTTTAAGAGTAGTTCCAAAGCTCTTTGTATAAATGATTTCATTTTCTCTATGGTCATTGTTTATTTTTCCTATGCTCCAGTCTGATGAGATTAGGCTACTGAAAATTGAGCATCCTAAGCCTTAAGATAATGCATACAAGATTCCTTAGACTTGATTAGAATTGATCTGGATCTAACAAATGACAAAATTAAGTGGGCAGGAAAGTTAGAACAGCTCAGGATAGATCCAGTCAGATACAGTGCAGTGAAGCATGGGAGGCCAGACTCCACCACAGCGACTGCACGGAAGGATGATAAACAGTGAGAAACTTGACTGTTTGTTTGAGGAAGTTACACTGATTGGAATGAGTATCTTTTGTCAAAAGTTGCTGAATCTATGTCAGTGTTGGAGAACCTGAAGAACAAACCATTGGTACCATTTATTTCAGAAATCAATGGAGAATACATCGTTGAGTCTATTTACATGTGTAGAAGGTTGTACTCTCAGCCCATCATCACCCATATCCCAAAGTTTCTGAAAATCACTTTGGTTTTCTGGCATATTATATAATAGGATCTCTTTTCTAGGAACTGAAATGTAGCCATCAAGATTGACAACAAGAGCAACACTGCATAGCTGGGAGATGTAGAAAAAGGAATATCAATAAGTTGAATTTGGAAGGAAATATGAAAGGTTAGATATAAAAATCTGAAAGGAGCCTAATAGTTCCAAGTCAAGTACAAAGGGATCATATATGGCTGTGAATGTCCACCTTGATTTCATTTGAAAGCAGTTTTCAACTGGTCCCCATGCAGTGTCTAAGTCCTACTATAGAAATAATGTAAAAAAATAAAATGACTGCTTATTGACTTGCTTCGTCATTTCATAGGAAGATGTTTAGCTGTTTGAAGTGATGGTATTCTGAAGTACTGATATTAAGCAATATGTGAGCACAGCTATATTTGATAGTAGGGATGATGCTTTATTTCCCATGGTATAATTAGTTTGTGGCACTTACAAAACATAGCATATACGCTTACTAAATGGATAAGTTAATAAATTAGATATAAGAGGGCAACTGGGATTCCAATAAACTCTTGGAGGAGCTTAATGCTTAACATTTACTAACCTATTAGCCATCTGGTCAATTACAAAAAAAAAAAAAAAAAAGAAAATAAACTTAATCATGAAATATAAAGAGGCTCTTTCAATGGATGAAAAATACTTTTTTATTTTTCAATGGATGAAAAATACTGAGTGGCCTAGCAGCTATCAAAAAAATAAATAAATAAAACAAACTTGTCTGGAAATATGAAGTCTTTTAATTGCATTTTATTTTATTTTTGGTAATTTCATGCACGCATATGTTTTGATCATATTGATCCCACCAACGCCTCTCTTATCCCCTGCTAAACCACAGGAAGTCTTTTATATGTCAATTACAAAATCACAAAGAATAAGTCAAACAGTCCAGAAGGAACATACATATGGAAAGAGAAATCCCTACTGCAATTCAAATATTGAAAATCCAAATAAAAACAATCTAGCCTTGAGATATTTCTACTTCATTTTACAGGGAATCATCTAACTGCTCACAATGAACATCCGCAACATGTCCACTTCCATCTTGTCACTTAGACCTGGTCTTCGAAGGAGGAATGCGACACAAAACAGGTGCAAAACATCCATAGCCCTTCCTGCTCAAGATGAACTGAGCATCTCTATGCAAATGCAAAAAAAAAAAAATGCTTTTGGTGGTGTCAGCCAATAGGCTAGGGCTTTCAACGGATTTTTGTAGAAAGACAAGAGATGAGTAGGCACACCAGGCTTATTTCCATCATGTGTTAAGCAAGAGTACCAAAGGGCATTTTCTCCTGCCTCCACCACTGGCTTCTCAGATGTTCCAGTTTTAGTTGTGAAATGACACTAGGAAGGCATACATTGTTCTGGACCTTCTATTTGGTCCTCCCCTGAAGAGTACACAGTCCTGTGATGCAGCTAATGCTTTACTTTCTGTTATTTCCACAGTCAGTCCTGAAAACCACAGTTCAATCCATATTTATTTATTTATTTAAAAGAGAGAGAGAGAGAGAGAGAGAGAGAGAGAGAGAGAGTAAGAGAAAGTATGGACTCTCCAGGGCCTCTTGCCATTGAAAACAAAATCTAGATATGGGGCTGAAGACATGGCTTAGATGTTAATGTGTTTGCCTGCAAAGCCGAAGGATCCTGGTTCGATTCTCCGGGACCCACGTAAGCCAGATGTACAAGGGGGCACATGCATCTGGAGTTTGTTTGCAGCAGTTGGAGGCCCTGGCATGCCCATTCTCTCTCTCTTTCTCTCTTGCACGCTCTCTCTCTCCCCTCTTTCTCTCTCTCAAATAAATAAATAAATAAAATGTATTTTTTAAAAAAATATTGATATGTGCACCACTTTCTGCATCTGGCTTTACATGGGTACTGGGGAATCAAACCCAGGCCGTCAGGCTTTATAAGCAGTCTGTTTGAGCTCTGAGTAATCTCTCCAGCCCCTCAACCGTCATTTTATGAAATGTATTATTAGTAACATTAGATAGACATCATTCATTTTTGTAAAAGTCATTAGTGCCTTAGGCTCCCTGTTGGTTTTTGCAAATCCTGACTGTAATAATCTTCCCAGAAGAAATGTCTTTGAATTTATTTTGATGAACTTCCTAATTGTCAATGGGGTGCAGTGAGGTGTGCAGATGCTTCATTTTCCCAGAAAACCATGATCTATCATGGGTTATTTAACTCCCTTAAGGCTAATAAAAAAATAATACTTTGCTTAACTCTAACACAGCCTTGTTGGCATGAGAAAAGAAACCCCATTATTTCTGTCTTCCACTGAGAGGGTAAACTGGACATTCATCCCCCCCCCCAATCCCTTATTAACCAGAATCTGGGGAAAAGCAGAACCCTTCAAACTTTGCAAAGTGAAGTGCTTCTCCTAAGGAACGCGTTGCATTGTCCAGTGGGGTTGCTTACTAATGGGCACGCTTTCGTGTTGGGGCATCACTGTAGAAATTTAGAATGGGAACTGCGAAGAGTTACGGGTTGGCTTTCATCACGCTGGGAAGCACTGGTATATGACAGCAGTGGCATGAGCCTTTATGTGTCCCTCAGGTGAAATAGTTTCTGAATCAGATGTAATACCACTTCCCAGATCTTCAGCAGCATCTTTGTTTATAGATCCATGAGTCTATGGCTTCTCTGTGAGGAACTTGCCCTAGACTTCAGCAGGGAATGACCGTTCGCCTTGCACACTCCCCTCATGCAGGGAAAGTCCACTAAGGTCCTTCTGAAAAGGAAAGTAACAGTCAAGCAGCTTTCTTTAGCCTGGATAACGTTCCTTCTAGGGAGACAAATTCATTACACATTGCAATTACTTTATCATTGTGTTTTGGATTTTTTTTAATGACTTACCCTAAATTGCATCAAGTAAAGACGACTTAACACAATTAATCATTTGTCTCAAAGAATTACTTAAAACCAGAATTTGCTGAAAAGCATCACATCATTTTTTTTTTACTTGCCACAGAAAGTAATTGTGTAATTACTAACTGGTTCACAGAGGCATGTTTTTCTTACGATGCTGATAACCCAGGTCTAAATTGCCCTTCCATCCAGGATCCCAAGGCACTTTTATAAATCCTCATCTTTAAGTCAGTACTCACACCTGCTCAGGCCCACACCTAAGCTGCAAATGGGGTATACTTAAAGAGGTTATTTAATGCTAGGATAACTACTGTGAAGAATTCTCCACTGGAGTGAAATGCTGCAGTTTTAACAGATGCTTAAGAACAATAGATACTAGTTGAGGTAAAGAAATGCAGGATGTCATCTCTGATTAAACCTACAGGAAAGATTTAGCAGGAAAGAATGCAATTACTCATTTGGACTTTGGCCAGGATACCAAAGCTAATACCCTATGCAATGCAAAGACTTCCTCTAAAGCTTAAAAGTTAGAATTAGAATATTAGCATATCCACTTGAATATTTCAGCCAAAGTTAAATTTTCAGAGAGGAACACACACAAAGAAAAATGGTCCCCATCACCAAGCCCTTTCTAACCGTGTTGTAATTTATGCCTTAACCAGAAACATATACACGCTGCTACAAGGGAAGAAAAGGAAGGACTGGGAAGACTAAACGTTTTAGAAATGAATTCAAAGCGGGAACAGGAGTCTGAGAAGCATGGATTGACATACAGGAACATGTAGAACTTCAAACTAATAAAACATATTTTTCTAGTCTTGTACTTTACCCCCTCTCAAGCATCATTGTACAGATGGCCTGCTACATGATCACTATTAAAATAGCAAGAGCATACCTGGAAAGGACCTGGAGAATTAGTGATGGCTTACTGAAGGAGAAGAAGCTCAGTGTGAGGCAGTTAGGGTGACTGAGCCCTGAAATTAGGCAGGAAGAATGCTTTTGGGCCTGCCCTTGCAGTGTCCGCATTGCTAGAGATCAGAGAAGAATCTTTCTCTCCATAAACAACTTGAGTCCTTCTCTAGGAAGGACTTCGCCTTTCCTAAAATTAAGGTTTAAATCTGGAATTATGGTTGGTTAAGCTCAGCCTTAAACTTGGCACCATGACTGGCCTCTTCTTGAACCAGCCTCTAGTCCAGACCAGTCAGCCCTCACTCTGGCTCATCTGAGCCTAAATGTAAAGCCCACAACAGTAAGGCTGCAAATAGACCCTTAACAGGGGGCCAAGGTGTCTAGCTGTCTATGCACCACTCCTGAACTTTTATGTCTCTGTTCTGGTAAGGCCCCCTCTTCTTGGCCCTCCTAGACTGAGATATGGGGAGACCCCTATTCCCACGTGATCTCCCTAACCACTCCTGACTTCCACATGGCAGGAGTTCTCTATAATTTTCTTTCTTTCTTTTTAACATTTTATTTATTTGAGACAGAGAGAGAGAGAGAGAGAGAGAGAGAGAGAGGGAGGGAGAGAATGGGCACACCAAGGCCTCTAACCATTGCAAACAAGCTCCAGACGCATGGGCCACCATGTGCATCTGGCTTACGTGGGACCTGGAGAATCCAACCTGGGTCCTTAGGCTTTGCAGGCATGAGCCTTAACAGCTAAGCCATCTCTCCAGCCCTATAATTTTCATCTATAAAGCCCCTTCTATGTTTTCCCTTCTAAAATCCCCTTTTATGTTTCTTCCAGGCCCATGTTGAATTCCCACCTGGGCTTTCAGACCATGTGAGTGTATCCATACACCTTCTCTTGGTTTGATAACTCCCTTACAAACTACCCTTCTGAGTTTTGTATCTTATAATTCTGTGTTAAAAACAGAAACAAAATCAGGGTTTGGAGTTTCAGGACTTTTCCTGGATTCCCAAAACCCTGTTACAAGAGCATGGAGGAAAATGACTGATGTTGGGCTCATAACTATAGAGAGTCGTATGTTGTACAGACATCGCGATCTGGAAAAAAAAAAAATTACCCGATGTGACCAAGGTCCTTACACACTCCAGATAATTCTAACCTTTGTTAAGTGTTCAGGAGGGCTTAGCCCCATAGGGCAAAAGCCAGGGGAGATTCACGTGCATGTGTTTATGTAGTTTAACACTTGTCACCTTTCAACCTGATTATTTCTAGGTTCCAAACCCATTCTCATACTCTGGGGCTAGCAGATGGCAGGGAGAACATGAAAGCACAAAGTGACAAGAGGGATAAATTGGAGAGAAACATTCATAATAACTATGATTAGAAGAATTGAGCACAGTTCGTAGGAAAAATGCATGCCTGCCAAATCCAATTCCACTCTCACTTCCACCTCCCTAACCATAACACCCAAGGTCCTTAAACACTGACTCGGAATTAAAGTGGATTGTTCGCAGCTGCTCACACGCAGGTTCACTGTGCTGGCCCTGCCCAGTGTTTACATGTGACTTCTTTTCCCAGCCTCGGTCCTTGCCAGCGAAGGCTATTTGGGAAGCCACGGGAAGGCGAGCTGAACAGAATGCAGTTTATGAGTCAGCTTGATCCTTAACCATGGGCTGAGAGCTCTTAGCATTAAGCCATTAGCCCTGGTGCCTGGGTTTAAGAAAGAGCTTGCTATCTTTGGTGATCTCCCTCAGCGGTTAGCCACGGGAGTCAGGCCTTTTTGCTGCTTCCATTTAGATTCTGTCAAACTCCCTTTTCCTTCTGCCTGTCATCTGTCCATTCTCTGATGGTTGAGAGTCGAGGGCTGCATTATATCTGACTATAGCAACTACTAGTTACTTATTTTTCCTATAAGTCTTACTGTTATTTTAGCAGCTGAGAATGCAATTGTTCTCGCATCTGGTTCAGGACAGCCAATGGGAGAGTCAAGGAGAGTTGGTTGGAATACGACATGCACATGAATACTAAGCTGCCTCAGTAGATGGTACTGAGGTAAACAGGAGAGAAAATCCAAGTCCAAGCATCAAAGGGCTTTCATGTCTCCCAAGCACATCAGCCTTGCACAATTCTTCCAGAAGAGGAGATACACTAACATATCTCAACAATCATTTTGGCTCCAGCTGGAAGAGAAAAAGTTATTAATAAAATTTATACCAAGTTTTTTGTTTGTTTGTTTGTTTGTTTGTTTGGTTTTTGAGGTAGGGTTGACCTGAAATTCACTATGTAGTCTCAGGGTGGCCTCGAACTCATGGTGATCCTCCTACCTCTGTCTCCCGAGTGTTGGCATTAAATGTGTGAGCCACCACGCCGGGCTATGTTTAAGATATTTATAAGAATACTGGTATTGTTACAAACACAGGTTATCTCATAAGTGCTCTAGTTATGAAATTAGATCATTGGGCTGTTTCACCATTCCCCTAAACTTCTGCCATTAAACAGTGGAAAAATATCCTGTTTTTTTTTTTTTTTTTTTTTTGAGGTAGGGTCTCACTGTAGCCCAGGCTGACCTGGAATTCACTATGTAGTCTCAGAGTGGCCTTGAACTCTTGGTGATCCTCCTACCTCTGCCTCCCAAGTGCTGGGATTAAAGGTGTGCGCCACCACGCCCAGCCAAGTGTGCCATTTTTTTATGATTCTAAATTAAGGATCTAATAGTCTCCTGTTTGTGTCATCTGGAGCCTTTTATTACATGGCTGTTACGGTGCCTTACTCTTTCAGGAATGGCTGTTATTCCATTTCACAATCAACTACAGTACTCAGAAGCTGTACGAGGACCAGTATTTTGTTTCTCTCCTCACTTATCTGGAAGGTGTATTCGTCAGCTTCTTGTTGCTGGGACAAGATACCTGACACACTGAGTTTAGGGGAGGAAGGACAGATTTCAGATGATAGTTCCCAGTTACAGTCCATCATGGCGATGAAATCACGGCAGGCGGGAGCTTGAGGCACTTGAAGCAGATCCTTCACAAGCAATCAAAAAGCCAAAAACAGGATGGCGAGATGGCCTGGTGGTTAAGGTGCCTGCCTATTAAGCTTAAGGATCCATGTTTGAATCCCCAGATCCCACATAAGCCAGACACACAAGGTGACGCATGTACAAGGTCAAACATGTGCACAAGGTGGCACACATGCCTGGAGTTTGGTTGCAGTGGCTGGAGGCCCAGGAATACCAATTCTCTCTCTTTTTTTCTTGCTCTGGCTCTCTCTCATAATAATAATAATTTTAAAAAAGGGCCAGTCTGTTTGGCTTGCCTCAAAAAAAGAAATAATAATAAAAGCAATAAATGCTATTGTAATTGTCCTTCATGTTGTGTCCAGCTTCCCAGTGCATGTGGGTCTTTCTACCTTAATTCACGTAATCTAGATCATCTCTCACAGATGATTTTATGACCTGTCAAGTTGACAAGTAATAACAACCATTCCGGAAGGGTGTGCCAGAAACTCAAAGGTTCCAGGCAGTGTAGCCCTGTACAGAAATAACCATCTCACCTGTTTCCAGGGCCCCATGGGAAACCTCTCCCTCAGGCATGGTATTGAACACATCACCACTGTTGTCCCTCTCTCTCTACTTGAAGATAATTCCATGATGAGAATGTGGCTTCATCCCTATCTGATTCTGTAGAGTTTGTAGTGCTGCTTACCACATTGCGGAGACATCAAAAATAGTGTGTTGAGTGCAGAAGTGTTTGGGGGAAATTTATAGTGATGATCTTTGGGGGTCCTGCTCACTCCAGATGTGGACTGAAAATGGATTATGTAGTTAGGCATCATTTCTGAAGAGCATTGTGAGGTGGGTAATTCTCTGTATAAGGGACACAGTATAGACAAAATTCACTCAAAATATACCCTAAGCCTTTTAACCATAGACATTGAGCCTTGTGTGGGGACACACAGGCTGTGCCAGGCAGACTCAAGTCCTGACTTGAGCATTTAACAATCTAATGGAAGCAGCACCTGCTAATAAGATGTCAGGCTGTGGAAACACAGGGTTGCAACAGTGGTGTGCTAGGTTCCTCTCTTATCTGCAGTGGATCCTAAAACACATTTGCTATAAATATGCAGGAGCTTTTCAGACTGTTAAATCATTGGTCACTTAATGTTGTCCACAAGTTGATGGAAATCATAAAACACTATAAAACTAACATTTAAAAAAATTAAATTGGGACAAGTCAGATTAATAGCCAACCATTGGTAATAGGGAGAAATGTGCCTATTTGCAACATGTCTTTGCCTCTGTTTTCTATATTCACTATCCTTCTCCTTTACAAAGTGGCAATATAAAATTCAAGCTACCCTAATTAAATTATTATAACTATTTATGCTACTCTAATTAAAATCTTTTTATATTCTCAATTTGGAAAAATATATTATTAGAACTTTGGTACATTTATAAGATACAAAAAAGTCCTCCATTCCTTCCCTTTATATGTGTCATGTCCTAACACAAGTAAAATGAAATCTAATTGTGTCTAACCTGTGCATAATGCAGGGTATGTAATAGCACTCCAGAAGTGTAGAGTGAGTGGAATAGAGTCAAATAGAATTGGATAGAATTAAATTGAATTTAAATGAAGATTGCACTAATTCAGAATCTATAATAATTCAAGATACCTTGACTTCTTGTATTGAATTAAAATTACCTGTAGTACTAAAACCAAAAGTACTTATTTCATGAAAAAAATCATCATTTATGTTTATTGCTTATAAAGATATTTAGGCCACTAGTTAATGGTATACTTTTTCATGAAATGGTAGTATTGGAATGATCTGTACCAATTGATATTTTTGATTGAAACATGTATAACGCCAGAAATGTATAACTGCAATTTGACATGATTTCTCAGTCTACAATGTCAGCTCCACAAATGCTGGTGGCTAACAAACATGGACAAGCAGTGAGGAAAGGCAAGCCTGAGTCTAACTGAGTCATAAAATGTCAAAAGAAAGAACATAAGAATTTGGTTGGCTTGGTGGGTGGACTAGAAAAACCTCAAACTAAAATAGGAAGAAAAAGTAGATATGCTATTTCCAGGTGTAGTGCAGGGAGAAAATTATGCTAGTGACTGATATTGATCAGATGTCTACCACATACTAGATACTTCCTGGTGTTTGCACTATTTTTGACGTAGATGGCCTTCCTCATTATTCACATTTATAAGAGAAAGCCTGGGCTAGAGAGAGAGACTGCTCAAAGTCCTGCCCAATAGAGAAGTGCTGCATTTTGAACCTATGGAACTTGAATCTAGAGACAAAAATTTTGAACTTTGTTGACACAGAATATGTCATTAAACAAACTGTCCTTACAGAATAAAAATAAAGCATTCATATGTATATATTTAATGAATACATACTTTTAATTTTTTTAATTTTCTTTACTGACAACTTCCGCAATTATAGACAATAAACCACAGTAATTCCCTCCATCCCACCACAATCCCCTTCACAACTCCACTCTCCATCATGTCCCCTCCCCCTGTCAATCAGTCTCTGTCTTATTTAGATGTCCTCATCTTGTCCTAGTATGATGGTCTTGTGTATGTAATGTCAGTCATTGAGAGGTCATGGATATTCAGGCCATTTTGTGTTTGGAAACATACATTTTATAGATTTACTCTAGGCTTTTTCAGAAAAAAAAATTTAGTTCTTATTTTATCAATTTGTTCTCCTGAAGACTGAACCTAGGACCTTGCACATGTTAAGTGAATTCTCTTTTACTGAACTATGGTTGGCCTATAACTGACTGTGTAGCCCAGATTGTCCTTGAACTAGATACAACCCACCTGTCCCGGCCTCCTCACTTCTGGGATTACAGCCGTGAGCCCTTATGCTTGGCTCATGGTCTCTCTCTCTCTTTTTTCTTTTTTCCTTTGAAGTAGAGTCTCTGTAAGCTTCCAAGGCTGGCCTTGATCTCACTCTGTATCCCAGAGTGGCCTTGAATTTTGTGTTTCTCCTGCCTCAGCATCCTAAGCCTCTGGGGTTACAGGTCTATGGCATTGCGCTTGGCTTTCTCATTTAGTATTCACAATTATTCTGTGACATTGGCAGTGTTACTATCTTCCTTTGATAACAGATAATATAAGTGAGACAGATAGCTTAACAACTTGTCTCAAGGCCCCAGCCCCACAGGCTGACTCTAGCGACAACTAGTTACATGACTAGCGAAGCCCCAGTTAAAAGGAGTTTTCATAGTCTGATTAAACTAGGAGGCGCACATCTACTGTCTAAAGGAGTTGCTTCCACGGTGCAGCATAAGTTTGTTGTACAGGAGAGCACCTAAACATGTTATAACCTGCTTAGCATTTGTTTTCTCACCATAGTCTCCATACAGAAATGTATTTCAGTCAGTACCTGGGTATTTCTATTCTTTTTATTTTTTATTTATTTTTGGTTTTTTTATTTTTTTACTTGAGAGCGACAGACAGCGAGAGAAAGAGGCAGAGGCAGAGAGAGAGAGAGAGAGAGAGAGAGAGAGAGAGAATGGGCGTGCCAGGGCCTCCAGCCACTGCAAACGAACTCCAGACGTGTGCGCCCCATTGCGCACCTGGCTAACGTGGGTCCTGGGGAATCAAGCCTCGAACCGGGGTCCTTAGGCTTCACAGGCAAGTGCTTTACCGCTAAGCCATCTCTCCAGCCCGGTATTTCTATTCTTATGACATAGCTGCATTTATCCAGAACAATTAGTAAACAGGCACTCTGGATTTATGGGCCATCGTTGTCTTATGAGTTTGATTAATGGGCGACATCTTTTGGGGGTGTCAAGTTTCAGCATGTACTGGACGCTGGTTATCCTATGAGATAGCCACCAAAGCAAACCAATCTATGTGGCCTTTGTGAAATACCCAGTAAATCCCCCATACTGTGTGGCTTCACTAGCATTTCATTAGCTACAAATATGCAAATCCCGTCCTGATTTGCATTGTTACTGCTAGAAAATTAAAAAAAAACAAAACACATAAGTTTCAAGAAGATTTTTAACGAAAAGCTAACCTTCACTTTGTTAGGTTTCATTAATTCTTGGTGGCTAAAGCTGAAACCAGTGGTCAGAACGTGTTTCGTGGATGGCTGACTGCTTTTAATTATGTCCATTGTCTCTGGGTCTAGTCCTGTGGATTTAATCTCTCTAGTTCTACGGATTTGTTTTGAAGCAATACAACCTTTCACTAAACTCTAGAATAATCCTCTTTCTAAAGTCTGCTCTCCATCTGTGTCCCCAAGTTAAAGCCGCACTCCTTCCATCTGCTAAATTCAATACTGACTGAAGCACCAAGCAGCAGGTAGAACCAATATGCTGGCTCAGAACTGAGCTCAGAAAATGACTCTGGCCTCCCTGCTGCAGAATCATCTCGGTTTGCTGAGCTTTCCCCATTAATCTCCAGGGAATCAGAGGGCAAAGCAGCACCAGGGACAAAGGCAGGGATTTTTCTCATTAATTGAAAACAATAATAGCATAAAAGTCATCAGCCTTTTGCCTGCATAAGGACGGCTTTGCAAACCAGGGAGTGAGATGCCACAGCTACAGATCCCTTCCCAACACAAGCGCACCCAGGCACCCCACCCACAGGGTGTAGACCTCAGGGTCCTTCAGACAGTATCCTAGAGGACAGAAGTCCCATCTGTCACAAGGGCGGCTGAAAGCAAGGGATCAGAGGGTGCAGTCACGAGCGAATAGCAGTGAAAAGTCAAGACGTCATTTGAATATGACAGTACTGAAATCCCGTGTTTCTGTTAAAAATAATTCCCTTTAGAACTATCTGGAACACTGTCTTCCACTCCTGGAAAAACCTGATTTGCTCATTAATTAGAAGCAGGGTGTGTCAGCACATCTAAGCCGTCTCTCCCAGCTGTTTGCATTTTTAAGTCATTTACTGGTTTTGTTGTGGGCTTATCCTTAGGCTTGAGTAAAGAAATCACTTCTGGACACCTTGGGACACAATTAAAGCAAGCACACTCCCTCCTCCCTTTCAGGGGCAGCATGTTCTCACACACTGTGTGTTTTCAAAAGGAACCGTTCTGCTACAAACCCTTCAAGTAAAGGATCAGAAGAATGAATACAAAGCAGGAAGTAACTTGAGGAGAAAAGGAAATTCTCTGCCATCCTACATAATTTCCATTAAATCTTGTCATTATTCAGTAACGTTCAGGCTTAAGTATTGTTGCAGTCAGCTTCGTGTTGCTGCTGAAAACATCCTACCAAGAGCATCTTGGGGGAGGAAAGGGTTTATTTTGGCTTTCAGAACTCAAGGGGAAGCTCCATGATGGCAGGGGAAAACCGTGGCATGAGCAGAGGGTGGACATCACCCCCTGGCCCAACATCAGGAAGACAACAGCAGCAGGAGAGTGCGCCAAACACTCGCAAGGGAGGCTGGTTATGACACCCATAAACCTGCCCCCAACAACACATCACCTCGAGGAGGATCCAATTCCCAAATTGCCACTAGCTGGGAACCAAGCAATCAGAACACATACGTTTATGAGGGACCCCTGAATCAAACCAGCCCAAGTACTATTCGCTGGTCTTTAGAAGTTTAGAAAGCCTTCCCCCTCACTTTCCCCTTCCTTCTCCTGCCTCAGAACCGGGGATCCCTCTTGAACCCTCCTTCCCACTGTTCCCGGAGTTGTTCTCCCTTGATCTGAAGGAGCACTCTGGTTGATGCTGCTTTCTGAACAGACATGTCATTTGAATATATTCAGCTCCAGGCCCCTTTCTCAGTTCCCAACTTAATCCCTATGATATTGACATATTAACTCATCATCATTTTTGCCTCTTCAATTTTTCTTCCTCCTCCCTTTAATTTTTAGGCTGGGAATTAAACTCATGGCCTTGAACTTTATTTGTGGTAAACATTTTGTCTTTATATTGAGAATTGAGGCACTAAGCCATATTTCTTTCAACATCTGTTTAAAACATTTGCCTGCAAACAACTGGCCCTTTGGATTTACATAGGTGTCTGGGGAAGTGAAGCCAGGCCTACAGGCTTTTGCAGGCAAACGACTTTTAACAGTAAACCACCTCCACAGCACAGCCCCCTACTCTACCCCTATCCCCAGGTTTCTTATTTTCTACTGTGTTCACACAAAGCCAGAAGAAATCTGTTAGCTCTGTCAGGTTAGCAAAACAGTGTATATATACATACATATATATATATTTAAAGGTGGGCACTCTATCACTGAGCTACATCCAAGCCTATGATCTTTTTTTTTGAGAGAGGATCTTTTTTTGAGAGAAAAATGTTGCATGGAAGAAAGACTTTAGATTCCTGTACTTATGTTACTCTAGGAGCATAATAAGGGATGTATCCCATTAAAGTTACATGCTTGCAAAGTCTACTGGCTCAGGTTCCATTTCCCAGTATCCACATACAGCCAGATGCAAAGTAGCACTCGTGTCTGTGATCCCAGTGCATTTACAACCATAGGAGGAAGAAGGAGGAGAATCCAAAACTCATGGGCCAGCTAGTCTAATTTCATTTGCAGTATAGCAATTCATTTTCCAACAGCAAGAGACTCTGTCTCAAAGTTGGTAGAGCACAGATAACTCAGAGTTGTCCTCTGACCTCCACACACACACATACCATGATATGTATGATCATACGTAAATATATAATAAATCATTGAATAGATAAATAATGAACACATTAAAGAATGGACATATGGGGACCCCTTGACAAAGAGAATGAGGACAACAGAAAATTCATGAACATTCAAGGAGAATTCCGTAGTCTCCGTGAAGAAGTTTGAAATGGAAGGCAAAGTTTCATGCATACATTGAATGCCATTAGTTATATGGAAATGAAAATTTGGGAATTTTAGAATAAAATGAATACCAAGCATAATTCTGGTAGACAGGGACACAGAGTGTGCAAGTGTGATATTCATTGGTCCAAGATCTTACTGCATGTGGGACTGGGATGTGGCCCCATAGGACATTGCTATCCACTTAGAATGTACAAGTGCTACAAGTTTCTTCTTTTCCATTCCTGTTCTCAACTCCATCAAGTCTCTTGTTAGTTTTTCTCTCTGCACCCATGGAAATAGAGGTTAGAAAATATTGTATCAGTAAAGGTCACACAGACTCCTTTTCCATTTAAATTACTTCCAGCTGGTATTCTAAGCTCTTCTCTTAGCAAGAAAGTTATTGCTATTTATTTTCCAAAAGACTCATCCCTATTCAATTGTATTTGAGATAACTCCTAAGACAATCTTTTTATTTTATTTTATTTTATTTTTTTGAGTCATGGTCTCACTATATAGTCCACTGGCCTGACACTCAGTATATAGCACTGGTTGGACTTGAAGACATGGTCCTCCTGCATCCGCCTCCTGAATGCGAGTAGAGAGGCAATGGGTCATGATAGTTAGCCAATTCGTTTTATATTTTAGTTTTAATGCCACTAAAACCACCTTAGATTCTAGCAGACAATAATGTGTTTTGGATTAATTTAATAATCTTATCTCAATAAAAATATAGGCATTTTTAAACATGCTAATTGAATTAAACCACAAGAAGACAGGACATAGAACCATTAAAAAATAACATTATATTTAGTCTTTTAAGAGCACCTTTGTGATAACAATGACTGTGATGAAGCAACACAGGGTAAGGAGAATTTAGGGATAAAGTGAAGATTGACACTTTATTTCCCCAGTTCTCAATCCTCATGTTTTTCTTTTATCTCTTTCATAGCTTTTTCTTCCCTGTCTATTCTATTGATATATTTTTTTTTCCTTTAATCTCTAAATTTATAGCTGTACCTTGCTTCTATGGTCTCACATATTCAGCTCACTTCCATTCTTTGTGTTTTGGCGAAGTTCAGGATATAGTTGCATACAGTTGTAGAGAGAGGCAAGGACATTTAAAACTGTGGCTTTTCTCTACATCTCCATGCCATGCTTGCAGTGTAGATGTCTCCTTTGGAAAAATAAATAAATAAAATATCTACACTGGTATCCTATTTTGTAAGGAATTAAAACTTGCTACTGGAAAATAGTTTAGGAACTTGGTATATGCGTGTTTCTCTGTAAATAAATTTTAAGCACTAGTTATACTCACAGCTCACCCTTAATGCCTCATGACGACCTTCTCTTCAGTCTCGATTTTATATTTTGTGGTTGTTATGATTGGGAGAGTAAAGAATGTAAGGAGAGGAAAAGGACGGAAGGTCAGATCAGTAGGTACTTCCAAGGTTGCTCACTGCTGTATGGATTATTTCCATGGTAAATTCAGTTTTAGGTTTTCCTATAACTTTTTTGCCCCATCTTAATAGAGTATTACCCAATGATTAAATGTTCCAGAAACAGAGAAAAATAACTTTGTGGTATGAGAGTAAAATGTCTCCCATAGGTTCATAAATTTGAACACTTGGTTTTCCAGTGGGTGGTACTGTTTAGAAGGTGGTGGACCCTTGAGGAGGTGTGGCCTTCAGGGATGAAGTAGGTCATTGGGGATGGGATGCATGGTTTTAGAGTCTGGCCTCTGCTTCTTGATGTTGGCTGCAATGTGACCTCATGCCACCTAAACCTGCTGCCTCAAAACTATAAGCAGGAATAAATACTTTCCTGACATGCTTCCTTTCAGGTATTTGGTAACAGCAATGGGAAAGTAACTAATACACCCAAGTTAAAATCCCACTGCTGACACTTGATAGCTCTGCTCTGTTGTCCAGGAAATCATAGTCTATTTTCATGTCTCTATCTATCTTTGGGAGCAATCAAATATATTTCCATGGTTGCTAGGATGTCTAAAATCGAAAAACACCAGATAAATCCTTGACAATTGGGATTTCCCACTTAATATTCACTTTTATTTCTTTTTGGGAAGTGATTAGTTAGCCTCTACATTGCAGTAACATGTCTCATGTGTGGACAAATAAGCACACAGCCAAATTTTAGCTGTCTGTGTTTCTGTTTCTATTCGTATATGAAAATTAGAAAAAAAAATCAACCTCTTTTTTTTCATATCTGGTTGACCAAACTTTCAATACAATTTGAGAAAAGTTTGAATGGAACAGTAATCAATGTATTATGACTCCTAAATATTTGGAAGTGTAGCTAATGTTTTTCTTAGATACACATAAGCATTGGTGGACTTATGAGAAATAGAAATATTAATGATCTATCCATTCATTTCAAAAGCAAATGTAAATATATAGTATATTTAAATTAAATAACTAGGGAAATATAGACAACAAAATAGAAAAAGTATTTTAAAACATTCTGATATAAAGCAGCATCTACATAATGGGAATTCAATATACAAATTAAATAAATTAACATATATAATAAAAATATGTGTAATGGGAGTCAATAACAAAATTCAAAAATTATCTCTGAAAAAATGAACAATATTTATATATACTGAGTGTGGTAGTTTGAATAGATGGCCTCAATATATTCAGTGTTTCATTAGTTTGTAGTTTGCATCTGCAGCCACCTGGCTGGAGGAGGTGTCACTGGGCAGATCTTAAGGTATGGTGGTGGGTTTGAGGTTTCAATCTAAAGATATGCAAAGTGTGCCTAGCTGGAGTTCCTGAAGTGTGCTGTGCTGTGTGACTTTTGACTTTTTGGCTTGTGCTTCTCTCTCTGCTTGGACCTCTGAAAGCAGGCCAGCTTCTTCTGCCATTATGGAACTTCTTCTGGATCTGTAAGCTTCAATAAAACCCTTCCGCCATAATTGTGCCTGGTCTAGAAGTTCATCTCAGAGAACCAGAAGCTGTCTGCTACACTGAGCAAAGCTATGTGTATATATGTTTAATATTAAAAGGAACAGGCAAATAGCCAATACCAAATATTAAAAATAATGTCACTAAAGATCACACAGACATAAAATGATATGAATGCATTACAAATAAATTAATTCTAAAAATTGCTTTGCTAGGACAAAATATAAAATTTTAAGGAAAACAATATGAAAAATTATACAAGGGAGCATAGTTACTGCCCAGGTCCTTGTTTAAAATACCAATTCTTCAGTAAAAGAGCCAATGTTTCTTGGAGAAATAGCTGATTGCCAAACTAGGGCAGTAAATATGTAAGATGAATTTGGCATGGTATGGTCCAAATATGAAAAGTGTTCAGAACATAGACAAATAATTTAAAAAACAACTTTATGCTGATAAGTCATGGGGCTACGATATTCAACTTTAACAGTTCTTAATGGTCAATCTTGTCACAGATTGAACAACTAACATATGTTATTATATTATAGACCAACATAAAATAACTATTTATGATTATACTGATATGAATGATTAAGTAAATAAACGAGTCAATAAATAAATAGGGAAAAATCAACATAGGCATTTTTCAGAAGAATATGGACTGATGTAAACATTCTTCCTTGAAAAAGTGGAGCTCTCTGCTCCTTAGGTATCATTTGTACATACTGACTTTCCTTAAAAACATGCTATTGAAAGGCTGGAGATATAGCACAGTGATAGAGCACTCTTCAATATGCAGGGGTTCCAGGATTGAATCTGGAGTAGTGCAAGAAATTCAATATTATATGGAGCTGGGTTCAGTGGTGCATGCCTTTACTCCCAACACTCAGAAGGCAGAGGTAGGAGGATCACCATGATTTCAAGGCCACCTTGAGAGTTCATAGTGAATTCCAGGTCAGCCTGCGCTGAGTGAGACTCTACCTGGGGGAAAAAAAAAAATATATATATATATATACATATATATACATATATATATATATATATATATATATATATATATATATATATATATATGATGGGACTAGAGGGAAAATAGAATGACTTTACCATGCAAATGTTTGAGCATCACTGCCTTTCAGCAATGGTATGTATATTGTATATCTTCCATGTAGTACAAAGCATATGGCACCTCATAGTTTTGTGGTCCAATCATGGGGAAATCATCATAAAAATCACAACTAAGTGGTTTTCTTCAAAATATCTAATGTAATTCTCAAAACGACCCAACTCTTCTAAAGGAAGTAAAGTACCAAAAACAGAGGAGTCCAAGGAGACATGATCATCACATGTGATGTGATTTCTGAATGGCAGATACAGACAGACAATAGAAAAATACAAAGAATACATCTGAATAAGCATGGGACACTTGATAATTGTGAAATGATAATAACATTTCCTACAAAAAAGGAAAATTGAGAAAGATAACTGGTGAAGATAAGGACAGAAATAAAAATAAAACATTGAGTTATAACTCAAACGTTGTCTGCTAGAAGAACACAAATTATCTTGTATCTGTGGAACTCAGAATGGAGGAGATCACCTTGAGAAGGAAACAAAAGGGTTAAGAATCTTAGATAAGTTATATACAGGGACTGGGGAGATGTCTCAGCGATAAGTGCTTGCCATGTATGCATGAGGACTGTAGTTCATATCCCTGTCACCCGCATCAATGCTGGGTCTGAGGGACAAGCCTACCTGTAATCCCAGGACTCTAGAAGTGGAGACAAGATTCTTAGAAAGCTGACTAGATAGACAAAGTGAATTAGTGGGGCCTGGGTTCAAGTGAGAAACCATGCCACAGTAAACACTAGAGAACAATTGAGGAAAACATCTGATGTCATCCTTTTGCCTACACATGACCACTTTCATACACATAAGCACATGCAAAAAATAAATAGATAAAAAAAACAAGCATTTTGTTGCTTTGGATAAATATTGAATATCACATACAAAGGATAAACATAGCTTTTTAACAATATTGTTTCATTTTGGATTTGCACAGATTCTAAAATATGGAGAATTTTGAAAAAACTGAAGAAACCTAAATATTTGATAGTGATACTATAATGTTCATATACATTCATAAAATATATATGTTATATAGAAACAAATAGCAAACTACTACAAATTATCAGTAGGAACAATGTCTCTATTGATTAAAGAAATTTCTCAACTTGTTTATAAACTTAATATAACTCCCTTATGCCCTTTTCACAATACAGTGTTTGTGAGAATACAGATATAATGTTTAAGATTAATATATATATATGTATGTACAAGTATAGAAAGATACACATTCATATATGGCTTTCAGTATATAAAGTTATATGTGAGGATTTAGTTTTTAACATGTAGAAGTTTGATATTTTGTGTAAGTATATAAAGCTAGCAGAACTAACATTTGATAAGACTATTTCTAGAAAGGAAAATTATAAATGAAATTGTCTCATAACACAGATAATAAATTTAAAAATATTAAAATGATATCTATAAAGAAAAATTCAACTAAACTGCATTTATTTGGAGAATATAATATTAACTTAACATTTGAAAACTGACTACTATAATTCATTATCAACACAAGATGGAAGAGCATCTAAACACATCAATCCTAACTGACAAAAAGCGCAGGGCTTAAAATTCTACCTCAGTCAATATAAAAACACCAAATTGAAAATTTTTGAAAAGCGACTTAATATGATAAAGTATACTTTTAAAAATAGGAAAAATCTCTAAAATTAGTACTTTGTAATGAACTTGACCCTTTTATCTCAAGTTTGGAAACAAAAAAGGATTTAGTTATTATCATTTCTCTTTTCCAACTCAGGCCAAAAAGTAACAAATTATCTAAAAAAAAAGGAAATAAAAACATGAGCTTCAGACAAAGAATATATGAGGAAAATTTAAGGGCATATTAGATAAATCTTATTCAAAGTATATGACTTTAGCAAGGTTACTGAGTATAAGGTCAACTTGCTCAAGAACATACACAAAGATATACCACATAAAATAATATGGGAAATGAGATGCCCTAAATAGAGGGGAAATGTCAAATGTGTAGGAATACTTCTACAAAAGGTATAAATAATATTTCTACACATAGAAGTTTACATTAGTGAGAGAAGCTAAAAATAACCAAATGGAGGAATAAACCTTATATATTGAATGCAAACTTAATATTGCAAAATGTTAATTTTTGCAAAGTTGATTTATTTGTTCAGTGTGAGTACAATTAGAATCACAGCAGTTGTGCGTGCGTATATATGTGTGTACAAATGGAATAGCTGTGAGCCCGGGGAGATAGCTCAGAGGTTAAAGGTACTTGCTTACAAAGTGTGATGGCCCGGGTTTGATTCCCCACTACCAATGTATAGCAAGAGGCACGAATTGAAAAGCTATTTTAATTTTTTTTTTCATATAGAAATACAAAGACTCCAAAGTAGTCTTGAATATAGTTTCTTGAATAAAAACCAAGAACCTATGTAATCATAAATGAAGATTTATAAAGACAGTGAGATATAGCACAGTGCAATGAAAGATAGATGGACCATGGGGGGGGGGGAGGAGATTAGCCAGAAATAAACATAAAGGAGGAAAAAACAGCATTCAATAAAAGACCAGGTTTATAAATAAAAATTTTTAAAAGCCTTTGTTCTAATATCACAAGATATGAATTTCAGTTGGATTATGGCCTCAAATAAAAGTCAAATAAACACTAATGTAAGCTTCTGAAAGTTAACAAAGGAAAATATTATCTTTTTCAAAAACCTTATTTACTTAACTGTGTGTGTGTGTCCATGGTGAGTGCATGTGTGTGTGCACGGTCACACCTGGGGTGCATGCATCTGCGAACTATTGCCGGAACCATGCATCCCTTTTGCATCAGGATTATACGGCTTGGACACTGAATTTGGGCTGACAGGTTTTGCAAGCAAGGGCCTTTAACCTAGGAGGCATCTCCCCAGCTGCAGGAAATTATTTCCTTGACCTTGAGGGTAGAAAAACACTTATCACACTGAACCACTGACAGTATGAGTCAGAAGAATAAGATTGAAAATTGGTCTTTGCTTTTATCAAAAGCCATCATTTATGAAAATCAAAGGCCATACTACAGATCTGGTGGACAGATGCAAGTAACAAAGAACACTCACGGTTGCAATCACTGTGTCGCAAGTGACTTCATCATCTCATTAAAGAAAACGCAATATATTGTGGTCATGTTCCGGTTGGTCAGACACTTGGAAATGACACAATGGTGATTAATCCCCCTGTCTCGGCCCTCCACTGAGAAGGTTCCAATGCAGACATATCTTTTGCTATGCATGGATCTGGACTAGGATGGTCGTGACCAAGTGTGGCCCTTTCATGGTGGCTAAGAACTTCCTCCCAAGTATTCCACCAAACAAAGTGACAGATATATTGCTTAAAACTCAGAAATTAAGGTATCGCTTTTGCTAAACTGTATTTGTGACAATAATCACATGTTCCTTCAAAAATTAAGAGAAGGGGCTGGAGAGATGGCTTAGTGGTTAAGCACTTGCATGTGAAGCCTAAGGACCCCAGTTCGAGGCTCGACTCCCCAGGACCCACATAAGCCAGATGCACAAGGGGGTGCATGCGTTGTGAGTTCGTTTGCAGTGTCTGGAGGCCCTGATGCGCCCATTCTCTCTCTCTCTCTCTCTCTCTCTGCCTCTCTCTCTCTTTGTCACTCTCAAATAAATAAATAAAAATAAACAAAGCTTGTTCAAAAAATTTAAGAGAAGACAAAGCATTTACCTCAAAATAAGGGAAATATTGGAAAATCTTGGGGTGTTTTCTAAAAATTACCAAAGCCTCATGTAGCGCATACAAAATGCTTATTGTATATAATTTTGATAAAGACAAATAATAAAATAGAGAGAAATTGCCCAAAATATCTTGAAGTCAGAAAATAGTAGTGTTATGTTATGCATGAACTTTATTAACCCACTTCAATATTCAGAGATCATTGGAAAGATACTGGGCTATAAATCAAATAAAATATATTTTTAAATAAAATTATTTATTTAAGAGAGAGAAGCAGATAGATATATAGAGAGAATGGGCTTGTCAGGGCCTCTAACTCCACACACATCATGCCGCCTTGTGTATCCAGCTGTATGTGGGTACTGGAATATCGAACCTGGGTCCTTTGGCTTTGCCAGCAAGCACCATCTCTCCAGACCAGTACTTTTCAAACTTGCTAACGGTGGACATTATTGTGCGAGCCAAATCTTGAGAATGGATAGAATCTGTAGAGGTGGGAAAGACAAAGCACTGCTTGCTAACTGCCATTCCCAGGTATTGCTCAGCCTCTGCACCCTTAGTCTGCCATCAAGGATAAAGGTTGAGCCAGTGTTGTTATCTACAGAGGACCACTGCCGGATCATCTTCCTTTGGCTTCATTTGGTTTCCCTTCACTAAAGGAGCCTCATACATAATACTGGAGGTGAAGAAGCCTGGCCCACTTGGCACGCATGGTTCTCTGCAACTATCAATGTTAAATTCAAATTGAGCCCAACGTTGAGCCTTAGCTGATTACATCTCCCTCTGGTTGGCAGAGCTGCTTATGGGTAACTGGGCTGAAAGGCCATCTTTCATTCTTTGCTTGACCAGTCTGAGAACCAGAAGAATCCTAAGCTTTTATCATCCACAGGCTCTACCATGTGGACTACAAAATAGAGGAAGTCAGCTTGCAGAGCTAAAGAAGCATGAGAGACACAGACACAGAGGAGCAAACATCAGAGACATGACCTGACTGTCATCAAATGCAAGAGACTACTTCCCTGGCCTGGTTTCTGAATCTACATACCAGACAAATTTGACAAATACAAGAAAAAAAAAATAACTGAATATTTACTACCAGGTTGTGGCAGCTCCATAGGAAAACGGTCGTCTCAGCCTGTCAGCATCTTCCCGTTAAGGAGGACTTATTGCATGGAACCCACCAGAATATATTACATGTGTAACTAGTGACTTGGGTTAGACATGGGGAATTTAAAGCCCAGGAAAACTGAATCGTATATTCAATTTCACACGGAACAGTCGAAGATCTGAACTGTGAACCTAGGTTGGGCTAGATTCAGCTAAAGCCTTTGGTCTGGAATGTTTTCATACCTTCATTAAACTCAGGGGACTAAATAATAAGGACAAACTAGATTTGAAATAAAAAGATGAATAATATGTAGCCTTGAGAATTTGTTGGATCCAAAGATTCACTTTATAACAAAGCTACCAGCAAGACTTGGGGTGGGGTGGGAGAAAGATTTTAAATAAACCAAATCTGTTATACCCTCCAGATCAATGCATTTCAAATTACTTTAGATAGGACAAAATGTATCAACCATGTCATCACTTTCATAATGAGATATCAATTTATAAATTTTAAATTTTTACATGACTTGGGTAAGTACAGGGGAATGTGGGTTCATATTTCACCTGAGATGCATGTATGCCTAAATATCTAGTAATTATATACTTATAAATCAACATTCTGATGATACCAATAGCCATACCACACATGGAGTTAATGAATCTACTTACAAGATAAGTTGTAAACAATGGAGCTAAATTGACTCATTTAGAAGTAAAGGCAAGTAAAATTGCGAATAAAAATGAAGACCATGAAGAAGATGGATTGATATTATACCTACAACTACCACCACAAAATACCCCAATCGTGTTTTCCATGTGAAGAAGAAGCTTTATAATGTTGCATAGGAGCTATCATTTTTGTCTGTCTGTTCTGTTTTTGTTTGTTTGCTTGCTTGTTTCTTTCTTTTCTTCCTTTTTCTTTTCTTTTTTTCCAAGGCAGGGTCTCACTCTAGCTCAGGCTGACCTGGAATTCACTATGTAGTCTCAGGGTGGCCTTGAACTCGGTATTCCTCCCTCTGCCCCCCAAGTGCTGGGATTAAAGGCGTGTCCCACCACTCCCGGCTGCTTGCTTGTTTTTTGAAGTAGGGTCTTGCATTAGTCCAGGCTGACCTGGAATTCTCTATGTAGTCTCAGGGTATCTGTGGACTCGGGGTGATCCTCCTACCTCTGCCTCCCGAGTGCTGGGACTAAAGGTGTGTGCCACCATGCCTGGCTCAGGAGCTAACATTCTTAGTAAAATAATATATGTGTTCCTAGCATATTGCAGTGAATTTACAGTTATAGACATAAATAAAAGTAATTCACAATTGCACTGATTTTATAGTGATTTTAATATATTAGAAATTAAAAAGTAAAGTGGTTGTGGACTATAGCATCATTCATGTTTAATAAACAAAGAAAGGACTTCAATTTGGGTGGTAATTTACTGATTACCAGGAACTTATAAGGAATAAACTTTGGCCTATAGTTGAAAAATTATTACTTTGGATTTAAGGAGCAAATCACAGAGTAGAAATAAAGATGAAGACAGACTAATTATAGCACACTACATTTTGCAAAATAAGTGGGAATTAAAATAATTTTTAAGGAGGAGATGGACTATGAAGTATGGTCTATAAGGAAAGGGTCTTGGTAATGCATAGAATTTGTACAGGTGGGAAAGACATTAAGCCTTGAGGATCATGAGAAGTTGATCAACAGTAAAATGGTGGGTTGCTTGTTGATGACATACTCCAGGGAAACAGAGCAAAGGCTGGATGAAGTTTCTACCCAGTCGACTCCAGAGGCCGGGCAGAAAGCTTATCAACTGAACACTGCGTGCCACATGCTTAGAATATGGTGACACAAGATGGCAAGTAGAGAAATGATTTCATCTGAAGGATCTGACTGAAATAAATGACAGAAAGGGAAAATTAAAGATTCAAAACCCAACAGAAAGGGAATATGGCTATTCCATTCATGTACATGAAACATAAAAATAGTTCCAAACAGAATTCTATTTTCAGCAAACAATATTAAATTGCAACTACTGAACAAATTCAAAAACATATAGTTTTTTTTTTTTTTTTTGTCTGAGTGAAATGTTTGTGTAGATGTACACACAGAGACCAGAGGTAGACCCTGGATGTCTTCCTCAGTTGCTCTCCACCTTAGTTTTTGAGGCAAGTCTTTCATTAAACCTGGAGTTCACCAATTCTGCTAGACAAGCTATCTAGCAAGCCCCAGTGATCGGATCTTTGTGCTTCTCTGTTGCTAGGAGAATGGGCACACACTGACATGCCTGGTTTTTCTGTGAGTGTGGGGATCTGAACTCAGGCCCTTAAGCTTAAACAGCAAGCACTTTACGCATTGTGCAGTCTCCTAGCTCTCAAATAAACATAACTTTTAAAGTAATAGAATGACTGCTGTTCCCAAAATGTATAACCCATGACCCCTGTAGAGAATACCAGCAACCCCACTGAGGAGGACCCCCCGTGGAATGGTGGCTGGGAGGAGGGAAAAGATAGTACCAACCCATGATGTATCCATACAAAGTATGTTCTTAATTTTTTTTTAAAAAAAGTAATAGAATAAGTAAATATGTGCAGACCAGAATAATTGCTCAAAGCCAAAGCTGGAGATTAAAGAATGAGTTAATTATAGAGATGCTAATTGAAATCCAGTAGAGGAACTACGTCCCTAGGTGAAGGATATGAAGGTAAATGATAAGAACTGAACACACAGGGCTGGAGAGATGGCTTAGCGGGTAAGGCATTAGCTTGCAAAGCCAAAGGATGCTGGTTCGACTCCCCAGGACCCAAGTAAGACAGATACACAAAGGGGTGCATGTGTCTGGAGTTCGTTTGCAGTGGCTGGAGGCCCTGGCACGGCCATTCTTTCTCTGCCTCTCTCTCTCTCTCTCTCTCTCTCTCTCAAATATATAAATAAAAATAAGGTTTAAACAAAAAGAAAAAAGAATTGAACATACACATTCTCTCTCTCCCTCTCTCCCTCTCTCCCTCTCTCTAAAATTAAAAAGAAAAAGAAAAATTAAAGAAAATGGGCTGGAGAGATGGCTCAGCAGTTAAGGTGCTTGCCTGTGAAGCCTAAGAACCCGTGTTCTACTCTCCAGATCCCATGTAAGCCAGATGTGCAAAGGTGAGGCAAGCTCAAGGTCACACATGCACACAACGGGGTGCACGCATCTAGAGTTCAATCGAAGTGGCTGGAAGCCCTGGTGCGCCAATTCTCTCTCTGTCTGTCTCTAGATCTCTCCCTCTCTAGCTCTCTCTAAAATAAAATTAAAATTAAAAAAGAAAAAGAATTGAACACAGGGATGCAGGATTCCTCATTGTTAGTAAGTAGATCAAAACAGACCCTTGAAATTTTGTGGAAGAGGGGCCAGAAAGAATGTCAGAGCCACATGTTGGGTCATGATATGCAGAGACATTTATCTTACCCATAACTGTGGGCTAACTCCACAATGCATGACCCATATACCTCAACAAGGAGGGGCCAAGGGGAGGGGGTAGGCCACGGATGAGCCTAATAATGGTACCAAACTGACTGTATTTGTTGAATACAAAACTAACTAATAAAATAAATAAATAAATAAAAAACAGACCCTTGTAAAGACCAGGAAGGATAGCTGGAGATGGGAGGGACACAGAACAGGGATCCAGCAGCAGAAGCCCAAAGTCAGAAGCGTTTCAAAAACGAGGCAAAACGATGGAGCTCAAGAGAGAATGAAGCCTGGGGAAAAGCTGTGGGACTGGTGGGTTGGATACCTTCAATGTTTTGCCAGCGAAAACATCTGAGAAAATGTGGAAACAGAAAGTTGGTTATGGAGATTCCGGGGGTGGGGTGGGGGTGTGGGCGGTCAGGAATACAGATGGATGGTGTAAGGAACTGGTAGCTTAAAGAAAATTTACTGCGGAGTTTAGAAAGGTACATTAGCAAGGCCAAGTGAAAATTACACCGAGGCAAAATTAACAAAAAAAAAAAAAAAAAAAAAAAAAAGGAATTGCTGCAGTAGATGTCCCAGAATGGCAAACTGAATAAAATGCAGTTTTATTAACAGCTTCATTAATCCATGCATCCGACCGTCCTACAGAGAGTCTGTTTCAGGGTTTGTCATTCTGAATAATTACATCGGTGAATTTTGGCCATCATTGGGCTACTTTACATTTGTGCTAAACAGTGTTCAATTTATTTGTTTTTAACCAAATTCTCGGGTGTAAGAAGGGTATAATTGTGAGCTCACCCACACTCACTCCATGTTAAAGTGCCATTGGCCTTGCTACATTTTTAGTGTATGTTCTTCCTATTCTCTTCCTTGGTGCTATAACTTTTAAAAGACAGTGTTTGTTAACACCATATTTAGAGATGGCTTATAAGAGACTCAGAAATACCGATCCTTTTGGATCAATAGTGGCCTGTCAATGCTTCCTAGAAGAGGTGCATTCAACTATATGCCAATGAGACATTTTCAAGTGTCGCCACCTCTTTCCAATCAGAACTGCTCCTTTCCTTCTGCTAATTAGACGTGGCTCTGATTGATCCATTGACGTCTATTATTACACTGGGAAAAATGATGAACTTACTTGGCCTCATTTGTTTGCCTCAAACATATTTGGCTTAACAGTGATAGTAGATGGATATAAAAATATATGAAGGCGTACACTGCTTTTCTTTCTGGCGAGCGAATTAGACTACATTTTCTGTAGCCCAGTTCACATTTAATGTCACAGGAGGGATTCATCTTTTGGTAATGAACATTTGTAGTCTGAAGAAAGGGGGTCATAAATCCCATTTTCATTTTTTATTAAAATCATCCTATGTCAGGGTGTAATTTTCCTTTTCTGATACAGTATAAATTTATTCAGTAACCTTGGACTATGTTCCTTTGCTAATCTGAAAGGTTGAGCCAGTGTACTAATGATTTCTGCAACTTCACACAGCTTTCTCTAATACATGCTCTTGAAAGCTCAGTTTTTTAGCTGAATATGCATTTATGGAAGGAATGCTTTGCATAAATTTTCATGGGAAAAGCTGGGACCAGTTCACAAGATTTTGAAAATAAATCCAAATTAGCAATCATACAAAAAAATAAATGTGAATGTGTTATCTCCTAGCTGAGTTTCATATTGGTACAACCTCATCTAAGATCATTAGCTTCCCAAATTTCAGTTATCTTACTTTATGTACATAGATAGCATGAAAAGAAGAAGAGTATTTGATGAATAAAGAAAATGGTAGCACATATCTTTAATCCCAGCACTCAGTAGGCAGGGGTAGGGGGATGGCTGTGGGTTCAAGGCCAGCCTGACAATACAGAGTGAGTTTTCAGGTCGTCCTTAGCTATAGTGAAACCCTGCCATGAAAAATCCAAAACAAAACAAAACAAAACAAAACAAAACACACACACACACACACACACACACACACACACACGCACACAATTAAACATAATAGTTTTAAATAATTTCTAATTTCTTTATAAATTGAAGTTCTCCTTTTATTTATAATATCCATCCATTTATTATGTGTGCACAATAATTTGATCAAATATAGCTTCAAAATGACTCTCAGTCACTTTGAGGGCTGGTAGTGAGGCTGGATAATGACTTCAAAATGCAGTCATTGTGGTCCATTTTCCAGGAAAAGCTTTCTTCCATAGATCCCTTCCTATCATATGTAACCCTAGTGCATTTCAAAGGTCAGACACCTGCTATCTGCCCCTAATTGTTCTATGCCTAACTCTTCAACTTGGCAAAACTCCAAGCTTAAATAGTCATTCGTCTCCTGTTCTCTTATATCCCACAGCAAGGAAGCCTGGTGGAGAAAGTCACATGCATAGTACTGTGTTCTAATAGAAATAAGCCAACAACCTACCATTCTAAGTTGCAAATTTACTTTGCTAGCTGATACATGCATTTTGGCTTTCTAGCAAAATAGATGTGCAGTGATAGCAATGATCAGACTGCCTTTGTTTTCAGTAACAGAAATTCTTGTTTCCTAGAATGTGTTTCAGTTCTGAGCATGCTTCATGGATAAGTAGCTTATAAAACAAAATTCAGGCTGTGGTTCATGATCAAAATAATCAGTGCCGTATGAAGATACAGGATGTTGGTGAGGGTTGAGAGCCAATGGAAGACACTAGCACCTCTAGTGGTAATAAAAATAAAATAGCAGCCAATAAAAAAAGGTACAAAAGCTACTTGCTTATAAAGTTAGATTCATTTACCATATGAACCAACCATTCCACTCCTGATTGTTTATGTAAAATAAATGCATCACTCAAAAATGTTGGGCTTGGGGGCTGGAGAGATGGCTTAGCAGCTAACGTGTTTGCCTGCAAAGTCAAATGACCTTGGTTCAATTCCCCAGGACCCGCGTTAGCGAGATGCACAAGGTAGCATATGTGTCTGGAGTTCATTTGCAGTGGCTGGAGGCCCTGGTGCACCCATTCTCTCTCACTCTCTCTCCTCTCTCTCATCTCTGTCTCTCTCCCTTTTTCTCTTATTCTCTCAAATAAATATTTTTTTATTTTTAAAAAGTGGGCTTTTTTTTGTGATGCTGGGGATTGAATCTTAGGCAAGAGTGCTACCATGGAGTTACACTCCCAGTCATGACAGAAACATATTTGAAGTTGTTTTTGTTCATGGATGCTCGTGATGTTCATATGCAACAAAAGTCATCATATCAGATAAATTTATAAGCAATGAATTATAGCTCATGTATGCAATTAAATGCTTTTTAGCAATTTAAAATTCTAATTATTTTTAGTACAACAATCCATAAAGCATTGAAGATATTTAAAAGGAGAAAGCAAAATAATTCAGTATGCAGCATTGTTCCATTTATATTAAATTTTAGAGAAACCCAAATCTATAGATAATGAGGCTGTCAGGAACCAGAGATGAGAGAACCCATCAAAGACAAAAGACAGAAAGAATGGAGGAACCACAGGGTACCTTGAAAGAGTAGGGTCCTCAGGGATGGGGCAATGGAGATGAAATAGGATACAGGAATGTGAGCACAATCAAAAGTCTATACGTTCACATATTAAAGTTCTTGATAAATTTAAAAAATTGTAGTGACTTTTAGCCAGATAACATTGCTCATGCCTGTTATCCCAGCACTTAGAGAGTGGAACAGTAGGACTGCTATGGTGGGCTACATAGAAAGTCCTAGAAAGGCTCAGGCTGCAGAGTAAGACCATGACTCAAAAAATAAAACCAAGTAAAACAAAGAGAAAACAAGATATTGGTGATTATTATCGTGTGCAAAGTAGCTTTCAAGAAAGCCGAGTTTATAAAACAGATTTGTTTCCATGGATCTTTGTAAAGGCTTGAGCTGTCAAAATATCTACTCCTAATAACTACAATATTGCTAGATTTTGTAATTCTTCTTATTGAATAGTAACCTTTCTCTATACTTTGTAACTTACTTTAGTCTCCTTAATTCTTCTTCCAGTTATGTAAATGTAACTGTATTACCAGATTTAACATAACCATGTCTTACTAAAGTAGACTATAGTAGATTGCCAAATTTATTTTTTCCAGATATATATATATATATATTTTTTTCCCTGAAGAAACATTAATATTGTTTTCTCCTCTCCTTGGAGTAATGCTTTGTGTTCTTCTCTTTTTCTTCAGCAGGGAGACTCTCCAAGGAAAATCGAATTGGACTGAGAGCTGCACCACCGAAACAGACACAAACACGGAGCACTGTCTGCCTGTGGAATAAGGAAAGGCCAACGGAAACCTCACACCCATGAGCATAATTATAGAGGTTTTGTTATAACTCTGGGTTAATTAAAATGAACCATTTACCTAGGTAATGATGTTGTCTTCAAGTTAAATATAAAAATGTATGTGTACCATTTAGCTTGCTTTTTTCTTTGATTTTTTAGTCCAGAATCCCACAGTACAATCTGCAATATTGGCTGAAATTGTATGAACATTCATACACTTGGGTTTCTTCCAACATTCATAATAAAAATGCCATATGGCATTGATATTACAGAGTTTTGATTAATTTAACATGCAATTTATTTCCTGTTGATATTTTTGTAATATATACATATATATATATATATATATATATATATATATATATATAACTGAATAGAAATTTTCTTTCTTCTAATTGATTATATAAGCCTTAAAATACCAGTTGACCAGGGCTGAGGATATGATAGAGCTCTTGCCTCATGTGCTTGAAGTCATGGATGCAATTTCCTAGAACTGCAAAAGTGACACAATACCATGTTTGCTAACATTGTAGAGTACGATACTAATAATAAACACGTTAGAAGTTTGGTGTCATACTGGGCTGGTATCACTGGTAGTCTCTGAAAAATACACCTGTTCCACAACTTTGTTACATTATAAAACCAGTCCATTTTTGGTAAATTATGTCTTGTAAGTTCAAAATTAATTTCTGCATAAGGTATATGCATGATTGTAGGTATGCAATTTAGTGTTTAGTATTGCCTTTCTTACTCGAGAAAAGAATAAAGGGTGACACCAATAACTACTCCTTTATACAGCCTATAAGGTACACTGTCCTTAAAATAATATCATAGTTTAATATGAATTATAGAGGTTATTGAAAGGTTTCCTGCATTTTCTTTAGTTCTGATATCTCTTAACTTTAACACATTTTAATAGATATGTTTGTTACTTTAACTTTTAAGTGCTTCATTTTATAAGAAGTTAGATTTCAAAGATTTTCTCTGAAAAACCTGGGAAAAATCTATATATTTATTCCCCTTTCTTCAAACTTATTAAACTATAATTGGAAAATAGAAATAAAAATATTTATACTATAAAATGATGTTTTCATATAACTATGCACTGTAATGTTTTGATACATGCATTCATGCATTGTGAAAACTCATTAACACATCTATCATCTCATACCCTCTTGTATTTTTTCTTAATCTAGAATAATGCATTTGTCTTAATTACATGTAAGGGAATATATTTTTGTATGAGAATAGGAACATCAACAGCATTTATAGCATATGCATTTCTTGTCATGAGTGCAACGTTGATTTGGGAGAACGGAATCTGAATAAGTAGACAATGCTTTTTGATGCCCAAACAAAACTCTAATGTAGAACCAGAAGATTTCAAAGGCTTAGATTTACAACCTGGAATCAATACTTCATCCATAGTAATAGTCAAGAAAATTGGGCTATGCATTATTTCAATGGCCATAGTCAAACTCATCACAAACTTCCTGAGTTGTGCTATGTTCCACTGTAGGATATTAAGTATGCAAAACCTATTTGAAGGTTTATAGATTTTTCTGAAGCATAAAGTTTCACGTTCTCTGAGCGACCTCATGAATGGCTTGTGAGAAGTAGGTAAAATGCTGCAAGAATATGTGTTTAAGTGAAGACAGCAGATGTCAATGGAAAGAATTACCAGAGTAGGGGTGAGGGATGCCACACTTGCAATGAGACATACACCAGTCTCATGTTACTTCTCATTTTCCCAAGAAGCCCCTACTGGTGGATACACACATTGTCAGACAGAAATCATGACCAGAGCATTGAACACTTAAAATTGGCCCCTTCACAGCTTCACTGGGAATGGTTTTGTCAACTTTTGTGTTTATTTTTATTTATTTATTTGAGAGTGACAGACAGAGAAAGAGGCAGATAGATGGAGAGAGAATGGGCACACCAGGGCCTCCAGCCACTGCAAATGAACTCCAAATGCATGTGCCACCTTGTGCATCTGGCTTATGTGGGTCCTGGGGAATTGAGCCTCGAGCCAGGGTCCTTAGGCTTCACAGGCAAGCGCTTAACCACTAAACCATCTCTCCAGCCCTGGTTTTGTCAACTTTTGTAGAATACTGGAGAGTGTGCTTTACCCTGTGGGAACTCAGGCAAACTTATAACAGACAGTATCCAACTCATTCCCCAACTCATGTTACTCTGTTCTCGATCCCCTTGGCAAGTCGCCCAAAGTTTTCCAAGACAACTCAGTATCATTGATACTCAAAATCACTCAAAATCTTGGCTTACAAGTATACATACTCTTAGCATACTCTTGGGGGGAGGGTGAGACCACAAGTTATGTCTTATTTGCAAATATATCAACATCAAATTAATTAAATAATCAGAGTTCTTTTCTTTAAAATGTTTTGAACAGGAGATATATTCACTTGGATAAATTTCTTAGTATAAATGTTCCAGACTAGAGTCGCATTCCTAGACCTGCCATATGTATAATCTCTTTTTGGATTCCACCAAAATAGGTGTCCACTATTATTAATTTCTTGGGTATCATGCCAGAGATTAGCCAAGGAAGTATAAAAACATTTAAACTTATTTTTATCTCACACCTATTTAACAAGAATATAAATAGCATTTTACTCCCATTTATATTTTACTTTTCCCTACTTCTCTATCTCCTCCACTCTCTCTTTCTCCTGATTTTTTTTAAAAGCAACTCAAGGAAGGAATGGTTTATTTTTTAAAATTAATTAATTTATTTATTTGACAGAGAGAAAGAGGCAGAAAAAGAGAGAGAGAATGGGTGTGCCAGACCACCACCTTGTGATTCTGGCTTAGGTGGATCCCAGGGAGTTGAACCTGCGTCCTTTGGCTTTATAGGAAAGCACCTTAACTGCTAAGCCATCCATCCAGTCCTTTCTTTTGATTTTTAAAGCAGAGTCTTACCTCACTTAGAACTCACTTTGTAGCCCACACTGACCTTGAATTCACAATGATCTTCTTTCTACCTCAGCCTATCAAATGTTGGGATGAAAGCTGTGAGCAACCATATTTGATGCTAGTTTTATTTTGTTAAGGAGAGATTATTTTCAAATCAGTATAATTTCCATCTTCTCCCTTATTTGTCATTCGATTTTCTGCAGTTTCAGTTTCTTTGAGTCAACAGCAGTTCTCAAACTACTAAGTAAAAATATCCCAGAAATAAATGATTCCTAAATTTTTAAATAAGCATCATTCTGAGGAGAGCGACGGCATTTTTCACGGTCTCACTCTTCCTAGACGAAATATGAACTAAGCTTGTGTCTGGTGAATCCACTCGTAACTCAGAAGCTGCCTCAATGATCATCAACTATTGTATTTCAAGTAGCCATTGTTTTCCTCAATAGTAGTGGAAGAGAACTCATGCGGGTGAAAGATGTATGCTGAAGAGAAGGCACCGAGTGTTTCCCGTTGGGCACGAGGTGAGAGTTCTTGAAATAATGAGGAAAGAAATAAAATGTTGATACTGTTAGGGCCTGTGGTAATAAAGAATTTTCGATCTGTGCAGTGGTGAAGGAAGAAAATGAAACTTTTTACTGTGTTTTGTACCTTGCACACTGCAAAAGTTAGGTGTGATAAGGGCCATCTGTCCCCCCCATCTCATCATATAATCATTGGGTCTTCTCACAACACCACCAAAACAGGGTGGGTGCAATGAAATAGGATGCCGAGTAGATTCACAAAGCATTTATTGTATTCAAGTGCTTTCTCTAGCATTATTAGCTACTGCTAATCTCTTACTGTGCCTAATTTGTAAGTTAAATTTTCTCTTAGGTCTGTCTATATGTATAGGCAAAAACAATATAAATAGCATTTAGGACTACATATGGTTTCATATAGCCTCTGGAAGTCGCAAAACCCATTCCACGTGATAAGAGATGGCTACTATCAAGAGTCTCTGTATTTCTCCAGCTTTTTGATATATCTTTGTGTCAACATCTATTGTACATGGTACAGTAGAAAGAGCACCTTGCATTTTAGCCAGCTCTACTAAGTGTATGCTACTTACTGACTAGTCACTTTAAAAATACAGTTTACTCATTTATAAGATAAATAAATAAATAAAATTAGCGAATGAGCTTGTTATTTATTTATTTATTTATTTATTTATTTATGACAAAGGGGGGAGAAAGAGAGTGAGTAGAGATGTAGGGCCTCTTGCTGTTGCAAATGGTCTCCAGACACGAGGATCACTTTGTGTATCTGGTATCTGATTTACATGGGTTCTGGGACTGCTGAGCCATCTCCCCAGCTTAACCTTGCAAATTTTTGAAAATTAAATAAGATATTTATTTGAAGCACTGAGCACAATACCTACCATATAGTTAATTCCAAATAAATAAAAAAAATGTTATACTCCCTGATTTTTAAATTATGAGGTATATTATATTTTTCCTTTTAATTAAAAATCTCCTCTTGGGAAGGCTTTGCATTTCAGCTACAATAATCATCATATATAATTATATACATAAATATTTCATACTTATAAATTATGCATAATTAACATTACAGCCAACATGCCACATATGATTAACTTTGATAAACCCATAAGTATAAAATTAATGCCAATAAATGCTGACAATACTTACTAAGGATAGTCATATAATGAATCTAGGATACAGAGTGTAGTGGTTAGCTCCATCACAGGTGGCAGAAAGATATAACTGATTCTGGCAATGGGGAAAAGAAAACAGAACAGAGTCCCAGAAAAGACCTCTCTAACAGCTCCTCACAGGAAATGAAACCCAAATCATAAGGCTCAACAGTGAAGGGCCACTGAGGCAAAAATATAAACATTGACTGCTGTGTTAGTGCACTGAATATTGATGTAATCCCAAGTTAATTCTATGCTCAAAGGTAGTGTGTGTGTGTGTGTGTGTGTGTGTGCGTGCACACACGCATGTGCATGTGTGCACGTGCATGTGATTTGATGTTATTCACAGTAAAGAATCTTTAGATAATATAAAAACTGATAACTATAGGCATATGATTTAGAAATATGAAAGTAATTACCAAATCATATATCTAAAACTGTTGAAACTGGTCTCTGAGGAGTACATATTGGGGCGGGGGGACCTTAATGTCACAGAGGCATTAAGGCTTAAAGTCAGGATGGAACTTCGGTCAGCATTTTGTCACTGTAATGGCTGCTTCTGAAGAAGGGATTTTTAACTTGAACGTCACAGAGTGATATGCTCTAAGAAGAATAACAAATAGAGCTTATGTGCCACTCATAGTCTATTTCCTAATGGTAATATTTCCTTTAGTTTTTTTTCCCCCCAGTTTCTTTTAGGGAAGGATTATCTTGATCCAACATTAATTTCCATCCCAAATGCTCATGTTATATTTCTTGGATAGTCTATCTTCTCTCTAGCTATATCTGGCATAAAGCTCTATGCTATTCCAATATTCTTTCCTTTCTTCGCTTTTTGTGTAATTCCAAAATTTCAAAAAGAAAATTATAGTTTCTTTCTAGGCCCTCCTACATTATAGGTATTTTTGAAGCTATATTTTACAATCATTTTTATTTACTTATTTGCCAGCAAACACACACACATACGCACACACACACACACACACACACACACACACACACCTGATAGTACAGTTGTGCCAGGGCCTCCTACCACTATAAAAAAAAACTCCAGATGCATGTGCCACCTTGTGTGCCTGGCTTATGTGGGTCCTGGGGAATTGAACCTGTGTCCTTTGGCTTTGCAGGGAGGTGTGTTAACCAGTAAGCCAACTCTCCAGTCCCTGTTTCTTATTTTTATTTCACTTCGGTGATGATTAATCTTCAATACCATCTTGACTGGATTTGGAAATACCCAGAGGTACGCAAGCATTTTGAGAGAGGTAGAACTGAGAGTGAAGACCCACTGTGAACAAAGAAATCACCTTCCCATGAGCTGAGGTCCCAGATGGGATTCAGAGTGAGAAAGGAGGAAGCCAGTTGGGCTCCAGGTTGTTTTCACTGCTTCCTGATGGGGGATGCCATGATTTTTCTTTCATGATGGGCTGTTCTCGCAAACCATGAGACACAATTAAATTTTCTTTCCTCAAGTCTCTCCTTGCCCGGTGTTTGGTTACAGTAGCATGAAAAATAAGTAATATAACTTCAATTACTGTTATCAATTTAAAACAAGTTAAGATCTAGTAGAAAAGTAGCATACTTTCTACATTGAACTTCTTTCCTAACCTACACCGGTAATGATCCTTTTTAAAAAAAAAAAAAATTATGTGTTTGTTCTCTTTTAAAGGCAGAGTCTCACTCAAGCTCAGACTGACCTGGAACTCACTCTGTAGTCCCAGACTGGCTTTGTACTCATGGCGATCCTCCTGCCTCTGCCTCCTAGTGCTGGGATTAAAGGTATTGTGCTACCATACCCACTTGGAGGCTATTATTTATTTATTTATTTATTTATCTATTTATTTATTTTTTGTTGTCTCACCAGCAATGATTTTTAAAGCTGAAGCTGTCAAGATCAGGAATGAGAGCTTTCAAAGCTGCGAGATCAGCTTCATAAATATTTTCCCGTATTTGGGTAAGTCTTTATTTCTTTTCATCTATTACACACATTTTATGACAGCGATGATGTTGAGACACACTAACAGTGACAGTGGTGGCAACAAGCTCGTAGATAACAAGTAGTAGTGAGCAGTTGTGGAAGCAGTGGTAGTAACGGAGTGATAATGAAATCAGCAGCTGCAGACCCGGCAGCAAGCATCAAGTATCAGGGCACACCCCATGAATTCAGCCACACAGCCTCACACTGTTCTGGAAATTATCAATTTGATCTGGTTTACTGCAAATTAAGTCATGAGTATTTAACTATTCTCAAGCGAAACAGAAGTTTATACACACACAAAAGAAGAAAAAAATGGCACCTAAAGATATCAAATAATTTATCAAAGGTTATCTGGAAAAACAAATGGCAGAAAGCAGACAATTTCAGTCTGTGCTCTTAAATTACACCGCATTTTAAGTTTTCATGCTTTGTAAGCTGCTCTATTGAACTTTTTTCCATCTGATAGAGTTCAAGTTACAGCTTTCCTTTTTCCAATGTTCTTCATAACCCCAATAGTCTATGAGACTATTCCTGATATGTGATAGTCAAGTGGTGTTTATTAAAAGTTAAATAATGGGAAACCCCTGTGATTCAGTTTCATACACTTTAGAAAGCTATCCAAACCACCTTCCCAGTATGGGATCCTGAAATAAGAATCAGATGACTTGGAGAAGGAACTGGTTTTCAGAGCAGTTGTTGTTCAATTACTGGTTCCCTGCCTCTCAAAAAGGTGAGGGAAAGTGTCAATGACATGATAAATATTTTCATTATGTCACGTGAACATCTCAGATCATATTATTAAGTAACACAATTTAACAATCCAGCTTGGAAAGATATGACTACTCCTTGTTTTAAATTAAAACTTGTGGGCTGGAGAGATGGCTTAGCGGTTAAGCGCTTGCCTGTGAAGCCTAAGGACCCCGGTTAGAGGATCGATTCCCCAGGACCCACGTTAGCCAGATGCACAAGGGGGCGCACGCGTCTGGAGTTCGTTTGCAGTGGCTAGAGGCCCTGGCGCGCCCATTCTCTCTCTCTATCTGCCTCCCTCTCTCTCTCTGCCTCCCTCTCTCTCTCTCTCTCTCTCTGCCACTCTCAAATAAATAAATATAAATGAACAAAAAAATTAAAAAAAATAAAAAATAAAAACAAATAATAATTATCTTCTAAATTAAAACTTGCCTTGTTTGCATGCTTGTTTTATTGTCAGCAACGAGAGTTGAGATTTGGGGATTTTTAGAGGAATGAAATGCTCTCGAAAAGGGCAGTCTATCTCTTTCAAGTGAAAAGAGAGATGAGGTCCATCTGTCCACAGCAATGTGTCCCAAATCAAGCTTATTTCCCCAGCTGTTAAAGACAAATTAGCCTTTGCAGTAGTAATCACTGTGCCTTGTGTGTCTTTGTCTTTGTTAATATATTGACCAAATATTAACCATTTATTGCACATGCCATAGTGTAATCTAATGATGTATGGGAGGATAGGGCGTATTTCTGTGTTAGAACACTTAGTTAGTGTGTGTGGAGACATGGGTTGATCTCCAACACACACATACAGAGAGAGAGAGAGAGGATGAAGGGAAGGTGACCAAATTAAAAAGAAAACAAAAGGCATCTATGGAGTCTCCTGTGCATTTCATACTTGGGAAAACTGATACAATACAGAGCCGTACTAGAGCCACACAGAAGAGCAGGAGAGACTTGGTGGAGATTTATCAGCCCCTGGTCTTAAGAAATACCACACACCGTTGGTGGCCAATCCATGCTGCATCAGCTCTGTCCACTCAAATTGCAAACAGGACCGAAGCCAATACTCGCAATGTAGACGCAATTCCAACTCACGGCATTTTCTTCAAACAAAAAGAGCTACAGCAGGAAACCTGTAAAAAGTACAGGGGCACAAAGCAATGCCACAAGTGTTCATTTTCAACCATTCCCCTGTTATTTTTGGTGACGACTTAGAAAATGACTTTTTTTTTTTTTTCTTACTACTCATTTTTTTTTTTTTTTGAAGTAGACACTGAGGTAATGTGGAGCAGAGCAGGATCTCCAGGTATAGAAACAGCACAGATGCCTAAACTGCTATTATATGATCAGTGGGTTAAACCACACAGCAAGGGGTCTCCTGTCCTTGATATAAAATCTAGTCTTAGGATCTCCATTTACAGATGCTAGAATTGAGGATCAAAAAAAAGAAAGAAAGAAAGAAAGAAAGAAAGAAAGAAAGAAAGAAAGAAAGAAAGAAAGGAAGGAAGGAAGAGAAAAGAAAAGAAAAGAAAAGAAAAGAAAAGAAAAGAAAAGAAAGGAGGGGTTGGAGAGATGGCTTAGTGGTTAAGGCATTTGCCTGCAAAGCCAAAGGATACTGGTTCGATTCTCCAGGACACACATAAGCCAGATGTACAAGGAGGAACATGCGTCTGGTGTTTGTCTATAGTGCCCAGATGCCCTGGCAAGCCCATTCTCTCTCTCTCTCTCTCCCCCTCCGTCTTTCTCAAATAAATTAAAAAGAATATTTAAAAAATACACAGCTTTCTCATTGGCATACAAGCCAATGAATACTGGGCATTACACACATACCCTGGGTTAACTAAACCAAATACCTTAAAGGACCCAAGAAAGGGTCAACACTCACGTGGCAGAATTCAGCCTCTGGCAGCTGCAGAAATGATTGATTCATCAGGACCCAATGGACCAACATAAGCTCAAGGTCTCTGCTGTCCTCTCAGGTCAGTACGTACTAATCTGCACATTTTTTTTTTAACTTTTTAATTTTTTTTTTCCTGTGACTATCAAGTGCCTGGTTTGGTTTGCTAGGACAACACTTGATGAAAAATGAGAAACCCCAGTCCTTGGTCCCCTCTCTCAAGGGATTCACAGCACTATCTAGAAGATAGGTCATTAGGTATAGCTCACTTGGCAGTTGAAAAGTGAGTAGAAATCTAGTCTGGGGTGGAAGCAGATTAGGAAAGCTACGGAAGAGTCATTCTCTGCCTAAAATTAGTTTTGACAAGATTTCAGAAGCGGTCTCTAAAATCGGATCGTTTGGACCTATCCAATTTCCCTAAGTGAAGCCGTCACTGTTGACTAGACTAAGATAGTTGAGTAGACTGACTAATTTAGTATTTTCTCCTAATCTTTTAAGCCAGTGCTGACACAGCTAAAGATGACAGGGGTTTCCTTTCAGAATGACAACTTGTTCTCTGACTGGGTCATGTGGAGTTAAACAGGCAAGTCAAATCTTCCCCTATCTACGTCCCTTTTTGGGAAGTACGGGAGAGGTCACTCCCTTAAACTGATAGAAGAGGCCCTAAATCTTACCCTTATTGTAATGCAGCAGTTTCTAAGCATGTTGAAAACGAGGCTAGGGTGTGTGCGAGAGACATTTGATTAAGGAGGACGTTAGCCATTTCTTAGCCAGCTACCTCTGTATCTGCTTCCCTGCCCTCTCTGCAACCTCAGGTTAAACCTTACAGTCAGCTCACGCTCACATTACAGGCTCAGCTCTTGAGATGGGCTCTGCTGAAGAAGGTTGAAGAATAGGGTGCCAAAGCCCACAAATGATCCATTCAGACATTTCAATATTGAATGCACTATGATTGACATTTCTTCTAGTCTAAAGACTTGTACCCCCAAATTCCAGTACTAAAAGAAATCAATTCACAAGCCATTCAATGGGCTCCCAGAATGCCTGTAACTCCATCACAAAGCCCCATCTGCAGAAAGGTCACCTACTACAGGCATCATGCAAAAAAAAAAAAAAAAAATCTGCTTTCGTTACTGGATTAAATGTGAATATTTGAAAACATCTATTTTAAAGAAATAAAAAGAAACTCCCTGTTGATTGACATTTCATCTAGAATGGCCGAAGTGTTGCACAGTGCTGTTCATTATGATATTCTTTTCCTGGCTTTGCTTTGAGAAAATATCACTGGCAAATCTCTTTTGGCACTTTGTCCTCTGTCTTGCTCAATATTCTAAAATATCACCAACTGAAGTTTAATTGCCTCTAGTTTACATATAAGGAAATAACAGAGGAGATGTTTAACAGTTTGTCCCAGGTCAGATATTTGACAGAGTGAAGGAGGATCTAAACCGGATTCCTATAGAGAGCACTTATAAAATGTCCTGGTAAATAAAGAAGAAAATGGTGCTTCCTGGAGAAATTATCATGAAAAATTATCAAAGGAACACATAGATAATTTTAACCAATATCTTCATTTAACAAAGGGAACTACTTTAAAATGTCTATTTTTATTCCAAGTGATATAACTTAAACTATAAAAATCTAACATGGCTGGATAATTTAGTTCTTTTTCTCCAGTAAAAACAAAAAGCAAACAAACAGGAAGTAAGGGGTGGGGAAGGAAGGGAAGGAATGAAAAAAAAAAACAAATTTAAATACATAAAATACATAATGTCTTCTTATGAAAAGATCTCCTTATCTTGTTCTGTGGGCTGCCCCAAGCTTTCAGAATCACAAATAATGCTCTAAGAGTGATGATCTCATCATCCTAGTGTGGATTACCAATCTCACAGTAAGTAGAATTCCATGTATCTTGACAGTCTGCATATTCATCACTTCAATGGCTACATAATATTCCGTCAAACTGATGTACCATGAAAGTAATTTCTTGTTTGTATAAAACATCTGACTTTATTTGCTAAATGAAAACTAGTTTTGTATGAGCATATATTAGAAATTACTAGACATATTTTCCAATGAGAAAATCATTCCACAATAGTTAGATTGCTATCTAGTTCCACACACCAGATTTGAGGGAAATCCCTTAATGAAATGCATACAGCCTTATTTATTCTGATTTGCAATTTTGAGGTCTGGAAGAGTAATTCTGTGTCTGTCATCTGTGATACATATTACTGTTATTATCATGATGTGTGAAGCTTCGTGGATGCAGCCTGCACTTTGAGAATGCATCGTACAAATCAAGTAGGTCTCTGCCCCCTATGCTTATGAACTCAAAGAAAAATGAATAAAGTATAGATAATTGTGCATATTGAACAGAGATACATTTCAGTATATGAAGACTTCATAAAAAAGTAAGGTTTATAGTAGGATTTTAAATGGCAAAAGAAAAATTCTAGATAAAGAATGAATTTATAGTGATGGCATCTGTAGGTTTATTTTTCACTAACTGATGGACTTGACTGAGTTCATTTCTCAAGCACATGATGTAACTTCTGCTGTGCTATGTTATCCAACAGGAGCTGATATGCCTAGTATGAATAATTTAGCTCTCGCCAAGCTAGCTTTTCTGTTCATTTATCTACATGTAGACATGTGTCTACCTTCTCTGAGATATCTGCACCTGTGCAGCTGAAGCCAGCTTTTGTTTAAGATATGCACCCACAGCTATGAGTTGCCCATAGGAGAGGTTCTAGTTTCCACATGATGAAATGCTCAAGGTCAGGGGAATGAGTCTGAAGGTGATGGCATTACTCCCTGAAGACGGGACGCGTAAGGAAGTTCTTCATGAATAAATGAATGTCTGGTTGAACTGAGGAAGGGTAGTTACTGAAGCAGTACATCTCAAACAGGAAAGCATGAAATCTGAGCCTCATATGAAGTGGTTCTGTCCCGGGTTATAGACTAACATACACATGCTCATAAATAGATTATGGATATGCGATGCAAACAGATGGTGTGTTTAGCAATGTCGCATCGTACATTTAGTGCGTGGTACTCCTTACTCATGGGACTTAGTTCAGTGGGTTACAATGACGTGGAGCTCGACTGAAGCCTTTCCATGCACGCTGGCATCTGCATGTGTGTGCAGTCCTGCAGATAAATCGGGCTTCTAAGTTTTCTTTATAAGCCCAGGCACTTAACATACATTACAAACTAGTCAGGGTGTCACATATGATTCTTACCTTTATGGAAATAGTTTTGGGTCCATTAGAAATTGAGCATGTTAGCCGGGCGTGGTGGCTCACGCCTTTAATCCCAGCACTCGGGAGGCAGAGGTAGGAGGATCACCGTGAGTTCAAGGCCACCCTGAGACTACATAGTGAATTCCAGGTCAGCCTGGGCTAGAGTGAGACCCTACCTCGAAAAACCAAAAAAAAAAAAAAAGAAATTGAGCATGTTGAGAGATGGGATGATTATTGAAGAGGGAAAATAGGAATGAAAAAAAGAAGGAATGAAAACAGGAAGTAAGGGGGGAAGGAATGAAAAAGAAAGGGAGAAAGGAAGGTAGGAAGAAAAGTGAGACAAAGAAGGAGGGAGGATACAAAAGATGACTTTAGTAACATGGGCGAGATTGGCTGAACCCAGTCCAGACCACTTGTTGCCCAGTAAAATACAGGATGAATGACTGAGGTCTAAACTGACTATTGGTTTAAATTCTTATTAGTTATGTGGCAAAAGATAACTGCTACAGGAAGGATGTTTTATTCTCAAAACTGCTTAGAAGACGCTGAAGTCATTGTTGTCATCATTTTCAGTTAAAATAAAAGGTGGTGTTTAATTGAGCTAGAAATCTAAGGTCAGCTGGTTGAACTTTACACTAATAATAAAAATTCATGAATTACAAACTGTCTTTTTCCTCAGCACTTTATTGAATTTTAGGAGAGAGTAGTCCTTTTAAGACATAGCTTCCACTTTTTTTTTGCCTGTCACAGTACTATCTCTAAGAACTGTTGTGAGACACACGGCCAAAAAAGAACTTAGAACTAGACAAGAAATGTCCACTAGGCATTTTTTTTCCTACTATTATTGTCTCTTCACAGTTTGAGAATATAGCTAAGTATGTATTGTCACCCGGGAAGCCGTAACTCACTTCTGCTGTGTAAACTTTCGGAGTGTCAGGCCCACAATCCTTGAAAGGACTCCCTGATTGACTTGATCCATCCAAGAGACAGTCACCTATTTCATCTTGGGCTGTGGAAGGTTCATTGGGTTCTGCTAATGCTTCAAAGAACTTTCTACCTGACCAGAAGCAGCTTATTGAAGGAGTGAGTTTATTATAGCTTACAATATGGAGGGAAGATTTCATCAAGGTAGGGGAAATGTGGCAGGGGCAGATAGGCAGACACAATATTTTCACAGCAGCCAGGAAAATACAGACTGAGTTAAATGCAGCCACTGGGGCTGGGTTATAATGCCCCAAGGCCTGCTCCTTGTGCATCTGGCTGGTGTATCACACCTCCTCCAACAAAGCTCCATTTTGTAAAGGCTTCTCAAGCTGTGGATTAAGTATATGGCTAAATCACAAACACATAAGGCTATAGGGACATTTTTACAGAACAATGGTTCTAGGCTTAAACCTGTTTCAAATTGCTTTGTAATTTTAAATAAATCTACATCTATATGCTTTAGGCTTTAATGAATCTCATATTTGCTTGGTCTGCTTTAAAAAGCCATTTTAATAATCCGTTAAACTAGGTGGTGGCTCAGTAGTTAAAGGCACTTGCTCAAAAAAGCCTGCTGGCCTGGGTTTTGATTCCCCAGTATCCATGTAAAGCCAGGTGCACAAAGTGGTACATGTGCCTGGAGTTCACTTGCAGTGGCAAGAGGCCCTAGCCTGTCCATATTTATTCTCTCTTTCTCTCTCTGTCTTTACTTGCAAATAAATAAAATGTTTTTAAAAGATTGATTAGTGGTTAAGGTACTTGCCTGTGAAGCCTATGGACGCAGGTTCAATTACCCAATGCCCATGTAAGCCAGATGCACAAGGTGTTGCATGTGTCTGGAATTCATTTGTATTGGCTGGAAGCCTTGCTGTGCCCATTCTCTCTCTGTCTCTTTCTCTCTCTCTCAAGAAATAAATAATTTTTTTTAAAAAAAAGAATCAACTGAACTAACCATTCAATCAAGTGGACTGAATTGATCAATAATGGTGGACTTATAAATGTTCTTGTTCCCATTAATTAAAAGTACATTGTTTCCTGACTCTTTCTAAGATAGGCTGTACTCATGCACACAATCAATTTGTAGGAATTTATGAGTGAGTAATAACATCCTAGGAAAAATAAAATGTGCCTTTCACATGCTATGGTTGGAGCCCCAAGTAGCCTGCCACAAACACTGTTTGTGGAAGATTACTTTGAGTTTTATGCTTACTATCTAAAAATTCACCATGACTCATCAAATAGGAAGTAATAAGCTCTTCTTCACATGTACAAAAATTAGAGAGTTTAAAGGGAAAAAATAACATGTGATTTCACGTCTTAAAGGAAAATAAAGCAGAGAGGTATATGACTGCAGTAAAGGATGCTAAGAAGTTTGGAAACAGAAATCAGGAAAGCAACTGACTTTGCAGATGAGTACACAGCAGGTCCTCAAGATGGAAGCCAAGAAACAAGACAGTCTCACCACTCAACTCAGAAACACTCCAGACAGTGTACATGATAGCTATCCTTGATATTCGGTAACCAAAGATGTAAAGATCAGTAACTAGTGGCATGTGGTTAGATCTTGGATCTGGCCCTGTGTAATATGACAGTCATATTCCTTTTAAATCTTCCATAAGTATATATATATATTATATATATGAAAGATAGAACACTTGGGTCCTGGAGAGGTTTGAAGGAAAAATTCCTATAGAAATTTGGTTCTCTACTTGGTTCAGTTTTGTCTTCAAGAGGACACTTATCAATGTTCCTGGAGACATTTTTTGATGTCCCTCCCTGAGGTTGCATGCCACCGGCATCAAGTAGGGAGAGGCGAGGGAGGGTTCTGATGACATCATACAATGCATGCACCACAAGCTGCCACCACAAAGCCTAACGTGACCTCAAACAGCAGCAGTGTGGATTTGAGCAATGATGCTCTACCACAGCAGAGCAAGCCAAAGATGAAATGTTTCCACCAGAGTGAACGGCATGTGGAACTGTGAGGCCCATGTTTTCAACTGAGAGAGCTCCTGTTTCACCTTTATTCACCCACTTTTTCTCTAAGAAAACTGTTGCATTATCTCCACGTTGAAGATTACAGGTCTCCTTACTGGGGAAGATCACTTACTATAAGAGAAACCTGTGTGTGCCAACAGCCTGGGATTAAAGGCATGTATCACCACACCCAACCCAAGGTATTTTTAAAGCTACAGTTAGACATGGCTCTTACAAATTCCTTATAAAGGGGCTAACATACACATATGCTTCTAATTGTCAGAATCTTTTATTAAGTGAAGGCTATCTCCTACTCACCTTAGGCATTCTCAAGAAGCCAATCATTTCAAAGGAGACTGTGTTAGGAAGGACTGATTTTATTAATAATGAGCCTGACTTTGTACTTCAATAGTACTTTTCATCTAAGAGTTCTGAAGTGCTTTGCAATTTAAATGAATTATGCCCTGTAACACCCTTTGAGCTGCAGAATACTTGTTTTTGAAATAAATCTAAAAAGAGTATTACATAGTTAAAGTCAGGAAGTGAAATAAAATGGGGCTGGAGAGATGGCACAGCAGTAAAAGGCACTTGCTTGCTATGCTTGATGGCCCAGATTCAATTCCTCAGGGCCCACGTAAAGCCAGATGCACAAAGTGGCACATGCATCTAGAGTTCATTTACACCAGCAGGAGGCCCTGTTGGACCTGCATTCACTCTCTCTCTTTCTCTCTGCCACCTCTGTGTGCCTCATTCTCTCTCTGCGTCTGCCTTAATAAATAAAAATATAAAATATAAAGTGAAATAAAATCTCTCTTTTTCTGTGACTCCTTACTGTGTCCTCTGTTATCCATCTCCCTTGCTGTCTCCCATCCTGTTTCTTCTAATATACTTGTGTTTCCTTATCCTTCCACTTGATTTCTCAACCCTCTAGCCAAACATGATATATGCCATTCCATTTGAATCCAAACAAATCTTATAATTGATCTGAGAGTGTGTAAGCATTGGAATGAGTTCACTGTGTCACAACCTTACTTTTTCTTTAGAAAAATATTGAGCTGTGATGCTCTTTCCCCCCCTCATCTTCCTCCCCTGCTCACTGCACACCCTTTTCTAGGACGTTGCAAGTCCTGGATTCACTCCACCCCACACAGTCTTCTGTTTGGTTCCAAAGCTTCCATTCTGTATAAGCAATGGGATTTTAGGTTGCCTAGTGACACCCAGGCCCAATCTCAGATCCCTCCAGCCACCTTGTCCTTCTTAAACTTTAAGGCTTCTTGGAGTGCTGAGTGACTGATTCACAGCAATTAGGAATCAGGATGGAGTTGTCCCATTATGACTGACTGAACAAGAAGGTCCTTCCTTCAGCCCAGGTAAAGACAAGCTATAGCTAGCCAGTTATGGTTAAAATTTATAATGGTATCAATTTAGAGTCTTTTGGGATAAGATTGTCTTTCAACCCAATGGAGTTTCAGCACAGCAGACTATCTTCCATCCTGTGTTATTAATGTCTCAGATGCTGATATGAATAGAACAAAAGGCTGAACTCCACTGAGCAAGAGGAAAGTTTTGTAACAGACAACCTTCAAGTTGTAATATCAGCTCCAGCCTGGGTCTCTAGCTTGCTGATCTGCCTCAGATTTTAGACTTGCCAGTCTACTTAATCCTGTGAGCTAAAGACACACACACACACACACACACACACAGAGAGAGAGAGAGAGAGAGAGAGAGAGAGAGAGAGAGACATTTGTTTCTTTGGAGGATCTTGATTCAAACAGGTTTGCTTTCTCCAAATCCAGCAGCCATGCCGGTGTGTATCTGGAAGGGTTCTAAGCGCTTTCTTACCACGATGGCAGAGTTGAGTAGCTGCAGCAATGGCTGATAGATACACGAATTTGAAACATTTTCTACCTGACCTATTACAGCAGTTTTCCAGCTCTAGCTCATTCAACTCTTTCCCACTGCAAACATGGATGACCAAATCTTCATCTGCCACCTTGATCTCCTGGCTTTTCATTTCCTCCTTTTCCCTCTGTGCCCTGTCAGTCTCTCCTGTAGTTGAACATTCAGGGTATTAATGTACCAATTAATACAAGCTCCTTGGGGCTGGAGAGATGGCTTAGTGGTTAAATGCTTGCCTGTGAAGCCTAAGGACCCTGGTTCGAGGCTTGATTCCCCAGGACCCACGTTAGCCAGATGCACAAGAGGGCACATGCATCTGGAGTTCCTTTGCAGTGGCTGGAAGCCCTGGCACGCCCATTCTCTCTGTCTCTCTCTCTCTCTGCTTCCTTCTCTATGTCGCTCTCAAATAAATAAATAAAAATGAACAAACAAAAAAATTAAAAAGTTCCCATAATTTAAAAAAAATACAAGCTCCTTGAAGTAAAGGGATTTCTTGTTGCCTTATTTGTTTTGGTCTAGAGTTCGTACATGTATGGTATCCAATAAATTGCCTTTTGAGGAAATAAATGATTACGATCAGGTGGAACTTAATGATAGAGTCCCGTGCTGTGCCTGCCTCTGTATTAGCCATTTACATATATTGTCTCACTCAGACCAAAGCTCCATAACTATCCCCATTTTGCAGACATAGAACGTGAGACTGAGTTTGTGACTTGCCAATAATGTATAGAGCTGGGGTTTGAGCTCAGATAACCTGACTCCTGAACCTACACAGACCTAGTAAACTCTTCTTTCACAAGATGAGTAAAGCTGAAGCTGAGAAGCCACAGACTGTCCTTAGGCTCCATCACATTATATCTACAATCTTAAACACTGTTCTTTTAACATGATCTTTATATATGTATACAATGTTTATATATATAATGTCCGAAGAGTCTCGGTACCTGATTATTTCTATTAATATTTTGTTGAAGGAACTAACCTATTAGCTTTCATCTTTATAAAAAAAATTACAGCAAAAGAACCTTTTTGAAAGGAAATCAAAACATATTTGCTTTGATGCTGTTGCTAGGAACCCCTTTTGATTATGCAGTGTGATCCATGCCCTGGGCTCTGAGGACTGCCTGTGTCTCTCAGGCACAGCAGATGATCACAGGTACTCATGAATGGAAAAGGCCCGGCACAACACAAATGATCACAAGCCTCATTTCTTTTCTTTCAGCTTTATGGCACCAGTATGGTACAATCAGAGTGCAAGAAGAATTATTTACTTTTTTTTTTTTTTTTTTGGTCTCAGGTAGTTCCAACTTGTATTCATTTGATTTCAGCACATCAGAAAAAAAAAAATCTCCTGATCACCTGAGTTATTTCCACACAGTGTGAGCGTGCTGATGATAGCCTTGAAGTTTCTGTGAATGCTCCTGTGGTAATAAATAGGGAATTACTAGATCACATAAAAGCATTTCTGCTAATACATGTAAGGATTACAAAACAAGGAAGTTTTTTTTCCATGGTCCTACGTCTGGTCCTGTGGGATGGAAGGAGGGAGTTATTAGAGGATGCAATGGTTAAACAGGGGGCTGTGGAAGCACATACAGCGTCCTTAAGGTCTGCAGAATGTGATCTCTAGTGCCAATTCCCACTCATTTTGAGGGCTGGCTCTTAATAAGCCAGTGGGAGTAACAGGATAGTTTCTAAGGCCTGCATCAAAAATAGCACTAGGAACTAGATTTGGCCAAGTACAAGTACTCGAGGAAATCACAGTGAGGGTCTTGGTGGATACTGTCCGTGATCTATGAGGAGGACGATCTCTAATTCAGTGAAATTTCTATCATCCATTATACAAATGAGGAACTAAGGATCAGTGGTTAAATACTTTATCCTTTTGAATCTATCCTGCCAAGAAATGGAAACAATGGGATGTGAATCCATCCTATCTGTTTTCTGAGCTTTGACTCACATTACTAGTCATAATACTCCACAAAGGACAGAACTGCAAGTTCTGTTTCCTGGAAACACCAGACTCCACAGGCTCGACAAAGACAGGGTTTGGATGCCCGAGAGTGAGTTGTTCTTCAAGCTTTCAACTTTGAATGAATCTTGCTACTGCTCTACATTCCCAAAATATTCCCCAGACCAGAACTTTGCTGCATTACCAGAGAATCAAGAATCAGATCTTATAACTTTTTCATGTGGTGACAATTTATAGCTCAGATAAGGAGAAACTGTTTTCTGCCTGAACAGTCTAAAGAAAGCACCCAAGGAATCCAATTTTGTGTGGTATAATTGTGAACAGCTACAGAGGAAATTGGAAGAAAAAAAAAAGTATCATGGATTGGTAGCCAGAGAAATTCCTAGTCCTAATTGCCTTCTTGTTATGTCTCTCCAGCAACTGTCCTATAGGATTCGAGCCTTCAAAATGTAAAACAAAAATAACAACACTGGCTCACAAGATAGTTAATGAGATGTGATAGTAAAACTCAATAGCTATAAAGTGTGTACTACAAATGTTAGTTATTGCTACTTTAATTTCAATGTCATTTTTACTGTGCTAATATAACATTCATCTTATAGCAAGGTATGGGAGTATCCATGAGGCCAATGGCAGGGGGAGTTGACAGAGAAAATATTTCTAGGGAGGAATATGACATCCTAAACTGATTCATTAAAAGCTTGAAACACAAAATTAACTTGTTTTCCCATAAAATGGGTGGATGTCACAAATTTAGTATTCCACCAGGAAACTATCACTAGCTTTCTGAGTGTGATACAAACATGTGAATGTGTGTGTGGCTATGTCCACTTTTCTGTTTGTTTCAAAAGAATGATTTTAAGCAAAGAGGAGTACCACTATCTCTGTTACACTTGAGCTGTTGCATGTTCCTTTCAAAAGATTAAAGCATATTTAGAATATACCCCCAAAGCAAATGTAACTGTGAATTTGTTTCTTTTCAAAATGCATTTTATTTATTTATTTAAGAGAGATAGAATGGGTGCAACAGGGCCTCTAGCCAATGCAAATACTCTCCAGATGCATCTGCCACCTTGTGCTTCTGGCTTACATGGGTCCTGGGGAATTGAACCTGGGCCTTAGGCTTCGCAGGCAAGTGACTTTACCACTAAGCCATCTCTCCAGCCCTGCATTTATTCCTTTTTAATGCCCCTATCTATTGTTTACTAACAAAAAAAAATCCTAAGGAGATGATAGTTTTAAGTTGGAAAACAAAGATATTCCCAGTAATTCCTCTAGTTTACTTTTCATCCCAGACTTGGGAAACGATCGCTTTCCCAGCTAAGTGTTAGAAAGAGGTGAAGAACAGATGTTTGGGGGAGTAGACACATTTCCAAATATTTGGGTCTCTGTCACAGAATATTTTCTTGGCTGGGCTTGAATTACTGACTCTTACATTTGGGGACATGGGACACACCATTTTAAGAGTCTGCTGCTCAAGGAAATTTCTCTTATAGTATCTGGCCAGTGGTTGACCAACCTGTGCTGTGCCTGGATTCATTCACAATAGGGTATTGGTCCACATGCCTATATCTATTAATAGATAGTTATTACTTTTGTATAACAAATATTAATATAGGACCACAGAGAGCACAAAAAGAAGTTTTTTGACTCAATGGATGGAAGGAAAAAGGGTCAACTTGAAGCATCTAAACTATTCCGTTCAGAACTCTTTTCAACCTCCTGTGGTTTAAAATTCACATCCATGAGTGATCCTTTTATTCACATTTGAACCTGGCGTCTACTTAAATTTATCCTTAATTACCTATTCCTTGTCACAAACAAACCTGGCTTAAGTTCTTCCCTTATATTACCTCCATTTACCGTATCTTTTGTCTGAACTCATTCTAGCTGGATAAATACAAAGTCTTCTGTCACTTTTATTGTTTTTATTTTTTTTTTAGTTCAGAAAATGTCAATTGTATGTTTAATTACCCTGTGACTTTTTTGTTCCCCCATGTCTACTGAAACTACTGATTTCACCCACCATGGGTTTCTTTTTTTTCTTTTTCTTTTTCTTTTGCTTGCTTTCTTTCTTTCTTTCTTTCTTTTTTTTTTTTTTTTTTTTTTTTTTTTTTTGAGTTAGCATCTCACTCTAGCCCAGGCTGACCTGGAATTCACTACGCAGTCTCAAGGTGGCCTCAAATTCACGGTGATCCTCCTACCTTTGCCTCCCGAGTGGTGGGAATAAAGGCGAAAGCCACCATGAGTTTTGTATGTCATCTTTAGTATAAGGATTCAGGTTGCTAAGGCTGCTTCCTTCTTACCTCTCTTACTGTAATTGATTACTTTTAAATATTTTATTTACTTTTTTTAAGAGAGAGAGAGTGGGAGAGGGAGATAAGAAGAGAGAGAATGGACACACCAGGGACTTTTGTCACTGTAAATGAACTCCAGATACATGTACCACTTTGTGCATCTGGTTTTACATGGATACTAGGGAATCAAACCCATGCCAGCAGGCTTTGCAATCAGTTGACTCTAACTGATGAATTATCTCTCCAGCTCTCCTACTGCAATTTCTTTTCACTGCACTCCAAGTTTCAGACACCCCAAGTCATAAAGTGTTCTTTTCTCACTATGAAATGCATGGATGCTGGTGTCCATTGTCACCTTCCATCACGCTGAAAAATCTTCTCTTTCCGCATTTACATAGGATCCAATTATTGTCAAACCAGTCTCCTTGTTGTGGACATTTGTACTGTGCGCATAAAGACAAATTACCCTGGGGAAATGAGTGCCCAGTTAGTTCTGGAGGGAGGCCTTTGACTCACTGTCAGTGTTATATTTTTGCATGAGTTAAATCAGATTTCAGCTATATCCTCTTAATATATTCAGTCTCTCCTCAAAATCACCCATTTTTCAATTTCTAAAATACACAGGTCTTTTGTTATCTAAAGCATTCATTGCCAGAACCATACCTTTTCCCAAGAACTTCACATACTCTGTCCCTTTCATACACTTGATTTGTGTTATTAGGCTTTAACATTTCTCTGGAATAACCTTGTACCAAGTACGGAAGCTGTGCATCAGTGCTCATCATGGTTGTTCCTAACATGCATTCAAAAGAGTTAACCATCCTCATTTCCTGACCATCTTCCTTTGATTTCTGAAAGACACTTCTCCATTTTCCATTCACACTTGCATCTTGTCTGTCTTTTTTTTTTTTGTTTCCAGCACAGATAATAATGTGATAAAAATGATAACTCCTATACAGTCACTTCATTTGATTTTCATTGTACTTCATAGAACAGGTTTGATTTCATTTAGTCCATATTTATCATCAAGAGTATATTATTCCCATTTGAAAACAAGTTTCAAAGGAGCTAAGTAATTTAACCTAATATATTCTTTCTGGATTGAGAATACATTCTCTCTAACATTCTCATCCAAATAATTCCTCTACCTTAAATATCATTTATATGCTATTGAGCAATATATCAATTACCTCTATCTACTCTGAAGATGAAACTTACATAGCATATTTTGTTAGGAAACTAAGACATTGGAACTCAATTATACTTGAGGTGCCAGGGAGCTAGCTCAGTGAATAAAGTGCTTATTGTGCACATATGAGGAAAAGAGTTTGGATCCTCTGCATCCAGATTAATTCTTGCTAAGTCTGGTGGCTCATATGCAACCATAGCACTTGGGAGGTGGAGACAATAGGTCTACAGAGCAAGCTGTTTAGCTAGATTTGCTCAATGAGCCTCCATAAATAAAGTGGACAACAACAGAGGAAGGCACCCAACATCATACTTTTGCACCCACCCCCCCCACACACATACAACAAATGCAGATGTACTTGTGCATAGATATAAACACATACACACATGCACACCACACACACATTCACACGAAACAGGTGTGTTGCAGTTGACCTATCTCTTTGGTTCCTCAGATGGTAAACATCACGAGGGAGCACAGCGCAGGATCTTTGCTTGGTTGGCACAGCTGAGTTTCTCACTTGTCGTGACAGTCTATTCTGTGATTCCCAGAGCTCCCGTAGGTTTTCTGGGAATCTACCCTTCCTTGGCTTGTGGATTCATTATTCTGAGTGCTGCCTTCATTTTCATGTGGTGATCTCCCTGTGCGCATCTCTGTTCAACGTTGTCCTTTTGATACATCTATCTGTGCAACTGAACAAACGTTAGGCCTGTGTGCCCTTCCAGTACCCTACATTTCCCACACATATCATATATACATCCGAGGTTGTTACCACTGGGGACCTAGGGACAGGAGCAAACACCGATGGATTCCTTTCTTCCACATAAAGCATCTTCCCTCATCCTCCAAAACTCCATATGGCACCAGGGGACAAACACTCAGCATTCAGATGGATGCCCACCACTATGCTGCCCTTATATACTAATGACAAGGTCCTCTCCACCTGTCCCCCGTGGGTCCATGAAGAATACAGATTTGTGTTAAGATCATGCAAGGAGTTCCAAGTCTGAAAGAAAAATGCTCATTGTTACCTCCTGGGGTAGAGTTCAGTTGGGAGTAAAGACCCTCTGAGAAGTCTGCCAAAGCACTGCATAGGCAAAGCAGGAGAGAATCCTAGGATCCAAACGTGGGGACAATTGGATCTCCTACTACCAACTACAGCTGCGACTCATGCTGCTGGTGGTAGGCGGGGCGCCCACATTTACTCATCTACTCCCGTCCTGCCCTACCAAGCATAGCTCTGCAGTGTCACTGACAGACCCACTGAGGAGTTCCTCACCTCCATTTCACAAATGGAGGCTGAAAACAACTTTATTCCAAACAGTGTTTTCTGTAGTGTATACTTACCACCCAAACCTGAAAACACTATGCAATGTTGACTTCAAAAAAAAATCAAGGAAACCTAACGATAATATATTAAGTTTCATAATAGTGATCTCATTTAATATAGCTAGATATATCTGATAGGACTCTATTTCTAGATAAGATCATGCTCTGAGATATTGGGAACGAATGTGCAGATATTTTGCTGGGGACATAATACAAAAATACAATAAATGATATTTGTCAAATGCCATGTGGGAGCTGAGAAAGCAGTATCCAACCCATGTCTGTCAAATATCAAGTCCCTTTAAAACACTTTAGAATGGGACCCTTCTTCCTTCATCTAATGATGTATATTTAGGGCGTGGCTTCTCAAATCCTATCGGTGCCAAAGACAGTCCCCCAGTCCATTCTATTTGGAGCTGCCTGGAATCCAGACTCAACGGCAGCCTGAATCATCACTGTACCTCAGAGTCTCAGACAAAATGTGACCCTCAGGGCGATGATAACAACAATTTACTATGCCAAGTCTGGATTTCCAAAGACACAAGGAGTTAACAAGAGAGAGTATTATTTGTCAGTGCTCCTGGTTTCCAGGACATGAGCCTAAATCTGCCATGGCTGTCTCCCAGTTGAGCCTGAGAGGAAGCTACATGTGAACTGACCTTTGTCAGACTTCTCACATTTAAAGAACTCATTTGGAGGTCTAACCTAGTTACACACATTTTTGCTTTCGACCCGTGTTTTACAGCAAATGGGAACTTTGGCAAAAATATACATGCTACTAGTTGTTGCCATTACTCACCACCAGGAAGCAGAAATAAAGGGTAAATTACATGGGGGGAAAAAAAAACAATGAAGAAGAACATAAAACTCATGACCTCAGTGAGCTGATCAAAGATCTTTCAAAGGTGGTAAGAGGACTCCCTCTGAAGTCTCTGGAGGACACAGAGAGATGAGTTTATCTACAGGCTCCCTGCCTGGGCTCTATCTTCTCATATCACTCACTCCATGAGACATTAACTTCCCTGAATTTCTGGACTGCTTCATCTGATTTATCCAGGCAGCCACCTCCCCAGTTCCAGTCTAGACAATAAGCTGGCAAAGTGCTTCCCTTAGTCATTCCCCATGGAGCTGATCAATCTATCTGTACCAGAGAGGGTCACAACTACAGAGACCTGGCTCAAGGTCTGAGAGAAAAGCAGGTGTTGATGCCTGCGAAGAGCTGTGAAAGGTCGAAGACTGTACTATATTCCTCAACTAACGAATCTGCTCGCCCCAGTTTCCTGGATGTTGCTGGGTAACATGGGACTTTTGGACAGGAAAGAAACTGCTGAATGATGGACAATGGAATTATTAACAACAATATGGTCATATGTTCCCTGAGCCCCAGTTTCAACCAGGTGTCTTGAAGAGGACCAGGTTATAATGGAGCATCTAACAGGTTTCATTTTAGAAGGACAGCTCAAAAGATAGAAAACTCCTACCTTCTATAGCAGGCAGCAAACCTGCCCGACTTCGCCCTGAAGCGAGGCGTTGTCTTAAAGTTAGCAAACCTGCCTTTGCTCTGTAAGGAGCTATGCTCACTAACCCCAGAACAACAATAGTCAGTCCAGTCATCACACTTGTGGAAATGTGAGAGACCCACGTAAGCTAGTGTGTTGATTCTACTCCAGCCAGAAGGCAGCAAGTCATATACCCAAGGTGATTTATAAACTGATCCTGGTACTTCTTCCTATTTTCAGATTATTACTATTGTCAATTGTAATTTTTCATTGCAAAGGACCAGCATACACTTATTTTATTTACTTTCCATAAGTAATTGAAGGTTAGTGAAAACACTTACTAGAGTTTCCATTCAGTATAACACTGACAATATCTTTCTTAGTTACTGTTTTTGTTTTCCTAGCCCAATTTTTCTATTAGTGTATTTAGGTAATCAAAGCTGTAGAAATTCTGAGCTAAATACCACCTTCATTCTATAGCTCGACTGTACCATCTGCGTTTTAAAAGTGCTGCTTGTGCATGAGTTATGCAGGATAAGGTTGATGTGAGGAACGTAACTAAAATGCAGGAAAGTACATGCACAGCTATAATTTCGTTTGTAAGCAAGAATTTGTAATTATACTTACTCCATTTCATAGATTAGGAAAAGGAAGCTGAGGAGCATTAAAAGACAAAAAAAAAGCCCTCTTAAACCATAATGTTTAGAGTATACCTCTTTCTGTTCTACGTGTATAGCTGTCCTCTTTAAAAAGAATTTAGCACATCAATAAGAAAAAAAAAAAAGCACTCTAGAGTAAATCGTATATCCACTCTCCATTAAATATGTTAGAATAAGTTCTGATGATCTGGATGGGACTGGGCTGGGGAGTGGGCCACTGCCATTAGTGTCGTGTGTAAAGTGAGCTCTGCAACGCTTCTTTGTGAGTTCTGTGCTGGCTCCGCGTCCTGATCACTCTGAATGGTTCCGAGTGACTCGCTATGGAAGGTTCTATGCCCTGTGCAATTTGCACCAGTGTGCTTTCCTGCTGGAGTCTTATCAACTTCTAGCTACACGAAGCAATCTTTTTTTTTTTTTTTTTTTTCCAAAACAGACACGAACTTCACTGAGTGGAACTAAACTATAAATATTTTATTATCTCAGCATTTCATAGGCACTGAGACACATGTTGTTCTGGTGCTCAGAATTTTAAAGATATTAGGGGGTAGAAGGTTAAAAAAAAAGTGAAGACTAGTCATATTCCCTCCTTGAAATCGAAAATAATAAAAATCTCTTTAAAAATCTGAAGCTGTAACTTAATCTATCCCCAAAAGAAAAACCATTAAACACTCGTTTCTTATAGTAACTTGTAAGTCACCAGATTCTATCAATACAAAAAAAAAACAAAAAAAAAAAGAATCAGTCATTGATAAAGGCTTAAATCTACATATAGCACTATTCAGAAAGCAACTTGCTTTAATTCCAGCCTGAAGTCACGGCCTCTACTCATCTCGATGAAAGATGCATTATTCAAGGAAAGAAGTGCAATGCAAGAAGGTAGAAATTCCATCATACATCCTAACCTGCATCATTTTGTCTATGCCTTTCCCAATCCTCAACTCTTCTTTCCTTTGTGGTCACCTTGGAGATGCGATTCACACAACCTTTCAACCTGGCTTCTCCTCAGCTGCCAGGGAAAAGAAGGAAGATGAATGATTTTAATACTCACCGTTGCTCTGGCTGCTTCTACTTGCTTGCAGCTGGCCTGGCTGTAGCCCTGGTTCAAAAGGTTGGGTTCGGGTTCGTGAGGGAATTTTCACACAGTAATTCCTGGGATTGGAGGGAGGATGATATGGAGGAAGACCAGCTTCCCATGTAAGACTAAGGTCATAGAATCCTTGCAGTACATATGTGGTGTACACTACCGCTTCTGAGCATTGCACAGCCACAAGGAGACACACAAGTTGCCCCCTACCCATGTTATTTTAAAATGTCAACACAAATACACAGGAATCTATTCAAAACAGAAAACAATACGTGGAGGAGTGAGGGATAGCCAGATGAAGGGACTGCTCAGGTCTTTACTTGGTTAGCGGCTTGCTCAGTCTTTAGAAGAATCAAGCACCAAGTTTGTTGAATGCAACAGGTAAAAGAACTAAGCAAAGAGAAGGACAGATCAGTGAAGTAAGTGCCAAGTATCTAGACTGGCCCAAATCGATCAGGCCCTGAAGGGTAGGACTCCATACAATGTGCTCCTCCAGACACAAAATGGCCTGAATATCCATGACGTCACTGTGCCTGACACTACCTACACAAGAATATCATAATATGAGGAAAAGATCATGACATTAAAATAAAAGAGAGCCTGATTGAGAGTTAATGGGGATATGATGGATTGTGGAGTTTCAAAGGGGAAAGTCGGGGTTGGGGGGACAGGAATTAACATGGGATATTGTTTACAATCATGGAAGTTATCAATAAAAAAGAATGATAATAAAATAAAATTTAAGAAAAGGAATTATCAGGTCATCTGATGGATTTTGTCTCACAGTTACTGTATCAAATACAGATACACTCACAGATGCGCACACCGTGAAAGGTAGCGCATGTGAATATGAGGAGACAGAAGTAATAGTTGTTTGCCACAGAGGAAGAAGAGAAGCAGAAGGATGACAAGGCAGAGTCATGTAAGAAGGAACAAGCCAAAGGGTTATAAATCAGGAAGTGAAGTGGGGTCGTGATAGGTGAGTAAACACCTTAGGACTCAAAACCCCAGCGTTCGCTTCCAGATGCAGATACATGTCCCTAGAGCCAACCTGTAGAGACTCCGGGGCACCGAACTGTCACTGCTGAGGGCAGCCGGGAGAAAGCGTGTTCTCAAGCCGAGCTCAGAGCACAGTTTAAGATCCGCTTCGAGGAACGTCTTTGCAAGGCACTTAAGTGCACCAGAGGCACACTTCTGTGATCTCTAAAAAATCTCACCCACAGGTACATTCAGCACAGAGTTCCAAAACACATGCTCCTTTAGGAATGCTTAATGCTTAGTAATGGCAACTGAAATCCCTGTCAGTCTTCTATCCATCATGATTCGGACAAATCACATAAACCTTAGGTTCAAATCCAAGAAGGTGTGTCCAAAAATTAAAAAAAAAAAAGTTATTGTGCAAAAAAAAAATACTGATTGCAAGATTGGAGGGGAGACAGGGAGGAAAAAAAGGGGGGGGGGGTTAGGGGAAAGAGGGAGGGAACAAAGAGGAGGAGGAGGAAAAAGGGCTAAGGGGAAGTGAAAAACACCCTGGAAATGGTCTACCTCTCAGGATGGCTTAACTATTCGCACCTTCCTTTCCTCATTTCTGTACACCTCTGACTCTTCCACTCTCATTCTTGCCAACTATCCCACTTTTTGCTTATTTGTTGGTGCTTTGGATATAGGTCCACCTTTTGTCTTGCTTTGTTTTCATTTTTGAGATAGGGTTTTCCTCGATGGACAAGGCTTGCCTGCAGATGCGCCATGTAGCACAGGCTGGCCTCAAACTCACGGCTGCTGAGTAACAGGCGTGGAGCACCACAGAAGGCACTTTTAACCATTTTCTCAAGTCTTCCTTTTGCCCACCCTCCCTCTCTCCTTCCCCCACTCACTACTTTCCTTTTCTTTTGTCTATCTTTGGGGGGAAACATGCATACATGCCCAGTGCACACACACACACACACACACACACACACACACACACGTGCATGTGTGCGCACAGCTATCCTGATTTCTCTCTGGCACTTTCCAATGATGGACAATCCAAACATTTAGCACAGCAGGCTGAAATGTTGGTGTAGAAATGAGAAGCTCTTCACCTGCAATGCTAATTAATCATAAACGAGCTCTTTTCTAGGTAGGAGTTCTGGCAAGGATGCCAGGTGAGGGAGAGCCTGGGATTCCCTGCATTGAAGGCTGAGGAAAGTCCCCTTCAGATGCTAGGTGGCAGTGTTAACCTACTAACAGACACACACCCAAGACCTGTCAAGTCACACATATAATTTGTTTTCAGTGAGATGCACATAAAAATGGAGAACTCATAGAGATGGGCTGAAGCCAGAAAAATAAGTTGCCGTGACTGTCCATGAAGGAGTTCATAAACATGGAAAGCCGGGAGTCATTTCTTTAAAAGGATTCAGCCCAAGACAGCTGATATTTTAAGGCTCTGCTTTGTGATTTCAGCATCAAAATTTCAAAGCAACCACTTGTCTTTTAAAAATATGATACTGGTAAAAGAAAAAAAAAAAACACTCCAGATGCTCAATATTTTTCCTCTTTTACCTGAACTTCCCATCTGTATAAATGTGATCAGTATGCGTAGCAGCTAGAAAGAATTTGAACACCAAGCATTGCTCTGGTCATGAAGTGTTCTCAGAGGCACATTGTCTTTCTCCACATGGTCAGCAATCAGATCCCTGCCACAACAACTTCTTCATTCTCAGTTATCCAAAACAGGCTCCTCAGAGACATCTCCTATCCCTTCTCTTTTACATACCAGTCAATCACCCAGACTTGGGAGATTTGCTCATGGAAATTCACATTCACCTCAAATTACCATTGCTTCTCATTTAGTTCAATTCTTTATTTTCCTTTATTGGAAGGTTAAACTATTAATGTCATCATTTTAAGTTTTTTTTTTCCCCTCCACAGACATAAAGTATGGTTTTCCTAAACATATATCTGAGCATGTATCTCTCATCACCACAAAACAGAGATGGATGTAAATCACATACAGAAAATGATGCACACTTACGAGGACATAAAGAATAGTGATGACCTAACCTCATTTACCTCAACTTTTTCTCTGTTTCCCTCCTTCTTAATCACTGTGCAGTCACAGACCAACAACCCATGAAGATTCTCTTTATATATCAAACTATGTCACATTTTCAAGCCTCTGTGCCAGGAATCGTCTTAATTCTCTTACCCATCAGATAAACACCTATTCATCAACCACTATTCATTGTGCAGAATCTCGAGGACAAATGTCACCTCTTTGAACACGGCTTGTCAGCTTCTCTCGTGCATGCTTTGTTTACAGTCATAGATAGGTATAAAGATGTAGGCTTAGACACATACCTTAAAGTCTGGTTAATTGTTTCCATCCTTCATCTATGTGCCTCCTTCAATAAGCTTTGTGTGCCTCAAAAGCAAAGAAGCTCACTTAGTCGTGTATGTATCTTCAAAGACTACCACAAAAGGACAATATTGCATCATTTTTGCAGTAAAGAGCAGATTGACTATTATTGTGTTGAAAGACATATTTTATTATTAAAAGACTTTTATAAGAAAATCTAATGAGTAGCATTTCTGAGTATCAGCATCTTATGAATTGGATTAGTAGCAATGTTAACTCTGTTATATCTTTCCTTTTAAAAACTATTTTTCCAGACCACATCTATTCTTCTCCATTAAGATGTAACTCAGACATTTTAAGTAAATGATCTTTATACCTTAAAAATTCACTTTCTTAAAAATATTTTTTATACCTTTATTTGAGAGAGAGAGAGAGAGATCAAGAGAGAGCATGGGTGCACCAGGGCCTCCAGCCACTACAAACAAATTCCAGATGCATGTGCCACCTTGTGTATCTGGCTTATGTGGCCACTGGGAAATCAAACGTTGGTTCTTAGGCTTCAAAGGTAGGCACCTTAACTGCTAAGCCATCTCTCTAGCCCCCAAATTCACTTTTTCTATAATATTTTAAAACATCTATGTATTCTGGAGAAAAAAAAATCTTATGTAAATCATACAAAGCCATTTTATGCACAGTTTAGCAAAGAAGGAATCTTTTGTCTCATATCAATGGAATAATTTTAGGAAAACTTATAGACCCTATCATTTTTATTCACTTAATGAACAGATATAAGGTCTTTCATATCACAGTTGTTACCAGAATAGAGGAAAATCTTTTTCTTGATATTTATAAAAACTAGGGTTTAGACAACTGTTCTTATCTGGGGACAACTGTTACCTCAAGGAGATTTTTGTCAATGTTTGGAGACATATTTCTCACAACTATTCCTAGTAGGATCTAGAAATTATTGTCTTAGACAATTAACTAATGACATGCAAATATTGCATACACTTAATACATGCTATATGTTTTTTTCCCATACAAATAACCAGATGTTCACACTAGCTGTAATATCAATGCAGAATAAAAGAAGAGTGAAGTAACATTTTGGAGTGGTATATCACACAAAACTTCTCTGATAAGAAGGCATCAAGGACAGGGGATGTGGCTTAGCAACTAAGGTGCTTGCCTGTGAACACTAAGGAACCAAGTTCAGTGCCATAGTACCCACATAAGCCAGATGCACAGTTGGTGCATATATCTGGAGTTCATTTGCAGTGGCTAAAGGCCCTAGCATGCCTGTTCTCTCTCTCTTTCCCTCATTTCTCTCTCTCTCTCTCTCTCTCTCTCTCTCTCTCTCGCAAATAAATAAATATTTTTTTTCAAAGAGAAGGCATCAAAACAAACAGGAAAAAATAAGAGAGTCTGTCCCGAGGCAGTCTAGAAGTTGACTGATGCATGTGTCAAAAACAGTCAGTGTTCTGTTGGTAAAGATTTTGGATGTGGGAAAAATAAAACACAGGTCTTTATAGTAGAAACAGAGAAATTGAAAGCAAAAGCATAGAAGATAAAGTCAGATAAGATTGTGAAACATGGTACAAAGGGTACTAAGTAATGATTTTTTATCTTACTCTGAACACAAAGATAAAGAGCACTGAAGTTGTTTACTTTAGCAGAGATATGGAATAACCTGATTTACTTTTTCAAAGATCCCTCTGTTGTATATATAAAGAATATCTACAGAGAATAGTGTTTGTTGTTATAATAATCTAGAGAGAAAGACAGTGATTTGAACCAGGAAGTTAGTAGCGAGTGACAGAAAGGTTATATGTTGAGCACATTTTTGAACTTGAGAAAATAGGGGTAGATCATTTGTATAATTTTTATATAAATAAGAGAATAATCATATTTGTTTTGAGCTGAGCCAGTGAATGAATGAAGTTATCATTTACCAAGATGGAAAAACTATATAAAACACCAAGGAGGAAAATAGCTCTGAACGTCCAGGTGAGACATGGAATTGTCAGTTTGATAAACAAGCCCAGAATTCAGGGGAAGGTTTACTGCTCATGAAACACAGTTACAGTCTTCAGCTTCCTAGGTCTGGCCTGTCTGAGATCACCCAGGAAGTGGATAAGCTGGAAATAATAGAGACCTAAGACACTCCAGCAGTTAGAGAGGCTAGAAAATGGGAGAGCACCCATCTAGCGGTACTGAGTAAAGCCGCCATTGAAAGTAAGCAGAAAATCAAGTGCGTGAGAAGAGAGAACGATGTCCCAGGTGGAAGCAATAGGGAAGGCTGCCGAGTGTTCTGGGAAGGTCAAGATAAGAGTGATTAAGTATTTTCCATAAGATTTGGCATTGAGTTGATGACCAGTGTGAGAAAGCAAAGGCCTGAACGGAATTATTCAAGGGACAGAATATGTAGCTTATGGACTAAATGTACATGACAAAAGCTGCTAATAATTAGAAAGGAAATGAATGACATAGCCAGGATAGCATTTTGCTTGAGAAGGCAGGGGAATAGGAAAAAGGATACACATGCAGGTAAAATGGAAACGGCAATGTTGCAAGTCTTAGATTTTGCTATTATCCTTCATCATGTAAATTCTGTTGTCTGTAATTTTCTGAATGAACCAAGTAAAGCATCCGAAAAGTGGGAAATGCCTACATAGAACTGTACTCAGCGATCCATGGGTCTTCCTTTTGAGGAGTCTGAAAGAAAGGACTAGTGGTTAGAGGTACAATAAAATGAAAATGTTTGCCTCGGCTTTCAGATGAATTATATTACTAGCCATAGGAATAGTTCTCTGCTAATAGAAGGAACACAGGAGAGCGAAAACTGGTGAGAAAGGAGAGAAGAGCTTGTGGAATTCAGGCTTGTCATTCTGAGTTCTGATCTTGTTCTCTTAGGACTCATAGTATCTACCTCTGATCTGTTTGTATCTGTGTGCCTTTGTGCTGTAGTGCACTTTCTCTAAGATAGTAACTGCCATCCACAGATTGACGTTCTCCCATTTAGTAAGCTCAGCATAAAGATAGAAATTCTTTCTCCACCATTTCTGTATCAATTCCAGAAGTAATTCTGAAAGACTTTGCTTGAATAGAACTGTTAATTGGCAAACCTGTGTTGCATGTCTACATCTGTGGCTAAGCAAACACATCTACTTAAAGGAATATAGCATGTGGTGAGCAGCCAAATGCAAGAAATCAACCCAGTTCACAATAATTATGGATGAGCTTCAAAGGCAGAAATAAAAAAAAAACATTGAAAGCACTGTATTGTCATAACAGATATAGCTGGAAAATGAGAAAGAAATTGGGTCTGATTCTGACGATGCATAGATGGTATGTTCTCAAAGTGTGTGCAGTTGTGCTTTTGTATCTCACAACAGATTCTTCTGTGGATGCAACCAACTGTAACAGAGAGATTCTAAGGTCATTCTCTCTGTTCTGAAAATAACAGAATTTTTGTCTTGTCACTAGTTCCTAAACAATACAGTATACCGTGATTTACCGAGTATTATTGTATTAGTTATTACAAGCGATCTAGAGATGGAAAAAAGCAGATGGGGGGGGATGCGCATAGATTATTTGCACATTCACATCATTTTATAGGAAAGCTGAACGTCAATGGATATCAAAACCTTGGACTCTGAAGACAGTCTTGAAGCCAATCCCCAACAGATACAAAAGGATGAGTAGATTATGCTTAGCTTAGTTCTGTTTTTATCTCACCAAGGGGGATAAGAAGTAATGTGAAGGTTCTTTTTCATCACTGGGAACTTCAGTTTATACAAGGATAGGTCATAAACAATGGCATGCTTTTTCAGAGGAATTTAGAGTAATGGTAGTGTTATTTTGGAATGTGAATATCTGAGAAGAATGACAAAGATGCTTAGAGACAATTCAGAGCTTTGTGTTGGACCAATAAAGAGAAACAAAGTGAATCCAATGGCTATGTATAGCAGTCTCTTAGGTTGCTCTATTGAGAAAAGAAATTATGTATGCATATACACACTGTGATATGTGTATGTCTACCTATAAAAAAGAAATGATTTTGTTTAGTATTATGTGTGTGTGTATGTTAATGCCACAGCACATGTTCCAAAGTCAGAGGACAACCATGGGATATTAGTCCTCTCTTTCTACCATGCTAAAGAGAAAATATCTCTTATTGCTGTTTGCCGCTGGGAAGCCTTACTAAGTATCCAACAAATCAGGATTTTCCTGACACCACCAGTAATCACTGAAGGTAGGTTGTGATTACAAATGCATGTAGCACTTTGTGACAGGTTTAAGTGGGTGCTGGGGAACTGAACCCTAAGTCTGCTACCTCATGGACCAGGGCCTTTAAACCACTGAGCCATTTCCCAAGCCCAATGTTAGTTTTGATTTGAGAATTTTTAATATCATATGAATTCTGATTACTTACTGGCACAAGAGCAAAACAGATTTTTCTTCTGAAGAAAGTCAGATCTAAGCATCTTGTGAAGTTCCTTAAGAGCCAAACGGTATATCTTATCTCCGATTCCAGGCCAAGGCAGTTTGAGATTAATATAGATTCATGAAGCTGGCACGAGAAATGGGGCTGATTCTCCTTTGCAAGCTTCACCTTCAGGTCTTAAGAGTCCACTTCCTAAATGCTACCAGAGTCTTATAATTACTTGTGTAGCAGCCAGAACATCCACATGGCCTACTTTCCACTTCTGCAAACAGCTAACAGCTAGAGACTGTATGAAGATGTCTTCTGACACTTCCTGTTTCTGTCCTTTATTCTGGCATGTTTTAAGAATAATTCATCAATTTTTTTTAAGTTGTTGAAAATTTTCATACACATTCATTATGAATTTTGATCATAATCCCTTCCTGTTGCCTTCCCTTGCTCCCCTCCCTATCTCCCTTCCACTGAATCCCTTATTTCCAGCTAGTCCCTCTTCCATTCTGGTGTGTGTGTGTGTGGTTTGTGTTTTCTTTTTTGCCCTCCTCCATTATCCAGACCAAATGCTGATGGGCCCAGTTTCATGCAGGTCTTGTGCAAATAATGACAGTTGCTCTGAGGTCATGAATTCCATAGTCACTTCACGTTGGGAAGACAGCTGTTTCAAGAACTCCTGCACATCCTCTAGTTGTGAGGTTCTTTCTGTCCCTTCTTCCCACTGTTTCCTGAGGTTTGTGTGGGAGTGCGGGGGTTGATAGAGATGTCTCCTTTATTGCTAAGAATTCCATAGTCATTTACTTTTAGCATTGTAATAAGTTTTGGGTCACTGCCATCTCCAAAAAGAAGCTTCAGTGGCCAAAAGTGAGAGCAGCACCAACCTATGGTCATAAACGTAACTATTCAGAGGGAAATTTGAGGGACACAACATATCCATTTAGCCAAACAAGAGTATTAGCTTCCTAAGTATGACCTATAACCTTTCCAGCCCATAGGCTTTTGATTACATTTTCAGTACTAGAAATGAATTCCCTGCTGTGGAAAGAGCCTCGAGTCCAACCAGAGAGCAGTTGGTTAATCCTATAACAGTCATGCCACTATTGTACCAGCAGGGCTTATTCTGCCTGGCTGGACAGTTGCATAGGACACAAGGTTCACTGCTGGTTAAGACTACTGGTGATTCTCCCCCAGCAGCTGGCAGAGCACTTTCCGTCACTATAGTGACTAATGGCACCCTTTCCTTACCCCTGCTCTTCCTGCTTTCTCCTATACCTTTCCTTGCATCACCTCTTCCTCCAATAGTGTATTACTAACTCATTAGCATGTTTCCAAAACTTTAAGAAGTGGTCAGCAGCAGATAAGGATCTCTGAGAGTAAATTGAAAGGAAAAAGGGGGGCTGCAGAAATGGCTTAGCACTTAAGGTGCTTGCCTGCAAAGCCTAAGGACCCAAGTTTGATCATCCATTACCCACATAAGACAGATGCACATGGCAGTGCATGCATCTGGAGTTCGTGTGCAGTGGCTAGAGGTTTGGGTGATTCCATTCTTTCTCTCTTTGTCTGCCTCTTTCTCTCAGAAAGAAAGAAAGAAAGAAAGAAAGAAAGAAAGAAAGAAAGAAAGAAAGAAAGAAAAAAAGAAAGAAAGACAGACAGACAGAAAGAAAAGAAAGAAAGAAAGAAAGAAAGAAAGAGAAAGAAAGAAAGAGAGAGAGGGACAGTTGGAGGAAGGGAGGGTGGGAAGAAGGAAGGAAGGAAGGAAAAAGGATGTCCAATCACCCATGAGAACGGCAGTGGTTTGAAGGACTACAACTCGCCACATTTGGGCTGCAAGCATGTGATGTTGCCAATATGTCTCAATTTTGGGTTGCAAATTGCAGGCATTATTCTGAGATCTGTGAATTGGAGAAATGATGCTCACGTTATAAACGGAAAGTGAATAAAACAGCCAAGGGCTTTCTGCTTCAGCAACGTTTGCAGCCTGGCACACACACCGCAGGTGCTCTCTGAAAGTGAGCTGATGGCCCTGCGGCTTGCAGTGTAAACAATTATTACAGAAACTCCTTGCAGTTTTCCTCGACTCCTCATGTGGTTCTCTCTGTGAGCACCTTCATTAAATGCCAAAGGCTGTAGACTAATATATTTGGTTTCTGTCCTTTGCAAAATGTGTCTGTTTATTCTTCCAATTACACTGCTTCCCTAATAACACCAGGCTAAGGAACAGAAAAGTGAAATGAGAAAGGTCACAAGTTTCAAGCCATGTGGGTTTTTTTTTTTATTGTTATTTTTGAAGTGTGTTTAGCACAGAGACAAATTGTACATTTACAGCAAGTCACCGGGACCTAACGAGCTCCTAATGTGTCCCATACTTCAAGGTTTTTCAGAGTAGGCCAGTAACTTAGCAACCACAGCTAAACCTTGACAGGAATAATCACTATTTGTGTTGCTGCTTCAGGCTTCCCCACTGCAGGTTTGTTTTTGTTATTTTTTCTTTCTCTCTTTCGTGTGTGTGTGTGTGTGTGTGTGTGTGTGTGTGTGTGTGTTTAAAGGACCCTAGAATAAGGACGAGGGGTATGTCTCAGAAAGGAGAGCTTTCTTCCTGTCACTTTAGATCATAAATTGCATAACAGGACCGAAGGCCTGAAATTGGAAGTTATTTCCTTCTCAGACACCTATGAAAGGAATGTGGAAGTAAGAGGGTCACGTCAGGTGACTGCCGGGATGTATTTGATATGTTCTCAAAAGCAATAGATCGTTGAATTCATGAATTTAATCTTTACAAGACTGGCGATGCAGAAATCCACATGACACGATTTAGTGAACAAAATGGCTTAATGGTACTGAGGTAGGAAAGTGCAATATAAACTAAGAGTAGAAAGTTACTTTAAGGTATGAATCTTTTTCTCCACGTACTATGTGCAACATAGACCACCTTGGTTTTCTACTGAAGTATTAAGAGCATCACCATTTCATAAAGAACTGCCTTTCCTGTCTCACAGCATCAAAAAGAAATGAAAAATTTCTCTGGCTGGGGAGATGGCTCAGTGGAAAAAGCACTTGATACATAGGCTTGAGTACCTGGGTGTAGACTCTCAGGTTCCGTATAAAAGCGAGAGGCCTTGGTAGGCATCTGTGATCCCAGAATCCCAATGAGACGGAAGGCAGAGGCATGAGAATTTTCCATATGTCCATGAACCAGCTAGTCTTCCAAACACAGTAGTGAGCAATGACAAGTGACCCCTTCTCAAGGGAGGGAGAAGGCAAGAACCAACTCTTGGAGTCATCGTCTTCATCCAACAACATGAGCCATGGCACCCACAAACCATAAAACCCCACTCACACCTGAAAACACACACGCACCCATACACCGAAATACAACAATAAAAAAAAAACCTTTTAAAAAAATTGTCTCATGAACATAAAGATGATACTATCAAAGACAGAATTGGTTTCCAACCTGAAAGTACAATTTATGTTGAGTAAGCTGTAACAAGAATAGAGATTTCCAGAGATTTGGTGAGTGTGCTCTTGTGAGCATAATCAGTTTTGATGGCATCCACAGATCCAAAGAAGGTAAGTCCCTCCCAGGTGGCACCTTGAGCAGAACATTTTTATCAGTGAGATTATGAAAATGATCAGAGGGTTTATTGAATAGAGTATTTTCTGATTTCATAGTTTCTCCCATGGCCCACATAAGTACAGTGTAGAAAACAGAAGAGAAAATGCTCTAAGATTACAACTGTGTTTAAATGGATTGTTAGGTCAAGAACCTAAAATCAGCTTTTCTCAGGCTACATCTATTTAGAAAATAAAACAATTGTGTGGGAGTTCAGAATCACTGAGCAATATACAGCACCATGTTAGTAACCAGCCATGAGACTATGGGTCCTAGTCAACCTCGTAGAACCTGCTTGGAATTGGAACAGACTCACATAGTTCCCACAGCTTTGAAATCTATGACTGCACTCAGAAGAGAGAGAAAGGGCAGAATAAATGCATATACCGAATATTTCTGAATGAACCACCTCAGAGATAAATTTCTTCCCTTTTATTGCTAAAAAGAGAAAAATGATGTCTTTAAACACAAGCAAGTGCTCATGGTACTTTGCTACTTTGTGCATTCTAAGTTCTCCATTAATAATTTAAAGAAGAGATACTTTGTAAATTTGATTTATAAAATTATTCTTGCAGATTGTCATGAAAAGTAAGCTTTGGCAAATGCTAACACCTGATTTTACATGCATATTCATTGGAGGTAATCATTTTTTACTGTCATGTAATTATTTATATGAGTGAAGGCTAATACCTGATAAGTGAAACTTTTTTCTGCTTCCATATATTATACATGTATATATATATATATATATATATATATATATATATATATATATATATATATAATCTACATGGATGGATGGGGACAATGAATTGAGAATGAGCTCAGTGGGAGGTTAAAAAAACACATAGAAGTCTCTGGGCAGTTTAGGGCTTGCTTCATGGAGAGGATATACATCTGGTATGAAGCAAGCAAGAAAAGTTGGATGCCCCACATTAGCACACCTTGCTTTGGGAATGCCACTTCTGGACCCATGGAATTCCATCTACTCCCAGGTCAGTCTAGCTCAACATAGCTCAACATCTTGACTGGTTACTGTCTAGGTAGTTTCTGCGTCATGTTCAACCTTTCACCTGTTTTTATTCCTGGAAAAGTCATATAAAATACTAGAGAGTTTTCTGGGTTTTTAAAATTTAATTAACTTGTGAGAGACAGAGAGAGAGAGAGAGAGAGAGAGAGAGAGAGAGAGAATAGGGAGGAAGGGAGAGAGAAAGAGAGAGAGAGAGAGAGAGAGAGAGAGAGAGAGAAAGAGAGTATACCAGGGCCTCTAGCCACTGCAAATGAACTCCACACTTATGCACTACCATGTACATCTGAGGTTTCTATTTTGTGACTCTAAACGATATGTAATAGAAATCCTATTACTATGTAGAAGTTTAAAAATGTAAATTAAAAAAGAAGAAAAGTGATTTTGAATTTTAAATCTGCCAAATAACTAGTTAAATGATTGTGGGGGGGGTAATTTTATCCCTTTAACTAAAATTATCAGAATAATAATAATACTTAAGTTCAAGATGTTTCTGAGGACTAAATGAGAAAGCACATGTGAAATGGTGCCTGGCACATGGTAAGTATCCAATAAATGTCAATTTCTTTTCTTTTATTCACTGCTCAGGAAGAAAAGAGGCCCTCTTGAAATAATCATGAAACAATACTAAACAATGTAGAAAGAAAGATTCAGAGGAATATCAAATGAAGACCCTCACTAATTTCAAGTAATCCAAATTCTAACTAAAATCAAAATATTTCATGCTGGGTGGGTCACACAGCATAAGCTTAGCTACTTATGGTCAGGAAATCAAATGTATAGGATCCACATGCCAGCTAATTCCTTACAGGGGTGGACTCTCTTCCTTGCTCATAGATAGCCGCCTTTCTTTTGTATTCTTGTGGGGCCTTTCTTGAATGACTGTGTGTGTTTGTATGTGTGTGTGTGTGTGTGTGTGTGTGTGTGTTATGAAAACATTAATCTTACCGAATATGAGCCCACACAAGTGAGTTGATTTGATTTTACCTTCTGAAGGCCTCGTCTTCAAATACAACAACTGTCGAGTTATGGTGAGATATATGAGATGAAAGGTGAAAGGAATATAAACTTTCAGCTAATAATACTTTGTAGTGAATTATTTTATGGTGTTATAAACTAAAGCATTCTTATCTGTTTAAAATAACTCATAGACCTAGTTGTCAATATCATTTTGTCTATATTCTTCAGCTGGGATTTTCCATACATTTAAAAACATTTTTCTTCTCCAAAATCAATATGTTTTACTTGAAAGTTCCAGTCTATTTCTAACAATGCAATTTGTCTCTAGTCTCTGGACTTGTGTTTATGTTGGTGTTGCATTTAAATTTAGGGAAGGGAGAGATTTGTGGGAGAAGACTAACTTTCTGCTCTATAACAACATGGAGGAAACTCAATGAAATTAAACACTCTTTTCTTTAAAAGAAGGTTTCTTAATTTCAAAGGAAATTATGCTCCCTTTTGGGCATGACACCTAATTTGGCTATACTTTACACTGTTAATGAAAGAGAAGTTCTGAAATAAAAGATTAAGTTTAAAAATCAATCGCATATAAGAAATGCTGAGATCTAGCATAACCTGGATGAATTTAGGAAAAATTGCATAGAGAAAGTGTAGGTCTGCACACTTGAAAGAAGGGATACAAAATTGCCCCAATTTTTTAGGAATATATATATATATATATATATATATATATATATCATAAAATATTTTTATAATCTATAAGTTCTATAATAAAATATAAAGTAAATGGTATTTGTACTAACCCAAATTATTTATTATTTTATTTCTAGTTTGTGTTGAATAAAATATCATCACTTTACCTAATTGTAAAAAACTTACATTATGTGATATGACATTTTCCATTAGCTGAGGCTCCAGCAAGGGTCAAAAAGAATAGTTGGGCAATGTTGATACAAATTACTTTCCCATATTTACCCAGAGGCTATGAAAGTTGTGTTAAAATTTTTACCGGATACCTAAAGATAAAAAGTGTGAGAAATTCCTATAGCAAACAACCTAAGATATGATGTCAGTTGTTAGCCAGTAATAATAGGTTTCTCAGATGTTTGTTTAAAGTTTTGAATTGTATTTTCACAGACAATCGCTCTGAAAGAATATAAGCAGACTGGTCCCTGAATCTCACTTTGAAAAGTTGGTGGGGTCTTCAGAGATGGCTTAGCAGTTAAGGCGCTTGCCTACAAAACCTAAGGACCTAGGTTCAACTTCCCAGAACCCATGTAAGCCAGATGCACAAGGTAGAATGTGCTTTTGGAATTTGTTTACAGTGGCTGAGGTCCTGTCGTGCCAATTATCTCTCTCAAAGAAAAGTTGGTGGGAAATAACTTTCTTATGCCAAATGAGATTGAAAGGTGTCATGAGGTTCTTGAACCTCTCTGACTACTAATGCTGCATTCAGTGTCACTATCTCCTTTCAACAGGAAAAATAATGAAACAACTGCTTAAAAAGGTGGATGTTTCAAAATATTTCAGAGCCTTAAAACAACCTATCTTCTTTAATTAAATACATGTATTTCTACAAAGCCAACCAAAAGACCTATTTATAAAGGTATGAAGATGTTCTTTGTACAATTATCTATAATGATGAAAAAATTAGAAAAATCTAAATTATCCCACAGGAATGGAACATTAATTAGCAAATTGGGACACATCTGCTTGTTATAAACCATCCAGGCAGCAATGGCATGTACATGTATTGGTTAATAATGACATGCATGTATTTTGAGGGGGGGTGCTGGAGATATGGATTAGCCAATATAATGCTGGCCACTCAAGCATGAAGACCTGGGTTAAGATTCCCAGCACCCATACATATAAATGCCAGTTTAGGCAAGTAAATGCAAGCCTGACATAATCCCAGTACATGAGAGTCATAGAAAGAGGATCCCGGGACAAACTGGTTAGCCAGACTAACTGAATCTACAAGCTCTGGGCTCAAGTGAGAGATGCTGCCTTCGTAAAGGAGAGCAATGGGAGAAAACATGAGTTCAAATTTTGGCCCCCACACACATACTCATGTTCATGTCCAATCACACAAACACACGTGCTAAAAATAGCATACACATATTCCCTACAGTTATGGAGTTGGACTTCTAAGATATACATCTAAGATATAGTACTGTTCTGCCCACGCTCTGGTATGGGCCTCTTCAATTTACATTCTACCATGTTGGTAGAATGGGATAGGAAACTCTCTAGGCTTCTTTATATATGAACCCAAATCTCTAAACCAGGTGTGGTGGCACACGTCTTTAATACCAGCACTCAGGAGGCATAGGGAAGAGGATTTCAGTGAGTTCAAGGCCAGCCTGTGACTACCTAGTGAATTCCAGGTCAGCCTGGGCTAGAGCGAGACCCTACCTTGAAAAACCCTTATTAAAAAAAAAAAAAAAGGAAATTAGAGGGACTAAAACATTTAGTCTGCCACATCACTCAAATGTTAGTATACTAGCATTTAAAATTAAATAAGATAATAAAATTATACTTAATAATAGTAACAGAAGATATTTTCCCATTTTATTAGGAAAACATACAATTCTTCCATCTTCTCTCATATATGCCCTTTCTCAGAAAGACTGAGTGATCTCACAGATATTTTCAAAATCCAGAAATACCTTACTGGGTCATTAAATGACAACTTTGCACCAATATCTATTTGCCATGTGATCATTGTGTGCCTCAAGAGAAGATGGCTATACATTTCCCTCCCTGAAGTTTGTACACTCCTTTTAGTTCTACATTCACACACACAATTTGGTGCACTTCTGAGACTGATCTGTTGGAGTGCTGTTAAATCTTTGCTGCATTTGGGCTGTTTGTTCTCTTAATTTTAAGGTAAGAGACAATGTCTTCCCCAGGTCAGCACGCACATCTCACCCAAACGGCAGAGTGAGCAGTGACGCAATGTGTGAATTCCAACCTGGCCAGTAATGGTCAGCCTTCAATTGTGCCCCTACTGACGAGAAGAGGTACTGCACGTCTCTTCGCTGTCCATGGTTCTGTGATTACGTGTGTCAGATCAGAAAATGCTGTCAATAAACTGTTAGCCATTGCAATCCTTATTTTTATCTGGAAATGTCAGATCTACTACACATCTTTATGAGCATTGAATAATATTCTGGCAGCTTTATGTAGAGGACTACTATTTTTATAATGTTTTTGATAAGCAACCTAATATTGACTAATGAATCAAGGGATGTATTTCCTGGGCAGAAGGGAATATAGAAAATATTAAGCACATCTGCTTGATTAAAAAAAAATTTTTATAGTTCAACTTGAAGAAGTTGTGCACTTTTTGGCCACCTGAAAATAATGGTCACATGTTGTTGTTGCAGTCAAGTTCGTGTTGCTGGTAGAAATCACCCAACCAAGAGCAGCTTGTGGAAGAAAACGAGGTTTATTTCGGCTTACAGGCTCGAGGGGAAGCTCCTTGATGGCAGGGGAAAATGACAACATGAGGGGGTAGACATCACCCCCTTGGCCAACATAAGGTGGACACTAGCAACAGGAGAGTGTGCCAAACATTGGCTTAGGGAAACTGGTTATACCACACATAAGCCTGCCCCCAACAATATACCACCTCCAGGAGGCGTTAATTCCCAAATCTCCATCAGATGGGAACCTAGCATTCAGAATACCAAAGTTTATGGGGGACAACTGAATCAAAACACCACATCCCACCCTTGGCCCCCATAAGCTGATAATCGTACATGACGTAAAATGCAATGCATTCATCCCACTTTAAAAGTCTCCATAGTTTTTTTTTTTTTATCAATTCCAGTGATGTTCACACATCCCCATAATCCAACGTCTTTTAAGTGAGCCATAATACCAAAAAAAATCCCCCAAAACCCATAATGGCAGAGAATAAACATTCACACTGCTAGAGATGGCATTGGGCACAGCAAGGAAACAATCAGCCAATACAAGATTTAAAATAACCAGGGGAAACATCAAACTCTGTAGCTTCAAGTCCAACAACTCTGGTCAATGACAAATCTCCAAGTCTGATAATTCTAACCAGCAACAAGTCTCTGGTATTCCAATTTCACCCCTCCAGCTAGGCTACTCACAGTCCTGGAAAACTTCATCCAGGGCTGGCAGCTCTCCTTGGCAGCCATCTCCATTGGGTCTATACTACAACCCATGGTTCATCCTCATGGTCCCATGGGGTTTCCATGCAGGCATCCAGCAAACCTGCATCACACTGCCCATGGCCATTTCCAAAACACTAGACAGTGTTGCAAACTCAATGACCCTCACTTTCCTCCATTTTTATACTCCACAATACCAGGTAGGTTGCCAATTTGTTAAAACAGGGAAGCAGGCTTCAAAGAACAGGACACTCCTTAATCACTCAGGCCGCTTCAAAAGAGGCTACATTCTTCCTGCTGTCCCGGTGCAGGTCAACTGGCCCAATCTCAAAGGTTGTAATCTCTCAATTGCAGCTGAATGGGCAGCAGTTCACCCAAAGACTTTTTTTTTTCTGTGTCATATCTCTCTGCTCACACCAGTTCATTTATAAACAAAGCAACCCTGCACAACTTCTCAGGACACGGGCATAATAGCAAGCTTCTCACACAAACTGCTAGCCCAGTCTAAGCAAAGCTCTTTCTCACCCTCATAAGCCAAATCTCACAGTCCATAGTTCTTACTGCATTCAGGTCTTTCAACTCTGACCAGAATAGTCCATCAAGCTGTACTTACAGCACTGCAAGGCATCTCTTAGGCCAAGGTTTCAAATCCTCCCACATTCCTCTTGAAAATCAGCCCCAAAAGGCCAACACCACACAGTCAGGTGTCTAGCAGCAATCCCATTCCTTGGTACCACTTTACTGTTGTAGTCAGGTTCGCATTGCTGGTAGAAAGTACCCAACCAAGAGCAGCTTGTGTGAAAAAAGAGGTTTACTTTGGCTTACAGGCTCAAGGGGGAAGTTCCATGATGACAGGAAAATGTCAACATGAGCAGAGGGTGGACATCAACTCCAGGCCAACATAAGGTGGACCATAGCAAAAAAGAATATGCCAAACACTAGCATGGGGACACTGGCTATAATATCTGCCCCCAAGAATACACTGCCTGTAGGAGGCATTAATTCCCAAATCACCATCAGCTGGGAACCTAGCTTCAGAACAGCTAAGGTTATGGGGGACACCTGAATCAAACCACCACACATGACCATTTTTCTTCCACCCAGAAACACCAATTCTTCATGATGATAAGATAGTAAGATAGCTCCTAAGAGGGATTTAGATTATGCTAAATTGAGGAAGTGGTAAATATTATATATTTTCATAGCAGAAGAGAAAAAATAATCTCTCAGTATATGACTGTGAAATTTGGGGTGAATGAGACAATCTCACTTTTCACATGAAACTCTTGTCAGATTCAACAAATGGAGCCTCGCCTCTGAATGCCATGGCCACCTGTTCCTCAAGAGAAACTGCTTTAAACATCAGATGTAAATTAAAATGTTTCAAATATCTCAAACACAATATAATTCGCAAAACTGTTTACATGTTGCCGTAAAGTACAGTCTTCACTTTGGAATTTTGATGTGTTACTTAACAAACATCTCTGAATAAATCTGGCTTGGGGGGGGGGGTACATTGCTTTTATTGTTCATTACCAAAGGGTTCTGCTTCTCTCGCCCTGGCTCTACACTGGAATGGTCCTGTTACAGTCACCCTCGTGCTGCCGGGATGAGCTTCCAAACCAAGCACAGTTATAGAGGAAGGGAATTCACTGGAGCTTATAGATTCAGGGGAAGTTTCATAATGACCAAAGAAGCTGGTCCACTTTCACAGGTCCATGCAGAGAGCAAAGGAACCAATAACACACAAACAAGTACAATCCAGGAACCAGAGGCAAAGCTCAAACACTCTGCATATCTATAGACTGGAATTCCCCCAAACACACTTTAGGGCTGGATCCTGGGATCTGGCTACAGTGATGCCTACTCCAGCCAGGTGGCTAAAGATTTAAGTTGCAAGCTTTAATAAACTTCTGTATATACTGGAGGACATGCATTCAAACTACCATAGGTACCCACACATTTTGCTTTAGATTTCATTGTCAGAATCCTTTCCTCTAGCTGTAAATAACTATGAATAGAATACAAATGTCTGCATAAAATAAAAATTCTAAACCTTAAATCATGAGGGTTCTATGGCTTTGATTTTTTTTTTTTTCGCTTGTGAAGCCCTGAAATTGTTTAAGGATTTTTATTATGCATTTCGAACTACACACTTAATATTTCCAACCATGAAATGGTAATAGAGAGTTTATTCCCAAACTTGTTAATGAATCCCAGAAAAGTTCACAGAGGGCAGCACTCTGGAGGATGGGATTTGAATTCAAAATGACATTGTTAAGTCAGAGGAATCAGAAATTAAAGAGAGAGAGAGAGAAGCTTTTCAGGGATGGGCAGGAATCAGGAGGCAAAAAAATGGTACAATTACAAGTAAGGAAATTCCTCAGGAAAATATGCAATGCACTGTTTATAGTAGATTATAATATAAAAATAAGCCAGGCCATGTAATGATCAAGCTTCGTGTCTCTTGTTTTGTTTTGCTCCTTAGAAAGTCCACAAGAATGCGTGGCCGTTTGCCTCTCAGACTACACTGGTCTTCCTTCTTTACCTCTTTCCTTCCTTACTTCTTTATGCTTCTGTTACTTGAATCTTCTCTAAATGTTTCTGTGGTCTGTGATAGTTACCTGTTTGATCCTGATTCTTCCCAAAAAAAGAAAATAAATGAACAACAAGAATCTTTCTGCGCTGTTGCTTGAAATGTCCACCTCAAATGCTGAAATTCTCTCTGATGGGGGGGGGGTGGTCCTTGAGGAGACAGATACTGAACAACTTGCAACAAGGTTCTGCAGATAGGGACCAATGTCTCCCCTTGTAACCTTAGCAAACACTTTCTTACTGTATGAAAAGAGGAATGCGAATCAGCTCTTAAAAATAAAAGATAAAACTCGGTTTATCATATATGGCCTTGACCAAGGTTCTGTTTGATTAGATTGCTATCTAAGGAAAGATAAGACCCTTTCTGTACTGCAGAACACAGAAATAATATAGTTTACAAGATCCAGCCAACAGTTCTCAAAAATGGTTGTGCCATTTTTCTACTTTTCTATATATATATATATATAATCTGAGTTACTATAGATCCTCACTGATTATATGCTGGCTTTTTTGCCCCCCCTTAAGTAAACCATTCCAGCAGGTGCAAAATGGTGTCTCACTGACATCTCCATTTGGATTCTATGTTTGGTTTGGGGTTGCATTACCAGGATGACTAATGATGAAAAGAATCTTTTCCTACATTTACTGGACGTGTGTGTGTGTGTGTGTGTGTGTGTGTGTGTGTGTATTCTTGTGTAAATTCAGCGATACTTTTGTCAACCTTTAATTATACTATTTTTATTATTAAATTTAGGGGCCCTTTCAATATATATTGTTTTTACAATTTATTTAGGAGATATGCACTGTGATTATTTCTTTCAGTATGTGGTTTGCCTATTCATTTTCTTTTCTCCATTATTGACAACTTCCATAATTATAGAAAATAAACCATGATAATCCCTCTCCACTTTCCCCTTCACAATTTTACTCTCCATGATATCACTCCCCCTCTGCGTAAGTCTCTCTTTTATTTTGATGTCATCATCTTTTCCTCCTATTATGGTGTTCTTATGTAGGTAATGCCAGGCATTGAAAGTCATGGATATCCAGGCCATTTTGTTTCTTGAAAAGTGCATTGTAAGGAGTCCTACCCTTCCTTTGGCTCTTACATTCTTCCTGCCACCTCTTCCACAATTGACCCTGAGCCTTGGAAGTTGTGACAGAGAAGTTTCAGTGCTTGATGAGGGCATTTTTAAAATTCATAATAGCAAATTTATAATATTTTAATTTTTAAAGCATATTTAGCAATTTGGGAAGTTTACTGTAAAAAATCTATGCCTTATGATGTTTAAAACTATATTCTTGTACATTTTTCAGCCACCTTTTTTGACTTTAGGTATCATGTTGAATACAGTGATCGTTTTAAATTAATTTTAGGGTGTGAAATCAGGTACAAATAGAAGTCATTTTTCCAGTATAGAAATCATGATTGGGATCTTTCATGTCATAGGACTAGTTTCTTCCAACAGCAGAATCAAACTTTTTTTTTTTTTTTGTTTTTTGTTTTTTTGTTTTTTTGTTTTTCAAGGTAGGGTCTCACTCTAGCCCAGGCTGACCTGGAATTCACTATGGAGTCTCAGGGTGGCCTCGAACTCATGGCGATCCTCCTACCTCTGCCTCCCGAGTGCTGGGATTAAAGGCGTGTGCCACCACGCCCGGCTCGCAGAATCAAACTTTTATCATGACAATACATGGGAAGGTTTTCATAACAAATAAGTCAAAACATATGTTTCCATCCAGTTCTAGAACATTTTGCTAAAAAATATTTTTCTCAAGCTGGGTGTGGTAGTGCATGCTTTTAATCCCAGCACTCAGGAGGCAGAGTCAGGAGGATCACTGTGAAATTGAGGCCACTCTGAGATTACAGAGTGAATTCCAGGTCAGCATGGGCTAGAATAAGACCCTACATTGAAAAACCAAAATATTTTTTTCCACCTATTTAGTTGCTGTAATAGCTTTGTAGGTTATTTAACTGGACTCTAAATTAATTTAACAATGATTCCCAAACTGATATAAACATTATATATAAACCTGAGCAAAATTCTTTCAGACTTTTATTAAACAAAATTTGAAAAATTTATTTTAATATCTATGTAGAAATATAAAGGATAAAGAATAATAACAAAATAAAAAAGTAGAAGTATAAATAATAGTAGTTTTCCAGATTTTAGATCCTATAAAACCATAGCAATCAGGATAGGATATCTCTAGTAAGAGACACAGACATCAAAGGAACATAAGAAAGAGTCTATAAACAGCGTGTGTGTGTGTGTGTGTGTGTGTGTGTGTTTGTGTGTGTGTGTGTGTGTGTGTGTGTGTGTGTATGTGTGTGTGTGTGTATGTGTGTGTGTGTATGTGTATGTATCAATTGATCATGGCAAAGATGTCAAGAAAATGTCATGAGAAAAATACCACACACACACACACACGAGAAATGTGAATATACTTACTTCGCACTATACCCCAAATTAACTTAAGTTGGTGTGGTGGTTTGGTTCAGGTGTCCCCCATAAACATAGGCATTCTGAATGCTAGGTTCCCAGCTCCCCAAAGCTGCTCTTGGTCAGATGATTTCTGCAAGGAATGCAAACCTGACTGCAGCAGTAGAGTTGGTGCTGAGAGGGGGGGTTGATACTAGACGCCTGACTGTGTGACTTTGGCCTTTTGGAGCTAATTTTCAAGAGGGATGTGGAAGAACTTGAAACCTTGGCCTAAGAGATGCCTTGCAGTGCTGTAAGTACAGTTTGATGGACTATTCTTGTCAGAGTTGAAAGACCTGGATGCAGTAAGAACTATGGACTATGAGGTTTGGCTTATGAGGGTAAGAATGAGTGGACTAGAAGCAGTTTGTGTGAGAGGCTTACTGTTATTTATGCCCATGTCCTAAGAACTTGTGCAGGGTTGCTTTGCATAAAAATGGAATTACATATGCAGAGGGATATGGCACAGAAAAAAAAATCTTTGGGCTAAAACTGCTGCTCGTTTAGCTGCAATTATATGAGAAATTACAACTATTGAGATTGGGCCAACTGACCTGCTTTGGGGCAACAGGAAGGATGTAGACTCTGTTGAAGGGGCCTGAATGTTCAAGCAGTGTCTTGTTTTTCAAAGTCTATTTTACTCTTCCCTGGATTAACACATTGGCACCTCACCTGGTATTATGGAGTATATGAAATGTAGGGAAGAGAGGGTCACTGAAGTTGCAACACAGTCTTGTGTTTTGGAAATGGCCATGGACACTGTGATACTGGTTTGCTGGTTGCCTGCATGGAAACTGGATGGAGCCATGAGGATGGACCATGGGTTGCCCTGGAAACCCAGCGTAGATGCTGGGACCATGAGGTAACTACTAAGGAAAACGTCAAACCACAACAAAGTTTTCCAGGACTGTGAGTAGCCTAGCTAGAGGGGTGGAATTGGAACTCCAGAGACTTGTTGCTGGTTAGAAGTATCAGAGTTGGAGATTTTTCACTGACTAGAGTCATTGGTCTTGGAGTTACACTTTGATGTTTGCCCTATTTAAATCTTATATTTGTTGAATATTTCTTTGCTATATCCAATGCCTACTTTTGCAATGTGAATGTTTATTCTGTGCCATTATGCTTGTTTTTTTTTTTATGGTTAGGTTAAAAGATCTCGGAATATGGGGACTTTTAAAGTTGGACTGAATGCATTGCATTTTACATCATGGATGGTTATCAGTTTATTAGGGCCAGGGGTGGAATGTGGTGGTTTGAGTCAGGTGTACCTCATAAACTTAGGGTTCTCACTGCTAGGTTCACAGCTGATGGAGATTTGGAATTAACACGTCCTGGAGGCAGTGTATTGTTGGAGGTGAGCTCATTGGTATTATAGACAGTGTCCCTTTTCAGTGTTTGGCCCATTCTCCTATTGCTATTGTCTACTTGATACTCACGAGGGGGTGATGTCCACACTCTGCTCAGGTTCTCATTTTCCCTGCTATTGTGAAGTGTTCCCTCAAGCCTGTAAGCCAAAATAAACCTTTTTTCCCACAAAGCTGCTCTTGGTCAGGTGATTTCTGCCAACAATATGAACCTGACTGCAACAGTTGGATTGGCAACTTAAAAATAGTCCTCTAAAATGTAAAATCCCTATGAGAAAATCTCTGTGATTGTATAGTAAGAAAAGAGAAAACTTAGAACACAATAGCATGAGCCATATGAGGAAAAAAATGCTAAATTTGACTTCAATGAAATTAAGAACATCCACTCTTCATTAAGTTGGTTTAGAAATTTAAAAATATGTAAATTGCAAATTTATAGTTATATCAATGTGATTATCTATTGGGAAAATTAAAATTAAAAACACAATAAGGTACTAGCCTATACCCAGTAGGGTGCTTAACATTAATTAATAACACCCAAGACCAGTGAAGAGCAAAGCCATTCTAAGTACAGTTGTACTTAGGGTTGTAAGCCCACTGAAATTCTCTTCTTTTCTTATGAGAAGTGCTATTACTACTTTGGAAAATATTTTGGAAGAAGTATCATAGCTGTATACAAAAATCAACATAAGATGCCTACCTTATAATTAATCATTTACCAACAGAAAAGAGTGTGAACACAAAAGCCAGCACTCACTTTGGGTTATTTGTAATAGCCAAAGCAAGTAAAACTCAAATATCCACGAGTAGGTGAACTGATAAGCAAATGAACGCATACACATACATTAAAATATCAATCATTAGAAATGAGGTGTGTTCCACAAAAATGGAACGAATCATAATGTTGAGAAAGGAAGCTGGGACATACACTTGCTGAACAACCACACTTATAGAAAACTTTAAAACCTGCAAACCATTATGTGAGGTCATAAAGCAAGCCCATGGTGCTGGAAATGAGCTGCTGAGGTACAAATGGGCATCTGTTCCCACAGAATTTTTTTTTGGGGGAGGGGGATGATATAAGCATCCCATATCGGCTAGGATTTCGAGACTATATACCTATGTCCAAACTGACTGAATTATAAACTTTAAGGGCATGAAGTTTAGAATATTTATACTTCCATATAGTTGTAACTAATTTATTATGGGTTGGAAAGTTTCTATCCTCTGATTGTGTCTAAAGGAAATGGAAACATGTCTATGTAACTGAGTTATGAGAAAATATTCATGAAAACCTTACTCAGTATACTGAAAAGCTAGGGTCAAGTCAAATGACCATCAACTGTAATAATAATAAATGGTGTACTCCCATAAAAGGGTAATATTTTTCACTGAGGATAATATACCACAGCATTGAATTAAAGCACATTGATTTAGGCAAAAAAAATGTGCCCTTCCCTGAATAATTTAATGGGTAGCAACCCCCAGAACTCATCTATGGAAATATAGAGAAAAATCAGAAAGTCATTACCTCATGGGAGATGGAGTAACAGGCTAGAGAGCATTAGAAACCTGTGTGGTGATGTTACTGGTCTGTGACATGTCATGTTTGGGTTAAAAGCTACCTGTGTACGTATATGTAGCTGTTAATATTTGTCAAACTGCATATATTTGAATCATTTGAACTGTGAGTTTTACCACATGTGAGAAAATAAAATAAAACAGAGGTGTGAAGATAGGAAAGCAGGAAGGCAAAGAAAAATCATTTGGAAAACTCAAACACCAGGTTTTCTTCCAAGCCTTCTGGGAACTTATTCAGATGCAAGATTTTTAAGCAGATTATGTGTAGGTAGATAGAAAGATGAGCACTATCATGTCTGTACAGCAATGCTCTGCTGTCTTTCTTTTATCTCATAAATGATATTTCAAACGGATAAATGTGTTTCAGGATACTGAATTATTTAATAGAGTAAATTCCTCTTTTATGAAAAAATTATATGTAGACCAAAAATAGAATAATAGAATACAAAAGTGCTTTCTTAAATGTTTTAATGAAACAATGGCTCTAGGCAAGGCTCATCAGAAGATAATAAGACTGAAAGGTAGAATACTCATGCGCAAGTATTATGCGCACCAACTAACTCCTAGCACCCAGCTCACTGGTGAGTCTTAGATAATGCAAAGTCTAATGGCCAGGTATTTGATTCTTGCCTTCATAAGGGATATAAAGAAAGTATGCCGTGCCTTACATGAAAAAGCAATTAACTTTCAAGTCATTCAAGCTCTATATGAGGGAAGTAAGGACACTAGAGGAACCACTTGAGTAAGATAAAAGAAACAGTCACGGACAAGGAGAGCTGTTCAGTGTAGGACACTTGCCTGACTTTCACACAACCAGCCCTAGGCTTGATCCTCAGCTCCAATGAAAAGAAAGGAGAGAGGGGAAGTGAGGAGCTGGTAAAGGTATCCCTCATAGCCTCAAGTGTGTTCTGAATACCAGGTTCTCAGCTGGTGACAGTTGGGATGTGGAGCCTTGTTGGAGCTGGTGTGTTGTGGGGGTGGGGTGGGGCATTGTGTGCTTATGAGTCTGCTCCTACTGGGTGGTAGCCAGCTAGCTCACTTTAAGAAATTCCATTCATGCCTCCCACCCCCCCTCCCCGCAACAATGAAGCTTCCCCTCAAAACTGCACACGTATTTAAAATTGATCAACCAGGGCTGGAGAGATGGCTTAGTGGTTAAGTGCTTGCCTGTGAAGCCCAAGGATCCTGGTTTGAGGCTCAACTCCCCAGGACCCACGTTAGCCAGATGCACAAGGGGGCGCACACGTCTGGAGTTCGTTTGCAGTGGCTGGAGGCCCTGGTGCGCCCATTCTCTCTCTCTCTCTCTCTCCCCCTCTTTTTCTCTCTGTCTATTGTTCTCAAATAAATAAATAAAAGTGAACAAAAAAATTAAATAGAGAGGTACAGAGGGTCAATGGATACATAAAAAAAAATGTTCAACGTCATCATCCATCAGGAGGCTCCATCTCGCCACGGTCAGCATGATTATCATCAAGATCACAACCCACAATATTGTGGATGAGGGTATGAGGAGAAATGAGTTCCATTAATGGTAGGATGAGGATTAGGGAACACACTAAGAAAGTTTGTATGTTCGTTACTCAAAAACCTCAACCTAGAGCGTTCTGCTTCAACTATACAATTCATTCCTAGGTACTAATATGCCTGAATCAATCAAAGTTGGCAGTATTGTGAGAGCTACAAGCCTGTTGCCTGTGTTTACTGTGGCCCTGTTCATAGCACCCTAGCTGTCAGATCAGCCTGTTTGTTAATCAGTGGATGCATGGATAAAGCAAATACGATGGATCGAGTGCAGCATTACTGAGCTACGAGGAAGAGTGAAGCAAGCCGTGCTCAAATGAAACTGGGGAATGAAAATGGGTAAGTAAAACAAGCCAGACTCAGAAAGACAAAATCTAAATTAAAGACAAACAGCATGAAAGTAGAAAGCGTGCTATTGGGGAAGCAGAGGAGTACCAGAGGAGCATGAAAGGAAAAGAGGAGCTGAGGCGGTGTGCATATGATCAAAGTAAACAACATATAAGTGCATGGAAATGAAACCCATTTTGTGCACAATTAATTTATGCTGATATAGAAAGGGAATCTATTTAATGTTGTTTGGGAGAGAACAGCATCTTTGTGGTGACACTAAATGTTATTAAATATTGTGGTAATATTTAATAACATTAGAGCATGCTCTGTCACTGAACCATACTAAAGACCTTGTGGGTGGCAGGGAGTGACAGCTGACGCGTGTTTTCTTGTGCTTCTAGGACACTGAAGGGGTGGAGTTAGATGGAATGACAAAGGTAAAGTGTGGTAATACTCTGGCTGCTGGTGGGGCCAAGTAAGTTAACTACATCACAGTTTTATTTCTACAATTGCACATGGTTTTAAACATTTATAATAAAATTCAATACCAGTCCGAAGTCCTCTAAACATTGAAGTGTCATTTAATGACGTATATGTATATTTGCTTTTTATCCTTTTTAAATGCAGTACAACGCATTGGTTTTCGACCTCCTACCACCAAGCATTGTTAATATATATATATATATATATATATATATATATATATATATATGTATATATATATATATATATATATATATATATTATATTATATATTAGCAAACATATACTGATGCACTCACAGTCTGTTTTACCAATGCAAATACCCTTTCTTCAGCCTAATGTTTCTTTCACTATAAAAGACAGCGTCCAAATATGATGGAGAACTCAGCCTACCTCTGAAGACTCCCATTTACAAATCCAGAACCTGCGCACCTTCTGTCGGAATGCTGCACTCTGCTTACTGGGAAGACACTAATAGGGTCCATTCAGACTTAGATTGGACCAAAGCACTGGAAATAAATTTCATAACTCAGAATTTGTATTAGCTTTTTTTTCCCTCTCAAAACAACCCTTTAAAAGACAAAGAGAGGGCTGGAGAGATGGCTTAGCGGTTAAGCGCTTGCCTGTGAAGCCAAAGGAAACGGTTGGAGGCTCAGTTCCCCAGGACCCACGTTGTCCAGATACACAAGGGGGCGCATGCGTCTGGAGTTCATTTGGAGTGGCTGGAGGCCCTGGCGTGCCCTTTCTATCTGCCTCTTTCTCTCTGTCTGTCGCTCTCAAATAAATAAATAAAAATGAATGGAAAAAAATTTTTTAAAAAGACAAAGAGACAGTTCACTGTCTGTTTCTTTTTTTAATTTTATTTAATTATTTATTAGAGACAGAGAGAGAGAATGCGTGTGCCAAGGGCTCTAGCCACTGCAAACGAACTCCAGACACATGTGCCAACTTATGCATCTGGCTTACGTGAGACCTGGAGAATCGAACCTGGGTCCTTAGGCTTTGCAGGCATGTGCCTTAATCATGAAGCCATTTCTCCAGCTGGGCTGCCTGCTTCTTTATGCATCAAATATTTGTCCAAATATATTCTCCATTTACAGTCTGTGTTTCACTCAATTGATGTGATGTTGGTCCTATCCAACCTCCCAAGCTCATTCCCATTTGAGACTTCAGTGCTGGCTCCTTCCTGTCAGGTTCAAATCAAACAGGACCTACGGTGAGAGGTAGGAACACCCAATGTAAGCAACTCTCACTTCTTTGCTTTCTCCCATATTTACCTAATCTGTCTTCTTCTAAGCACTTAGTGTTATTCTTGTTTATTTTTTATGTCCTGTTGTCTTTATGTGTACCACAGTTCACAATTAGAATACAAGTTCAGTACATTCCATAATCTTGTATGGCTTATTGTAATAAACAGAGTGACTCAAAGAGCAATTAACACACAGCAAGTGTGTGCTTTAGTATTTTACACACACACACACACACACGCACACACAATTTCTTTATACCACAATGTATCAGTAACAATACAAATAAAGCTGTTTGGTATTATCTTTAAAACATCTCTCTGAGATGTCTGATTAAATTGGCAGTGTGATAGGAACACGTTTCTAAAACTGAACAATAATACTACTAGAAAAATGATGCAAGCAATCTGAACATACTGAAGCAATGACATCCTTTTGATCAGTCCCTTTTTCATCACAGTAATGTCTATGGGAATTCTGAAAAAAAAAAAGGAGGTCCACAAAGATATTCCATACTCTGGACAACCCATTTAGCACTTCTACAATGAACCCAAGTCTCCAAATCAGATATCAACTACTCATTCCTTCAGGACACATACACCAAGAAGCTGTCTTATGTCAGATATAATGCTAAATCTTCTAAGAGCAAACCAGAAAAGGAGTGGCTCATGAATTATTTAAAAAAAATCATACTCTGCTTCTATCTACCTTCAAATTTATAGGAAAATACCTCTGCATAAATAACATGTCACACACAACCTGTGAATCTTTTCTAATAAACAAATGCTACAGTTAAGATAATAGCTTAAGACATCTAAGCCACGTCCTTTGAAGCCAGCCATCAGGGCTCAGTATCAGCAAGGGCATAGCTCATCATCTCCAGCAATGTTCTATGATGCAGACGGTTACCCCTTCTGAGTGAAGTAACCTACGAAAAGATGGGGATCCCCGTTTCCACAGTATGCTTCTCTGCTGCCTCATCTTTGCTTAGACAAACAGCTTTCACATCTTTGGCTTGGGCATTAAAATGAATAACTTCCTTTTCATTCTTTTTCTTAAACAAATTTGAGGTAATTTTAAAAAATCTACAGTTTCAAGTTTTAATTGCACATGGTAAGAAGGGAAGTGGGCCAAGCCTCCCAGGGGATCCCATCTGTCCTGGTTCTGGTGACCTGCTCAGCTACAATTTGACATTCCAGGGAATTGGGATGTATTCTTCACTGGAGAAATCTCACATTGCCTGACAAAGCCTAGAGATTTGACCTTTCCAGCCATATCTCTTTCATTATTTAAAATGAAAAGTGAAAAAGAAAAATGGGAGCACAGATGGAACTATATAAAAATTTGCTTATCGGGCTCCATCTCCAACACTGCCTTGAACCTTCGCACAACGTGAACATAGAATGGTTACTTTAGGGTGCTATTGGGCCAAATTGAAAGGCCAACTCATATTTCAAAGACATTCATGTTATAAACCTTCTGGTAGTAGGCCATAACTCCAAAGCCCCCTTTTCCCTCTCTCTTTCTCTCTATGCTAGCTTTAACATTTCTTTAGCTGACTCTATTCTTAACATAAAACTGAGCTATACTGTGCTGGATAAGGCTGCACGATAGAACAAAATAGATGCTGAGATGTTAAGAAATGGTATATTTGGTTGATTTGGGGATTCTTGGAAGATACAATAAAGCTAGAGAGACTAAATACAGTCAACATTTCATCATACACATGCATATTTTATAAAATGTAAACATGCAACTGTATATATACTTAAAATATTAATATATATGTCATGCCATGCAATTACTATTTTACATTATAAATATACAAGCACTATAAAATGTGGATATCTTTACAGATGGAAACGTGAGAAGCCAGAATTGAGAAGGAATGTCAGGTGAAGTGTGGAAATTAACAGTGGTGATCAAACAATAGCCAATAGGCTCATTGGTGGTTTTATATCCTTTCTGGGAAGATGCACTAAGTCATTTCATTAAAAAAAATTAAAACATTTGGGGTGGGGGGGCTCGGGAGATGGATCGGGGGATAAAGCATTGGCCATATAAGTTTGAGTACCTGAGTTCGGATCCTCCGAATCCACGTAAAAGCTGAACACTCTGGCGGCCGTCTGTAATTCCAGCGCACCTGAAGCAGGAAGGGAAGTGGAGACAGGAGAATTTCTCAGAAGCTCGCAGGCCAGCTAGCCTGGCAAATGTAGACGTGAACAAGGAGGGAGCAGAGGACTGACTCCAGAAGCTGCCCTCTGACCTCCACGCGCATGTCTGCGTGCACGCGCGCACACACACGCACACACATACACATGCACATATACACACACACTTAAACACAACTCATACACATACCAAAACAATGTATTTTTCTTTAAAATGTGCAAAACCCCATGGACTATATAACATTGAGTTCTAGTATGTGGTCATGTATAAAGATCAGTAGCAGGTCAGGTATTATTTTAGGATGGCATTCTCCATACAATGCAGCTTTAAGGAATGGGCACAGTGCCATTTTCTGAATAATTATGCCAGCAGTAAACCCTCTATTTTAACCTGTCTTTCCTTTTGTTTAGGAAGCTGTTACTGCTATACCATGAGGCCTATGTAGACATAAAACCAACAGTGGCATTTTCTGATATATTTTAACAGCAAAAGACCTAGATTGGGTGAGAAAAGGAATCAGGAAGAAGAAAAGGCAAATGGGAAGAGGATGAGACTTTCATGGAAATTATAAACAATGTCCACTTCCAGTAATTGACATGTTTGCCATTTCATTTCCTGCCATCCCTGCATATTTGAACTTCCCTCTTTTCTTGTCAGGGCCCATTGTGACATGTGTGCCTCAGACGATATTCAGCTTTCCATTTGTTCTTGTCAAATAATTTCATCTCCATCGTACCTAAGGTTCTGACCTCTCCTCCCTTCCTCAGCATCCCTCCCTCACAGTATCACCCTGGGCATCCTCATCATCTCCATCTACACTTCCTCTCTACATCACCATTTTAGTTCAAAGATACATTATTGCATTGTCTTTTTTCTCTTAAACACTCTTTGTTTAAAATTAATTATGGACATAGTCAGTGTGTAAACAGCACGTGTTCATAACATCCTTGCCCTCATCTCTGTCCCCGTCCCTCCAGAGGGTCCCTCCTCGTTGGAGATGCCAGTTATCCCATGGGTATTGTGGGGGCATCCATCAGTTATGCGGAAGAGGCAGTGTCTCTGTGCGTAATGTCCCAATTTGCACCCTCTTCTTTTTGCTCATCCTCATTGGCTCTGCTTTTTTATCTCACTGGGACACTAGTTCCTCCACACTACATCTTCCTTCCTATCTGCATTTTCTCCTCTTCACTTCTTTGCCAGCATCCTGGACCCATTCCTTGGGTTCCTCCTTTACTTTCTCCCCAGTTTGTTACCCCGTGCAAACATCCATCTGTGTGCCACTCCTACATACGCCAGGACTTCTGAGAATGCAAGGAGAATCATGCAGTCATACAGATTTGGGCCACTGCATATTTCAGTTGTTTGCCAATAACATGTTTCTCATTCTGCCTGTCTGATACCTCATGGGATTGTCTTTAATCATCCCTAGTTCTCCAAGCATTGAGCTTAGGATTGCTTAGGTTTTCCAAAGAAGACTAACATTTTCTCTACAGATCTTGAAAGTCCAATAACAACATGGACTTTTCCTAGCACATACCCCACATTCTTTCAGCCTCTGTCTACTGTTTAGTTGCAAAACCTCTTCCATGTCTTACCTGCTTCCTATAGCAGCATCCTCTAAGTACCAATGGTCTATCTTTCTGATTGGGTTGCTATAAGGTAGCTTATAAAATGATGCAAATTTATATTTTATAGTTTAGGAAGTGGGCAAGTCCAAAACCAGGACCCTGGCAGATATGGTGATGATTAACATTACGGGTCACGCACTTCGTGATGGATGATAGAGATGCTTTCACAGATATAAGGGTCCATCGTGGTGAAATACATCTTAATCTATGATGGAAACTGCTGAGGAACAAAAGTAACAGTCTAGATCCAGCTCACTAGATGTGGGAAATAGGAATTTATGAAACCAATCTGAATGAGATTAATGTTTTATCCAATCCTTTCTCACTGCTAGACCCCAAAAGCCCAACCAGCTTCTGAAATGAAATGTTTGACTCAGCTTTCAGTTCCTGAGAGAAAAGTCCATCGTGACTGGGCAGGGAAAGCAAGGCAGGTGTAGAAAAGCAACATCACGTCATCACGTTAGCAGGGAGGAGGAGAGCAGGCCGAGTGCTGCTGCTCAGCTACCAGCAAAACAGAAAGTTCTTTTGTTGTACAGGCCAGGAACCCAGATGAAGGAATTGTACCACCCACCATTAATATTGGTCTTTCTACCTCAAATAACCTAATCAAGATGACTTCTTGGGCTGGAGAGATGGCTTACTGGTTAAGGCACTTGCCTAAGGACCCAGGTTCGATTCCTCAGTACCCATGCAAGTCACATGCACAAGATGCTGGCATGGGTGTGGAGTTCACTTGCAGTGGCTGGAGGACCAGGTGTGTCCATTCTCTCTCCCTCAAATAAAAACTTTTTTTTTAAAATTGTAAAACAACCCCTTAAAGGTATACCCAGAAGCTAAACTAATTTAAATAATCTCTCTTAGGTGACTGTAAGTCCTATTTATTTTATTTAACAATCAATATAAACCATCACACCCATTATTTAAATATAGGTACACCATGCAATATCTTTATAGCTTCTTGTTTATTAATTATTTATTAGAGAGAGAGAGAGAGAAAGAAAGAGGCAAAGAGAGGGAGAGAGAATAAGAGAGAGGGAGAGAATGGGTGTGCCAAGGCCTTCAGCTGCTGTAAATGAACTCCAGATGCCTGTGCCCCTTGTGCACATGTGCGACATTGTGCATTTGCCTCCCTGTGCATGTGGCCCGTGTGGGACCTGGAGATTCGAAAATGATCCTTTGCCTTCACAGGCAAGCACCTTAACTGCTAAGTCATCTCTCCAGCCTTTCTTTGTTTTTAAAATGAGGACTATTTCATGGATGAAATAAAGTTGAATGGGAGAATCAATGGGCATAAATCACTAGAAGGACAATATCCCTCACTTCATGGAGATGTGTCTGCTAACCCTATAATGTACAATCATGGAACAAAAAAAACAGAGAAGCAATGTGACCCTTGGCCCAATTAAGAGTGTCCTAGTCTCCTCAAAATCATGTCTCTGTAACAAAATGATAAAGAGGAGGAGAGTTGGGTGATTCCATGAGAGACAATGAAACAAAATGCCCTTTGGGGATTAACATTGTGTTAGAGATATAGCACCACGCCAAGGTGGGATGACCAGTCTGAAGCCAAAGACAGAGGGGGACAGACAGGCATTGGAAATCAAAAAACAAAGTGAGATTGCCTCATTTTATAAGTTTCGTGGGGGGAAGGAGTGTGTCTGGGGCAGAGACTATGTGAGAGAAGTCACAGAGGTAATGGGGGAGAGGGTGGGTGATAAAGAAACCCTCTGGCACTTCAGTGTGTCTTGGGGGAGGGGCTGCCTGCAAGGGTGGCAGTCGGGGAAGGCAGGCAGGGCTTATGATAGAGTACAGTTATAATTCAAGATTGCTTCAGCTTGGGCAGCATGGGAAATCTTAGCATTATCACTTACATATTCTAACACAAAACAAATGACTCAACTCTCCTTTCTAGCTGGTAACAGGACAATTCTCCTAAAAGTATTTGCTTTTTTATTTCCTCTTTCTTAAATAAAGCTCAATTAAAAATACTCTTGCCAGCAAAAGATCAAAGAATTCTATGAACAAGATTGTCTTCTTTCCTCGTAAAAGGAAGATGATGACAAATTACATGATGCACATAGAAAAACAAATCAGTGAAATGCTATTAATAAATCAAATTTTCAATCAGAGATGAAATTTTGAAATACTTCAGTGATACCCTTGGGGTCCATGCCTTATTCTAATGAATTCATTTGAAGCCTTTTAAAACTGATGTTCTATTAACCAGATTCTTTTGGTATGTTTTATAAAGAACTGAGGCAGTTCAACCTTATAAATTATTTTATTTAGTGATATGCCATTGTATAATAAGTTTCACTTATGGAGTCCCTGAAACTCAATTTTATATTCACCTGAATAACTCAGAGAATCAAAGTTTAATGATTCTAGGGGCTTTAATTAGCTTAGATATAACTACCTAATTGTCAAAGAAATAGAAATTTAAGTGAGCTTGAAACATTTTATTGCATTTAATGAAGTATCAATTTTGTTCATAACTTCCAATGTCTGCTCTGTTGTGGTCAAAATGATATACATTCATTCAGTCTTTTTCTTGGCATTATATATAGTTCATCATGTACAATGCAAAATAAAAGCATATTATCAAAATGCCATAAGTGCAGGTCCATCTTTTGACTCAGAAGCTTTACTCTTTTGACTAGTCTTTAGAGCTGGAGATATTGCTCAGTGGTTAAAGGCATTTGCCTTCAAAGTCTGCTGGCCTGGGTTCAGTTCCCCAGTACCTATGTAAAGCCAGATGCACAGAGCAGTACATGTGTCTGAATTTCCTATGCAGTGGAAAGAGGCCCTCATGTGCCCATTCTCTCCCTTTTCCTTCTCTCCCTCTTTCTAACTCTCTCTGAAAAATAAAAATTAAAATATTAGACTTTAGGAAAAATCTCAGAATGAATAAAAAATAATCATTGCAGTATTCTCACTAATACTAAAAAGATTCAACAGTAGTTGGAAGATGTGTTTCATATTATGAAGTTCAATAAATTATAACACATTAGCACAACAAAATGTAGCTGAGCCTATTAATTAATCAATATTTAAGAAAAATGCTGCATTTGGTATGTTAGCTAAAAATGATAGGCTAACTGGGTATGGTGGCACATGCCTTTAATCCCAGCACTCAGGAGGCAGAAGTTGCAGTATCATTGTGAGTTTGAGGCCAACCTGGGGCTACAGAGTAAGTTCCAGGTCAGTCTGGGCTAGAGTTAGACCCTACCTCAAAAAAAAATTATAAGCCAGGTGATAATATTTACCCTATATGTATGTATATGTATGTATATGTATATGTATATGTATATGTATATGTATATGATGTATATGTATATGTATGAAAGGCAGAGGAGAACCTTAATATTAATTGAAAGATATATTTATTTCTGTAATTTAAAAAATATTTTTATTTATTTATTTGAGACTGACAGACAGAGAGAAAGAGGCAGATAAGAGAGAGAGAGAATGGGCATGCCAGGGCCTCCAGCCACTGCAAAAGAAATGCATATGCATGTGCCCCTTTGTGCATCTGGCTAATGTGGGTCCTAGGGAATCGAGCCTCGAACCGGGGTCCTTAGGCTTTACAGGCAAGTGCTTAACTGCTAAGCCATCTCTTCAGCCCTATTTCTGTAATTTTATTAATACATTGTCATTTCAATGAAAATGATAATAGGCTGTAAATTTTCAGAAGATTTAAATAGATAATTGGCAGTCATAGGGCATCTTTTTTTCTATATTCACACACAATGAAAATATCATGTACTTTGGCCTTTTTATAGACAGCATTAATAAGTTTATCAGCCTCTGTAATTGGTGTGGTTACCTTCTTTGTTGCTGGCACAAAGCACCCAACCAAAACCAGCCTGTGAGAAGAAAGCATTTATTTTGGCTTATTTTGGCTTCTCATGGGGAAGCTCTATGATGGCAAGGAAAAATATGGCATGAGCAGAGACTGATCAACACCTCCTGGCCAACATTAGGTGGACAACCGCAGCAGGAGAATGTGCCAAAGACAGGCAAGGGAAAGCTGTCTTTAATGCCTACAAGCCGACTCCCAACAACACACTGTAGGAGGCTCCAACTCCCAAATTGCTACCGACTGGGGACCCAGCATTGAGAACACATGAGTTGATATGGGGCACCAATTCAAACCAGCACATTCTACCCCTGACCCCATGACTTCATTACCATGCATGATGTAAAATGAAATGCATTCGCTCCTACTTTAAAAGACCCCATAGTTTTCATCATCCCCAATGCTGTTCAATCATCCCTATAGTCCAAGATATCTTAACTGTTAGCTGTAAAATAAATAAATAAATACAATTAAAAAAATAAATGATACACAACATTCACACTGCAAAAGATGGCATTGGGGGTTGGAGAGATGGCTTAGCAGTTAAGGTGCTTGTCCGCAAAGCCTAAGAACCCACTGTTCGACTCTCCAGATCCCCAGGTGCCCAAAGGTGAGGCAAGCACAAGGTTTCACATGCCCACTAGTTCTCTTTCTCTCTCTGTGTGTGTCTGTCTCTATTGCTCTCTCAAAATAAAATAGCATTAGGTATAACAAGAAAAAATAATGAAACTATGCAACAACTAAAACAAACAAGGCAAATGATCCCATTCTCTAGCTCCAAGTCTGAAAAACCCTAACTAGTAATAAATCTCTGGAGTTCCAATTCCACCCCTCCAGCTGGGATCCCGAGCCTGGGGAACAATGCATCCCAAGCTGGCAGCTCTCCTTGGTGGCTGACTCACAGTCCTGACATTTCACTGGCTCTCCACTGCAACACATAGTTCATCCTCATGGCTTCATTGAGGCTGCAAACAGGGACTTCCAACAACCCTGCCTCACGTTGCTCGTGGCCAATTCAAACTTCATTGCAAATCTAAAGATCCTTTCTTTCCCGCAGTTTCTATACTCCATAGTGCTGGGCTGGCTATCAAATTTGTAAATCCAAGAGGGAATCAAGCTGACTTTAGAGAGCAGGACACTCCTTCAGCATTCAGGGCCCTTATTTTCAAAAAAGACCATGTTCTTTCTCATGTCCAATACAGATCAGCTGGCCCAATATCAATAATTGTAATTTCTCCAACAATTGCAGCTGAACCAAGCTGCTGTCTTTAGCCCAGAGCTTTTATTTTTTTTCTATGTTAAATCCATCTACCCACACCAGTCCATTTCTATGCACTTGAATCCTGCACAATGTCTCAAGACAAAGGAAGACAGAACACAGCAAGCCTCTAACACAAACTGCTTCTAGACAAGTCCCTAAAACTTTCTTTCTACCCCCTATAAACCAAACCTCTCAGTCCAAAGTTCTTACTGCATTCAGGTCTTCCAACTCTGACCAGAATGGTCCAGCAAACTCTGCCTTCAACACTACAAGGCATCTCGTAGATCAAAGTTTCAAATCCCTTCACACTCTTCTCCCAATCAGTTCCAAGAGTCCCAAAACCACACAGTCAGGTTTCTAGAAGCAACAACCCCACTCCACTGGCACCACATTACTATCATTACCTTCTCGTTGCTGGCACAAAGCACCCAACCAAAAGCAGCTGGTGAGAAGAAAGTGCATATTTTGGCTCACATGGAATGAGCAGCGTCTGTACATCACCTACTGGTCAACACTAGGTAGACAATAGCAGCAGCGGGCTGTGCCAGCCACTGGCAAGGGAAAGCTGGCTGTAACATCTATAAGCTGGCCCCCAACAATACACTTCCAGGAGTCTACAATTCCCAAATTGCCACCAGCAATTACGAACATACTAGTTGATAGGGGACACCTGAATCCAAACACCACCGTGAAGAATTCTGTGGTTCACACTGAATCAGAGCCCTGTAAATTCCAGGCTGGTATAGATGCCACCTGTAATCTGAGTACTTGGGCAAGGGATCCCTGGGAAATTCTGGCTATCTAGGCTTGCCAAATCAGCAAACTCTTGGTTGAAGTGAGAGACTCTGTCTTACTAAATAATGTGGAGAGCTAACAAGACACCTGACAGAAACCTCTGAACTCCCCACAGACACGCACACCCATTCTTGTTTTTCCACATGGGTGCTCATACATATATGCTCATATACACATGCAATCATTACACACACACAAATAAGTGATATGAGCAAAACAGTTTCAACTATGTAATCGAAGATTTCAAAAATATGAAAGTCAAAATCCCTCATCAACTACTGATTAACCATAATCTTAGCTGGAGAAGAACATTCAAAGATTTATGTAGAAGATAAATGTTTGCATGGCAGATTGTTAGATAATGCCTGTGTGTTAAGAAGAAAGTGTTCTTTTCCCCCTGTGGCTCCTGAACTAAGTGAGACAAACTTCTTGCTTACAGTAGTTAATTAGAATTACCAGGTACTGTATGTTGATGGATTTTTTACTCAGTCCCTTGGTCCTTAACAAATAAAAATCCATTTCCCTAGGCTGACTCATTAATTGAAGTCACTCATTTGGTTTTGTTTTGCTTTTCTAAACATATGCAATTTTGTCACTGTAAATTTTAATTTCCCAAATGGCGAAACATTCTGGAGCATCTCCAAAGTTCCTGGGACTCAGGCTTAGCCACAAAGGGGTTGGGCGGGAGGCGCTACTTCTCTCTCAGGTTCGCCAAGGTCCTTTTAATTAGCCTTTGCCACATGACCTCCTCCCAACTTCAAAAGATTTAGGATGGTTAATCCCCCAGCAGCAAGTGCATTATTAAGTCGATTGAATTTGGGGACTGTAGATAAATAAGATAGACATTATAGATCATTTTTGTGGGTTATATTTCATGGAGAAGAATTTGGTCAGCTTGGTGAATGACTGGAGTTCTCCAGACCTTAGTAGCCAGTGTCTTTAATTCTCTCTAAGCCCATTCTGCTTTTTTCTATAACAAAGTAGATTTGGAAGTGTCTTGTCATACCAACTTCATTTTAGGAATATTTGAGGGAAAATTCATTAAAGAAAGCATCCTAGGGACTAGAGAGATGGCTCAGTGGTTAATCTCTTGCCTGTTAAGCCTAAGGAACCCGGTTCGAGACTTGATTTCCCAGGACCCATGTCAGCCAGATGCACAAGGGGGCACATGCATCTGGAGTTCATTTGCAGAAGCTGGAAGCCCTGGCACGCCCATTCTCTCTCTCTCTCTCTCTCTCTCTCTCTGCTCTCTCTCTCTCTCTCTCTCTCTCTCTCTCTCTCTCTCTCTGTCACTCTCAAATAAATAAATAAAAATGAACAAAAAAAAGAGAGAAAAAGAAAGAAAGCATCCTACCTTGTTGGAAAAAAGTAAAACACAAACACGCCTAAAATCACAAGTCTCATTATTGTTGGATTATTTGCCTATATCCTTTGTCTCTTCTATTTGAACTCAGAGATTTGTGAATCCTTATGTAAACCATTTTCTATTGACTGCCATGATTTGTAAGCTATTTGTTTTATTTGATTTGTGGTGGCAAATTTTATACTAAGTACTGATCTCCCTTGCATACTAAACTAAAATATGACATAATAACGAAGATGCTGCATTCCAATACTCATTAAAGATAGAAATTTATTATACCTTTTCTCGTGAGAAAAAAAAAAGACTTTTCTCACCAATGTCCATATTATTCAGTGTTCCTGAAACTTTGCTAAATGCAAGGCAGTATCTGATCTGGGAATGCCTTTGTTCCTATAAAGCCTAAAATAAACATGCTTTCTATGGTCCCTAGAAAGGCAGTTACACTGCTCTTATTTTATTCCTGCAAAGGAATCTGTAATAGCATTGGTTTCTTAAAATTCTCAGTATTTACTTGTATTCCCAAAAAATAATAAATAAATAAGGCAGTTTATTGGGAAAGCAAAATAGTACATTCACTTCAGGTTTCTTGAATTGATAGAGTCTGCATTTCACATTTATTAGTTTCATTTTGTTGTCAGCTTTCCTGCTATAACATTATATTTCCCATGAGTTCACATGAGATTTTACTATCATTTGTTTAGCCTACTTATTACTAAGTATTTCATTTTTATCAGCTATTTATTTAAGGGTTTCACCATACACATTTGATCTGAATAAATTGGTTGGATGTGTGCTTTCTCTTTACAACCAAGATGAGCATTTGATAAGTTTATTTATATCATATTTTATATAACATCAAAGAGGTCCATAATGTAAGAAATGACCTTGATTTGCTTTTTCTGATCTTTTGTAGCTGGATAAAGTGTGAGGCAAAAGGAGGAACAATTGCTTGTAATTCTCCTCTACTAGTCACTCTCTTTCTTCAAAGAAATTCTGAAATAAGAATTCTTTTAAACATTACCTACCTTACTATTAACAACTGTAATTTCTGAGTCACTGTATCTTACCACTGTTTGTGCAAGTCAAAGATATCAAAAGCCAGCCTTGTATTTACCTATGTTATGAACCTGAAGGATATCTAAGTTTTTAGTAAAAAGAAAAAAAATCTTTTCTATAGTGATAGTGTCATGCCTTATTATAAGGGCACATCAAATTATTGCTTATACATATGTCATAAGCTTCCCTACAATGGCCACTCCTAATGAGAGTATTATAAATTCCCATTCTGTTGAAGTAAGGACATGGTCACATGATTATTATGTTTTTTTCTCACTGATGACAATACTGTAGACAGAAGCCACCCTGCCTACTATAATCCTGAGCTAAAAAAATCACATGAAACAAAACGCCAGACAATCCTTGTTACACATGTTGGGTAAGTCAAAAAGACACATTATTACTTTAAGCGTTTAAGATTTGTGTATTTGTTGCCGCAGCATGGCCTAGTTTATCAGACAAGTATTCTTATTGGAATACTTAGAAGAGACTCCCCAAAAGCAATGGTACTTTTCTGTTTTCAAGCAACAGACCAGTAGTAAGTGACACTGCAGGCACATATAGGAATCCGGGAACTCGATTCTTTGGAGGTGGATCAGTCATAGGACGAAGTAACTTACACAGAAGCCTGGATATGCCCACATCAATAACTCCATCTGTGTCCTCTTAAGCAAACAGAGAATATGATCGTAGAGAGAAGTCATGAGGCACAGGGGACCAGAAGTTGCATTAGACTCATGAGTTCACAGACTGTTCCAAACAGTGACTCTGCATGGAAAACATGTATCATATTTAGAGAGGGAGATAAGATCTTATGTAGGGGAGCAGGGCCAATGGCTGCAACAGCAAGAAGAGAAGGTGTGATAAAAGAATGGGGGAGACAGGCAAAGGATGTGGCAAGAGCAGATTGCAATATGGTTTGGAACAAATGGTAAATAGCTTAAGGACTATTCAGTACTATGAAGACTTACTACAACGATTAAGTGGGGCAGAGCCCAGGGTGGACCATCGTGAAGTACAAGAGATGTTTGCAAAAGTGCACTGAGGTGAGCAGAGATCCATTCGTCTACACCTCACCATAGTCCTTGTGCCTGCTGCCCACTGGTGTGCTAGCCCAGCTTCCCAGAGACAGTTCCAGACAGAGAGATTTTTAGTTAAACTTCGTCACTAGCATCTCTATTACTTAAAGAAAGCACACGATGCCCACCGACTGCAATGTGTCCTTGTGTTCACAGATCACTCTGCCTTAAGTAGGAATGCTAATTGCAGGATCTGCGAGCTTGTGTGTGAAATTTTCAATCGAGCACATGGGAATAGAACATAAGGTCATGCGTGTCTCTTTAATTAGAGATCCTATCAACAGCGGAGCCCCGGGAGTGAACCAGATGTGGCCGCAGAAGTTCTAAATATCTCCTTTCATCCTTACAGCAAACAATCTAAGGAGATGATATTGCTATCTCCATCTTTCATTTTCAGACGATGGGACCTCTAAGAGGGACAGTAACTTGCTTGAGACCGAATAGCTAAAAATGATGGGGACTGGTTTTGAATCATAATGTATGGTCTTCACAGCCCGTGTGTTTTTAACTAATAATGGAACCACAGTCCACACTATTATTTAAATCTGTTTATTTAAAACTTTGTGATTCAAAGTGTATGGTCAAAATTGGAACATATACTTCAGGTATTTCTCAAAGAGCCCCAGTGACCTTGAAATGATCCCTTTAAGCCTTATTTGGCCATGGGAAATGCAGTCTAGTTATATAAAACAAATATTCTTTTGTCATTTTAGATACACTTCCTGTCCAGTGTTCAAAATAATATCTTCAATTTAATTAAAGCTAAGTAAAGGTTTCTTAGACTATATTTGTATGAAAGAAGTCCAGATTAGAATAAATCACCTGATTGATTTGGGAGAAATGTGTTGTTTTTGTTTAACTCCTTCCTTAACTTATCCAGTTAGCTGACAGCCATTCAGATGCTGTCCTTATATGGTCCCATCCTGGTTTTCTTTGGGTTGATGAGAACTGATTCTGTTTGGTCTTTTCCTCATTATTCAGTTATAGTGCATGCTGGTTGGCAGTCAGCAGCAATGTGAGGCATAGGGTGTATGGCTAGCCCACTACTGTTCTTAATCCATTAACCAGAGACAGCTTACACTAAGGGTCAAGAACAAGAGTGTGGTTCAAAAAGAAACTCATTACTCTCCCGAATGTAATTCACAGACCAGACAACTATCTATCTATCTAGCTAGCTAGCTATCTAGCTATCTATCTAATTTATTTATTTGAGAGAAAGAGGCAGAGAGAGTGAAGGAGAGAGAGAGAGAGAGAAAGAGAGAGAGAGAGAGAATGGGCACTCTAGGGCCACCAGCCACTGCAAATGAACTCCAGATGCATGTGCCCCCTATGCATCTGGCTTACATGGGTCCTGGAGAGTCAAACCTGAATCCTTTGGCTTTGTAGGTAAACACATTAACCACTAAGCCATCTCTGCAGTCTCAGATAGCTAGCTATCTTGAAAATGTTGGAGTGAAGGTAACCTGATTAAGAGTTGAATTATACCACCCTTCTTTGCTTCTTAAATTTAAACTGTTGTGTTCATCCTTTGAAATGACGACAGCTTGAACATTTTTGATGAGAAGACACACAACCGACCACCGAATTTTAAAGGATGGGGTTTGTAAAAGATCAGCTGTCCTGGAGAAATCTTCCTTATGAAAACATTATATCTGATGTGTAAATACAGAGTCTGGAGGATATCAAGACAGGAAAATGAAAACGGAGCCGTGAAGTACGTCTGTAATAGTGCCCTACAGAGAGGGCCTGTTTCCTCGTAGGCCGAGCATGAGGCTCAAAATATCAACCATGGCTTGAAAGAAGTAAGAAAGAAAGGTAAATATGAGGTGCAGCTGGAGGGCTGAGCTGGGAAGAAAGCAGAGGGTAAGGACTTTTCTCCCTCTAGTCTGATTCTAATCTTTTGTGATGGGGGTTAGAGTAGTTTTACCATTCTACCATTCTTAGCTAGGGCAAAGTCCTCTTCAGCTTTTGAAGGTATTCAGAGAAATAGGATTATGTAATCCCTCACATAATTTCAGTGCCCCTCACCTCTGCTCCATTTTCACAGCACGAGTCAATTGATATTGTGAGGTGTTGAGAGTGAAAGGGTTTTCTGGAATGGAGAGTTTTAGAATCTTGTCCAAGGCTCTCAGAAAACACAATTTTCCTCCCTTAGAAACTGTTACTGTCATGAAATTCTTTCAGCTATTCAACCATCATATCTGGGGTGGTGGGGGGGATGATGCGTCTAGACTGCCCCACTAGGTGGTCTCATTGTAGGAACAATTCCCCACAACCTCCAACTGGGAGAGTGACCCACACCAGCTCTCTGCTGTCTGATCAGTTTTTGTTTTTTTTTAAAAAAAGCCCCCATGGAGGTTGCCTGCTGACCCCTGGAGTCTCTGCAAAGCTTTTGAGGGCGTCAGAACTTCTCCGGGGGTCAGGAGAAAACTGAAGGTAGGAAACTTTTGAAAAGTATATCTGTGGCACAACTAGAGAAGAAATCTCACACGGACCACAGAGAATCAGGGTCTGTCTGCCTGAACTTATACAGCCCGAGGACAGGTTTGCACAATAGTGAAATATTTGTAGTGTGGTTCTTCAATATGTAAGACTGCAAACCAGCATAGCTACAGGTGCAGACAGGAACATTTTCTGTACATATTTTGACACCCTAAGGTCAAAGATGTTAGTAACACTGGCAGGAAGAACTTCAAGGAAGTCTAGGTAGAAATGGGAGTGGAGAGTGGAGAGTGGAGCAGGATATATATATATATATATATATATATATATATATATATATATATATGTATGTATATATTTCCATAGCCCTCTTAGACATTTTCAACTACTTCCACTCTATCCTGATTCACAGAGTGGTCAGAAGAAGTCTTTGGACTAAGGACCATATTATCGTTGGATAACTTTCAAGATCCAACCTCTGAAAAGCATATCTAAGTGGAGTATTAGTCAGACTGTTGAAATAAACTTGGAAAACAACCATTGCCTACATCAAAAGGCACATTTTGTTGAATGAATGCACATGTCACGGCAGAATTGTTTAGAAAGAGACTTGGATGGATGGGTCAGTAATATGGTTTGAAATATTTGTCGATATAAATTGGAAGAGGCATAACTATTAGTGTCACAAGCAAGCAAAAACATATATTTTCAGTGGCCACACCTCTTGCTGCCTGAAACTCAATGACCCATCTGTATGTCAAATGAAGAGAATGATGGCATCTGCCCAAATTACTTCAGATATTATGCTACTTGAATAAGAGGGAGCAAGATGTGATCATCTTTTCCAATCTAAAATGCACATATATATTTGGTCTTAACTTACATAGGGACATATGTTTGCTTGTCTTCCATCAAAACGTAAATAATTAAAGAAGAGATCCTCATTTTAGAGCATCTGTGAGAATGACAATTTTAGAGAAGGGCCCAAATGCAAGACAAGTGGTTTTATAAACTACTTGAGCAACACTATGTAACTGTCTGAAAGTCTTCCAATTTGGGGACTGAAGAGATGGTTCAGCAGTTAGGTCACTTGCTTGCAAAGCCTAACTGTGTGGGTTTGATTCCCCAGTACCCACTTAAAGGCAGACATACAAAGTGCCGCATGCTTCTGGAGTACATTTGCAGTGACTATACCTGCCATGCTTGTTCTCTTTGTTTCTCTTCTCTCTCTCTGCTTGCAAATAAAGTAAAATAAATAAATAAGTATAATATAAAAAAAAACTTTTCCACCTTTTGTATCACTGATAACAAACTGCAAGCTTATAAAACAAAAATAAACAAATAAAAAAGTGTATCCTAATACAATAAATAAAAAAATGCTTCCAGATTTTCCCATTTGCTTCGCGTAGAAGTATACAATCCACACATGATCAGTTGGTTGATGTTCTCAAGTTATATGGCATGTTGCTGGGAAATCTTTCATGGCTTCACAGAATAGATAAATTAGAAGGAAGTGAAGGAGAATTAGGAGTGAAGATAGAATCCCCACGTTTATCTTTTCCATCTTTTGCTCTGTGGAAGTTAGCTATCTCAGAAATGCTTAGACATGTTGTGAATCTCAACTTCAATGCTGCCTCCTCCATTCAAGCTGGCCTGTTTCTGAGTTCCCTTGGCATGCTGTCACCAGTTTGCTCATGACACTTAATTCTACGTTTGGCATCTCCTATAGGAACCATAACTCTAAGGTTTTCTCTGCCTTTTGCATGTAGTACATTTGCTTTGGTTTAGAACATAAAAATTATTCAAAAATTTATGATTACTGAATAAGCGACAATGAAAATATACGAATGTGAATACGTCTTGCTTTTACTGTTACACAGGGCACAGACACTAGATGTCCAGAGATAAGCAAATGCTGGGAACCCTGCCTTCGGCTGGGCTCTTTGCAGGACTGTAGCCAGCTCTCATTACAGAGTTCAGGCCCTGGGAATGGTGAACATCCAGTCATTTCCATATAGATCCTCCAAGTTCTGGATAGGTGATTATTGAAAAAAAATAAATATCCTTAACATGAGTTCATAGGCATCATGAATTTCTGCTCTAGGAGCATCTCCAGAATCCTAAAACATCTATTATTTAGTTATCTGACATTCTCATTTTGAGCTTCTCTCTCTCCCTCTCTCTCTCTCTCTGTCATGTTTTGTGTAAGCTCCGGAAATGCTTCTTTTATACTGTGTGTTGATTATTGACTTCATTATAGGATACGCACACATAGATAGATGATAGATAGATAGATAGATAGATAGATAGATAGATAGATAGATAGATGGCTTTGATTGATTATTGAGCTTCTGCACTGTGGGTTCACCACTATTGTTCTCATTCCTGAGGTCTTGCATGCCACCTGGTCTGCTGGTCCTAATGCATGGCTGGTATGAAACCCCAGAATATTCCTAACATCAAAGCATAGCAAACAGGAATAATGAAGCTAGGATTTCCTTTAATATTGCCTGCTAAATATTTTTATCTGTATTATATATGTAAAACTTCTCCTCGTTTCACCTTTGGGAGAGAGAAAAAATTTCTATCCATGTAGATTTTTCATGCTATTTATTAACAGTTAGTATCTACCTATATGTTATTTAGAATTTCTTGGAGCTTACCAATTAGCTCTGTATGTCCCCTCATCGTGGCTGTAAGATAGAGTATCTTTTCCAGAATTTTGCAACTGAAAATTTATTATTAGGATTACTTATCATAGTAGTGGTAGTATTGACCAACTGATCGCACTTCCCTCTTTCTTTCTGCCTTAATCTGGATGAATGGCTGTGTACTGAGAAAGGTCTGTCTTAGGGGAGCATTGAGATATTTTGAGAGATGATAAAAGCACGATGGTTACAATGGGCCCTGGAAGGATACTTTCATACTTTGTCAAGGTGGAAGTTCACGGCTTTGGGGAGAGCCTTTTTGGTAACATTTCAAAATAAAATGCAGATAACAAAAGCTGACAATATCACTTTATTCTAGTGAAATAGCCGCTTTGATGAACACTCTTATCAGTTTGGTTTCTGTACAAGCAGGCCCATCCGTGCCCCTCTTCTTTGGCCTGCACCCTGTCATTTCTCTTTTGACAGCTTACTTAATAGGACCAAGGATTACTGTCTATCAGTGAGGCCATGTGGCGTGAGAAAGAGGCTCTGCATTTGCGACAGGTCTCCTGTGGAACTTGGCCCAAACCCAAGCAACGCTGTGCAGTTGAACTGAGGTTTGAGGTTCCACTACCAACAAGTTACACGGGCTGCAGAGAGCGCATGTTCTGTCTTCACTCAGTATCTGTGAAGGAAGGACAGTTAGTTTCCATTGTCTTCCCTCACTAGGATAGCCTGGAAATTAATGACCTAATATACTTAGTTTGCTTCACCCCATGGCACGAAAGCCAGAAGAAGAAGAGCAATGATCACTTTGTTTCTCAAGTCTCTACTTTCTTTATCTTGTGTTTTTTTTTTTTTTTCAATCTGTCCTCAGTGAAAAACTAGTTAATGCTCCTGACATGGAATAGAGTACTTCTGTCTGCCATGCTCTGATTCATGTCACAGCCTATTTCAGTGAAGAGAAATTAACCACTGACTCTTGCTCACACACAAACAGCTCTTCTGTTTCTCATTATTCATCATCCTTCCCTCATGGTTGTTACTGAAAAAGACTAGGGAATCACATGAATGACTTGGCTATTACCCATCTTTCCATTGTCCTCAGACCTCATTTCTCAGAGGACGCAGCTGACCAGAACAGGCCAAGCAAGTTGGGGGTGGTGTGCACATACTCATTAGATCCGCTGGATTCAGTGAGGGTGTGGCTGATGTGGTTAAAGCAGCCCCGACGTCATTCACACACACACTGAGGTAGCATCTCAATGTGGGGTGTGGTAGCCACAGAAATGCTTTTACCTATTCTGAGCAGTGATAGATGTCATAAAGTGGGCTTATTGGGGAATAGCCTAGGGGTTATGCTTCTAGCATTGTGCTTTGCAGACTTACAGGTTATGATTTTTTTTTTAATGTGGAGGAATTCACAAAAGAACAACTGCCACAATGATGTGAATGCGACATTTTGTTAATGAGAGAAGATTAAGGAATTTCTCAAGCCCGGTATAGTGGCCGGTGCCTGCAATCCTGGCATTGAGGAGGGAGAGAAAGGACCATTAAATTCAAAGCCAGCCTAGGCTACCAAGTTCACGGCCATATTAGCTACACAGTGAGATTTTATCTAAAAATGCAAAGCAAAAGAGTGTAGCTCAGGGGTGCAGTGTTTGTCTATTCAGGTGCAAAGCCCTGGCATAGATTCCTAGCACCACAATAACAGCATCAAATAGATAGGCTCATGCAGATGTCTTAGGTGTTAGCTGAGTCATGGAGTAAAGATTTTATTTCAGCAACAATTGAAAGTATGAATAGGAGAGCATGCATTTTTTTTTATTTTTTTGCCATGACTGTCCAGAGATTCTGTGGCAGAAGTTGGGCACATAAAAGGCGGTAGGAGCTGCCTTCTGATTGGGAGTACTAGAGAAATGCTTGTGGATCAAGTTCCAAAATGTTAGAGCCTAGCACTGACGTTAGAATGAAAGTGAGAGCTTTTTAGAAATAAGCAAAGTTACAAATTGACTAAATGAAATTCAGCCGCTGTTGCTCTCATTGTTACTATACGTGATGAACGCCCACAACATTGTCTCCTGTGCCCTTTTAGTGAGTTCCTTGAATCTAAGCTGTGACCACATAAGATATGCCATGCCTTTCGACAACTGAGTTGGTAGCATGAGCTCTGTCTTTGTGAGGGAATTAATATTGCCCCAGATTTTGGAGATTGATTTACGGTTTGCAGAAGCAGTAGCTGTTAAGTGGTCAGCTCCTAAAGTGCTCTCATCATATTTGCATAGACTGGAAATGATGAGCCCGTCTGAATCAGGGCCATTTCCTACTCATGGCCTATTATATTCACAGAATTTCTCTTGCTCCTGCGCTCCATGATGGTGACACAGAGCTATCCCATGCAAGGACTATGACCTCAAGTCTGTGTCATAGTCTAGAAGCCAAGTTCCTGAGCTTTGCAAACAAAGGGCTTCTGCTGGCAAACCTACCTACCAGTTTCTGTGGGAAGAGAGATCAGGTTGCTCTCTGGGGGTGCTGGTCCCACCCCAACCTGGACACTAAGTGAAATCTCCTCCAGGAAGGGGCTGGATGTTCATCATCTTGGTATATGCCCTGGAACTCTATCATCATTGAGACACTAAGTACAACTTTCAAGATTGTGATGCCAGCTTCCTTCCAGCAGGACATGCGATGCAAAAAGCATCAGAATTACAAAGACTCTCCCCATCCTTGGCTGTATGTATAGAAAGCATTCAGAGAAGGAAATCCCTGGGTTAAAGTCTCAACTCCAGTATTCATTCAGGCCCTCAGGGCCCTATTCTTACTTAAAGTCTTTCAACACTGACATTTGAATTGTTTCATTATTGCACCATTCTCCAAAATCCACAACAAACAACAATGCAATACTTCCCGTGCTAAGTAAATATAATTGCCTGCCTTCCTGGATGTTCCAAACTCACCCAGCTTCTGGCATGACTGATAAAATGCATCCTTTGTGCTGCTTTGAGTGACACAGGTGGGTTACTTAACAATGCCTGTGTTACCTGAACAGTGCTTTAAATGTGCACTATGCTTGTATGAGACAACAGGTAACTACCCTCCAGCATGCTGGTTTTGGGTAAACCATTTGAACATTTTGGGTTTCAATTCATTCATTTCAACAAAAAGGTAATTACTCTTTGATATCGAATTGCCCTTTTGGAGTCTTAAGTTTTGTTTTAAAAATGCTTTACCAAATAGAAAATAATGAATTTTTAATTTAACTTATGTATTGTGCTTTTCTTGAGCTAGGGTATGGTTATTTAAAAATATTGTGCTCTTGGGCTGGAGGGATGGTTTAGCTGTTAAAGCATTTGCCTGCAAAGGCAAAGGACCCAGGTTTGATTCCCCAGGACCCATGTTAGCCAGATGCATAAGGGAGTGCACGTGTCTGGAATTTATTTGCTCGCCCATTCTCTCTCTCTCTCTCTCTCTCTCTCTCCTTCCCTCCATCCCCCCTCCCTCTTTCTTTGTCAAATAAAATATTTTAAAAACCAAAAATCAATATATTATGTTCTTTTTTTAAAATTCCTTCTGCCAAAAGCAGTACAAACGTCCTCACTATAAAACAGCCTATTTTAACACATACTGTTTACAAAGTAATCATGAATACACAATTAGGATACATTCTCTCCATTCTGTTAGATGTCTTCAATATGCACATACTTATTGCAAGATTAAAGAAGATTTGCAAAAGAATAGGATCTTCAAGGAAAGGCGGCATGCGGGGCAGGGGCTGGGCTGCGGCCCCCCATGTGGCCCCTGCATCACCCTGATGACCCATGGCTTCCAGAGCAGCCACCTCAACTTCTTGTTCGGGCCCTGGAAGCTGATGGCATCCAAGACCCATGTCATGAAGTCAGTGGATGTGGAGAAGTTAGCCAATGAGCTGCACACGCCATCTCTCCCTGAAATGCTGTCTGGAGACAGAGTCCTAAGGATCCAGTCTGGCTCTGGCTTTGGGATGGAGTTCAAAGCCACAGATGCGCTCACATGTGTAAACAACTACCAAGGAATGCTTCAAGTAGCTTGTGATGAAGAGAGGCAGGAAAGTAGGGTGGAAGGTAAACACTCCAGAGAAGTTATTAAACCACACCACTGGACCTGTACAACAGAGTATAAAGGAAGGTTCCTTGGAGAATCTCTTAAGTTAAAAGTTGTACCTACAACAGATCATAGACATACAGAAAAATAGAAAGGCAGAGAGCAGATTCAATTTTTTTGAAGAAGTTCTGTTTGAAGACAGAATGCAGGAACATGGAGTTTCAAGCTTGAGTGTGAAAATTAGAGTAACGCCTTCCAGCTTCTTTCTGCTGTTGCGGGTTTTTCCTGAGAACTGACGGGGTCCTCATCAGAATGAACGACACATGGCTTTTCCATGAGTCTGACAAGACCTACACGCTACGAGAATATGCATCATGAGAATATACATCGCGAGAAAGCAAAATTGCTAACTTGATGCGCCTTCCACCTTCCCTCTTCACGGAACCCAATGAAATATCACAGTGTTTCCCAATCAAGGAAGCAGTCTGCGAGAAGCTAATATTTCCCGAAAGAGTGGCTCCCAGCCCTGGAGATTCACAAGAAAGTAAAGCTGTGGAATAGAATGTGATACAACATATTCTCCCCATGGAAGCTGACTGCACCCCTTCTCTTTCTATAGGGGATGTTTTATTACGAGACTTGATTTCCTTGCTTGTGTACAGATTTTCTTTCGCCTTGAAGGAAAGAAAAAATACAGGATCGTTGCAGGCAGGTTCCACTCAACTGCTATTTGTAACATCTGTCTTCAAATTTATACTCCACGTTAACAGGTTCTGGAGTTAAATTTGGATTCCTAAATGTGACCTCAGCAGTAGCGATGTGTGTGTCTCCTGAGCAGTGGGTGTAATCTGCATTGTTATGAAACACTGTCTTTTCCTGTGAAGAGATGAATTTGTGAATTAATTCCCATTGCCTTTGACTTTCATAGGATTCCTGGTTGTGCATGTGGATGTACTGACTGTGCTCTGGACTTTCTGGTGTTGACTCACACTTCTCAAGAGTTGTGACTTGTATCAGTATTGTGCGTGTGTATGTATGCATGTAAACAAACACTTGTATTTTTTAAAAAAAAATACTGATTTAAATGTCTTGGTTCCTCAGTAGATTACTTATTCTGATAATGCATTGTTGAAAATTGTGGAGTTAAACTTATTGACTTTTTCTTTTAAAAAAAAATGAAAGTGGGTAGGATGAGTGTATTTCTGAAGATTTCATTGGTTTATTCCTGTAAGGAATACAAAGAAAATGTGTTCTGGCTATTGCTAAATATAACATATATCATTTTACATTTATTTGTTCTAAATGTCTTTTGTAAGAAAAATAAGTAATACAGAATCACACACAAAAAAAGAATTGATCTTCAATGATTTGTATGAATAGAAGGAAAACAGCATGAGGATAATCCAACATGACACATTCCATATAACTTCTGTTTGGCACAGGATTTTTGTTTTAATGCATAGGTGCCTTCTATATGCTGGGATTGCAACTCAAGCAAGAATTGAAGTCATATTAATGTCATCCCATACATGGAGAAATAGTTTCATGGTTAAGAGCACTTTCTGCGTAAGCATGACAGCCCGACGAGGCCTGAGACAATCACTTGAGTTTGGCCCCCAGTGCCCACATAAACAGCCGGGCATGGAGACATGTGTCTATAATCCCAGTTCCATAGAAGAGTAGAGATCTGAGAATCACCAGAGCTCATGAAAATAATAATAAAAAAATGACAAGCTCGTTGATAGTAAGAGACTCTAGCTCAAGTAAGAATGGGTTGAAGATGTATGGAACAGGACACCCAGTGTTCCACTGGAGGCACCAGGGGAGATAGATGAGCACACAAGGCATTGCAAGGACACATACACATGCATAGCACACACACACACACACACACAATGCTTGCCTGTGCATTAAAAAAATAAAGAGAGAAACATCGAAGGAAACAAGATGACTGAGCCTCTCAACACAGACCATTCCTTGAGGAATGAAAAAAAAATAAAAAATTTTATTCAGGTTTAGGAATACTTACCCAATAAAATAAATTTGCATGTAATGATTAGCTTTATCTTGTATCTAGGACAAGATTAGACCCTATGTAAAGGCCAATCCAGAGAAAGAAGATTAAAGTTGAAACAAGGCTCAAGGCATATTTGTTAGAGGAGAACAAAGAGGTCCAATTGAGAGTTAAGAGAAGATGAACTTCATTTGGCCTTTTGCTGTTCTAGGAATCATAAGACCCGTACAGGCCAGATTGCCAGGGGACAAATTCAGTACAGGTTGAAAGTAGAAAGTAATTAGAAGGGGACAACAGAAAAGTGCCGGTAAGCAGAGAACCATGATCAAGTGAAAGACTACAAAAATAATGTGTTCAACAGCTGAGTATAAACTTAACAACTATGTACTGAACTCCTACAATATAGACAATTCTCTCTTGGTCTCTTCAAAATAAATAAAGGGAGTAAATAAATAAATAACAGGATCAGAAATCTGAGTGAGACAGGATATCCCAATGTGATGCTGTCTCTAGCTTATTGTAGTCTTCAATATCATGTGTTGAATTAATCTACATATTTTGGTACTTTTCTAACTTTACATTCGTATAACATTTATAGAAAAAACAATTACCTAGCCACCAATACTAGCTCTAGAACATATTAAGACAAGTGAGATTTTGAAAGCCAAAAAACAAAATTTAAAACCTTGCTGTGCATAGGAATATTTTCATTATGAGCATATCAACATTGTTGGCTTTTGAAAAGATAGCATTTTCTGAATCACACCCTATTTGCCAGTTTCCTTATCTGATCAGTGTCTCATACCATCCTTTCTATCCATGTCCATTGCTTTTAACTTTAATTCTTACTTTGTTGAATTATCTTTATTGTGATCAATGTCTTTTCTGCATAAAGTTTACAATGAATAATTGAAGGATGAGTTTTTATTCATATTGAGTCTCCTCAGTTGTAGCTTCTGCAATTTACATGTATAGGCTTTATGTTTATATATGTGTTTATGAATATTACCAAATCCACTTGAGTGGGCCATTTATTTAGAGATGTTGTCAGGAATATTTTATTTTTCCATCAATTTCTACTCAATAACATGCTCTCATTCAGTTTTAGCTCCTCTCAGTTATATTTTGTTCCAGTTGTTTCTCTTATATCTAATATTCCTTGGGTCAATTTTCTCAGTGGTCTCATGAGATATTACTGTGAGATAGATTCTAATTACAACAAACTCACTATGGGCAGTTTCATTTCATATTACTTTTACAAGTTTACTTTTTTTTTAAACTGGGTCAGTTGTTAGACTTCTTAAATTTACCAGCCTCTTTTATATAATAAACAAAGCATCAAGGTATTACTAACAAGCCTCCAGCATGTGGTGGGGGACCTTCAAGATCTAAAGTATCACAGTCTTCATGTTCCCTTTTTCAAATAAATTATTGGAATGGTTTATTCTGAAACAAAAAATGTCCTCTAAGTCAAAGTAATTGGTTCAACACTTTCTCTTTTCAATGGAGGACAAATTAGATGAGTGTAGTGTGAGAATGTCTAATTACAATAGGTAATGATATATTTGAGAATCAAGATAATTCCTTCTTGAATTCCTAGATTTTCAAATTTGGGTCAGTGGCAAATAAATAAATAAATAAAAAGGGATCAGCTATCTGTAGCTTCTTCTTGGCAGCTATTCAGACCTGAATTTTAAAAAAAAATCACCTATGCTGTCTATAGCTAGGCATCTTCAAATTTAGGGAGCTTCATATCATGATAAAATTCCAGGGCCTAAATGAAAGGTTGAAATTTAGGAGACCCAACTGTAGAACAAAGCACACTTAAATTTAAGATGGAAAGTCAAATGTAAATGTAAAGATTGTGCCTTCATTTTTCTCAAAACTTCAGTACACAAAACGGTAAGAGAGGGACTTAGCTCATCTAGTGCCAGAAGGTGCCACATGAGCAACTGGGGGAAAATGACCAACATTTGCCCAAGCAACTCATGATCTAAGGTACTTAGCAGCAAAAAGCCTGTCGTGATGCTCACACAAGTGCAGTAGTGGCACACAACCATGGTGGGAAACCAACTGCTTTTGATTTGGCTAACTGATCTGCTCAGTGGAACAGAACCCATAGCTGGAGCTGGGAAACTAGTCAGAACCATATCCAAAAAATGAGCCTGCTCTCCATTATGAAGGTCCCACCAATTGTGGGCTACAAGAGGGCCTACTCCGATTCAATTCTCTCTAAAAGAACAATAGTTATCTCATTTATCTGGTGCTGACTTCACTCTCCGTTGGAGAATTTGCTTCTCTTTTTCAGATGGACACAGATCCAGAGAAGATAATCAGCCCATCACACCTCAATAGAGCCCCAGCTGAAACCAAGAGGAATTGGGGAAATGATCAAGAGTGCTGCTTTCTTGGTGAACCTGGTACCAGTACAAGGGTGAAGGAGATAGACTCAGAGAACACTCAACTCCTACCAAGCCAGATATCTAGTGACACAGAGGCTCCCAAGACCTCATCACTGAAGTAGACCTAAAACTAACCCAACATGGCTCAGGGAAATTCGCAGAAGAGGGGGCAGAAAGATTGTGAGAGCCACATGTTGGATCATTATGAGCAGAGATATTGCCTCTCCCCATAACTTATGGCTACCCCCACAATGCACCACCCATATTCCCCAGTGAGGAGGGTCCCTGCAGAGGGAGGAGGACAGGGAGGAGGCTAACAATGGTTCCAATATGGCTGTATATACACTGTGCACACAACTAATAAAAAATGCAAAGGAAAAAGAAAGTAAGAGAAAGCAATTTTCAAGGCATAAAGGACAAAAAGAAAGAAAGAAAAAGAAAAGGAGAGACAATGAGTAGAATAAAACTAGAACATATAAACCAAAAGAAGTAAGAAAACTTGGCATAAACAGAATCAAGAATTCTGTATTTATTTTAAAATGAGTATAAAGCGAAGTAGAAAGTGTTACCCAGTAGAGAGGTTACCCCATTTCAAGGACCCAGATATTTACAGTGTCTGCACCAGTGGAATAGAGATAAATCTCGGGCTGAGAAGAGGGGATTAAAAAAAAAAAAAAAACGTGTTTAAGAAGCAGCTAGACTTTCCACCTCTCTGCCTCTGATTATGTTATGGAATGCACGTCCCTCTCTGCCTTCCCAGAAATCAATAGGAGACATTCTCTACAGAGAGGGAAACTAACCTGCACGGAGAAAATGCTCTACAGGCCTCTGTTCTTTGTGCCTTTCGGTGCGAAGTAGGTATGTGTGTGCATACAGTTATACTATGTTTTCTTTCCAAATGACTTCATGGGGATGCCACGCATGGACACGTGTTGTGCTAGCTGCAGCTCCTGCCAAGTGGAGTTGCATAGACATGTAGACATCAAGGCACAGCCCGGCTATAGTGGGAACACGTAGCCACACATTCTTTATCCTGAAGGGTGTCATTCATTTTAGATACAAATCAGCAACCAACCCACACAGACCTGCTGTTGCAGTGATACTAACACTGTAACTTATTTACTGTATTTGAGCGAATCTGTCATAGAAATGAAGTCGGAGGGGGAAATGCACGCAAAAACAAAATTCCCCATATGTTAGAAAGCTACTGCTATATGACTGTCCTTCATCTTCAAACACAACCTGCAACAGGTTAAGAGATATGCAATTAGACAAGAAAGCAAACGCTGCACCCACTTCAACACCCACAGTTTGTCATCTGCTCAACCCAAAGGTTTCAGAAGGCAGTTTTCATTAGATACAGCTCTGAGTGCAGCAACTAACAATTTGAAAGTTTCTTGCATGTGCCAACTTGCAGGAACCGATTCAGCTAGCCATAATTTCTTCACACTTGACTTTCCTAGATTCTACACTGCATGCAAAACGTAACCTAATGGGCTATAATTTTGTCTCCAGACACTGTTATTTATTTATCCCAACTGGCACAATACCTTCAGGTCAATATCTGTGACAGTTCAATCTGATTTCAAATCTAAATGTAGCATCCCCTTTCCTTTTTCGTTCAAAAACTGGTATAAGGGATGGCTTCATGGTTAAGGCGCTTGCCGGCAAAGCCAAGGGACCCAGGTTTGATTCCCCAGGACCCATGTTAGCCAGATGCACAAAGGGGTGCACGCATCTGGGGTTTGTTTGCAGTGGCTGGAGACCCTGGAGCACCCATTCTTTCTTTCTCTCCCTCTCCCTCTTTCTCTGTCAAATAAAAAAATATATATAAAACATTTTTTAAAAATGGTATAAATGACTGGCAATGGTAATTATACATGCCTTTTTAATTTTTTTTCAAGGTTCTTTCTTGCTCTAGTGCAGGCTGACGTAGAATTTACTGTGCAGTCTCAGGGTAGCCTTGAACTCATGGTGATCCTCCTAATACTGCCTCCCTAGCACTGGGATTAAAGTATGTGCCACCACACCTGGAGTTGGTAATGATAGCAAACAAGAATTCCCAAGAGCATAGGTGTATTTCTGCCATGGTGACGAGTGGATTTGATATCTGTATATTTGTGCTCGAAAATGACAGTAATTTCTCTGTGCGACAATTCTGGTACCAACACTTGGAGTGCCCAATGCCCAAGCCGGAGTTTCCTGTGACCATTGCATGGCATTCACTCTTTCTTGTATTCACTTTTCTCTGGTCATCCTAGTCTGTTGCTGAAAGTGTCACCTGACAGGAAGAAGGACAAACTGCATCTGGGGCACATGCTATTATGAGCATGCTAGTCACACACAAGCTGTGTTTCAGGGACACTCAGACTCTAGGTCCACTTGCTGTGTAGGTGTTAAACAAGTTGCATAGCTCTCCCGAGGCTCAGTTTCTTATACTGATAAATAATAAAAACTAAAACACTGGGCTGGAGGGATGGCTTAGCAGTTAAAGCATTTATCTCTGAAGCGAAAGAACCCAGGTTCGATTCTCCAGGACCCACGTTAGACAGACGCACAGGGGGATGCATGCATCTGGAGTTCATTTACAGTGGCTGAGGCCCTGCCATGCCCTTTCTTTCTCTCTCTCTCTCTCTCTCTCTCTCTCTCTGTCAAATAAATAAGTAAATAAAATATTTTTAAACGGGACCTTAAAAAAACTAAATCATTGACCTCCTGAAGGCTGTATGAAGTGAACACACTAGGTCTCCAAGACACTGATCCAGCCACTCACACATTAGATGCTTATTACCTAATAGTTATGGTTATTAGTGAAAACCTCTGCTGTTAACTTGAATTGTTACTGCGGAATTACCGTGCCTTGAAGGAAGATCCAAAGTAATGAAAAAATTCTAAGCCTTTTCTCCTTAAGCTTAGGGAAGAACAACAGAAAAAGTAATATATTCAGAGTTACCTTCTTCCTGCTTAATTCTCTGGACAGAGAAATATGGGTCCCTATGGAGAACAGCTTATATTAGCCAGGTTTCCATATAAGACATTGTGTTTTGACAGTTATATCCAGAAATCTCTCCTTTAAGGGTGACCTTTCGTCAGTAGCTGTGCCAAGCCCTGGCATCTCCCTTGCAGAAACGGTCTCACTAGCTCCATTTTTTTTCCCTTTAATCTTTTAGTGTCAGGTACATTTTAAGAATCAACCTTTGGAGATTTGTCTAGGGGACGCTTGTCACCTCCACTAAAGCTTTCCTTTGTAAAGTGTTGTGAATTCATCTTTTTTTTTTTTTTTCAAACAGGGAGCCCTTTTTATGTTCCTCCAGAGATGTGGCACCTTTGAAGTTGACCCTGGCAGAGACAGAGAGTCAAAATGATGTAGCACTTCTCTTTGTCCATTGCTACTCTTCTGGCCCCTTGAACTTTGACAACAGAAATGGAAAGAAAGTGAGGATATGACAAAGATAAAAGAAGACCACCCATTTTTCTGTCTATGGGAAAGCCGTTATGAATCATGAGGGCAGAGATTATAGATGACCATTAATACTGAAATGCTGCCCTGGGCACTGTATCGCCAAACACAGAATGGAGAGCTTGACTTGATTGTTGCAGCAAGCCAGAAACCACCGATTGATAAGTGGAATGTTCCATTGCAGGAGAACATATGCAAGGCTTCATACTCGGCTGGGAGATGGACGTAGTAAAATTTGAAAAATTTGGAGAGAAAAGAAGAGAGCCAAAACTCAGGCCTTTCTAGAACTACATCCACTAATGCCACAGCAATTCATGGAAGGCTGTGCTGCAAGACCACAGTGGTTCACAGATGACACAAAGGAATACTCAGCCATGGATTTGCTGAGCCTAGGTAAGTTTTAAAGTGTCATGAGATTGGGGATAATAAGTTACTAGGTTCAAGTTAATGGCCAAGAGGAATGGGTAGATATAAATTTCTACATTTCCCCCTCTTGACTTACAACAGAGTCAAAACTAATTTTTTAAACAACAGAAATGTATGCTTTTGTTACTGACGATTTCATACATGCATGCAGTATATTTTGATTCCACCACTTACCCTCTCTGTCCCCTCCTCCTCCCACTAAAGTCATTCTTCACTTACACTCCCCCATCCTACTTCCAAGCCCTTTTAATTAATTTATTGTTTGACCCACTGATTTAAATTAGGATCACTTGCATAATTTGCATAATTCAGGGGTGGGAAGTGGTTTACGTGAGAATGGGCAATCCTCCAGTGGCTGTACCACTAAAAGACATGACTTCTCCTGTGCCAACAATCATCAGTTCCCACTGTTTACTCGGGGACACGTGGGGTCTCCTGAACCCCTCCCTCCAAAGCAGTGAGATGAAGACAGGTTCAGTCATGCACGGGAACCTCCCTCGGCTATGAGGGCGTGGGGGCAGTGGATGTGTCTTCTGCAGAGGGCAGCACTCCTCAAGCCCACTTACACCCCTGCTCTTACATTCCTTCTGTTCCCTATTGTGTGTGGCTTACTTCACATATTTAGAGCTGAGAACAAACTAGATACAGTGTGGTGGTTTGTTTCCGGGGTTCCCCAGCTGATGGCAATTAGAAATTAAAGCCTCCTGGAGGTGGTATACTGTCAGGGGCGGGCTTATGAGTGGTATAGCCAGTGTCCCCTTGCCAGTGTTTGGCACACTCTCCTGTTGCTATTGTCCACCTTATGTTGGCCAGGGGATGATGTCCACCCTCTGTTCATGCCATCATTTTCTCCTGCCATCGTGGAGCTTCCCCTCGAGCCTGTAAGCCAAAATAAACCTCTTTTTCCCACAAGCTGCTCTTGGTCAGGTGATTTCTACCAGCAATGCGAACCTGACTGCAACATACACATTCTTCATAACTTTGCCATCTGCAGATCTCTGTAACAACCCCTACCCTTTGCTTTAAGAAAATTCTGTGTTTTAGGACATGAGCGGTACCAACTTACGGGAACAAACATAAATTTTCAGAAGGTAGTTTGACGTGCAGCCCAATTAGCGTAACTGCAGTACTCGCTTAGCTTCTAGAGCCTAAAGCCCTTGCCACGGACGTCTGGCCAGATCTACAGTACCAGGCATGATTTCCTTCCTGTAGGGCAGGCCTCAGATACAACCGAAGGGCAACTGGTTACTCCCACAACTCTCCTGCCACTCTTGTGCCAGTGAACGCAGTGCATCTTGCAGGTAGCTTATGAAATACGCAGGGTCCCCAGCACCTTACATAGGACCTTCTGGCAGGAAGACAATTGTTTGCTGGGACTTAAGCTTCTAGCTGAGTTCCAGCTTGGTTTCTTTATGGCCTGTAACTGAAGGACGCAGTGTCTTTAGCAGTAGAGACATCGTCTAATTTTGGCAGGCAGCCAAGAGCAATGGCAATAGCCAAATATTGTTTTTAGGGGCTTTGGTGACCACCCTGATGATGAAAGTGTTTTGCTGTTTGAATGCCTTCTTTGCACATCATCCTCAATGGACCATTCTGTAGTTACTTTGACTGAACTTGGCATTGGCAAGAAGAGATTGACAAACGTGGATTAGTAGGTTTGAAATAGAAAGCTGTAATGAGAAACCATTTTAAATTTTCTATTTCTCTATATGACCTAACATGGAAAATGGCAAGTTTTGATTATAAAAATACCCTAATAACAAATGCACTGGAAAAATGAAGAGGTCCAATGAACCATGAAAAAACACATTATTGTATTTTTCCCAGTCTTTTCCAGAGAACTCAGTGAACGTCTATGGGTGTGTGTTCAAAGAAAATGATCCAAATTATTTTTAAAGGTCACCCTATCAGATACTATCTTATTTTAATTAAATGCTATTGAATACGTTTATTTGAATATATTTATTTATGTTAGGCTCCCTGTTTGAGATTTCATCCCATATTCAAGCTCTACGTTAACTTACTTGGTTTTAATGCAGACATAATTCACTTCTTGGAATGTTGCATGTTGTCAGTGTGGAAGATATGTATTTGGATGTGTATGCTGAAAATCTTGACATACACTCACTCACTGACACTAGATTGCTACAGAAGCAATACTTTCCCTGAGCCCCAAGAACTCTCTGATTAGATTATTGACCAAATTTGGAATGGGTCCTAATCTATAATTCCCAGCCCTGTCATTTATCACTTCTCATTTAGAGGATACAGGGAAAGAGACTGCCTTCTACATTAAAAAAATAGCTTTAATGTACTGAAACAAACACATCAGGAAGAGTAAAAGCTTTTTTGGGTGGCTGCCACATTGCCATTCTGCACGTAATATGTTTCCGAGATACTGTGCAGTCTCATGTGTGTGTTTATATGGCAAGAAAAAGGCCACAGATTATTTTTTATAGTATATAAATTCTACTGACTTTTTTTAAAATGTCTTTTTTAAGTCCAAGCACTTCAGGGCCATTTCTTTCTCTGCAGCAGAATGGCACGGCGAAAGAGAGACAATATATGTCAGGGTCCTTGTCTGCTCGGCCCAACTTTCCATGGCTGGGTTTTGTTTTCTGGTCTTTCAAAAAAAATTGTGTATATAAAGATAATTCTTACATAATGTGTATGCATGTTTCCTGACTCAATGTTCTTTGTCAGTTTGCTTAGTCCCTCTCCTTTGGATGGTTTTGAAGTGTTATCTTGACAACCAGTAGATTGCATTGCTTCTCCTCATGCGGACGCACCACTTCTGAACTCAGTTCAGGAGGGTGCTGCGCTTGGACAGCACGGGATGCCTCTGCAGCCTGCGTTCTCTTAAAGGCAGGTCAGTGCAATGTTTTTCTTAAGAGTTTTGTTACTTCTGCTCCCCGAAACCATGGACATTTTATTTATTTATTTTTTATTTTCTGGTTTTCTGAGGTAGGGTCTCACTCTAGCCAAGGCTGACCTGGCATTCACTATGTAGTGTCAGGGTGGCCTCGAACTCTCCGCGATCCTCCTACCTCTGCCTCCCGAGCGCTGGGATTAAAGGCGCATGCCACCACGCCCCGGCTCCATGGACATTTTAAATCGCTGTGCAGGCAAGACTTAGAATCAAACTTCGCTCACTCATTCAGTACATCTATAAATACATATCATATTTCAGGAATTTCGGTGAGTGCTAGTCATACAATAGCGACGAATACGAGCAGGTTTCCCTTCTTGAGTCGCTTAAGAGTCTAGTGAGCGCATATTGATCAAAATCCCAGACAGAAGTGTGAAAAGGCCTCAGTGGCCAGTGCCACCAGGGGTAAGTAAATCATGGTTATGGGAATATTTACAAATATGAGTGTGCCTGTTCAGGCAAGTTAAAGAGGCCTTCCCAGGAAATGAACGCTTAATCCTACACCAAAGGTGTCTCTGAATGAAGAACAAAAAGGAGAGAGGCATCTAGAATCTCAGTAGGAGGCGTGGGGCAAGCAACTGTCTTGTAAGAGCTGCAAGGAAATCCGGGCGTGGAGCTATAGGAATCCAAGTTAAAGAGAGACCTGGCAGGAGGGGAGGTGGAGGGCTCAGCAGGGTCGTGCCTGTACAAGACCCTTTCCTCCCAGGGCAGAAGCTGTGTCTTTATTCCAGGAGCAAAGGAAAGTCATGGATGACGTGATGTGATTTACTTATCAAACACCTTTCACTTGAGAATGGAAAGCTATAAGACAATTTTGCCTACAGTAAGACTTTTTGGAGAGTTAAGAAGTTGCATGATGATTTTTTGTTGTTGTTGTTGTTGCTATTGTTATTCTGGATTCTGCTTTGGACTGATAGCTTTCCTTGGTTGACTTGTTTCTGTAGAGTAGATCACTTCCCTAGAGGGGACAGTATCCAGGGGACAAGCAAAATTCTTGTCCTCGTGTTTGCTCCTGCATCATGTATGCCATGGAAATGGACTTGGGTATTGGTGGACAGTCTCAGGTCCCACTGGAGTCGCAGAGAGCACACTTGCACTTCCAGATGAGAGGCAGCACTACTGTGTGCGTCCAGGGAATAGCACTTGCAGGAGAATGCTAGGTATTTGCCATTATGACAAGGATAAACAATAAAAGACTCCCAAATTCAAACTAGTATGGTAATTCTTTATGGGCTCCTGTCATAGTTTCACATTTTCTCCTATTTTTTTTTCTAGTTAAATACACTCATCTTTATTCCCAGGAAACAACCTAGCTTGCATGAGATTCTCATTCTGCAAGAGGACAATCCACAACTACAGAAGCATGATTTTGAACAAATGACTCCCCATCACGTGGAGCATCTGGAAGTCTTGAATTCTTGCCCTGCCACTGTGTTGGCTCCAGTCAAGTGGAAGAGGACTGGCCAAGAGTTAGCTTGAAATTTATCCCATCAGTCTGCTGAATGTCTGTTTAAGGTGACAGCAACAGAATCGTCTAAAAGGTGGAATTATAACATTGTAAGATGAATTAGGATCTGGGCATAGCAGCGTTTTCTGTCAACCCAGCTATAAGGTCAAAGGAATGAGAGAACCATCCCAGCTTGGGAAACAATAAAACCTCATTTCAATGTCTTCCCTGAAAAAAAATCAGATTCCAAATAAATATTAAAAAAAAATTCTACACACTTGTTTTATGACTACTCCCTTTCTTGGCCTGTGAAGGTTGTCAATGCTGTATTTGATCATGAGGATCAGGTTCAAGGACAGGAGATAAAATAGAGGGAGAGTATATGAGGAGGGGAAAGGAACTGTTGGTTCAAGACTATATAGCATTGTTAGTGGTGGGAGTTCAAGATGACCTTTTGTGTTCCTTGAGATTGGATATTTCTCACCCTAGGTAAATTGGAATAAACCATGTTATAATGAAAAAACAAATTGAACAACCTTAGGAGAATGCAGTGAGATATACTATCCACATCACCAAAAACAAAATATTGAAAATGCATGAGGAATTGATTGATCTGTGTAAACATACTTTATTCTTTCTTTCAGGGAAAAAAAAAAAACATACAAGGTTGGAGCAGTCAGGAGCAAGTGAGTACAAATGATAATGTCTTGCTGATACTGCTGGAGGTTGGCATGTTTTTATTTCAGTTATTCCTCCTATAAGGCTAATGGATTTTGGTGGTTTACAGGTAGCCTGGACATCATATCCATCATCTATTTTTCTCTTGTTATTTTCACCTTTTTGGAGATTTTTATTAAACTTAGAATAGAATGGTTAGTGACTGTGATCATTAGCTTGCGGAGCCTGGCTCAGGAAACAGATTGTTAGTGCCATAAACGCCGGGCTAGGAATTCCATCATGCAGTCCCCAGCGAGGCATGTCAATTCTCAGGGAACGGTTTATCCTAAATAGTGTTTGCTGTTATTCATAAATATATAATGACCATCATCCTTAAGCAAACTTCATCCAAATCACTCCATCCTGCGCCAGTAATGACTGCATGCCCACTGCAGAGCTGTGAGAGGCAGCTGCTCTGTGGTGTTTGTAATATCGGGCATCATTCAAATACTGGGTTATTAACCCCCTGAAGCAAAAGGCTGTTCTTAGGACCGTGGCAGCACTGCTGAGGTATTTCTACAGCTCCAAGTCTAAGCAGGGAGATGAAGCAATGACACAGAGACAAGGAAATGAGCAGTGGGAGGGAATTATGTCAGAAACTGAACTAGACCATAGTTTTCTTCAGAATCTACAGAGGTCATCACGAAAGCTAAGAAACGTACTGTAAAGATAATCTACTTATCTTTAACACTGTGGAGTTAAAGCTATACGTAAGTCTGAAGATAATATATATCTCATTCCAGGGTGAAAATGCAATGTTGTAATGATAGCAATTTACTGTGAAATCCACACAATTTCAATCAAACTATCTAGGTTATCCCAATGTTTTTTTTTTTAAGTTTTTCTATTATACTTTAAATTTATTATTTATTTATTTATTTGTTGAAAGAGAAAGAGAGAGAGAGAGAGAGAAGGAGAAGAAGAAGAAGAAGAAGAAGAAGAAGAAGAAGAAGAAGAAGAAGAAGAAGAAGAAGAAGAAGAAGAACTAATAGTAGTAGTGGTGGTGGGTGGTGTGCCAGGGCTTCTAGCCACTGCAAACAAATTCCAGATGCATGTGCCACCCTGTGCATCTGGCTCACATGAGTTCTGAGGAATTGAACCTGGGTCCTTAGGCTTCACAGGCAAGTGTCTTAACTGCAAAACCATCTTTCCAGCCCCCAGTTTTGATATAGCAAAAAGCATATAGCAATGTAGGGAAATTTTGGGAAATGATAAGTTTGGAAAAATTAACACTACCAAATGCAAAAAAAGAAGTCAGCAAAATATTTTAATAGCTTATATTTGCACAGTTGTACAATTATGTGGTTTGATTTCATTTTTGATATTTTCCTTTTAAAAATATAAACTATATATAAGGTTATATAGACAATAGCTAACCAACACTTTTTAGCTTATCCAACAACTCTAAGTAACTTTTGGGAGCCTTTAGTTATCACTAATTTGTAACCATAAACTTTTAGGTCAATCAGTAGTTTCCATTCCCATCTACCAAAGGGAAACATATCCAGCTTCAAGGATACCTTACTGAAGATTCTTGGCTCTCCCACATGGTTGTCTTCTCCCAGGGACAAATGAGAACCCAATACTTACAAGTATTCTGAATAAAGGATTTACAAGAGTAAACAGGAGTGTTATTGTATCACTGGACATAGCATGAAGGCAAAGATGCCTACATCACAGTCACTAGAGGTTTAAAAGTACCCAGATGCATGGGCAACAAAATGCAATTCATCAATTATGTCAACGTATTAATTTCATTGAGTCTGTAATTCAGTTAATTCCTAATAGCCAATGGTGTTCAAAGACAGATTTCCAAGAGAATTTAAGCAGCAATGGGGTGACATTTGCTTAGTGTAACAAGAAAGAATAAGACCTGGGAAGACTGTGCAGAGGTGTGTGAAAATCAGACCAGCCTCCTGTACCCTCGGCAACTTTAAACAGGGGCAGTAGTTGAACGTATTGGCACTGTCCTAGACCAACATTTGCTAACTATCATCTCTGCGCTATGTCTATGGGATTTTCCTAGCAGGTCTCAGGTTATTGTTATTCTTGTTTTGATAAACCCAAAGGTATAAAATAAAAAGGTTTCAGAATTTCACTGGCTTCTGCCTACTGATATACACCTTGCTTTATTCTGCCAACTAGGAGATCCTCTCTATAAACTTTACTGCAAAGTGTATGTCCTGATTTTTATTGGAGGTAAGATTATATTGCTTACCATAGTGCCTGGCACAGAGTTAACATGTAGCAATGCTATTCTTGTGTCCTTACTTTACAATCATCTACTTAACACTCCCATGAAATTTGGGATTTTCCTCGGGTTCTTTTTCTCCTTTCTATATCTAGCAGTAATGTATAACATTTGGTGTGATCTTTAAGTCTATGTCCCATTATGTCTCTGCATTTTCAGTGACAGTGTAAAGCACTGCCACTGTGCAGGCCCCACGTCACTCTCTCTACAGCCTGGTGGATGCACACGCATCGCATGTCCAGGAGTGCTGCTGACCCAGCTCCCTGACAGCTGGAGAGATGCAAGCCTCCCAGCTCGCAGTATTTATAACGCATATCACCATCAACCAGTGAACCAACCATCCAAGGAAGAAAATAGCAGGCTGATTAGAAGGTAGGGTATGGTTCATGTGGGTCGATTTCTGAATTCACCATCTTGCTAGGAGTGCTTAGCTGTCTCTGGAGGAGAGATGCTCAGTGGCTACATGCCATATTTCCCCTTCCGTGTCTGGGCTGCTGTACAAATGGAGGCGATCTGTACAGAAGAAACCACTTACTTTCTCAAGCTCAGTACATAGTCAACTGGGAGATAAGTCATCTTTGCTCTTGCTCTTAGCAGGAAGATAGAAATTATATATATATATATATATATAAAACATATATATATATATATATATATATATTATATATAGAATATATATATAATATATATGTAGAATATATATAGATAGGAATTATATATATAATTATATATATGAATTATATATATATATATGAATTCTCAGAGGATTACAAAAAATATTTCTAGTTGGACTTTTAATAAAATAACCTAATGATTTTTTTTTAAATCATGGGCTTAAGCCCACAATTATTTAACTTGCACACAGCCAGCCTCAGCTCCTAAACTCAGGGGAGTGCTATTACTCATTGGAGAAAACCTTCAACGTGATTTTCAAAGGAACAGAAAGTGGTTCTAAGTCATCATGTCAATGAAGTAAAGGGATCCTCAGAACCGGCATTCAAGACCACACCTCCACTGTCCTGCCGTGACTTTTTGTTACAGTTGTGGCTCGTTCCCTCCTCCGGTGACTTACTCCAGAGTACCCAAATCAGAAGAGCTTTCAAGAGGCTACCTAGCAGGGTGTGGTGGTACTTGCCTTTAATCACAGCATTCCAAAGTCAGAGGTAGGAGGATCACTGTGAGTTGGAGGTCAAGAAGCCACCTAGCAGGGAGAGAAAGACCAAGGACTTGCCTTGCAATTGTCTGAGCTGGGAGGGTCCCCTGTGTTGTCAGAACTATGTGCATGTTGGTGATGGCCTGTAATGTGTTATGCTGAAAGGGATCCTACGTATGCACCCTTGGCTAGCAGTGTTATTTTTAACCTCTGGAGGAGTTGGGATAAACTCAAAGTACCTTTCGGAAGAAAGACCTTAGCTGTTGTTACAAGTGCTCAAAGCAGCAGCAGGTCCTCCCAAGCTGCCTTGGGCAGGATCTTCACTACAACTACGTCTGTTTGTAAAATAGCTGAGTCGCACAAAGCTCTGCTACTCTATGATTCTTTTGTTACTGAAATCTCATCATGAAAACATACTCTCATTGTCCGTGCTCTGTTTTGATCCACAAGAAACTCCAGGAAAGGGTACAATGGGAGGTAGACACTGAAGAGGCAGGAAGGGAGAGGCTACAGGGAAGAGCACCGGCTTTATGGCAGTTCCTGGCTCCTGCCTCGGCATGGTTGTGAACTTGTGGGAGTCCCTTCACATCTCTCAGCCTCAGTTCCATCACCTGTGAAACTGGAGACAGTGGTCTCCATGTCATAGGTTTTTGGTTCTGGAGAGTTGTAAATACTGAGCTCTTTCTTTCCCTCTCTCCTTTCCTTCCTTCCTTCCTTCCTTCCTTCCTTCCTTCCTCCTTCCCTTCCCTTCCCTTCCCTTCCCTTCCCTCCCCTTCCCTCCCCTCCCCTCCCCTCCCCTCCCCTCCCCTCTCTCTCTCTCTCTCTCTCTCTCTGTGTGTGTGTGTGTGTCAGAGATCTGTGTGCTCATAGGCCACAGCATGCATATGAGTTGAGTTCAGAGGAAAACTTTGAGGTGTCTGTCTTCCACTTGCTGTGAGATGGGGTCTCTTACTGCTGAGTATCTGGCTTCAGGTTCTCCTTGCTTCGTCTCACATTGTCACTGGGCATGCTGGGATCACAGATGCATGTATCACTTTGTGTCTGGATTTATATGCACGCTGGGACGTTGAGTTTGTGCTGCCAGGCTTTGCAAGTAAGCACTTTCAACTGCTGAGTCATCTCCCCAGCTCTTGAGTGGGTTATTATTAAAAGTTTATAGAAGCACAAAAAAAATAATTGAACAATGAATAAATTCTTATTTTAGGAATCAGAAAAAACATCTTTGAATAACATATTTACAGATGACATTTTATCCAACTATAAACACATACATATTTATATTGTAATGCTGATATGAAAATGTTTATTTCATAATTAGTAATTAGCTGCAAGGTTACTATAACATCTCTTGAGAAGAATTAGTCTCTCTTGTATATTTAAAAAAATAAGAATAAACGAACAGGGTTTTAATTTGATCTAAAATGCTTATTGCCTCACACAACAGACAACAGCTTGATTTCTCCTTTAAATGGCAGTGAGGTCACACTCCTGTGCTTGTGACATAGCAGCAGGTTGCCATGGAGATGATAGCTTTATCAGTAACTCTGTCTTGCCTTGACTTCCCAGCAAGGTTATGGAGAAGCAGATGGGCTGTGAAGGAGGCAAACCTCCTTGTCTAAACATGAATAGCATTGGTAATTAATTAGCTGAAGCAGCAGGGGAAGTTATGGAAATGTGTAAAAGGTAAGATGGTTTTTATTCATTGCCGATTTGATAGTTCTATCCCTCTTGTTAATGGAAAATCATCTCCCACCCTTCCCGGGGAAAGAGGCATTGTATAACTGAACTGACGTTTTATGATACTGAATGGTTTAGAGGTTCTGGGGTTCACCTTCTAGATCCACTGGTTTCTCAATTTGAGCAGGGAAGTAGTTCTTTTGTATAACGTAGATATAGTAAGGGCTAGAGTGAGGGCAGGATCAGATTGCTAGCCATGCTTGTGTCACCCTCAGTACACAGAACTCTAAGTAAAGTTTGTTAAATATTTGGATAAACAGCCCTTGAAGAAAATGCATACTGCTGAAAAGGTATACCCCTGAGAATCTACAAAAGGTGTGTGCATGTGTGGATACTTTTCCTCCAGAAGAAGGCAGTCTGTATGCCTGGGCTCTTTCAGGAGCAATTTTGAGTTGGACTTTGTGGTGGCTTGATTCAGGTGTCCCCTGTAAACTTAGGTGTTCTGAATGCTAGGTCCCCAGCTGATGGAAATTTGGGAATTAACTCCTCCTGGAGGCAGTGTATTGTTGGGGGTGGGTTTATGGGTGTTAGAGCCAGTGTCCCCTTGCCAGTGTACGGCACACTCTTCTTGCTGAGGTTGTTCATCTGATGTTGGCCAGGAGGTAGTGTCCAGCCTCTGCTTATGTCATCATTTTCCCTTGCCGTCATGGAGCTTCCCCTCATGTCTGTATGCCCAAATAAATCCCCCCCCCCCAACAAGCTGCTCTTGGCCGGGTGTTTCCTGCCAGCAGTACAAACCAAACTGCAATAGGCTTGTAAGTAGCCATCATTTGTGTAGTCATCTGTGTATCTATCCTTGCTGCTGACCACTCCATGTGTATAGAGTAGGGCTCAAGGCTCTTGTCTTTACCCAGCGGTAGGTCCTTAAGAATGCATCTCACAAGGGTGGTCACAGAGATAGCAAAGTGGATGCCCTGTGTCTCAGTATTCTATCCATAGTTCTCTGTGGTATGATCTGACACCCTTCCCTGTCCACTCACACTCCAGTGTAGGTTTCTGAATCAGAGACGACGAAGACGGTTGCGGCCCACAGTTCGGCTCTGTCAGCAGAGCTGAGTAACTTTGCTCTGTGTGGATTGGGACGTGAAGAGTGCCAAGCGATGTTTAGAAAATTAAATGGGTGTGCTTCTTAAAACATCCTATGTAAACAGATCAGGAAAAGTTCACTCTGATACAATCAGCTCCAAGTAACTGTTTCTACTCTTACGACAAATTACTGATGACTTGTTCCCCAGTGCCTTGACTCTTGGTCGGTACTAATGGGGAAAATGTGAATCAGTGGAATTTGCCATCCTTCCCTCATTTTCTCTTTATGTTTTTGTTTAGCAATGCTGAGATTGAGCAAGTGCCTCAGAAATGCTATGCAAACACTATACCATTGAACCACCTCTTCAGCCCTCTGGGCTTTGTTACAAGCATCTGTCACTCAAGTATTCACTGCTCAAAGACGTGTTTCTTCATGTTTTCTGCCTCAATTCAACTATTTAATTTATGTTATATGTAAAGAATTGTCACCTATGAAAAATGTTTGTTGCCTTTCCTATGGACTGGAGAGATGGCTCACTGGTTAAAGGCACTTGCTTGCAAAGCCTGGCAGCTGGGTTCGATTCCGCAGTACCCATGTAAAACCAGATATATACAAGGTGGCACATGTATCTGTAGTTCATTTGAAGCAGGAGGAGGTCCTGGCACACCCAAGTATTCGCTTTCTGTCTACTTCAAATAAATAAATGTTAAAAAATTTAAAAAAAACCACATATTGTCTTTCCTATTATTTGTGCATTAGTGCAATCCAGTTTCCAAAGTAATAACTTTCATTCCAAGTGCTATTCAGTTGACAAAACTTGTTGAAGTGCACTGATGCCACAAATGACCTGAAATCACACCACGTGTCTTTCTTGTGGCTCTTTCTGCACTCTAGCCTCAAAATGATAAGGTTTTACTTGAAGAAATGACCTATCAAACTGTTTATCCTTGCCCACAGTCTCTGAACATCTATTTGCTTATGATATATTTATTAATCAACTCATATTCATCTAAAAAAAGACTGACTAGATTAATATGAGCTTTTAAAGACATCACTCATTTTAAACCTAAATTGGAATATGAACTGCATGCATTAACACTCATTTTCACAAACATCTGAAACTCTGGTTGACAACCCAATATCTTTAAATAGTTAAAGGTAGTACAATTTAATTATTACCTGACTAATATAGTATGTTTAGTATAAAAATATCCCAGCTATAGGATAATGAAAGAAATAGATATTCAGTAAAGGAAAGTTTAGGGATGCATAATGTAACTTGATGTTTTCAAACATGAAATAATAATGAAGGTGCTAAATGTTTTATGAGCACTTGCTTTGTTCGAAGCATTAAGCTAATATTTAATTCTTGATCCTCCTCTCATCCTACCTTACCCTGTATGGAAAGAAAACTTGGATGACAGAAGTCTTTTCCTCACTGTACCTTCAAGGAAGGCCGAGGCTTAAAACATCTTACATAGTCAGTGTGGGTGGGAAGGGTTTGTGTGGTATGGAGTTACAATCTAAATTATTCTAACTGTCCAGCTAGTTGATTTGCATTCCTATGGTTTTATGCGTTTCTCCACTTGGTTTTGCATCTTCATTGTTATAGACACATGAGTAGATTATTTTCCCCTTTCTTTCATGTATGTTCCTCACTTGCGGGAAAAAAATGTCCGATAGAAGTCCAATGTTCCTTGGTAGGTAAGTACAATGGGGCACAGCTTCTCTGACATGGCAGCTGGTCCCCTTGTACCACCTCATCTTAAACTCAGCCTGGCTCTCTGTCTTCTTAGTAGAAGACTCCTGTCTCATGGGGCTTTGTCTTACGTGAATAACTACCTACAAGAAGAGTATAGCCATTCATTCTGTTTTTCCTGTCACTATACGATAAGAACTTTGGGAAGTGAAAAGAACTTTGTGATGGTTTAAAATGAGTGATGCAGAGATCCAATGATTTTCGAACACTATCTGATTTTCCCTGAGAAAATGATTAATTTCCCAAGTGTGGAAACAAAGAAAATAAAATAAACAACAAATTTTACAGATGATGCTAAAAACACTCCAGAATCAAAACGGATATGTTCAGTCTGTGCCAACTTCTACATCCTTAACCCTTCCATCTGGTACTATACATTGGAAAGAGGAAAATAAAAACTCAAGCAACATCTAGCCTGTTAGCCAGGCAATTTGATTATCATGTACGTGTGAGCTGGAGAGGCATGCTTGCTTGACTGTGTGGAAACAAGGAAGCTCACAATTAACCATGTTCCCTTCAGCCAGCAATTTTTTTTAATTTGTACTTTGATAGCATACACCTTCTCATGCTTTTTTTATTTTTGTTTATTTATTTGAGAGAGAGAGAGAGAGAGAAATAGGCAGAGTGAGAGAGAGAGAGAATGGGTGTGTCAGGGCCTTCAGCCACTGCAAATAAACTCCAGATGCATATACACCCTTGAACACAACTTTCTTGAGAGTTCAAAATCACTCTTACCTGGGTGCCATACTAATAACCTCAATGGATTGCATTAATGTGAAATCTCAGGAGCAGTTCTAAGGAAGGTGTGGTCTTCTCTCAAAGGTATCTTCATGAGCTTATTCCTAACTTGACATACAAGGAAAACAAGGCAGTTGGATAGATCGTTGAAATAATATTCAAGAAGCTTTCTTTCAGTTTTTACTTTTTTTTAAACCAGCTTTATTGAGGTACGGTTATGGAATTTTATTGGTATGAGATACAAAGTGATATTGGAAAATAAAAATTTAGAGAAAGATAACAGTCATCACTTTAAATTTCACATGGAAAGTATTATTTCAGCTGCTAAGAAAAACGAACACAGTTTCCAGGGTAGGGAAGAACTCTGGAGGTTTCCCCAAATGTTAGTTCTTCTCAAGATATCATCCCATTAATAACAAACCCAGGCGTTTGTTGATGTGGAATTGCATTGTACTCTCTGCAACCAAACCTGGCAATAAGTGATGCCATGACAACAATGCTGTGTTATGTATGACAACTTGCTGAAGATCTTCATTAAGCTACACCCATGCTGTAGCCTTGTTCCCAATTAAAACGGGAAGATGGATGCGGGAGACAGTGAGCCAAGCTAAAATCATTGCATCCCCAATGACTACTGTGTCTTAGACACAAACATGTTCTAAGTATCCCTCGCTCACCAGCCTATATCAGGATTCTGAGATGTCAAAACATCTTGAGGCATGTGGGTAGTCTGCAAATGGTGATTTTTTTTTTCTACTCTCTCAGAAAAAACATAGTTATATTTGGTTAAAAGTTACTACCTGCTTAATTCCTGAGGAATATAAGAATCCTACTTTTCTACTTCTTTGATTATTGTGTTAATAATAAATATCTAATATTTAAATGGCAAATGTCTATATTTAAAGCGTACCTTCTCTCACGGGCATCTCCTAAGTATGTATGTGGTACTCCCAATAGGGCTGTTCTTTTCTCTGACACCCATTGTAGAACTGGCCTTCAACTTCCATGAGATTTTTTTTTCCTCAACTTTTTCTTAACTTTTTGTCTTTTGACTCCGAGAACAGCGCTTCCTCTCTTAAGGATTTTCACTATGACTCACAGAACTGCCATCCCTGCGCTCCTAGAATGCCATGCTGTAACCCTTCCACCCTCTTTTCATCTCCTAGGGTAGTTACAATTTTAAATCTAAATGGCATGCATTTTCTTCTCCCTCACTGTTTTTGTTTCTCCACTTAATTTTTTTTTTTTGGTGGGGGGGGGAAGGTTGCCTCCTGAAGAAGCACTGATAGATGATATAAAAATAAAATCATATTGTGTGCTGAATCCACTGTAAAATTGTATATTATTTCCTAGCAAAGGTTTTAGTAAGGATTGCTGGATATCATAATAAAAGAATGTGCCCTCAAATTTTCCAATACTGCTAGTAAGGTGAGCCAGTTTATAGAAACTTAGGGTTGGACATTAATCCCAATATAAAAAACAAGCTCTGTCACTGGACTGTGAGGATCCCGACTGAATCTGGCCATCCTGTATCAGCCCACCTGGATGGCAAGAGAAGTGGCTTGATGTCCCAGCCTGCATTGCTTCCTCCTGTAGGGCTCTGGATCACCTGTTCCTGGCCATAGAGCTGCCTTCTTGAGTATACTTTCATCATTCTTTAGAAAAAGATAAAAGAACAATGTAGCCTTCTTACTGGACCTGTGTGGTCCACTGGCCAGTAGATCTATGCTCCTTACAATTTATGAGAAATGTATAATGCTAAATCCTGCTCCAGATGCACTGAGTTTGAATCAGCTGTTCAAAGAATTTTAAAAATTTATTTCATTTTTATTTATTTATCTGAGAGAGAGAAAGAAGAGAAAGAATGGATATACCAGCGGCTCCAGCCACTGCAAATGAATCCCAGACGCATGTGCTAACTTGTGCATCTGGCTTTCATGGGTCCTAGGGAATCAAACCTGGGTCTTTTGGCTTTGCAGGCAAGGGCCTTGACCACTAAGCCATCTCTCCAGCCCCTACTCAGCGGTTTAAAATGATCCCAAGTGCTATTACGTAGACAAAACTGTGAGAACTACTGTCCTGTAATATATCTCTTCCCATTGACAAAGAACATGGAAAAGGGCTCAGAAGTTAAAGAATTTCTCCAAGAGTGCTGAGTAGAAAAAAAAAAAAAAAGTGGAGGGGAAAAAAAAAGAGAAGAGACTCTGTATATAGTCAAGCTTGTATGTTAAAAAAAAAAAAAAAAGAGTGGTAGGAGAGAGAAAGAGGAGAAGAAAACAGGGAAGGGCAGGTGAGAAAAGAAGACCAGGAGGGAAAAGCCCTCCCACTCATGCAGAAACATGCCTGCCTCGCTGCCTTGGCGGTTCAGGCCCTTTCTGACTCAGCGGCCAGGTCTTCTGCGTTGGCCGGAGCCTGTCTCTTCCCTGCCGTGTTCACGGTCTGTCCTGAGCAGCAGGAGCATGACCCTCACTTTCATCTTTCACCCAAGGCCTGCCTTTGATGGAGGCAGTCTTTGTGTCACACCCTCGCAGGCCAGGGGTTAGGAAGTGCACTGAAGAAAGCCCCCGTGCCCATTTGAAGCATGAATCCAGCGGTGCTATTTTCCCGAAAGCAGTGCAGTTCTGTCCTCGCCGTGGGAGGGTTGTTAACGTGGCGCCATCAAACCCCGCGTTTGTTGATTCTCAGACTTAGAAGACACCAGAAAAGTTCAGTCCAGTTTCTTACTGATGTGCTGTGGGGACCCTTGACCCCGTACGCAGACACAGAGCAGATGCCAGCTTGAGCTTGGGTGAAATAAACGCAGGAAACTCAGCATTCTTGCCTTCGGCCCTTAAGGAGTCAGTGCCATGGCAGCGACCATACTCATTGTGTGAGCTCGCAACATTGCACGAATTACACCATCTCCGTACCTGCATGCTTCCACTGCAAATGGCAATCTTCCATGCAGTGGTGCAAGGGTTTGGGGAATTCTTTCATAAACATTTTTTTTTTTTTTTTGCCTAAGTGAAGGAATATATAGTATTTATCAAAATAGCAATTAAAACCCAGCATGTGCAAGACATGTTAAGATAATACTGATAATTAATAATAATAATGTAAAATGTTCCCCAGAAATCCCTGAGAAAATGCTTATGGCCACTGTTATTACTATCGTTGCACGCTGGCTAATAATAATGATGTGTTACTTGCAAAGAGAGTGGGTGTTTTCTGTAAGTAAGTAAGTATATGTAGAAGAGCTCCCCTGAAAGAATTGCTTTAATAAAGAAGGAGACTTGGGGGATCAGGCTGGAGAGATGGCTTAATGGTTAAGGCCTGTGCAGCCAAAGGACTCAAGTTCAATTCCCCGGGACCCACGTTAGCCAGATGCACAAGGGGGCGCGAGTGTCTGGAGTTCGTTTACAGAGGCTGGAGGCCCTGGCATGCCCATTCTCTCTCTCTCTCTCTCTCTCTCTCTCTCTCTATTTCTCTCTCCCTCTCTCTCTAATAAATAAAATAAATCTTTTAAAAAATAAGGAGACCTGATGGATCTTTTCACGGCCTACTGCCAGGTAACAGATGATGGTTTTCCTTCTGAAACTGTTTAATTTGCTTTCCTATAATCACAATGTACAAAGTGTTGGCCTCTGCCTCTCGGAGACAAAGGGATGGAAGGTTGTTCCTGTGGGCCTGGTTTTTTAAAGGAATCAAAGTCTGAAAATGGACACTAGGAGGTGAGATAAATATGACAAAAAACATAGTTGAGGACAAAACTTTCAGAAGAGAATGTCCTATCATGGTCCTCAGTGTGATGCCACATTGCCAACTAAGGAACAGATGTTGGCAGGCCACTGTCCTGCCGTGGTACGTTTAGTGCCTCTGTTTCCTCCTGGAGCACGCTGATTTATTTTATTTCATTTATTTATTTATTTTAGCTCTGTGTGCTCTCCTTGGGCATGCTGGCTTTTTGTTTGTTTGTTTATTTCTTATTTGGCTTTCATGTCTCTGCTTCCCCTGATATAAGAGCCATACCCAGGGCTGGAGAGATGGCTTCATGGTTAAGTGCTTGCCTGTGAAGCCTAAGGACCCCAGTTTGAGGCTGGATTCCTCAGGACCCACATAAGCCAGATGCACAAGTTGGCACATGTACCTGGAATTCGTTTATAGTGTCTGGAGGTCCTGGTGTGCCCATTCTCTCCCCCCCTTTCTCTCTCTCTGTTGCTCTCAAATAAATCAATAAAAATAAACAAACATTTTTAAAAAGGGCTATACCCAGAAGGTGAATATCAGAGCAATTTTCACGTGTATCACTGGTGCATTCAAACCTCTCCATTCTTAGGCACACAATACTACCACATGGGTGAAAAATAGCTTTCCTAATCCACGTGAATTATCAAGGATTATTACAAGCTGAATTTGGTGACTTGGGTCTGCAAGGCAGGATACTTAGGAGTCTAAGGCAGAAGGATCTCAAGTTCAAAACCTACGCGGACTGCAGGGGGAGATCAAGGCAGGTCTGAGGATAGACTTCAGTGACAGAGAACACGCACGGCATACACGAGGCCCTAGTTGAAATTCCAGTACTTCAAAAAAAAATATGAAGTCAATAAATCATGACAAAGAACCCAGATCTTGCATTAAAGTTTCCATTTCTATGAGAAGCAGGTACAGCCAGATCCTTCCTATCCCTCTGTTTCTCTACTTTGCACCTGCTTAGCTGCATTAAGAGCAGCTCCTTCCTTCAGTGATTCACATAACTTTACATACTATAACCTAAACACAGTTTCCTCCTCAGTCACCTACTATGACTCCACATGATGTCATGGCTATACCTTGAAGAACCCTGACTTTCCTGTGTCTGTCAGTACTTTGCCTATTGGGGCACAAACTCCTTTTTTGAATGGTGTTTGCTAAAGAAGTATTTCATCTTTTCAGAGCCATCACTAAAATGCTGTTTTTAAAAAGAAGGTAGCAGGGTATGATATCTCTCTGTAAGGCCCTCTGTCACCTGCATTGTCTTCATCAGTATTTAATGCTTCAGAGATTAAAAATTACTTTAGAATACACTCGAAACCCTGCTACAAACTCCATAAAGCCAAAATCTTGCTCACCATAGGGTTCTGACTCTCTTCCCAGTTCCAGCATGGGCTCCCTTCCACCGAGTGCCTCTCTTAGCTACTCAGTAAGCCATGAGTTACCCATCTAGGCTGAATGCCATGGAAATCGTTTTGCTTTCTCTTTCAGAACAAATAGTTTATGTCATCCGATGGCGACAATCCGTAAGGACATCTTATGGGATGTTACATGCAAAACTTCACGACAATATGAAATATACTTTTTTTAGTTTCTACTTCAAAGAGCAAGTTAGCTTCTCACTGTAAGGAATTTGAAATTCTCTGTGCAGGTGCTGAGGAGGACACAGAACGCTGAATTTATCAGTGGGCAGTAAGCCAGCAGAGAGCACACTGATGCGGGACCTGACGCTCACCTTGGGATCAGACAGGGGTGACGTGCCACTCCATTGTCTCTGTAACTCAGTGAAGGAGACAATCGTGGAGAAAGCAATGCCTGAAGCGTTTTAAGAAAGAGCTAGGCCATAATAGTCATAGTATAAGCAAGTGCTTCTCTGCTACAACCTGATACCCAGCCAGTACTGACTACCCAAGTGAGATGCGTTCAGAGTGAAGTGTTTGTCGATGTGAACAATAAATGTTTTAAGGCGATGTAGAGTTACTGAGGAATAACTTCTCTTTAGAGTGTCTGCCAGGCTTCTGATATTGATTTCAATACAAACATGCACATTTTGGAGGTGTGGAAAATCTGCTATTAAGAGGGGAAAAAATAACTAAAAATGTTAGGACTCTCTAAAAAAAAAAACAGCCAAACAGTGAAATGACAATGACAACAAAGAAATCATAAACAAAAGCCTAACCATATGAAGACAAACAAGAAGAAAGGAATGTGTTCCCTTTCCAATTGTACAAGCACCATTCTCCGAGCCTTCCTATTCGACTGCCATCATTCTTTTCCTTTGCTAGGATTAACAGCAACAGTCTGCAAAATAAGCTGCCCCGCCCTCACCCTTGCTCCCTATAAGCACCTTCTCCACACAGCAGAACACATTTTCTGAATGACAACCTAGGTAATGTCATCATATTCCTTCACAGGTAGCTTACAAGCACTTGCTCCTTGAAGTCACAGTCACTCCTTGCTAAGCATTTCGGGTACTGAAGGACAACAGAGCAAGCTATGCCATGGCCATGGGAGCTACACTGCAATGAGAGACCAATTCCTGGTCACTTGAGGCGGTGCACCAGGCTTGCACACACTGGCATGTGCTTTCTCTCCAGCTTTCCATACCCATCGCCATGCTGGAGCTCCTGCAGTCTTACTTCCCCTGACACACACACACACACACACACACACACACATTGTCCTTTCTCATTCAGCACTCCCCGCATTCCCTTATGCCTCCTGGCTTGTCCTTATTCCGTCCTCTCCGTTCCTAGAGTCCCCTAGTTTCGTGAGCTTTCAGTACACCTGTTATCAGCCTTTTCTTTATGCACTCGTGTTTCCACTCAGCTTCATGAGAACTCCCTTGTTTTAAGCCTTGGCAGATGAGCCACTGCCCCGAGCACAACCTGGTGCTCCATCATCATCACTGGATGAGGGCAGTAAATCTTGACCTTTTATTGTGGATTCAATGGCAGATGACCAACAGCAGTCATCTCTAATGGTGCTCAAGGACAGCGACTCAGTTTTGTTCAGCGACTACGTCCTATTTGGTGAATAGATCTCAAAACAAATATTGATCTAATGAGTAAATGAAAGGGAATAATTTATCCACAACAAAATCAATATTCAGACTTTATTCACGGCAGTATAAATATGATTAGAACTGGTACTAGACATTAAGTATTCTTTATCCCAGAGAAGAGTCGGGAACACTCTAACAGGAGGTTACTTATCTGAAGAATAAACTATTAATTTTTATGTTGTATATGTGTGCAGTATGCACACACGTGTACGTGTTCATATGTGTGTGAGTGCACACGTGGATGTGTGAGAATGTGTGGGCGTGTGTGTGGAAGGCCAAGAACAGGCGTCTTTGAGTTACTCTTCATCTTACTGGTTCGAGACATGGTGTCTAGTCATTAGGACAAGCCAGCCAGCAAAACCTATGAATCTTCCTGCCTCCCCCTCTCCATTGCTGGGATTATAAGCATGGTCCATCATGCCTGGCATTTTTATGTGAGTCCTGCAGATTCATACACAGGACATTATGCTTGAATGACAAGCACTAACTTGTTGAGCCATCTCCCCAGGCCAAGATGATTAATTTTCTAACTCTTTTGTGTGCTCTGTCCAATATCTCTTTTCATCACGTGGCACAGGGTAGGCACGGGAGTTGAGACTGCAAGATCTTTTTCACTTTTACATCTGAATTATGAAATACCACATCCACCAGACTCTGTCTGAAGCAGGCAATGTTAACATTAATGAGCAGAAGATCCTACAGCGTGGCAGCAGGCTGATTTAAAGAGGAGATGAATCACAGACAGCATCTTAGTAAATAAATCCAAGGTCTAATTTGTTTAGTCTTTCACATTCATTCTTAAGGGGAATTAATATTCTTTTTAGAAAGCGAATCGACACAAACTCTGAACTGCTGGCTCGGTAGCTTTAAAGAGGAAAGGTCCCTCTGCTGTCCAGTGACCTCCAGCCTGCCTTGATTCTATTCCAAATGACAGAGATGCAGGAATACTCCCCAAGTGTTTGTCAAGGAAGCATTTAGTCACTCCTCGCTGCTAAGTACTGAGTACCACTTGGATATTCCAGGGACTTAGACCATCATCAGACCTCACTTTGTCTTCAAGAGATTTACAAACAAGGTAGAGAAAAGAGGTTGTGTTTGGCCAGACGTCCAAGCAAATGCACTGACAGATACTGTGGTGCAAGCCATTGCACACATCTAATTTCTAGCTTTGTGAGATGTCCGTTGTCCTTCCTTGATTGCCTTCTATCCCACAGTGCATAGGCACACTACACTCTGGAGTATGCCATTTAACCAGCAGAAGTTCATAAGACACGATCATTTTATGGATAAATGAATGCAGTAGGTGGAATGACTGGTACATCATCCTCTGTCCAAGAAGTGTACAGCCTGGGTTCATGGCTCTGTGTTGTCTAATTGTCAACTGTTCTCCTGCACTGTGCTCTCCCTGTTCTCTGGTGCCTGCTGTCTTTATCAATTCTGATCACCTCCTAATATATCTGCTCTCACACCAAGATGATCTGTTTCGCATCTCTGTAACAGAGCTTGCTGAGGTGTATTTGACTTATTGACCAAGAGAAACTTTGAAGGTGGCAACATAGCCTACAGTTTTGTTTGTTTTCAATATTTTACTTCTTTATTTGAGAGGGAGATAGAAAGAGAGAATGAGAACTCCAGAGTCTCTAATGACTACAAGTGAGCTCCAGATGTATGCGTCATTTTGTGCATCTGGCTTTACTGGTTACTGTGGAATTGAATCTGGATCCTTGGGCTTTTCAGGCAAGCACACTGACAGCTGAGCCATCTCTCCAGGTGCCAGCCTACAGTTTTAAAGTGATGTGTCTGCCGGCAAACAGGCTCAGAATTAAATTCTAGTTCCATGCATCCCTTTAAATAAGCATGGCCTTTAACAAACTCCTCTCTGTATCTCATGTCTTTATGTGTAAAATAGGAAAATATTGATGTGATCTACACATGCTCATGAACCACTAATTAATCGTAGTTAGTGTGCTTCTCTCTGTGAGTTACAGATGACGGTTTTCACGTGGGGGTTCTAGAAAGCTTTTGGATTGAAAAGACAGTTTGAGGACAGAAATATTTAATGGAACAGGTATTCTGTCTGGTAGGTAAAATAACAGATCGATTGTACACCTGCATTTTAGTACAGCCCTCCAATTTTACAGATGGGGACATGGAGGTCTCAAGTAAAATGTGTGCCTCAGGTTCACACAGACAGTTGTGCATCTTTTGTAGATTTGCTGCCTGCAGCAGATAAGCACTTTCTTTTTTTTTCAGATAAGCACTTTCTAACAGTTTTAATTTCTACCAAAATCATTCCACACTCTAATCACCAAGAAAAGTTCCAAATGACCCTCATTCAGTCCTCGCCCCATTTTTAGCCAGTTCTCTACTGACAAACATTCGAACAACTTCTAAAGCCAACTAAGCTTTCGTAGCAGAGTCTCGGAATTTACTGTAGTCTTAAATTATCTCAAATACAATTTTAAATGCAAAGGTTTTCTTATGAAAGATTTTAACCATAAATTAAAATTCTAGTTTCACTCATTTCAATCAGTATTTGAGTACCTAACTTTGTCCTTGGTGAGACAAACAGCGTGGGTTTTGCCCTTTTGTTTCTTAGTTGAGAAATTCATTTCAAATGGTCATCTCACCTCTATGATATTCTTTTCTTTAGATGGTTAGGTTGGAAGAACAAAATAAATATTCCCTATTTGAATAAAAAATATTTTTAGGCAAGGTTAGCAAGAAATAAAAATTTAGCTACAACCTCAGTAGTTTAAGTTTTCCATGTTTCTAAAGTTCCCTTTGTGTACTACCATTTTAAAAAATAAATTTAAGATCCCCCACCTCTCCAGCACTTTTTTCTCTGAATATTAACCGAGCTTTCAGGCTAGAAGAGGCAGAGGCACAATCACATACAGACACTCTTTAAAGTATATTAATTATTTTACACTTCAGAAGATGTTGCATACAGAAGATACTATAACACTTGTAGAATTCAGGGTCCTGTATTAGATATTGATATTCTTTAGAATAGGTGTAATGATATAATTATCACTCATTTGATATTACTTGCATCCTATTCTAAGGACTTTACATGTGTGAGCTGTATGGAATCTCCTACAAATACAGAAATTATAATTTCTACCTTAGAGACAAGGCAACTGAAGCTTAGTTTATGTGGATGCATCCAAGTGCATGGGGGAACTAGAACTTGAAATCAGGTCTGCCTGACAAACTCTTACATATCTTTCTACTCCCTGGGAGCTGTTTTGCATGAAACAGCTGTTCAAAATAAAAAGAAAAGGTCCTTACTGAACTGCTGAATGTTGAAACAGTAAAATAAATAAATAAATAAATAAAAAAGCAACCAAAATGCTATATTGTGTAGTAAACCTCTGAAAGGCTTAGCAAGTAGACTTTGAAAGAGCTGTTAAAGTCCCTTGTGTCTGAGTTCTTATAGGTTCTGAAAGAGCACGAAGCACACCTTGGCAGAAACAATGCCAGGCATGTAGTGCTGAATTCTGAAAGGGGTTTGAACATAATTTTACTGTTTCAGAAGAGGATATCGAGCTTCTAGTCATAATTCTTCTAATAAAACATTCCAAATCTTTGCTCTACTGAGAATGTTGGAGAGGGCAAAATGAGGAATTTAAGGAGGAGTAAGTCACACACGTCCTCTGTGCAAAAGCTCCGTTTACCAAAATGTAATGCCACGGCTCAGAAAGGGAAACTGGGACACCAGAGACTATAGACTCTATTCGCATTCCAACCAAACCAGTTCACACATCAAGCACACACACATTCGCATACACACATACACTATATCAATATGGGGCTTTCCAGAAGTGCACAGAAGGACTCACTATTGGATCCATGGCTGCCTTTGCTTTCCTAGCATCTCCACGGATCAGCGCTATCAACCCCAATGGGAGCTTTGCTTGAGAGGCAGACGCATGCGCAAGCCCCATGCTGAATCTGCACGTTAACTCAAGTTCCCAGCAACTCACATGGACAGTCACATTCAGAAAGGACCAGTCTACAGAAGGACCTGAGGGATGCTTCCCGCGGGCATGCTGAGGCATACCATCATGAGTGATGCCAGCAAGGGGTTGGCATTGCTAATGTTCAGCTCTCCAGCTGAATGCCAGAGTGTGGGATGGGAGCCAGGGTTGTGCAACCTCCTGTCAGGTAGTGTGACAAGCAAGGCCGAGTCAACCGAGGATCGTGCGATGCTGGGGGTCACCTGAGGTGCTCTATTTTGCATCACTGAAAGCTCATCCATTGCATTATTCAAGATGCTAGTCTCTGTGTGGTTCTCTCATTCCTCTTATTCTGTGGATGTTTATATCCATAGGTGTAAATATTAATTGGTTTGAGCTCTGAATGCTTTTCTCTCTTTTTTAAAAAAAATTGTCTTTGGGATATTTTAATTATGCAAAGTAATTTGAGAAGAAGTGGTTTTAGTTCTTGAATAAACACTTTTTTCCTTTATAAAAGAAATATTTTAGTATTTTATTTCTATTTATTTATATGAGAGAGGGAAAGAAGCAGAGTGAGAGGGAGAGAGGGAGAGAATGGGCACACTAGGGCTTCCAGACATTGCAAAACAAACTCCAGGTGCCTGCGCCATCTTGTGCATCTTGCTTACGTGGGTACTGGGGAATCGAACCGAGGTCTTTTGGCTTTGAAGGCAAGTGCCTTAACAGCTAAGCCATCTCTCTTTTCTCCTTTTTAAAAAATGTATTCACTTCTTAAATTTCATTAGCTTCTTTTGATCAAATACATTGTAAACAACCTTTGTTATTCTTAATTGAGGAGGAAACACTGGAAAAGATAAGTAATGAAGGAAAATTTAATACTACTTTATCTTCGTTCTCTTTTTGTTATTTATTTTGACAATTTTATGAATGTATTTTGATCATATTCACTCTCAATGACCCTTTTTTGTCCCCCTTCCACCACCATTTAACCCAGTCCTCTTCCCAGAAAATCTCCCTTATTTTGTCTTTTTTTTTTTTTCTCCCTGAAGTAAAACTTATCACCATCGACTAGGGATACGACACTTGCAGTGGGATTACCTTTGATCCACAGAATTTCTCATCTTTAAGTCGAGCTGAAATTGGGAATAAGTGTGAAACATGTTTAAGGCTTGGTGGGTGGTGCCCAAACAGCACAAGCAGTTTGCTTTCCATGCAGCAATGTGGAGATTCAAGGAGCTAATGCCAGGCTCCCTGCCCACGTCTCTATTTATGCAGTTAGTAGTGCAACACACAGCCTTGCTGTCCACAATCCACATGCATCATACTTACTCTTATTTATGATGAGGGATGGCTGTAGACTTCAAAAGGTGAGGTGATCATATATGCTAGATGTATGTAGTAGCTCACAGCACATGCTCAATATTCCTTTTATTTTTTCCCCCTTTTTTCTTGACAAGAAATTCCTTTTAAAATTTAGGGTGAAAAGGTAAGTGAAATATATAGTGAATTTATTTACTCAGATGTTGTCCCTGATAATTCTTTCCTTTAAATCATCCTGCACTCTTATCCTTTCTGGACATCAATATTAATGTTCACAGCTCCTGGCAGTAGCTACTAAAGGTGGCATTTCATAATTCAGATATAAAAAATTAAAAGTCGAATGCTAGAGGGAGTTCAGAGAAGCAGAATCCATCCATCCACCCAATTGTTGATTGAAAACCCTTCAGAATGCTCACCTTTTCTAACCCTCCCTTAGCTAGAAATGTAACATTAACAGGTAAATAATGGTGGCCCAGAAATTCACTCTCTAGCCTTACTTAAGGATTAAAAAAAAAAAAAAAAGATTATAGGATCTTTCCTGAAATAGCTCACCTCAGAGTTGGCTGTAAAGTACAAGACTTTGAGAATTTCATTCAGCTCTCCAAGCACTGCTCAAGAAGAATTAGGGCTCTGGAAAATCCTACTGGAAAACAGAGTGTGTGAGATGACAGAGTGCTCTATCCATCAGAAAATCTGGGCTTCAGCAAATTGCCTCTCCCATTGGGAGAGAACTCTAGGGTCCCACTTACCAATCATGTATGCAAGGGTTTATTTCCGTTTTTTTTTTTATTTTTTTTATTTGACAGCAACAGAGAGAAGGAGGCAGAGAGAGAGAGAGAGAGAGAGAGAGAGAGAGAATGGGCACGCCAGAGCTTCCAGCCTCTATAAACGAACTCCAGATGCGTGTGGCCCCTTGTCAATCTAGCTAACATGGGTCCTGGGGAATTGAGCCTCGAACCGGGGTCCTTAGACTTCACAGGCAAGCGCTTAACCGCTAAGCCATCTCTCCAGCCCTATTTCTGTTTTTTTAATCAAAAATATCTTCTTTAATATCTATGATTTATGGAAACTTGCTCCTCAGTCCTCTGCAGAGACAAAGACTGTCTCATTATTATTCTGTTCATATTCTACCTTTTCTCAAAACCAAGTTGGCCTCACATTGAAAAGATGCAGTCAAAGGACAAAAACTTTTCTTGCCATATCTTACTACAACTATTTCCATCTGTCACCTATGTGACAATAGTTAGGGTCAGGAAAAAAAAAATCCGACAGCTAATAAAAGGAGGAAAATAGTTACCTGTCCCTCTTTGGCTCGTTCTTAGGATTTTGTTTGTTTGGGTGTCGCGTTGTCCTTGTTTAGCTATGCCTTAATAGGAAACTTTCTCTGGTAAATGAGAGAAAGTGGCCTGGTGTCAATTCCGGTGAAGGTCTTTATTCTTGACCTCTTCCTTTCATGACTTAAGGTAGTCTACATCAAAAGCACAACTACTTTCTGAAGAAACACGAGCCAGTGCTGCAAGTACATGCAAGCATTTATTGGACAGTTGGTTGGGTGATGAATTTCACAGTCACAAACTGTCATTTTAAAGGAGGCTGCTTTTTTTTTTTTTTAAAGAGGCTATGAAAGAACAAGTGTTTTCACAGTGTTTTTTTCTCCATTATCCCCAAAATAGGTAAGTGCCTTTCTCTTGCTATTCACTTTATTCTAGCAATTTCTGTCCTAATCACTGTTAAAGTGATTTTCTAAAAAAAAAAAAAAAGGAAATAAATAAATAAAGCATGCTTTGCTTTTTAATTTTTTTTCTTTTTCTTTGTCTTCTGTGTTCTGATTTGAAATCGTGTACACATGTTTCATTTCCCTTCACTCTCAAGTCTTAAACAACTTGCTTCTCGGGCTGTCTTAGGGACGGCTCACAGACAAATTCTCAAAGCTTGGAAATGTGAAAAACGATACCAGAGGGAAGCCTGTCATTTGTAGCAGGTCTGAGTAGACAGCGCGGTCCCACTTCTGCTGTGTTGTATTTAACAAGGAGGCCTCTCAATTAACCTGTGCTTTCAGCCTCTCATGAATGAGTAGCCAGAGACCTGGGAAGCCCACCATCGCAGCAAGCAATGTTTGCACTAAACAAAGTAAGAAAGGGAGGCCAGTCCAGAGAAACACTGTAAATCACCTTATAGCCCAAAGGGGTAAAAAGGAGATGTCCCTGGCTGGGAGCAGGACTTAGACAGACAATAGACTTCACAGAACTTAGGAAGGTATGGTGGAAGGCAGATAGCAGGGAGAGGAGACAGGAAGGGTTTGCAGAATTCATGCTTAGATGTATGTTTCCTATGAAGATAGCACTATATTTCTATGGACATGAATCTCTTTTCCCAAAAGGACAATGAAACATTTCCAAATGTCACTCGGTGAGATGTTCCTCCGCTTCTTGGGTACTGGCTTCCTTCAACCACTTATCCTGTCCTATATGCCGTAACTTGTTAGTCCTGAGAAATCTCAAAAGATTACTCACCACCCACACACTCTTCAATCTATATAGGGAGAGGAAAGGAATTCTAGAAATCCTTTGAGAGAAGGAGAGACAGAGAGAGGAAGATAGAGAGAGAGAGAGAGAGAGAGAGAGAGAAGTAAAACAAGTACCCATGTGCTTGGGTCATCTTGAATACTTACACTGTTTTCCTTCCCTTTGTTTGATGGCCTTATAAATGTGATATATTTAAGTAATGTGCAAGGCACCAATGCCATTATTTAATAAGCTCAATAAGCTTTGCCTTGATTTCAGGGAATTACCTACCGCCATAGAATGCAAAAGGCAGTACACGGTTCTGTTTGGCTCCATCCGAAATGTTTTTCCCTCCAACTGAAATGTCTTACAGGGATGTAAGGAAGTGAGAACATACCAGCCTTCTGAGTTCATTTGTTTAAACAATGCCCTTCCTCCCCCATCTTTCCACGCAAGGCATCGAAGAGCACCAGAGGCAGCTGCCGCTCTGGGGACCTCTTTAGCCGTGTTACCGTTTGTCTTCCACTATACACAGCTGTCCTCCCCACAGCCTCCCAAAGGGGCACTCTACTGCTCTCACAGTCCTGCGTACCCGCAGCTAAAGGGTTTGTGCGCTTCAGGGAAATATGGGACGGTTTCATTATACGTATAGAGAGTAGGAGCCGTAGAAAATGATGCACTGGGCTTCTTGGCTCTGAAGAGGACTCTAGTGGTATGTCTGGGCTCTCAAGCTAGTGGACACCACGTTCTTCATCCAGTAGTCTGATTTTGTGGCCCAGGTCAAAGTATATCAGAAGTTGGATTAAAATCCAATCAGTGGAAATAGTTTTGAGCTGTAGAAAAAGTTTGTGTAATGTCAGGTATATAGCATGGCAAGGAATTGACTTACTAAGGTTTGAGATCGTTCCCTCCAAGGGGATGATAATGTGGATGAAACCCTTTCCCTGTGAGAACGAATCAGATGTGTTCTCCGTGATGTTTTGGCACAGCGGTCACCCTGAGCGTGACCCAGTGTCAACTGGATTGATTGCTCGACATTCTGCACTAACTCCAAGTGTGGGGTTGCCAAACTCAGTTTTCTGGAGCCAGGAAGACTTTACTTAAAATCACAGCCTCGATATTTACAAGCTTGATGACATTGGATAAGTTACCAGAACTCTTTTAGTATCAAGATTTTCTTCTGTAAGTTGGAATAATAAGTATAATCTTGTTTAAACTGTCGTCAGGATTAAGTTACGTAATGCCTAATTTTCCTGTTTGAAGGCTCTTTGGCATTTAATAATTGCTTAATAAATAGCAGCTGAAATTAATTAGAGGGTATCTCATATTTTCTAGTACTTAGATGAAATCCCTAAAGCCATAGCAAAAAAAAAAAAAAATCTGCTTTAAGCCTTGTCACTTTACTTCAATATTGAACAAATAATGAAGGGACAAAAAAGTATTCCAATTCTGACTTTCTTATAAAAATACTTTGTCAATTTTGAACTTGATTTTTAATGCTTTTTAGTACATAAACAATTTGTCCAACCTCAACAACTATTCAACAAATCTGTACCAAGAATTTCCTGGGTATAACCCTACTCTAGTTGGTCTTCCCATGTTAAATATTAGACATGTTACATACAAAACTGGGTCCACATTGAAACAAAACTCTATCTCCATGTGCACAAGGACTGAAGCTATGGGTACACTGTCATTTTACTTTAATTCCTAGGCTTTCCATGAAATAAAATGTGTGTGTTTACATAACACCTTGGAAACAGCAAGCATTTCTGATGGTGAAATACATACATTTATATGAGTCATGGTAAAGCAAATTCTACATGATACTTTCCAACTCTTCACTGAAGTTTAGACAATTCTATAAAACAACAGAAGCGTTTATTCAGTAGGGTTTTGCAGTGACTTTAAGAGTTCTAGGAGCTGAAAAGATATCACATTGAGATGGAGCTGAACTCAAGGGGCTCTGTAACCCTCATGCCCACTTTATTCACAGAAGCTCTCTGTCTTTTATACGTTTCCTGTGTTAGGATCTGATTAACCTTTGCCTTTAAAAACACGGAGTTCTGCTATTAAAACTTCATGTAAAAAATAAATAGTTTGAAAGTCACAGCATGAAGAAAATTTAGTGCAGTGATTTTTTTTTCTTTGATTTATTTCAGAGCCTACCTATCACACAAAATTTAGAGTATCTTAAAGTTTCAATATTGTGTCAGGGCCATTCTACAGCCAGTGTTAAGAACTTTGCACTGTATAGCAATATATCTTGTCTGCTTCCTTTCCCCCAAGAAACCTCATTTCTGTGTATTGAGTAAGGACTAAAAATGGCCGTCGTACAGAAGTATGTAATATGTTAAAACAAACCTATTAACCAAATTATTGTGTGAATGTCCATGTGTATATGTGTGTGTTTGTGTGTATGCATGAGTTTCTGGGCAACTGAAGAAGAGATGGTAAAATCCAGACCTAAAACATTATACATGCTCTTAAATGCATTTTTTTCACCTTATTTTTTTTCTTTTAGCTTAATTAGATCTATATGAAGGCATTTAAAGATAACAATTTCCCCAAACCTATTGTAAAGATAAAATACAAGTCCTTCCCCATCACACTTCTCTATGCTTCATACACTCATTCATTCATTCTCTTACAATCCAATAGAATGGAGAGTTGGGCTGGAGAGATTGCTTAGTGATTAAGGCATTTGCCTTCAAAGCCAAAGGACCCAGGTTTGACTCCCCAGGACCCATATAAGCCAGATGCGCAGGGTGGTGCATGCATCTGGAGTTCATTTGCAGTGGCTGGATGCCCTGGTGCACCCATTCTCTCTCTGTGTGTATCTTGCTTACCCTCTCTCTGCCTCTTTCTCTCTTTCAAACAAATAAATAAAAATACTTAAGAAAAAGAAAATAGAATGGAGAGTTTCCAGGTGTTTTGGAGACTGTAGAGTAGAAAAATGGCTTAGGAGAGTCCAGCCACAATATTAGTAGGGACTTCATCTCCATGGGGGCAGCTTGCAGACACAGAATACCACAGGCTTTGGAGTCAGACTGCCATTATGTCAGTCCCATTGCTTATGGTCAGAGAAGCCCAGTTTCCACAGTGGTGAAGTAGGGCTTCACAGTACATTCCTCATATGGTCAGAGGTGGACATACGCATTGAGCAGTGACCACATGACCTGGCACAGAATAATTAATGCGTAACTAGTACGCATGACTTTTGTCCAGCTCAACGCTATAACACAGAACCGTATCTCCGCTTCCAGCCCACGAAAGTGTCCCCAGGTGGCCATGCACTTGTGAAACACAGATTTCGAAAAAAAAAAAAAGAAATCCCTCAAAGCAAACTGCATTGCTCTCAACTTCTTAGCGAAAATTGTGCTGCCTCCCTGCATTTACTAAATTAATAACACACTAACTTGGTTTAGAAACGTACTTAGCATAAATTGGCCTTGACTGTGGAAGCAGGTGTCATGAGAACCCAGGTGTAAAATACAGAGGGTTCCAAATGTTCCACAAACATGCCTTCGAAAGTAATAATATGAAAGATTAATATAAATTGATACTTTTTCCCAGTATAAGAGCAATTCCCTGAGGGTAACTTCAGAGATTTATACCATCATCGGCAGGATAACATCTACCACACTAAAGCAATAATGACTAAATGGCACCCTGAGTTATTAATGCAATTTCTAAAAGAGCTGAGCTCATTATGAGGACAAGGCTATCAAACAAGGCAAACTTTGGCTCCATAATGCTTTGCACATACTACATAATTTCAGTGCTTGGATCTTAAAACAGGCTGTAAATGCACTTGGCTTCATGTTTGCCCTGACTGCTATATCAGGGTCCCATTGCCGCTGCAACAAACGACCGATGAGCAAGGGTTTATAATCAAACACATTTATTATCTTACAGTTCTGTGGGTCAGAAGCCAAACATGGGTCTCAGTGGGCCCAACTCGGTGCTTTAATAAGGCTGGAAATTCCAGAGGAGAGTCTATTTCTTTGTGCTATCTAGCTTCTAGAGAAGCTAGGAGCGCTTCCTGCCTTGGCGACTGTGCCAGGGCTGGGATTTCAAGTTCAGCAACGTTGTTTTTCTCCGCTCCTTCTTCCTTTCCCATGCTTCCTTCTTAAGTGCAGTCAGGAAAGTGTTTCTACTTCAAAGACTCATATAATTAGCATTGGATAATCTCTTCACCTTGAGGTTATAAAAATTAATCATATCCGCAAAGTCCCATTTTGCCATCCAAAGGCACCTGTTTACAGGCGGTGGAGCTTATTTTATTTCGTTATTCATTTATTATTTTTCGGTGCTTGGGAATGAGATCAAGACCTCGTGCATGCTAAGCACGCTGTCTACTATTGCGCCGCACCTCTGCCACCTGAATCCTGAATCGAGGGTTTAGGACGTGGTTATCTCTCAACGGTCATGCCTCTGCTTATCACGTGTTCCATTTGTGGTACTGGCATCGAAACACCTGTGATTGCAGACTTCTATCCCTTTGAGTACAGGCTGCAAGATGTGACTTTCTCAGAGTAGTTCCCCACTCTGCATAACCTGTTGAACTTTTCCTCCATGTTTCCAGGGAGACATTTGGAGTAAAATGAAGACGTGGGGCTCTTCCTGTTCAAATGCTCAGGAGTCTCGACCTTTAAAGACAAAGGTTTGCAAACTGCTCTGTGTGGATCTGGGTGAGTCGGACTCTAAGGAAAGTGTAGCATCACACAGGCAAAATAGGACGGAGGCAGAAAATATATGATGGAGAGCCCCTGGGGTCCTTAGTCTCGGGTTCTCTGCATGGGCTGCTCACCATATTCTATTGTGCTTCTTTAGTACCTGCAGTTTTAAAGGAGACTAACAGACTTCATTAGGATTTCATTACTCTCTTCCAAGTTTTACCTTTAATGGGAAGAGCAACAAACATTTACTTGAGAGAACAGAAGTTAGAGTAAGAAGGGGGTATGATAACTCTCCATAAACATTTGTCCTTTTAAGATATTTTGTTTGTTTAAGATAGAGAGAAAGAGGCAGATAGAAAGAAAGAATATGAGTGTGTCAGGGCCTCTAGCTTCGGTAAACAACTCCAGACACATGTGCCACCTTGTTCATCTGGCTTATGTGGGGGTATCGAACCAGGTTCCTTAGGGTTCACAGGCAAGGACCTTAACCACTAAGCCATCTCTCCAGCCTTGATCTTATTTTTCTTTTTTTTTCTTAAGTGATTCATTTTCTGCAACTGGACAAAAAAAAGCCACTGCTGGGTTTGTGACTGAAAGGTCCATTGAGGTTCAGTACGAGAAGAAACTTCATCAGCAAGACGTGAAGCCAAATGGAAACGGTTATTTTTGTTACTGTTAATGTCCGATGATCTGAGAAGGTAAAGTAACTGTGGCCAGGGATACTGCAGAAGCCACACTTCCTTTGACCAAACTTTATCCCCCACAAGGCTTGTGGAGATGACTCAGTGATAAAGGACTTGATGCACAAATATGAGTATCTGAGTTCAGTTGCCCAGAGCCCACATAAAGCTGGATTTAGTAGCATGAGTATCTGTGATCCCAGTGTCCTTATGCTAAGATGGGAGGTAGGCACAGAAACTACCCCTAGAAACTTGCAGGTGATCTAGCCTGGCAAACACAACAGCAAACACTGAGAAACCCTGTCTCAAACAAATTACAACTTGAAGGCTGACATCATGGGTTGTCTTGTAACCTTCACGTACCCTCATCTGGATCACATACATACAAATATACAAACACCACACATACACACACACACACACACACACAGAGAAAAACCATCTCCCCACCAGAAAAACTTCTAGAAATCTTACAAATATGATTGCTATTTAGTCATAAAGAGCTCATCTTTCTTAAGTCTATGACTAATTAAAGAAAATTAGCAAGATAATTATGCATTGTGTTTGATTTATATTAGGTTTAATGAGAAGTTTCTCCTAGGCAAGGGAATACAGATTTTGAGATGCAGAAAATTTCTAAAGATTCTAAGGAAATAATTGGCATTCCATTATTCTTTGGACAAAGAAGTAGAGCAGAGCCATGACTTCTGACTGCATCAGTGGAGGGCTAGGGACGCTGGCCTATCGCATCAGGGTTGGGAAGATTTGGGAGGAAGAGAAAGACAAAAGACCTGGCACCTACCATCCCTACATCCCACTCTCAACCTCAGAGAATCTGCTTCGGGGTGCCACAGAAATTTCCACTGGTGGGGGGAGGGCTGAAATACCCTAAAAAGTTATCACATACGTTCTTAAAAAGAAATAAGAAGCAACTGACTCAAAGAAATAATCACACACAAAAGCAGAAATTTTGAAATGAAGAAAACGCAAGTTTTTCTCCTGTAGTCTGTAGCCCCTTTCCCTAGATGTGAGGTTCCAACTCTGGTAACTTCCTATGCATCGTCATGTCTTCCCATCCCACCATAGGGCACAGCCAGAAAGCGTGAGTTTGTGGAGTGGGAACACATGCATTTTTAACACTTGAACCATGACTTACTGTATTTCAAGTAACTCCATAGACATGCCTCGTGGAACCCCTGAGGCTTTATGCAACTTAAATAAAAACCTGCTGCTCCAGAATATACTGCCTTCAGCTAAATTCATTCGAACAATTCCTAAGCGAATGCTACAAACAAACTTCTGCAACTTTATGAAGTTAAAACTTTACCAAAGACAAATGACAAACTTGTGGAGGGGTAATGCTTACCACTCACCACAGAAAGGCATGGACTAGAGCAGGGCCTTCACCTCAGGAGCAGCGTGGACGAGGGCACATGCTCAGGTACCAAACAATAAAATATGAGTCTCATTGAAGAATGTGCAATAGTGAAAAAAACATCTCACTTTAAGCCTACAAATGAGCAAATTTAAAAAAGAACTATAGTATTGTGTTGGTGAGTCCATGGAACTAGACATGTTAATGCAATGTATGCTTTCCCCTTGACAGCTACTTGATAATATTTATTAAAGTTATGAATGAATGCACTTTAACACAGCAATTTATTTTACTCAGTTATGAAGTTGATCATTTTACCCTTGTTTATAACACATCAGCATATGACCTAAAAGGACTTACTGAATGTATCATGGAAATCCATGTAGTGAAATAACATTCAGCTGTAATAATAAATACAGAAACTTCACATAATACTCAGTGGAATGGGGCTGGAGGAGAGGGATCAAAAGAGGAGAATGTGAAGGGAATATGACCACTTTTCTGTATGTTCACATATTAAAGTCCTCAATAAAAATATCATAAAATAAATAAGAAACAATATCATCCCCAAGATTTTCTAGCACTGAAACTTATGTTTTGCAGACTTTTAAGAGAGCCCCCACACTTATCTTTTCAATGACTGCTTAACAATTTCAGCAAATGTTTTATAGGTTATAAAGAAGCATGACTCATATATGCTCTATTTTAGTTAATAAACAGGGGTAATATTGAATTCTTACTATGGGTGAGACAGTGTCAATTACAATTCTTAAATTGTGTCTATACAAAAAACTTATTAGTGAGGTACTTAATATCCTTTGCATGCAAACAAGTACACTGAGGTTTGAAAGTTAGGTAACTTGGCCAGTTTCACACAGCTACTAAGTAAAGGACAGGAACTGGGAACCAGTCAACTCAGAGTCAATGCTCCTCACTGTCACCTAACTTCATGACCAGCCAGCCTGGGATGAAAACCATAGGTGGTCTATTTAACAGGTAAACGAAATCTGGCTTAAAGGGCCCAGGGGGCAAGCAGTAAACTTTATCATAAGAATTTTTAACTCGTTCTCCACAAGCTATGATGTGGCCAGTGGGAAATTAAACCCTGGGTGTGGTTGTCTTGCATTTTGTTCTGTGAGCATTTCATCCAGAATCTAGAAGCAGGCACATTCAAGGACACGCTATCAGTGGACCCGGGGGTGTGCTCTTCCCTGTTGCCAAGGGAAACAGATCTATATGCTTTGGCTACCACATTCTCAGTTGGCAAGGTCAACATTCTGTTTTCAAAAGCTGTGAAGGTTGACTTTTCCTTGGCTGGAAGGCCAGTGTTTCTGCATAGATCTAGCTCTGTGATCGATTCATGTGGCTTAGTGACAACCGACTTTGCCCTTGAGAAGGTGGAATTGTGAAGTTGGGCAGACAAGATTTACATACTTTGAAGCAATTAAAGAACCACAAAGGGCAGTACATAATCAAGCACCGGATTGTGTGGTATGGCTCAGTTAATTATGAGAAATCAGGGAAGGGATGTGATACACACTAAGAAAAGGCTTTGTAAAAGGATGAGTCTTCAGTCAGTGCTGGGTTAACATAGGCAGGAGATCACAATTGGAGGAAGAAATGAAAAAAAAAAAGAAAAGATTGAGAAACAAATGTGTTATTTTCGGAGAGAAAGATAAGAGTCAGCAGAGAATTTATGTAACTTTTTAACCATGCATTATTTCATCATTGCTTTGAAAACCACTACATGCATACATTCTGCTAAAGTATGTGGAACACAAGAAGACTAGCATTTTGTCCTTATTGTCTGGAAATTCGGGATGTTTTTCACTTTTAGCTATGATAGGATTTGTGCATGCTCAAGATGGAGATAACATGCAACAATGAATGCAGAAGTTGTAAAACCTGCAGTGGACAAGGTACGGGAAGCATGTATCTAAATAAATGTCAAGTGTGTATGACCAAAGAGAACTTGAGAGGAGAACCTGGCAGGGTACCTTCACCCGGACTATAGGGAAACACAAATACTGTAATTTATATATTATTTTGTATACTGAGGAACATATGAGGTCAAAAGATGAATCCTGAACATCACCAGAGGTAACTTGGAAAGAATATGTTTATTATGGAGGTGACTAAAGGAATAATGTAAAAATAACATTTAAGGTGCTAGCTTAGTGAGAAAGAGTATTTGCTGCACAAACACGAGAAGCAGAGTTTAATCTCTAGCACTCATGTTTAAAACAGCAGTTGTAGAGTATTAAAAATAAAAGAAAAGAGCAAGGGATAAAGCGAAGGCATGAAGTCTGTCGTGGGAGGAGCTGGGAGCGTCAGGAATAATGCTGTGGCCAGTGGATAAGACAGAGTTGAGAAGCGAGTTTCTGTGGACAAGTAGTCCACAGCACGGACCATGGAGGCACAGAGATTTGAAAGGACTGGAGTAATTCAAATAAATTACAGTTCCCCAAGTTCAACTTCTGTACAAATTTATAAATTGGCAAATCTTCAGAAAGTTGAGAGAATGAATCCTCCTAGATATTGAACTGTCAGGGGTCACACATGCAGAGATGCTGACACTTCCACGCTATTGTGTTTTGTTTTTTTTTTTCCTGTATCTGTAATTAATTATGTTACAGATTCTCTGGTATTTTATACTCTTACTGAGTTTTCCACTTTCCAAATCACATGTTTCATTAAGCTGGAATTTAGCCTGAATAGATAATAAGAAATTGAGGTCACCATCCTATTATTTCTCTATGTGTTTATTTGTGTGGATGGTGGTGAGTATGAAATGTACCGGGGATGAACCCAGGCCTTTCACATGCTAAGTGTGCACTGTAGACCTGAGCTACTCTCCCAACCCTATTGTTTGACTTTTTTTTTTGTTTCAAATCTAGCACTCATGGTGAGTTCAAATCCAGAAAAGAGGCCTAAATAAGTTACCAGAAATGGTCACACAAAGCTAGAAGCTGATCTTGGGAGAGAGTAAAGACCTTGATACATGATCCAAAAGTTAAAGTTCAGCTATAAGAAGAGCCACAGGTTAACTATGTTTACTGTCTGAGGATGGTATTCCTGACTTCAAGGTTATGCTAAGAAAGTTAACCAGAGTTTTCTGTTGAATGTAGTTTCCCTATTAAATTATGAACTTGCTTAAGGAAACCTAGGTGGGAAATAGTAAATGAAGCAAAGCAAAAGAGGAATTACTTTGCTAGGAACAGCCATGATTCCAGGTTCTGATGGCTAAGGGGACATCACTATGGGCTGCAAGGAGTTATTGCCTCCTTTTCCATACTGGGACCCAGAGGACCTACTCGAAATGGAGCTAACAGTGAAAACAAGAATATGACTAATATTCTCACTTAATGATTAATATTGAAAGTCATGTGATCTTGTAAATTAATGCAAGGCCAAGATAAGAGGACCTGGGTATTGAATTCAACACAGGTTCATCAGATGGAGACGTTTCACTGGAGACAGAGGCTTGGCTTGTCATGTCCAGGTCACCTCCACGCACACTGGGGATAGACTTCAAGACGTAAAGGAACACTCTCTGGAAATGTGTCTGTTCACATTTATGCCTTTTACTAAGGGTCTAGGTTGCATTTTCCTTCTAGTTTTCCAATAAACCTTCCCTTGAAATTTTTCCACCTTGTGATCCAAAGCTGGAGGGCACAGGCAAGGTAATGGCAGCTGCCATCTCAGCTGGAATATGTCTCCTCCCTTTCTTTTACCCTAGGAGATGATGAGGCTGGGGCTGAGGAGACAGAGAGGTGAGACCCCTGGAGGAGAGATACCATAGCTGGGAACATCGGTTTCTTTCTGCCTGAGGTGTCCTCCCTCTGTAAGGTAAAGCACTGTGAAACACACAGACACATGCATCTATTTAGCTATGCATACGCAAACACAGTGAAGACTGGTAGATACTGCCTGATATATCTTAGTCTTTATAAGTGTACAGATAAGCTGCATCTAAATAGTTTAAGATACCACATATAAGCCACATATAAATGACAACCCTAGGATAATGAGTTCAAATAGTAGATTGTGCCTTCAGCAAATTGTACCCGGACACATTTATTTTCGATTTTATGTCATGCAGGAAAGAAATAAACCTTCCTGCACATTCTATAGCCCAAAGTACAAAATGTACTGAAAATAGTACTCATTTCCTCCCTTCGCCTGTTGTGCAGTGTTGGTATGTGCCTATATCCCAGCCAGAAGTAGCTACACTTCTGTGTTAGTGCAGGGATTACAGGTAAAATTATTTGTACATGCTGGTTGAATTGGTTTTTACTCTCTTCAAGTGAGCCAACTTCCCCACTGGTCTCAATGGGAGTGTTGCCTGGGAGAAGGTGGTAAAATTAAGCCTTATAGTTTATAGAGTACTTGGTCTGCTTTTTTTTTTTTTAAATCAAATAGATTCATGTTCCTTTCTGTACCACTGTGACTCTTCCACTCACTAAACTTTCCTCAACTTTGAAGGCATTGCAAGAAATGGAAAAAAAAATGGGAAAAATATGAAGTGAATTGAGGATCTAGCCAATACCATAATGCATGAAGGAGCAAACGCTAGTGCCTTTTTTTTTTTTTAAGGATGGACTCTAATGCATGTCTTCACTATTTGCTCCACCGAGAAATTGAATATTGAGAAATCGATACCGTTGCTTTCCATGAGATGAGGTTGATGGACTGAGACTGAGCCAAGCTGATATTGCCAAATCTTTTTATATAACCTTTTTAATCCTACAATATGAAATGCAACACTGAAAGTGTTCACTACTCAATAGAGACTTTCTATTGCTTAAAGAAATAGTCAATAAGATTTTTTTTTTTATGAGCCAATCTCTGATCACTAAAGCTCCTTGAGACTCTGGGCACATGATCATTGGCAGAATTTCTTAAAATAATCACAAAGTAACTAGAAATGAAAAATCAGTCTACATATTAATGCAGTCAAAAAGTGCCGTGTCTCTTATTTATCATTCTATACCTAGAAAAGAGAGCATAAGCATAATTTTCAGATGATGCAACTTAGTAAAAAGGTTTCAAGTACAAAAAGATCCCGTGCAGAAATGAAATGAAGTTTTATTACAGGAATGGGAGTTTGTGATACACTGTGCATATTCTTATCAAGACAGATCATTACAGCAACTACCAATGGGCTTTTGAGGGAGGGCTCTGCTGCACAGCATCAAACTGTATGCGGCTCCATAGCATGTAGAGCTCCTAAGAATGCGTCTTCCCTGGGGATTTCAGGCCTACGGGACAACCTGAAGTGAAACCACATTTCCATGGTTACTGGGCTATAGCCAAACCTAAATCCGATTGCACTGAAACACAGTGAAATTTCTACAGTCGCTGAAGAAATTGTCCTCATCTGGGCATACTTTATGAAGCTATGATTTCTGGTTAAAGATGCTTTTTGAGACACACCTAGCTATGTCTGATAAACCCATCACAAGGTAAAAAACAGTGTACGTTAAAAATTCACTTACTACACCTAACCACTGAAAACATCAGAACTTTAGCACCACGCACTGTACAGAGTCAGTTGTTTCCCCCAGAAGTGTATGGCTGACCTGGGGCTGAAGTCTGCTGCTGCCCAACATCAAGTGAGATCACTGAGGGCCTGGGAGTATCCTCAACAGTAGATCCCTGGCTTAGCATGTGTAGGGGGATCCGATTAAATCTATACCAGTGTACCAAGAGTGAAAAATCTAAATAATCACAAAATGGGCAAGTCAACGGAAGACCATGAAGAAGTATAACTAGCCAGTAAAAAAAAAAAAAAAAAAGGGCTGGAGAGATGGCTTAGCGGTTAAGCACTTGCCTGTGAAGCCTAAGGACACCGGTTCGAGGCTCAACTCCCCAGGACCCACATTAGCCAGATGCACAAGGGGGCCGCATGCATCTGGACTTCATTTGCAGTGGCTGGAGACCCGGCACACCCATTCTCTGTCTCTGCCTCTTTCTCTCTGTTGCTCTCAAATAAATAAATAAATAAATATTTTTAAAAAATAATGAGAAATAGTCAGTGTCTTTCTATCAGAAAATTATAGTTGCTTTCTCATTGCTGGGACAAAATATCTGACCAGAAGCAGCTTAGGGAAAGAGTTTATTTTTTGCTTACAGTTTTGGAGGGAAGTGTTCATTATACAAAGGGGAAAGACATGGCAGGAGCAGACAACCAGGGCCACATCCTCACACCACTATAGAGGAAGTAGAGGGGACAGGCAGGGCTGGGCTCAAGCACTCCAGGGCCTGCCCTGGCCCACACTCACACACTTCCCTGCTAAGGCTCCAGCTCCAGAAGATTTCACAAACTTCCCTGGGAGACATTTTGTATTCAAATCACCACAGAAAAATACATATGAAAGCTCCAGGGAGATTTATCTCACTTCAGTCAGAATGGTTATCATCAAGACAATAAATAATTCCACAAATGTTGGTAAGGACATTGGCAGGAGGGAGGAGAAATAAAGAACACTTACACTGCTGGTAGGAGTTTACATTAGTTCTCCACAACGGAAAGCAGTGTGGAGCTTTCTTAAAATTTTAAAATAGAACTTCCATATGACCCAGCTATATCACACATGGTCACATGCTGAAAATCAAAGTATATATATATATTTTTTTTTTCATATTTCTAACTGTGTTATTCACAATACCCAAGTTATAGAATCAACCCAAAAATATAGTACATGTATATGTGTAAATGTAATGTATATATATATGAATTTTATTTATCCTAAGGAAAAAGCAGAAGCATGTATTGTTCAGGAAAAATGGATACAACTAGGGATCACCATGTTAAGTAAAATAGACCTGTTTCATAATGACAGGTGTGACAGTCATTCCTAAGTTTAATGTAGGGGAAATGAAATGAAATTTGGATATTGGCGTAAATAGGGAAGGAATGATAAAGGGTTATGGGTATGAACATGAGAAAATTGCATTATGTGAATGTTGGAATGGAACCCACTATTTTTACAATTAATACATGCTAATAAAATTCAAGCTGAGGAAGATGACCATATATAATGAAATCATAAAAGGATCAAAATTCAAAATCTGATGTGCAGTTTTTAAACGAATGTCTATGACGTTCACATCAGATCAATGTATCATCTTTGGAAGAACTGGACACGTCTAATATCAAAGTCAAGAATGATATGTTGGAAGTTGGAGGACAGCTGACAGATTAGGATGTAAAAATTAAAAGAGATAAAGGAAGATATTAGAAGAGGGATTTATTTGAAATTCAATTAAGCTAACATAAATCACTAAAAATAAATATTCCAAATGCTTGTTGAATTCAGTGCATATAAATATATAATTAATCATTTTATATTAATGATTTCCATTTTCTAGAGTCATGTAATTTCCCAGGCATTGTGTAAATTGACTCATACACCTCACCTCTCCTGACCCACGCAGCCCTGTGACAGAGTATTAACCTTATTCACACAGCAACTTTCCCATGGCATTCTGATGTGATAAAGGAGACAATCAGGAGCTTAAATGCTGGGGTGGAGAGATAGCTCAGCAGTTAAGGTGCTTGCCTGCAAAGCCTAATGACCCAGGTTCAGTTCCTCACTACCCACATATGACCAGATGCACAAAGTGATGCATGCATCTGGAGTTTATTTGCAGTGGCTGAAGGCTTTGGTATGCCAACTCTCTTTCTCTCTCTCTCTCTCTCTCTCTCTCTCTCTCTCTCTCTCGGTCTCCCATGTGTCTTCTCTCTTTCTCTCTCTTCATGCAAATAAATAAATACTTAAAAATTAAGAAAAAAATGGCCAGGCGTGATGCCTTTAATCTCAGCACTAGGGAGGCAGAGGTAGGAGGATAGCCATAAATTCAAGGTCACCCTGAGACTACATAGTGATTTCCAGGTCAGTCTGGACTAGAGCAAGACCCTACCTTAGGGAAAAAAAAAAACAAAAACGCTATTACTAGAATATGTCAAGGTCACAATGACTATGGTAAAACACACTATTGTTACATTTCTGCTAAATTAAGGGAGACCTAGCTTGCTAAAAAAAAAAAAAAATCTTTTAGGCCTTCAAATGTGATGTTTGAGAAGGATTCTAATAAATTTTAGGGTAAAAAAATGAACAGAGATCCTGAACATCCAGTCCAAGCAAATATTAATGTTTATAAACTGGCTGATAGCCTGTCATTCAGAATGTTACTCCAAGATGTATAGCATAATACCACAGGACGCAGCTCTATGCCAGCTTACCTGGACTTGAGTTTTTATTTTGCTTAGTATAAATTGAAATTATTGGCAAGTTATTTAGCCTCTATTTCCTTAGTGTTCTTCTTCTAAAATAGCTGTGACTACTAACAGCTCTCACCATTCAATAGTGTTATAAAATTAACTTATGGCTTGCATATTTTATGCATGACATAAGCCTATTTAAGATAATGTGTTTGGTAAATGTAAATTATTATTGGCATACTGAAAACTCAAAGTGCTTCTCTCTATGCCTTAATGTCTGAGCAAACATGCAATCCATTTTTTCCCCTCTAAATTCAGGAACTGTCAAAACTTTTTGTGACTCTCAACAAGAAAATAGTCTTAATCAGGATCTTAAATGCATGCAAATACATGTGAAAATAGCATTATTAAATGTACCAAATGCTAATGATCTATTTCATTCTCTTTCTTTTCTTAAATACTGGTTTTGACTTGCTAAACTGATTTTATGACTCACAAAAGGGTATAAATCTACAGTTTGAAAAGCATGTGAAACTTCTTCATGAGTTAATCAAGATTATTACAGAGCTGAGAATTGTTATCTCCTTGCATAGCCATTCATATATTTTCTTTTATTGAAATGCATTTAACATTATGACATTGGACTATTTTAGAGTGCGTCATAAAAATCAGCCTCTTGATAAAAGACAACAACTTTTGGAAGACAGTAGAGAAAAGAGAGACCATCTACATTATTGATGGGAATTAAGACTTCTCAAAAAAAATTAAAAATATAATTATAATATGGCACAGTACCCCCACACTTGAGTATAAGGTAAATACAGTATCTGTCTCAAACAGAGGTGCCCTCCATGTTCATCACATCACTGTTCACACTAGTAGAAATATGTAAATACCATGTTTCTGATATGTGAACATAAAAAAAAGAAATGTGAAATATGTGTGTGCATTCAAAAATAAAACATTATCTATCCAGCCTTAAAAATGAGGAAATTCTGCCATTTATGATGACCCAGGACAAATTATGTTATTTGAAAGAAGCTAAAAACAAATATCTTGTCACTTACCATTAATTGTAAAATATAAATATAAAAATAAATTGGTTTTTCATAGAAGCAGGGGGTAGAAGGGGTGGTTGATACAGAATGGAGGAGCTGGAGAGAGGATGGCCAGAGGCTCAGAATAAGGACGTGCTATAAGTTCTGAGGACCTAATTGTATAGCCTGCAATTAGAGTTAATATATGGGATTGTATATTTTGAATTGCCTAAGAGAGTGAATCTTTATATTCTAGATCAGGAAAGGATAACTATGTGAACTGATACATGCACTTGAAAGTGTTAAATAATTTAATTGTGTTAATCTTTTCTACATTGTATGCCTGTATCAATCACATTGTATAGTTTAAGCATATATCACATTATTTCTCAATTATGCCTAGATAAACTTAAAAGTGAAAAAAACAAGATTAATTTAGGGATTATTTTTTTGAGTCGGGTTTAAAGTCCCATATACTCTCTTATTTACAAGAACCTGCATGTTTCTGGGTTTCCTGGTAGCATAAATATACCTACCTACGCCTTTTATTTAAAAATGGGTGATAGCTGGGTGTGGTGGCACACACCTTTAATCCCAGCACTTGGGAGGCAGAAGTAGGAGGATCGCCATGAGTTCAAGGCCACTCTGAGAAATTCCAGGTCTGCGAAACCCTACTTTAAAAAACCAAAAAAAAAAAAAGGTGATAATGGGCCAGAGAGAGGCTCACTGCATAAGGTGCTTGCCTGCAAAACCTAACAACCCTGGTTTGATACCCCAGTACACATATAAAGCCAGATGCACAAAGTGGCACATGCATCTGGAGATTGCAGTGGCTGGAGGCCCTAGCACACCCATTCTCTGTATATCTCTTGTCTATCTCTCTCTGCTTACAAATAGGTAAATAAAATATTTTTAGTAGGAGATATCGATCATTTAAGGCACTGAAATAAAACCACCCAGGCTTCTTAGGAAAGAATGAGAAGGCTGACTTAGTGGTTAAGGCGCTTGCCTGCAAAGCCAAAGGACCCAGGTTTGATTCCCTAGAACCCACATTAGCCAGATGCACAAAGGAGAACACACATCTGGAGTTCGTTTGCAGTGACTGGAGGCCCTGGCCTGCCCATTCTCTCTCTCTCTCTCTCTCTCTCTCTCTCTCTCTCTCTCTCTTTCTCTGTCAAATAAGTAAATGAATAAATATCAAAAAAGAAAAAAATAAGAGTTCTGGCAAAATTCTGTCCACTGGCCTTATCATTATATTTATAATCTTTTCATATTTTTCTATGTGTAACTTAATTCCTTTTCTTGTTTTTAATATCTGACTACTTCATTATTTTTTATTATACATTTTGAAGAGATTATATAGATGAATGATTCAAAAATAAATAGAATTAAAAGAATAATTCTGTAAAAAGTTTCTCTATTGCTAGGTAGGGAGGTTTCTGTTTCTCACCCTCAATCTTTGTAATCAGTCAATAAATCATTTTATTGAATATCCTTTGAGAGCCTCTCAGGGTACCTAACAGAGATTTGGTGTTGCAGTGAGGTTCACATTGCTGGCAGAAATCACCCAACCAAGAGCAGCTTTGGGGACAAAAAGTATTTATTTTGGCTTACAGACTCAAGGTGAAGCTCCATTATAGCAGGGGAAAATGATGGCATGAGCAGAAAGTTGACATCACCCTCTAGCCAACATAAGGTGGACAATAGCAACAGCGTAGTGTGCCAAACACTGGCATGGGGAAACTGGCTAGAGCACTCATAAGCCTGCCCCAAACAATACACCACCTCCAGGAGGCGGTAATTTCCAATTGCCATCACAAGATTTAAAACAGGGCAAACATCAAACTCTGTAGCTCCAAGTCCAACAACTCTAGCCAGTGTCAAATCGCCAAGTCTGATAATTCTAACCAGGAACAAGTCTCTGGAGTTCCAATTCTGCTCCTCCAGCTAGGCTACTCACAGTCCTGGAAAACTTCATCCAGGCCTGGTAGCTTTCCTTAGCCATCTCCTGGTCCTGGCATCTCTACTGGGTCTCCACTGCAGTCCATGGTTCACCTCATGGCCCTATGTGTCTCCATGAAGGCATCCAGCAAACCTGCTTCACACTACCCATGGCCATTTCCAAAACACAAGACCATGTTGCAAACTCAGTGAGCCTCTTTATCCTGCATTCAGGGGGGAATAAAGCAGACTTTGAAGAACAGGACATTCCTTGAGCATTCAGGTCCCTTCCAGAGTCTGTATTCTTCCTGTTGCCCCGGTGCAGGTCAGCTGGCCCAATCTCAAAGGCTATAATCTCTCAATTGCAGCTGAACAGGCAGCAGTTTTGGTCTAAAGATTTCTTCCTGTGGCATAGCCCTTTGCTCACACCAGTTCATTTCTATGCAATGCCACCCTGCACAAATTCTCAGGACACAGCTATAAGCCTCACACACAAACTGCTTCTAGCCCAGTCCAGGCAAAGCTCTTTCTCACTCTCATAAGCCAAACCTCACAGTCCTTAGTTCTTATTGCATTCAGGTCTTTGAACTCTGACCAGAATAGTCCATGAAGCTGTACTTACAACACTGTAAGGTGTCTCTTAGGCCCAGGTTTCAAATCCTTCCACATTCCACTTTAAAATCAGCTCCAAAAGGCCAAAACCACACAGTCAGGTGTCTAGCAACAAATGACACCCCTCTTTGGTATCAACATTACTGTTCCAGTCAGGTTTGCATTGCTGGCAGAAATCACCCAACCAAGAGCAGCTTTTGGAGAAACAAAAAAAAAGGAGGGGGATTTATTTTGGCTTACATACTTCAGGGGAAGCTCCATGATGGCGTGAGCAGAAGGTGGAAATCAACCTCTGGCCAACATAAGCTGGAGAATAGCAACAGGAGAGTGTGCCAAACGCTGGCATGGGGAAACTGGCTATAACACCCATAAGCCCACCCCTAAGCAATACACTGCCACCAGGAGGCTTTAATTTTCAATTGCTATCCGCTGGGGAGACTAGCATTCAGAACACGAAGTTTATGAGGGACACCTGAATCAAACCACCACTGTTGTGTTCTTCCCTCCTCCTCCACCCATGAAGATTCTCCTTAAACCAATTCATTACTATTACATATACACTTGCATAATTTCCATATATGAGCTAGTACTTTAAGAAGTGTGTTACCAAAAATATGCCTCCAAATGGAATGTGTACCTGGAGGACTTATGCATTTGTGATCTTGATAAATCTTCTGAAATAAATTTGTTGAGGCTGACTAATTTATCCTTCCAAAGCATCTATGATGTTATCATTCATCATACATTTTTTTTTTCTGTGAGTTACATCAAATACTCCTTTTAAAATGATGTGTAACATATACGTGACTGATGTGACTTTTTAAAATAAAAAATTAATATTTTGGACGTAGAAATGCTTAAAAAATAGTAAAGCATCCCAATGTTCATGACTTATAAGGAAAGAAAGATATAATTCATGGGAGGATTTAGGAACTTCCATAAACAAAAACTAAAAAGTCTTGACTAAGGATGGATAAGTTCCCTGTACATATGGATGGATGGGTGGATGGAAAATAATGGGTTGAAATTAATTGAAAAAGAATATTAAATGATAGATGAGTGGGTAGATGATAGTTGGATGACAGATGATAGATAGATGACTGATAGACAGATGATAGATAGATAGATAGATAGATAGATAGCGTATTATGAAAAAGACCCCACAGCTATTTTCCTTTTCGTAGTGAAGGAAAGCAAGGCAGCAAATGAAATATCAAAGGGGATATTAATAAATTATGACAAAGAATAGGTTTCTCCAGGTTAAGAAAAGTGTCAGGTAAAAAAAAAAGAGAGAGAGAGAATCAAATGAAATGAAGTATGTGCTTTTCCAGAAAAGCAGAAGTTTCAGGGTCAAACTATAGTAGCAATATAGGTGGTGGTAGCAGATAAAACTTCAGAGAATGACAGAAAATAACTTCAGCAAAGCTCAGGAAATGGGGGCTAGAGAGATGGCACAGCGGTTAAGGCATTTGCCTGAAAAACCTAACAACCCGAGTTTGATTCCCCAGGACCCACATATAGCCAGATGCACAAGGTAGTGCATGAGCCTGGAGTTCATTTGCAGCAGCTAGAGCTCCCGGCATGCCTTTATCACTCTCTCTCTCCCCAGGTGTGCTGCATGAACCTTTAATCCCAAAACTCAAGAGACAGAAATAAGAGGATTGCTGTGAGTTTGAGGCCAGCCTGAGACTACATAGAGAATTCCAGGTCAGCCTGGGCTAGAGCAAGACTGTACTTAAAAAAAATAAATAAATAAATTTAAACAACAACAACAACGACAAAGGAAATGAAATGGCAATGTTTCCAGTGGATTCTGATTCAAATGCTAAGTGTAAATTCCAGGAATATGCTATGTATTTTCAAAGATTAAAAGTGTTTTCCTAACATAGAAAGAACCACATAGCCAAAGTACATTTTCTACACACTTAGAGTATAATAACTGTACAGCAAAGGAGGAACATTGCATGTATATGCCTTTAGCCTTCATGGGCATGCAATGTAATTACTAATAATGTCCTTAAACATAACAATGAAGTAAAATGGCTTATGGAAAGTGCCAGTTTAAATATAAATAAATTACTAACTCTTATGTGGCATTTAATGTATCCACCATTGGTTTATACAGTTAGAAAGGTTGTCCTTTGAGAGAGGGAATAATTTTCTGGCAATCTACATCTAATGCACAGTATTGACCAATCCACGTTAAGGCATTTACCAGAACAACAACAACAATAACAAAAAGCAAAATAAGTTCTAATCATTTGGTGCTTTTTTATTAATATTTAAAATAATTTTGTGACACTTTCATTGTTTTGACGATTTTTTTCTTTTTTATGTTTTATTTTTATTTATTTATTTGAGAGAGAGAACAAGGCAGAGGAAGAGAGAGAGAGAGAGAGAGAGAGAATGGGTGTGTCAGGACCTCTAGCCACTGCAAATGAACTCCAGACACACGTGCCACCTTGTGCATCTGGCTTATGTGGGTCCTGGGGTATTGAACCTGGGTTCTTTGGCTTTGCAGGCAAGTACCTTAGCCACTAAGTCATCTTTCCAGCCCATCTTGATGATATTTTAGAAGGGAGCACTGTGTATATGAATAGGTTTGAAAGAGATGAGGTTAATTGCAGGAAACAAGTCATAGGTTGAGCAACCAGGGGAAAATGGATTGTTAAAGGTGGGAAACCAAGGACATGCGATGAATTGTGAGTTGATAAGGGGCAGGCAAGGCTGGCGCTTGACATCGAGAAAACTCACTGTGCAGTAGTGGGTTCTGAGACTGCTCTCTGCCCAGGAGTGTCTACTGAGGAGCAGTTATGCAAGTTCGACTGCAGAGGAGGATGAGGACAAGGGCAAGGATGGGATAAATTGGAGTTAGCACAACTTTCAAGCATCATAGCAAATGCCTATAGCCTCTTCCTCGGCTCTCTCTTTGCAGATTGAAAAACCAAAATTCAGCGATTGAAAGATGATTTACTGCCATCCTTCAAGTATACCACGGCGACACTGGAGCCAGAAACAAGGACTGCTAATCTCTCAAATCTGAAGTAGCCATCCAGTAGCCATCACTCTCTTCTTTTTTTCCTTTTTTTTTTTTTTTTCTTTTTTAAGATTTTCATGGTAGGGTTTCACTGTAGTCTAGGCTGACCTGGAGTTCACTCTGTAGCCTCAGGGTAGCCTCGAACTCACAGCCTCCTGAGTGCTGGAATTAAAGGCGTGTGCCACCACGCCAGGCTGTAGCCATCACTCTATAACACCACACCCTACTCCCACTTTCCGGTGGGCCCTTTTGGGGTTTCAGTAACAGCTTCTTAAACAGGTCACTGGTTTATGTGCCTGTGTAGCTGAAGGCAGATGGCAGTGTTGTGAGGACCCTGGCACAAGGTCCACACATCGTACAGAAAAGAAAATGAGAACCACCAATTTGCCATTTGCCTATGATTTGCCACTGATAGAATTAACAGAATAATTTCCCTCAGCTCGTTACTTTATTTCTCAAAATAGGTGTGGGGGGCAGTGTACACAAACAAATGCATGTAACACACATGTGCCCACATTCTTTTTTTTAATATATATATATATATATATATATATATATATATGTTTATTAATATGCTTCCTGGCACTTTCACTGGGATGTTCCAGGTAAACAACTTTTCCTCTCAGTTACCTGCTGAGCTTGTAGTGGGCAGGATTGATGCATGGCTTTTACTCTTCCTGTTCTATCAATCAACATCTCCGGTTTTAGGTCACCACATAATCATAACTAAGTTTATTCAAGACAGGCACTGCTTATCTGAGTTTGGGGTGGGGGACATAATTTTAAGTAAATGTTGATTATGTTAAATAGCTCTCCAGGGCTGGAGAGATGGCTTAGTAGTTAAGGCACTTGCATGCCAAGCCTAAGGAGCCATGTTCGACTCCCCAGATCCCAAGTAGGCCAGACACACAAAGGTGATGCAAATGCGAGGTCGTACATGCCCACTAGGTGGCGCACGTGTCTGGAGTTCGATTGATGTGGCCGAGGCCCTGGCGCTCCAATTCTATCTCTCTCTAAAAATAAAATAAATTAAATAAAAAAATAGCTCCCCAGATACTCTGCTACAGAGAATATTGGAGAATAAACATGAACTGTCCCCCAGAGACTTACCTGTTGAACGTTTGATTCCCAAGAGATGGTGCTAGTTTGGGAGGTTCAGGAAACTTTGGGAAGTGACATGTAATTGGAAGAAATACATCATATGCCTTGGAAAATTCTGCCTGCGGGGCTTTCACGGTCTGCTTCGAATTTACTACGAGGTGAACAGCCTCCTGCTCTACAAGCTCCTGTGACCAAAATGTTCTTCCCAAGGGCATGGGACAAGCAACCAGGACTGAAACTGTGACTGCATGAGCCAAAATACGCCATCCCCAGCTTTCCACTGCTATCTTGAGAAGGTGGTCCACCGCTAAAGGGAAGTCGCCGGTGCGGCGATGCTAACAGTGTCTACCACTCGAGGCTCACTCACTAATGAGACGCTCACGTGAGAGAAAGCAATTTGATAAGTGTTTTCATTTGCACTAGTTCATTACCTCCTTCACCCTCACTTTCCTCCTCTAGAACCTGCTGACAGTTTAAGCTGGCCCAAGAGAAGTGACTTTTACTATTTGCAGTCTCTCTGTTGTTTAATCAAACGGGTGGAATCAAGGTTGGCTGCTCTGAACTGCATCAAAGTGGGATTCTTAGAGGGTGGAAATGTCAGCCTACCTATTGGGAGCTATTCCGGAGCCAGCTGGAGTTGCCTGAAACACTCTTAATTACCATTTTATATTTTAAATGGCCCAGCCAATGTGATCCCTTAACAACAGCAACAACAACGATGCAAAAACAGAGTAAAGTGAGTAAGTCCCAGGAAACAAAAAAGTAAAACTGTAGATTCCAGTTTTAGTTTTGGCTTAACCTGGTGAAGCGCAGACAAGTTTTCACTAGCATGTCCTTTCAAAGACGGAGTTAAGTGCCCAAATGCACCAACTGTCACATTTTTATGTCTGTGTTCCTCCTGAGTTTGATTCCCACAAGTAGTAGCTCAGCTCTCATCCTAACTTGAGTCAACAAGGGACACATTTACGTGAGTTGAGCAGTCGTTATTTGAAAATCACCAAGCAAATTCACTTTAGTTTGAGGTCACTTTATGAAAAAAGAAACAAACAAAACAAGCTTTTGAGTTGGGTGTGACGAGGCATACCTTTGATTCCAGCCTTGTAGAGGCTGAGTTAGAGGATGGCCATGAGATTGGGGCCAGTCTAGGTTACAGACAGAGTCCAGGTCAGCCTGAGATAAAAAGACACCCTGCTTTAAAACAAAACAAAACAGGGCTGGAGAGATGGCTTAGCGGTTAAGGTGTTTGCCTGCAAAGCCAAAGGATCCTGGTTTGATTCCCCAGGACCCACATAAGCCAGATGTACACGTGGGTGTGTGTGCCTGGAGTTCGTTTTCAGTGGTTGGATGCCCTGGTGCTCCCATTCTCTCTCTCTCTCCTTCTTTCTCAAATAATAAATAAATAAAATAAAATTATAAGCTTATTTTCTGAGAGTATACAACCTATAGCCTCCAGATTTTCTTTCCACTGCGTTGTTTCTGACCTCCGACTTTCAATTTCCTTTGCTTGACACCGCTGTAGTCATGGCATCACAATAGTTTTGAATGGATATTGACCGCGGGGACATGGACGGCTTATAGACTCAGCCGGCACGCATACTTTAATATTGCCTTTAAGTTAATGGCAGTCATCTTAAAATCGTAAGCATAATCCTAACAGCAGTAGTGCAGGAATTCGCTGGAGAGACATTGTAAAGCTGTGTCTATTGGAAGGAGATTACATCCATGAGAATTGCTTAGTTTTATGATATGATTGAGCAGAATAAACTTAAGGGGCAAAGTTTGTTTATATGACATTTCTAACCTCAGATCCTTTTCAATCACATCATGGAAAAATCCATTTTAAGGAGCTGACTTCAAACAGCAGAAGGGTTACAGGTGCTGAATGTAACCTCATCAAGCGTGCACCGTGCTTTATTCACTTAGATACATTTACCGTTCCCATCGTACTCCTTATGAAAGCTTCTGAGAAATGAGTTTAAAATGGAATTTACATCAGGCATGACTTCAAGGAAATGTAAATTTCAAAGAGGTGGGAGGGCTTGTTGTGGCCATCATCGTAGGCCAGATATATCTGTCCCATGAACATTCCTTTCCCAACAGGCACTCTGAGATGACGTGGATTTTCCTTTTGCACTCATGGCTCCTTCGCTCTTTTGGTGGATTTTCCTGACCACAGGGAGAAAGCAGTTTTATTAATGCTCTGAAAAACTATGCATCCATTGAAACGTGTTTCCAACTGCTTAATTTGCCACATCAGATTCCAAAGGATTTTTAACTTTTCTCAAATTTGAAACCCTCTTTGAAAAGGAAGGTGTGTCACTTTGGAAGGATATTCCCCACAATGGGCCATGGGCTCAGGTAAGGTTAAGAGGCTCTCGACAATCATCTCTACTAACCCAGGGTCATGGGGATAAAGCTTTGGCTCCCAAACTACAATTACTTAAATTTTGCTTTGGAGGAAAAGAGAACTTGGGCATTTTTTCTCTCTGGTCTCAAGTTGTTATTCACCTACTGATGTGTTTATTTAACTAAACATCTTTACTCATGAACTATGCTTACTATTAGAATAAGTTCCAGGTCTATAGCAGTACTATGTAGACACAGGACCATTCTCAGAAAGCTTAGAGAGAGCCAGCAACCATAACTACATGACTACACAAATATACCACTGCAATTGTCCATAGAAAAATATAGCATTATATAAAAGCACAAGACATGGGTCCTAATCAAAGTGAAAGTTAAGAAAGACTCCCTAAAAAAATTTTAAACTCAATTTTGGATTAACCACTACTTTAAGTAGGCTTAACAGTCATTGAAAGGATGACCCCATATTTCATTTGATAACATTAAAAAGGGAAGAGATCCTTCCTCCAGATGAGAAGAAAAAAGTCCCTTGGCCCTGGGAAGCTGTCAATCACTCACCTGGTCAAGAAACCACCTCTCACCTACAGACATGTTGTCACAGTCAGCTTCAAGTTACTGGGATGAACTTCCAAACCAGACACATTGTGTTAGAGGAATGGAATTTATTGCAGGATTACAGGTCCAGGTGAAGTGTCATAATGGCAGAAGAAGCTGTCCCCTCCCCCCCCCTTTACACGGATCCACACAGAGGAAAAGGAACCACCGCCTTCCACAGCAAGCACGCTCCAGGGACCCCAGGCCCAAGCACTCGGCATATCTTCAGGCAGGAATTCAGCTCTGACCCCAGTAACACCTTAGGGCAAGACCCCAGGATCCTTCCACAGTGACACTTCCTCCAGCCAGGTGGCTGGAGATCTAAGTGACAGGTGTTTAAAAAAAAAACAACCCTGGATCTATTGGGAGACATCCTGTTCAAATTACCACACATGCTGAAGAGTTATTATTTCTTTAATGAAATAATGTTATACCTCCAAGTTCCCCCCACCAACATGCACACAGGTGCAGTTGCTCAAGATCCCTCACTGCTTGAGCATGCCTGTTTAATCCAACTTTAACTCAAAAAGCATAACGTTTCTCTCTCTCTCTCTCTCTCTGTCTGTCTCTCTCATCCTTTCTTCTTTTGATGAAGCAGATATCCTAAACATGTTTACTGTGACATTTTGGGCTCTTTTTCAGCTCCAAGTCCCTGACCTGACAATACCCTTTCTCTCTCTTATGGAAACTCTCCCATTCTCCAGAATCTTTCTCTATATTTTCCTTTTGTCCTCCTTACCTCCTGGTCTTCATTCTTTAATTCTTTGATTTGCAACACAAACTTGAGATCCTGAGCCATCTGGGCTTTGAGAGACCACATCACTCTCAAAATCCTACAACAGTACTACTTTGAGAAACATACAGTTTAATTTTCATACACACTTTGAAAATTCCTACTTCTCATATCATTTTGTAGATGACAAAATTAAGACTTAAGGAGATGTCCAAATCCATACAGCTTACAGGAGGTATGACTAGTATTTCAATCCATGTCTGTCAGAATGTTCAGGACGTGTTACTTCCACACCACACTGTCTCCAACAATGCCTTGAAGGATCTGGCAAGTTATGTGCACTTATTTATTAAACCTGAAGGACTCCTGTGTATGCTAAATGTCACACAGTTGACATTGATTGATGACGACAATTTATGCCAAGGAAATTTTGAAGAAAATCCAATACAAATCGACGTTTTTTGGCCCAGTACAGATTGTCAATTTGATCCAAATTTTTATATTTGCCTCTTACAAAAATCAGTTCCCATGAAAAATATAGATCCCATATGTGTAATCAAAGGATGAATCGGATACGATGAACTGTGCCACTCAAACATGTTTCCAAATAGCTTCTTTAGCCAACCTTGCTTCAACTCTCACACCCAAATCCTGGTGACATGATTTGGCACAGAAAGATGTGGCATTCATTTCTGGGTGAACTGATGCTCCAACAATCAAGGGGGTTTCAGGGAAACACATATACACTAAGCATGCTCACTTCAGTTTTACAAACAGATCCAGTACATCTTCTGTGTGCAATCCATGGTGCTGACCCAAGTCTCCTGTCCAGGCAGGATCGTTCCCGCCAGTCTAGTAAAAGGTTACTAAAGTGTAATAGAAAGAAAAGAACTCAATAAACATGGTTGGAAATTCCAACAGAACAAAACAGGACAAAGCTACTCATCGGCTGAGTCGTGGGCCATTCTAGGCTATGCCATGACGGTGTCTCAGCCCACCACAAGCTGGTGGAGACATTCTTGCCTGCACTTGGGCTGCCGAGGAAGCAGAACCGTGGCACGTGAGGAGGCACTCCAGACAACTAACTCTCTCCCCCCGCTTCCCTTCATGCCTTCCCCCCACCCCATAAGATGGGTTGGAAATGAGACTTAGAGGTTGAAGCTATTTGAAGGGAAGTGGGGGGTTTTAAGAATTTTGAGGAAGAAATCAACAAAACTATAATGGCGTTTTTGCAACATATACACTTTCCACATGGGTGCCCGGGATCAAATTGAATAGAATAACTTGGATTATAGAGAGAAGATAGCATAAAGAGGGCAAAAATAAAAAAAAAAAAGTGGGCAAGAGGGCTGGAGAGATGGCTTAGAGTTAAGCGCTTGCCTGTGAAGCTTAAGGACCTGGCTCAACACTCGATTCCCCAGGACCCACGTTAGCCAGATGTACAAAGGGGTGCACGCGGTCTGTAGTTCGTTTGCAGTGGCTGGAGGCCCTGGTGCTCCCATTCTCTCTCTCTCTCTCTCTCTCTCTCTCTCTCTCACTCTCCCTCTTTCTCTGTCTGTCGCTCTCAAATAAATAAAACAAAAACATTTTAAAAATGGGCATGAAATCACTGTGATGACAGGAGACAGATGAATATGGGCCGAACGCTGGTGCGTATAGTATGCCGGCGCTGACTTGAAAACACCAGCATTCATTTCTAGCTGTTATAAAGAAAGAAAGGAATATTATTGAATATGACCTGTGTTAATTGTTAGTGAGAAACTACAGTTCTCACATGTTACTGGTGGGGTGTAAACTGGTAAAGAGCACTAACATTATCTCAGAAAGCTACACATTCCACACCGCCACACCTTATGACGCAAGACTTCTCCATGTAGACCTGTCTGATACACATGCTCATAGAGTTTCTAAGAGCCCGGATGCTGTGCTGCAAGGCTGGACAGGACTATCCACCACGAGGGGAATTTAGACCAACAGCAGACTGGTTCATAAAATGAATGACTGCTCCTTACATACAACTAACACAAAAGAGTCCTCATCCTCATGAAGAAGCAACAGAAGGCAGATATTCAAGAGGTATACTATCATTTCATTCAGGTGAAGCTCCAAAACCGGTCCAAGTAAGGTCGTGTGGGAGATGTCACAAGGGGAGATGAATGCATGACGATTTTGAGTGCAACCGGCATGCTTGTTGTTCTAAGGGGTGATTGCATGGAGGTGCTTTGTTTAATGAAAATTCATCAGGGTCCCCTCTCATGACTTGCAGGTATGCTAAACTCTGCCAAAAAAATAAACAAATATGTCGGCTACATATTTAAGAGAAACTGGGGTCCTGGAAAGATGGCTCAGGGGTTAAGCACTTGCCTGTGAAGCCTAAGTACCCAGGTTTGAGGCTCGATTCCCCAGGACCCACGTTAGCCAGATGCACAAGGGGGCGCACGCGTCTGGAGTTTCGTTTGCAGTGGCTGGAAGCCCTGATACGCCCATTTTCTCTCCCTCTCTCTCTTTCTCTCCCTCTTTCTCTCTCTGTCTGTCACTCTCAAATAAATAAAGAAAATTTAAAAAAAATATATTTAAAAAAGGGACTTCCGGCCAAGAGACTTCTGGCCAAGATGGTGACCACCTAGATGTGCTGCAAATCCCAGGGAAAGAAAGATAGATGCAGATCCTAAGGAGCGAGCCACCCCATCATACCTCAAAAGGGCCCCGGCTGAAACTAAGAAAAATTGGCGAAACAAGCAAGGGTGCTGTTTTCCCGATGAACCGGATACCAGCACAAGGGGGAAGGAGATCAACACAGAGAAAAGTCAACTCCTACCAAATCATAGAGCCAGAGCCTCAGAGGCCCCCAACACCTCATCACTGAAGCAGACCAAAAATGAACCCAACATGGCTCAGGGAAATTATGCAGAAGAGGCGGCAGAAGGAATGTCAGAGCCACATGTTGGGTCATGATATGCAGAGACATTTATCTTACCCATAACTGTGGGCTAACTCCACAATGCACGACCCATATACCTCAACAAAGAGGGGCCAAGGGGAGGGGGTAGGTCACGGATGAGCCTAATAATGGTACCAAACTGACGGTATTTGCTGAATACAAAACTAACTAATAAAGAAAAAAAAGAAAAGAAAAAAAATTTAAAAATTACCAGAGAAAATCAAACAAAAAAACTTAAAAAAAAAAAGAGAAACTGGGAAACCAAAGTTATTATGAAAAGGTAAAAGCGCTCAAGATACGAACTGAGGAGGAAGCTAGAAAGAAGACGTTCCATCATCCCATGCGTCCAGGTTTTGCTCAAAGCTGCTCAGCGCAGACAACCATCTGGCGCTCCCACCTCCCAAGACCTAGAGATCACCCAGGAGAATGGGTAGGATGGATAAGAAATGGAACATTGGTTTCTACTCTCCCAGCCTCTTCTTTGCTCATGGGCTGATTTGTAGCACAGCGTGCTCAACATCCACGGAGCAGCATTCCTGGCTATTTCAGTCGGTGTTTGTTTATGTCTTTCTCTACTCTGAGGAGGCCAATAAAAGAGGACAAAGCAGCGGACGTGCTGCTGGTAAACATTCCAAATATTTGCTTTGTTAAGCGATGTGCTGTCATGCGCTGACATCGTCGTTTTCATTACAGTAAAGCATGATGACTACGAAAGTGAGCATGTGCCAGCAGGGCAACTTGCATGTTTTTATTTATTTGTTAGAGAGAGAGAGAGAGAGTGAGGCAGATGCAGATGGAGAGAAAGAGAAGCAGAGAATGTGTGCGCCAGGGCCTCTGGCCGCTGCAAATGAACTTCAGATGCATGTGCCACCTTACGCGTTGGCTTACATGGGTGCTGGAGAATCGAACCTGGGTCCTTAGGCTTCACAGGCGAGCACGTTAAGTGATAGGCTCTCTCTCCAGCCCCAGCTGTAAGTGCTGTGCATGGAACATTAACTGAGTTTTGTCAGGAATATTTTGACTTTGCCCTGTGGAGCACTGACCTGGATTTTCGATACTAGGGAAGAATGCTAGTCTGTGGGAAATGCAGGTTCCCAGTGGGCTGCTTTGTGTCTGCAGCAGCGCTGCCGGACATGCATCCGAGCAGCTTGCCCAGACTGGAGCTCTCGCTGGCAGGGCTCCGTGGGGGACTCGGCACAGCGCGATATCCCTCAGGCCGTGCAGACCCAACACGGGGGTGGCCCACACTAGCCACGGCAGGATGGTGGCAAGGACCCCATGCCACAGTCAGACTCACAGGCTGGGACCCTGCAACTGTGCCTCACTAGATACATCTAGACTAGAGCCCATAGCACAGACTAGAGATTAAGCATCTGAAGTAAATACTGGAGAAGACCTCAACCTGAGAGGATGCTAGGACCCTCCCTGCTCATGTAGACATTAGAACTTGTCAGACTTCCCCAACACCTAAGGCTCAGTAGTTACTGGAGTTTCTGATGATTTCTGTATGGACAGGATACATACCAAAAGAGGTCAACCACTGGATTCGTTAAGGAAGGGTCATAATGGTAAAGAGCGTCTCAAATCCACATAGGATCTACTTCCTCATCATGTCACCAATAAGGGAGCCAAGGATACAGCGTGTTACAGACCACATTGGCAATGGGCAACTAAGTCCAAAGGTCTCATCCCCCCTTGTTGCCACACCAAGGAGAAACCAGGGAGGCTCTGGAGGGCACTCTGGGATACAAGGCAAAAGGAATTTGCAAGATATTCAAGTATATCTTTATTTTTATTTTTTATTTATTTATGTATTTTGTATTTATTTTATTTGTCTTTATTTATTTTTGTCAGTTGGTGTACCAGACAGCTTCAGATTCACTGAGATGAAATTCCAGACCAGGCACAGTTATGGAGGAAGGGATTTATTGAAGCTTACAGATCCAGGGGAAGTTCCATAAAAGCAGAGGGAACTGGCCTGCCTTCACAGGCCCAAGCACAGAGAGAGAGAAGAAGCACAAGCCTAAAGGTCAAAAGCCAGAGCACACTTCAGGAACTCCAGCTAGGCACACTTTGCATATCTTTAGATTGAAATCTCAAACCCACCACCACACCTTAAGATCCACACAATGGCATTGCCTCCAGCCAGATGGCTAGAGATGCAAACTACAAACAAATAAACAACTGAATATATTGGGGGCCATCTATTCTATTGAAACCACCACAGTTGGGTAGTCATATGTCCTCAACAGAGCCTTCCCTAGACTTTATATTTACCCATGGGAGTCTCTTTGGTTCAAAAAAAAAAAAAGAAAAGAGCAGTGGCTGATATTTTCCTGTACCAAGCCCGGCCTGAATATAAACTAGATGGTAGAGAGAAACGGCCTTCAAAGAGAAGCATTAATTCTAATATGATTGTACAACTAGACTTGTTCTGTAAAATACCAGTAGATGGCTTGAAATGCCCTGCGTTCAGACTTTCTTTGCTCTAAGGGAAAAGCAAACCAACACAGGGAGTAAAACAGAGACTGGGCTCTCCTAGCGTCCCCCACAGTGAAGGCTACTAACAGCCTCTTACGGGTACAGTGCCTCAGCAACATAACATGGCATCGCTGCCTCCTTGTCCTCTTTATCCCGGGACCCAAAGCCAGCCGAGGCTCCCAGTGCTCCTCAAATATGTCCTTCTCTCCTACCATGACAGGAGACAGGAATTAAAACAAAATCATGGAGGGGCAGGGTAGGAAGCTCACATAGCAGGCTTGAAACAAAAGTTGGGTCCTAAAATCTGTCAGGTGAAGGCTGAAAGCCAGCCACCTAGGATTCCTCAGTGGTGTACAGATACTCGCTAGTGATTTTGCCTACCTCACTGTAATATAGATTATACTAATTATGATATGCTGTTTAAATAGATTCCCCTCCCCCCCATCAACTCAGACCCCAAGCGTGTTTAAAACTATGTGTCATCCACAGCTTCTTTTTAGGCAAATAGGCCAATTTCTTCCAGACAAATAAGGGGAGAATGACCAGCAGCATATAGTTTTGGTTCTCTCTTAATTACTCTCTTGTCTAAAATCACTAAAGCCTCAATTTACCCCATCCCCACTCTTCCTATTCCTCTTGCTTTTATTCTTTCCCCAACAATGTCTTTATCCTGGAATCATAGGTGTCTTTCTACGCTATGTGACCACCAATAAACTTTGGGGGTCTGGTAGAATACGCCCACTGGAGAGGTACCCCAACTGCCATGCCCAATGACCCCACTCAGATTGAAGAAGCCAGATCTATCCATATTGTCCCAATCCCCTAAGAGCAACTGGGGCTACCTCTTCAGAAGGAGGAAATTACAGGAAATAGAAATTGGTTAGGCAGTCAGGGTAACAGAATCCCAGAGTAAATGGTTTTGGATTCCTTGATTGAAAGCAGGAAATGTCACCATGCTTTTCATAAACCTGGATGTTACAACCCCCAGGAAAGATCTCTAGATTAAGCTTGCACATTTCCTGGATGACAGAAGCTCGGATCCTTACCTAAGATTAGCGGCAAAGTGGTAAAATGTGGTCTTTGTCCATAGTAACCTGCTGACTGGGTCCTCCTCATGTAGCCACCCCCATGAAAACACAAATCTGTGTCTCAAGGTGGGCTTCTCAAGCCCCCCTTTCCTCCCTGGGCAACAGGCCCCACCTGCCTTTTCTCTTATGTTCCAGGCTTAAGCACCCTTCTCTTCATCCTCCTGAAGCTTTAACCTATAATAAGCTGTTTCTGAACCTTATCCTCAGGTCCACAGATTTTATTCTTCAAATTCACAGGACTGGGATCTGGGAACACCCCCAAATTATTGATGCATGGGTGTACAAGGAACCCACAATTCCTGTGTCACTCCTTTAATGCTCTTCTGCCATATTCTTTGAGACTGTGTCTGTTGTTGAACTTACAGCTTTCTTTTCTTGTGAACAAAGTTGCTCACTGTAAGCCCTGGTGCTCTTGTCTCTCTGTCTCCCTCAGTGCTGAGGTTACTGGCGTGCGTGCCTCCCACCCTGGGATGTTTTACATGGGTGCTGGGGGTAAAACTGAGGTTCCCATGCTTATTCAGCAAGTTCTCTTACTAAGCCATCTCCCCAGCACCCTTGGCCTTGCTTGTCATATATATTCATCAAAAATATATTCAAAAGATAGTGATCAATAAGTATTTACTGCATAAGTAAAAGGGATGGAGTTTTAAAGTTAATAAAGCTTTATAAGCATAGCAGGCACTATAAACCTATTAGAAATAAGTATTTTCAGAGCTGGAGAGATGGCTTAGCTGTTAAGGCATTTGCCTGCAAAGCCAAAGGATCCTGATTCAACTCTCCAGTACCCACATAAGCCAGATGCACAAGAGGAAGCATGCATCTGTAATTTGTTTGCAATGGCTGGAGGCCCTGATGCACTCATTCTCTCTCTCTCCCCCTCCCTCTTTCTCTCTCATAAATAAATAAATAAATAAATAAATAAATAAATAAAATATATATTAAAAAAGAAATAGCCGGGCGTGGTGGCGCACACCTTTAATCCCAGCACTTGGGAGGCAGAGGTAGGTGGATTGCCATGAGTTCGAGGCCACCCTGAGATGACATAGTGAGTTCCAGGTCAGCCTGGGCTAGAGTGAGACCCTACCTCAAAAAAAAAAAATTAAATTAAATTTAAAAAAAGAAAAAGGAAATAAGTATTTTCCTTTGCATGGGCAAAAAAGTGTTACTCACAGTTTTGAATTAATGCTAATAACCTTTCTTTTAAGGTAAACAGACTTGTGGAATGTATCTTAGTATATTTCCCCATAAGCACACCAGTATCAGAAATTTTAGCAGTAACCAGAGTTATGGTTACAAAAAAATAAAAAAATAAAAAAGAATTAAGCACCCTGTCATTACAAATGGATAATTCTTCCAGGTCAGGCCCTTGAGCTCCAAGAGCACAGAGTTAAAAGCAAGTTTCACTCCAGGGAGCAATGACATACTTTCTCTGTGGAGGGAGGATGCCTTTCTTCCCACTTCCCTGCTAACTCATCCACCCTATATTGAATCCACTTTTAGTATTTAAATGCACAAAACATTAATGTAACAGGCTTAACATCCACGGTATGATTAAAGTGCAATGGAACTAATCTACTTCTTTTCTGGAGTGGTAAGGCAATGTATTCTGAATTAGAAGAGTTCATCATTGAGCATAGTTCTAGCAAGCTCGTGACGTTTTCAATTTAAGACAGCATTCATTCAGTGCCCCTATGCATACTAATCAAGGGGAGTGATGGTATAGGCAAAACCAAATTTAGAGAACATATTGATTGATCTCGGTTTGCTTGATATTTTGCTAACACACACACTAAATCACACATACACAGTAAGAGGCCTGATCTCCAAAAACTTAAACAAGTAGGTTTTCTTGCCTAATTAAATTCTTGTCAGTTTTAAATCCCTGTTATATTACTGTAGCCCTGTTTTCAATCCGATACAGAAAGTTTACCCAGGAAATGCTAGCATGGCTCATTTTCACCTTCTAACACTGAGGGTACTGATTGTTTTGTTTTAAAGGGATTCCTGCAGGGTTACAGACAAGCTGTAAATAAATAAAGAATATATAAGCATAAAAGAATTAACTTCACATGTATGTGATGTTGTAACCTACTTAGTGATGTTAATAGGGCTCTACAGTGATTATGAGATGACTGCTCCTATTAATGCCACTCTACTGGTATGAAATATGCTTTCTTTAAAGACTTCAAGGAAACTATGCACTATGGGGTGTTGTATTTTTGCCCTCTGGGCTCTCCTTTGTGACTATTTCATTGGCTTGATAGAAGATAACTAAAGAAAAGGTCGGTACAATAAAATCAGTCAAGGCCATGTTCATTTAACTATCAGATTCTTTTAATGCTGAACAACTCTCATATTTCTGTTCCTATTATGAATAGGATACAACAGACACAAGTTTTTCCTGAACTTTTTTTTTTTTTTTTGCTGGTGTTACTGGTTGAGAAAATATCAGCATGGAGAGATGGGGTTAATCAGTAAAGCTGAATTGTTCCAGTTCTCTTTTCAACTGGCAAATGTGCTTTTCCACAACGTCATGGAAGTCATACGCAAATCCACTGCTCTCCTGAACTGCTCCTGTGTTCACCGTGGAGCATCCTGTGCACTTAAAGCTTAGACCTGAGGTCTAAGGCAGAGATAAAAGTGGGAGGAAAAATACAGCACATGCACTGTATTGTGTGCTGTCCTTGGACACTACGTCAGGTGCATTTTGTTTGGTTCATTCTACTTTATAGGAAAAGGAACGTTAAATGATAGCTCAATTTCACATTGTTAATAGGCAGCGAAGTTAGGATTATTACATGAGTGATGCAATGCTCATGAGTTTTCTAACACGCATTATTAAAAAAATGAGTGAAGCTGACTATAAATTGTCATTCAATATGTTCTTCTCATGGCCACAAAATATGAAAACTATTACTTTTACCTTAAAATAGGAACCATATTTTAAAAACTGAAAATAAAACAAAGATCTGAACACTACTTTGTTTTCAAAGCAAACTACTTCAGATTAGTGACTTTTTTTTAAATCTCTGAGGGTCTTAGGTTTGGATCTTAGTTTGTTTTAGGCTTAGCATCTACAACAGAATACCAGACATCAGCTAACTTATAAAATAAAGGAAGGAAGGAAGGAAGGAGAAAAGAAAGAATGAAAGAAAGAAGAAAAGAGAGAGAGAAAGGAAATTAGGTTATCCCAGCTGTGGATAGTGAGAAGTCTAAGATCATGGGAGAGGCTTTCCTTCCCTAGCACCCCATCTTGGAAGGGAAGAGAATGAGAAGACAGGGTGTTGCAGTTACCTTCTTGTTGGTGGGATAAAGCAACACACCGAAAGCAGCTGACGGGAGGAGTACATGTGTTTGGGCTTACAGTCTTGAGTGGAAGCTCCAGAATTACAGGAGAAAGTGTGGCATGAGCAGAGTGTGGGCATCACCTCCACCAGGGCAGGTGGAAGACAGCAGCAGGAGAGAGAGCCGAGCGAACTCAAGCTAGAACTGATAAAGCTCTAGGCCCACCCTCCCCCCAGCAAGGCTCCATCTCCCCAAATATCACCAACTGTGAACTCAGCCTTCAGAGCACACGACTTTATGGAGACACCCAGTTGAGTTTTCAGCACATCCTTTAGGAAAAACTATGGGGAAAACGCTGCTTAAGATGCAGTACCCAGTCATGGATGGTGTCATAATGATCATATGGCCATATGACACAGAATGTCATAAGGTCATAATGGCGTCAGTCCTAGGATAGATCAAGTGTGAGCATTTGTGAATTCTTTCCCTGAACTTCAGAGATTTTTTTTTTTTAGCATTTCATCTGCTCTCAATCTTCCCTTCTCTTTGCTCTTAAATAGTCCTCTGTGAAACTAGGCTGTCTCATCTCAAGTTTATGGAGAACTGACTACAGTACAAAGAAGTCAGGAACTTAGTAGGGCTAAGAAGCCAGAAAGAATATTATTATTATTATTATTATTAATTATTTTATTCATTTTTCTGTCTCAGTCACTAGTGATTTCTAAATTAGGATGGAAAAATTTCAGATATAGTATTTTCTACTTTCAGTAAAGTCAGTTAATCTTGTGGTTTGTTGTGTTAATGGCTCCATTTGACCCTTCTCGCCAGGCATACAAAGGCAGGAGTTTAAAAGGGGCTGCATGAAGTCTGCTCAACCAAAGAGGGGAGGGTTGTGATTATAAATAATGCACTGTGTGGAGCATAAATCAGCATCTTTAGATACTGACTCTGAAGACATCTTGGCAATCTTGATATGTGAGTCTAAAGAGCAGGACTAAAGTGTGTAATGCTATGTTTTATAACACATTATATGGAATTGCAAAAGTGAATTTTCACACTACTAAGGTCACAGTTTTGAAGATAATCCAGTTACTGGTTATTAGATACCTGCACAAAGAGAATGGCCAGAAAACTGCACGCATTTTTTTTTTTTTATCAAAACCATTCCAATAAGGAAAGACTTCAACCTCTAGCAGCCCAAATCTAAGATTATCGCAATCATCATCTCTCCCTTGCGATCATTATTCCTCCTCTTCTCCAATCGGCCTTTGTCTGCAAAGCTAATCATAGAAATCACAAACTGCAGTTTGAAGAAGACACAAAGAAGCAATGCAAACTTTCATTCCCAAGCATCTCCCTTTTGTACAAAGAATTTCAGGAAGCAGTTTCAAGTTGAACGAATCTTCTCGTTTGCTAACTGTGACTCAAAAAGCCAGTAGCCGCCACAGTAATTGCTCTGCGATCGTATCTGTGGCCCCCGACCTGGTTTATGCATACAATCTATATTCTAATAGCAGTCAACAGGTCATGAGTTAATAAAAATACCATTAACGTCCCCCTGTGACTAAAGAATAGAGAGATTCATCTTACCAGGCCCCAGTGGACCAATATCATTTCCTTGGCTGTTAGTGTAATTAACCGTGCTGGCCACAGAGTTCCCTGGAGGACAGTGCTGGCACTAGATGACCTTGATGTGTGCTCTCCGTGGCACTGTTCCAAAGGGCACCGTTGGTCAAGGGTTTGGGTAAGCTCTGAGTTGGGTGGCGGTGATGATACTTGCTTATGTAGACACTGTGGGACCATGAGCATCTCACAGCCTCCGCAGAAACAGATCAACACATGATAGCTGTGATGTGAACCATTTTCTTTTCTTTTTTTTTTTTTTGATGTATTTTGACTACACTCCATCACATGAAAATTCAAAGTCTTTTAAGAATTTGAATTTCATAATTTTTAAAAGATTTATTTTTATTTATTTATTAGAGGCAGAGGGAGAGAGAGAGAGATAGAGAGAGAGAGCGACAGAGCATGAGTGAGAATGAGCACACCAGGGCCTCTAGCCACTGCAAATGAACTCCAGATGCATGCGCCACCATGTGCATCTGGCTTACATGGGACCTGGAGAATCGAACCTGGGTCCTTAGGCTTCACAGGCATGTGCCTTAACCACTAAGCCATCTCTCCAGCCCCATCATATTTTTAAATGGACAGTAAATATTTTCAGTTTTAGTTCAAAGGTGAAAAAGGGTGATTCAGGGTCTGTGGAAAGCGGAGAAAAGCTGTCATACGTCCCTGAAATACTCTGATGCCCCCTATAGTTCTGGGAAGGAACTTCACCCTATTGACACCTTGGGTGGCACCTAGGCTGGGGGTTGATCCAGTGAGTCACTGAACAATGTAACCTTATCTTTCTTTTCTTCCTCAAACAGTTTCATTGCTACACTATGGAGCTCTCACTGGTCATCACTGGTCACTTTTTTCCTTATGAAAAAAAAAAAAAAAACCAGAAGTACAAAAATGCAGCTAATGGTACAATAAAGACATCTGTGGAGTGCATTCCATTTTACTTATCCCACACCCAGTTGAGGTATTTCATTTTTAAGGAGCTGCAGGAATAGATTGCATGAATTCTCCGTCATGAAGCATAACCATCAGTATAAAGTCTTACCATTGCAAAGTACTTTTTCCTAGTAAATTATCTGGCTCTAGTTTTTAAAATTTATGCGTGTTACATGCCAGGTATTTCCCCCAGTAACTACTAAAGCACTAAAGCCCCTAATTCCCATAGCTAAAAATGTGGCTGCATTTCAGGACAGGGTCTGTGGTACTTTAAATGTATGTTCCACATAGACTCAGGTGTTTTACTAAAGTTTGTAACTTTGGTCTCCTGTAACATGGCTGGGGCAGGTGTCACTGGTTGTGGCTAGGTGAATGGTAGCGTCCAGTTCATAATGTTTTTGCAGGCAGATCTGAATTCCATCTCAAAGGTATGCAGAGAGTTCCGAGTTCTTGAGATCCCTGGTGCCTTTAGTTTTTGCTGGATGCTGGTGGTTTCTCTGCCTCTGTTTGGGTTTGTGAATGGGAGACAGCTTCCTCCACCATTAGTTTAATTTGCACTGTAGGCTTGAAATAAATTTCTTCATCCCCTAAACTGTGTTTTGTTGGATGTTAATCCCAGGAACATGGAAGTGTGTACTAGAGAAATTTGGTACAGATGTGAGGTGTTGCTGAGATGAATCTGACGATGTGGAATTTGGTCTTTAGGAATTTGTGTGCTAGAGGAGGAATATGTATGGACTTGCTGCTTGTGAATGCAGAATCCTTAGTGTGCTCCTCCAAATGTTATGGGCTATTTTGGTGAGTGTTTGAAAAATGCTAAATGCAGACAGAATTATATTTGGAGGCTTTGCTTAAGAACTTTCAAAGGGGAAGAAAAGACCACAGAGAACTTTGTTGGACCTGGGTTACTAGCATAAAGGCTGGCTGCATTCTACTGCCCATGTGCAGAGAGTTTGATCAAAGTTGAATGTGAAAGTAATGGAATGATGTACTTGGCAGAAGATACAGAGCTGAAAGATGTAAGACTTAAACTTTGAAAACTTCAGTGTTAAAATTACTGGTGCAAAGACAGATTTTATTTTACCAAAGCTGCCATGCTCAAGCTGGTTACTACCATTAAGGATGCCCCAACTTTACATTGAAACAATGGAAAGGATGCCTAAGGTAAAATCCACCCAAGGAAGACTGAATAGGAATACATACTTTTGAAAGGAGATGGCTAAAAGAAATAAACCTGCTCTTCAAAGTCATGATTTGTTTCCTCACTGGATTAACAAAAATAGCTATGTCCCTGTGCACCTGAAAAATGCATTAAAATGGGTCATTATGTATACACAGTTCCAGGATCCTAAAATATGGCATGGAAAACACGGTGTGATGTCCCTGGTAGAGAGACCAATGAGGCCACTGTAAGATTGACCATAGTTTGCAATAGAGACCAAAGATGCTTTGGATAGATCAAGACTGTGCAAGGGACATCATAGAGGGATGTAGGCTCAGAATGGAAGTTTTTCCTGGTTCTCATCCCAGCTGGAGAGATGTAAATTAAAACTCCATGGGCTGGAGTGATGGCTTAGCAGTTAAGGCATTTTTCTGCAAAGCCAAAGGACCCAGGTTCGATTCCCTAGTACCCATGTAAGCCAGATGCACATGGTGGTGCATGCATCTGGAGTTCTTTTGAAGCCACTAGAAGCCCTGGCACACCCACTCTGTCCCTCTCTCTCTCCCTCTCTCTCTCTCTGCCTCTTACCCTCTCTCAAATAAATAAATAAAAATAATATATTTTTAAAAATCCAGAAACTGTTGTCACTGGTTATAGATTTTGGGCATGAACTACAGATGTTTGATGTTTGTCTGATAGTTATGGATTTTACATTGGTCTGGTCTCTCCTTGTTATGCCATATAGCAATGGAAATGTTTACTTTGTGCCATTATAAATTGTAAGTATGTAACTTGTTTTCATTTTACATGACTTACAGGTAAGAGATAATCTTAAATCTTAAATCTCAGATGAGACTTAAAGTTGGTAAAGACTATTGGGACCTTTGAAATTATACCTGGACACAATTTGCAATATGAGATGGCCATGAGTCTACTGGAGGCCAGGAATGGAATGAGGTAGTTTGAATCTATGACCCCTATAAATTTGGGCATTTTATTAAAGCTTGTAATTTGGGTCTCCAGCCACCTGGATGGAGGAGGTGTCACTCAGGGGGTAGATCCTAAGGTCTAGCACTGAGGTGTGCTTAGGGAATGGATATGAATTTCCATCCCAAAGGTAAACAGAGAGGTCAAAGCTCTGGTGGGGTCCCTGGTACTGGCTGATTTTGTTTTCTTGCTCACTGCTGATGGTTTCTCTCTCTCTCTCTCTCTCTCTCTCTCTCTCTCTCTCTCTCCCCTTAGGTTTATGACTAGATACCAGCTTCTTCAACCATTAATTGAACTGTTCCTTGGATCTGTAAACTTACAATAAACCCTCTTCTCCCCTAGTAATGTATGATGGGAGGCTTTAGCTCAACAACATGGGACTTTCTATTACAGTGCCTGTAAGCAGAAGGTTAATATAAAAATAAGTGTGTTACTGTGAGATTTAACCCAATTTGAAGGAAAAAAAATGAGTTTATTTAAAGAAAATGGAATGTGGACACACAGAGACACCAGTTACCGGGCCCATAGAGAGCAAAGATCATGTGAACACATGTGAAGCAGGTGAGGTAGTCTCTGGTATGAGAGACAAGAGGCTCCAGAGGAAACTGAACCAACTCACTTTTTGGCCTTGAACTTCTAGCACTTAAAACTGTGAGAAAATAAGTTTCTATGGTTTATGACTACCATAGTTTGTGGCACACTGTGAGGGCTTCACTAGATCCCTAACACAAACTCTCCTGTCACTCAGCATCTTCCATTTTTCCACGTGCATGCATCTTGCTCTTGTTCACTATTTTTAACTGTGGCAATGCATTTTGTTGCACATGCACACCGTAACCGTTCTAGACCTTCCACCTCTGATAGACATTTGGGTCAGGCAAAATTGTCTGCTGAAATAAGCAATGCCAAGTGAGACATGATCTACATGTCTCCTTGTCTGAGCTTTAGAGTGTTGCTTTATCTAAATCACTAAATCTAGAAGTAATTTTTTCTGTCTTATACAGTGTAGAAAACATAGTTTCACATCTTGTCAAATTGTCAAATAACTACCAAATATGAGTGTAACAAAAAGCTCTCTTTCTTGCAAGAAAGTATAAGACACATGTAGACAGATTATGGATAGACAGATTAAATAGATATGCTTACATATATTTTTATATGATACATTTGCCTCCTTTACATTCTTATCAATTCTTGGTATTTTTATAGTGTAATCTGTGATAAGAAACTCCAAATATTTCCATATTTTACCTTATGTGTGTCCATTTGAGTTTAAATATCTCTTCATGCTTAGTGAACATTCAAATTTCTTTTTCATAAATTAGATAATCATGATATATACTCATTTTTCAACTGGCCTTACTTAGCTCTTTCTTGCTGACTTGATGTTTATAGCCTCTGAAAATTGATTTTTTGTGTGCTTGTGGTTTTTGCACAATTCAAAAAATATTTTCAAAGGCCATTTCAGCTTTGTGCAGGGCATTCCTAGTTGAAAAAAAATTTAAAAAGATATGCATATATAGGGCTTGGAATGTTTGTGTACTGTTTCAAGAATCCTTTCTTACATTAGGATGCAAAGCTACCTTTTCTAAATGCTGTAGATTTTGAATTTTCATGATTGTGGATTCTTGCTTCTATATGATAACTTCTTTTGCCATTTCCTATGTAAACAACTGTGTCCTACCACAGATATAATAGAACTTTTAATTTTTTTTCTAACTGAAAGCATGGCCTCATATAATAACTGGTTACATGTTTCTTAAAAATGCTAATCGACATATTTATGTGTCTATCACTGAGCCGACGCCATACTTTCTCGTTGTGTCTATGTGTTTTGCAGGTGTGACCTTCCTATGCAGATATGAATGGAGCCCAGAGTAAGAAGTTAGATGCATTCTTTTGTTCTTCTGCCCTATTTCCTGGAGCAGAGTCTCTCACTAAAATTGAAGTGCCAAATTTCTAGTTGACATGGACCAAGGAGCCCATCAATTCCCCTATCTCTGCCTCCCAGCACTGCAACTGTAGACTTTAGGGCTTAAGACCAACTTTTTATGTGGTCAATGCTTTAAAAAGAAACATCTTTATGTGCATGTGTGGGTTTACTCCCAGCAAACTCTCAAGTATAAAAGATGTTATTATAAACTGTCATCACCATGCTATATGTAACATCCCTAGAGCTCAATCTTCAGCATAAATGAACTTTCATACACTTGAACCAATACCTTGTTATTTTCCCTTATCCCCAACTACTCTTAATCATCATTGTACTCTCTGATTTCATGAGCTTGACACAGAAAAACAAACACTGCATGACCTCACTTGTAAGTGGGATCTTTTTTAACATATATTTTTTATTTATTTACAAGAGAGAGAGAATGGGCACAGCAGGGCCTATAGCCACTGCAAAGGAACTCCAGATGCATAGGCTACCATCTGGCTAATGTGAGACCTGGAGAATAGAACCTGGATCCTTAGGCTTCGTGGGCCAGTGCCTTAACCATTAAGCCATCTCTCCAGCCTTGTAAGTGGAATCTTTAAAAATTGTCATTGGTTCTTTTAAATATATTCATAAGTAGTTGTTCAGTATTATAAAAACATTATTGATATTGATTAGAATTCTTTCAAGCATAGCATACTATATTTGTATTCGTTTTTCTACAAATGTACTATATTCTCTAAGATGTATATGTTTTCTTTATGTTTTTCAGGAAAAATTTTTTAAAACATTCTGACAACTATACCACAGGTTTTATATTTTGTCTGTCCTATGTTTTCTGCTATTATAGTAAAATACTTTGAAAATCATCACATTGTCTAGCTAAGTATACAGGTGTCTACCAGCAATCTTTGTACTAAGGCTGAGTTAGAAAGGTCATAGCAAAATCCTACCTGCTAGAAAAAGAAGTACACTTCCTCTTTGTGTTTGTACAGAGATGTTAGTGATTTTATATATTCATTTTTCTCACTTACTCAGCTTTCCCTTGTTGACTGTCAATTTTTGTGCAGGCACATGCAAATAACCAATGACAGTGTGTAGCCCATTAAGCTTTCAAACCTTCCAATTGGACCTCATGTATTTTGTTTTTCTTGCCTTGCTGCTTTGGCTAGAGCCTCTACAGTAATGCTCAAAAAAAATGATGGCATGTGCACTATCCTTCAAGTTTTCAGTAAGATTTCTGTAGTAAGTTTTAAGTAAAAACCCTCCATTAGTATAAACACTTCATATACTCTGAAGAAAAGTTTTTTATTACATTTTTTCCACTCATGATTCCTTATTGTGTAAGAATATTTTTACACAACCCCAAGTACTTATTAGCAGAATATGCATATAAAAATCAAACATATTCTAATAATATATCATAAAGTATTTTTTATTTTAAGTCGGTTCTTTGATAGACTCCTCCTGTCCTCTCCTGCCCTACCAGCAGTATAGGATGGGCTCACATGCTCTCACTCACAGCTACGTTATTTATTTATTATTTATTTATTTGACAGAGAAAGAGGAGGAGAGAGAAAGGGAGAGAATGGGCACGCCAGGGCCTCCAGCCACTGAAGACGAACTCCAGCCGCGTGTGCCCCCTTGTGCATCTGGCTAATGTGGGTCCTGGGAAATTGAACGTGGGTCCTTGGCTTTTCAGGCAAATGCCTTAACTGCTAAGCCATCCCTCCAGCCCACAACTAATTTCTTCACTCAGGCTTCAGTACACAGGGCAATCAATATTGGTGTCTAGAAGACCAAAGGCTACCAGTCAAAACTCTGGACCAGACATGTCAGTGTAGATGAGACAGACAAGAGGCAAAGGTTTAAAAGATGAAAGAGAATGCAAGTTGGATTTCACCCAAATGATACAGTGTGGAAAGTCTGCCAGTCCCAAAATATTAGTACCAAGCAATCCCATTATCATCTATGTACATGGGACTAGGGAGTTTTTCAGTACTGATGTTGACCAGAATGTCAGGAAAAATGCATAAAAATTATTCATTGTTTTTTGTAAAATAAGAGGCTATTCAGGATATGTTACACAGATAAACATAAGAATTTGAGTCACAGCAAGTGTGCTTACAGAATTGAGTTATTTAGAACATCATACAGATGGGTGATAGATGCATATATTTATATTCAAAAGCTATGAAATGCCATTTATGTGCACTAGTTCCCTGGAATAGGGAAGAGGGAACGTTGTAGAGGCAACCTGAACCCTAGGTAACCACTGAGTTTTAGCTCAGAGAATTTATTACTAATTTATAACAAATGAGTAAATACCTGAGACCCGTAACTGTTAAGCAATTTGTTAAGTAGTGAGGTAGTTAGTTGGATTGAAAAAGTGTGACCCTTATTTTCTATCAAGTAAAATAATAGTTTTTTTGTTTGTTTGTTTTGCAAAGATAAACCTCAGTAAAGACACAACGCACTATTTATTTCAGACTTAAATCTTGGAAATGTGGATATGTGGGGTTTTGTTCATGTTATCTGGCCTGTGTAAGAAAGAGGGAAAATTACCGGGAGTGGTGGCGCATGCCTTTAATCCCAGCACTCGGGAGGCAGAAGTAGGAGGATTGCCATGAGTTCGAGGCCAGCCTAAGACTGCATAGTTCATTCCAGGTCAGCCTGGGCCAGAGCGAGACCCTACCTTGAAAAACCAAGAACCACAAAACCAAAAAGAAAGAAAGGAAAAGGGAAATTTGAAGTATAAGCCCCAAATCACCAACCAACTAATGCAGTCCCATTCCTCTATCATGACATATTCTCAAAAGTATTCCTACAAACAAATATTTCTTAGAGTAGTTTGATCTTTTCCAACTGAACATTAAAGAAATCGCTTTCCTACTGTTTTTCTTTTCTCGGTTTTCACAATATTGTCTTATCTCCTTAAATATTAGTCTATACATTTCCTCTTTGAACGCATCCCCCTCTATCCCTTCCACAACCACAAAACTCTTGATAATATAACAGCAGTTCAGTTGCTAAAAAAGAAACAGAGATTCAAGAGAGTTTCTATTCCAGGATAGAGGTGTTTTACAGTCAATATTTTGCAGCAGAGTGGTACGCTAAAGTACTTCTGAATCATCAGGAGCTGTGCGCCAGCTAAATTCCTGCAGCGTACAACCACATCCATTCCCTTTGAGCCATGCTGCTTAATTCCCAGAGCCGGCTATTTGTGTAATGTCACAACACCAGGGAAATGGATGGAGAGCTCTAATAGGTCAAAAAGTATACATGCATGTGTTGGGCATGGGCAGCCTGGGTGGTTTTTATTCAGAAATGTGTCCATTTTCAGTAATTCCCTGGTGGTGTTGATAATAAGATATTACATAGAAATACATTAAAAAATGTGCAATAACAGAATAAAGCACCTAAATTAACACACAGGAGACGGCATAAGCACCAGTGAAGTGCCCTTCTCAGATAAGCCTGTAGCTCACTCTCCCAGGGACCTGGAGTCCTGGCTGCTGATGGCTCACAGCTGGGTTCCTTGCCAGTATGTTGCCAGTGGATCAGGAAAAGAGCCCCACCTGGATCTAATTATTTCTAGAGGGGCCTCCGCATCCTATAATTGGTCATTGTGGGGACACAAAGTCCTGGTTCCCTTATATGTGATAGGAAAAAGGAAACATCCATAGCTCCCTATAGCATTGTCTCTGTTATACTTCCTTGCTATTCAACTTCACTTGCTATTGTTTCTCTGTCCCTACTTCTGTTACTATGAGTCTTTTATAGAATATCTAGAAGGAATTTCGTTCTTGTTGTTCTCTGTCTCTTTCTCGGGAAGCCTAACTTAAGACTATCAATACCAGAAGTGAGCCTTGGCAAGACTTGTAAATAAAACCGTGGGGCTGGGTCATCTGCTGACTTGCTGGCAATGAGGACACCATGCTCATGACTGAAGCACATACAAAAAAAAAAACAAAAAAAAAACAAAAAACAAAAAAAAAACAGTTATGTTTGTTCTCAATCCATACCATGCCTCTCACAAATCAAGGATGTACAACCAGGAATCTTGAAGGAAACTGGTCAAATATAAATTCACTATCTCAAATTTCAAACATGAGTTAGTTTTCAGAGACCAGGCTTTTTGGCAGGAGAGGCTGTATTCCCACTCAAAAAAAGAGAGAAAGAGAAAAAAAGGGGGAGGAAGGGAGGAAGGAAGGAAGGAAGAAGCAGTGTGGTGCTTCGAATGTAAAGAGCCCTCCACTGCCTCATGTGTTTAAGCCTCACACTTATTCCCCAGGTTATAGAGCCTTTGGGAGGTGGAGCCTTACTGGAGGAGATGTGTCAATAGGGATGGGCCTTGTAGTTTGTTAATCTGATTCTCACACACATCTTCACCAACTCCCTCTCCTACCTCTGAGCTATTAGGGGGGGAGTGACACCTAGTTTTCTGCTCTTGTCATGCTTTCTTCTCCGTGATGAATCCTCCCATTGAAACTAAGCTGGAAATAAATCCTTTCCTTTCATAAGCTGCTCCTGGTAAGGTGTTTTGTGCCAGCACTGAAAAGGTAACTGATAACACAGACATTTCAAAATTTCCTAGACAAAGGTATGAGTTGACCTTCTATATTGACCATAAGTTGTGTAATCAGTTTCATGTTAGAGTGGGGGGAAGACATGGTCCAAGAGGAGTCTTAGCACGGATAGACTTGAAACGGTGTGTTTCACTGAATTCTGCTTTGAGATGTAAATATATTGGAACTCCAAGGCAAGTCTCGGTGCTCCAGCTGGTTGGCAAGGGGGCCTATAAAGACCATGATTGAGAGAGAAAGTTCAAGAACATCTGGAGAGAATGTGTGAGGATGAGATTCTGGAAGCATTCAGTGTGCAAAGAAATTTGAATTAGGCTTTCAACCCTAAAGAGGAACTACCAAGAAAGAGGTACTGAGGGAAATGAGTGGGATATTTGAGTCCGTGCACGGACATGAGTTGCCTCTCTCGTCATCTGTTCCAAGTGCTGGCAAAATATGCACATGAACGGTAGATATTCATGAGCCCAACTCCACGAGCTTCCTAATCATGGTGGTCCTGGTACTAGCTGCTGTTGCAGTCCAGATCATTGCTGAGTCATGATATGGCACCATCCCTCAGGGAGAATACATCATCTGATAGAAGTTGGTTGCAAAGGCCCTCTACTGCTCCTTCCTTCTAAAGAAAAAAGCAAGTCCAGGAATGAATAGCTCCTAAAAATCAACCTGCAGAATGACCTGGTGGCCTCTGTTGCAACTATTATCACTTTCTGCTTCTCCTGCTCAATTCACCTCCCCCAATATTGTTCTGAGAAAGCTCCCAAACAAACCTATAAGAAAACAAACTTCTCTCTCATAATCTCTTTTTTTCTGAGTAATATTACCTAAGACAGATGTCAAATTGCAGGACTTCCCCACTGATCTAACATAATTACCTAAAAAGAGAACAAGAGATAATATCAATGATCATTTACCCATGTATGAAAATTCAGCAAAATGTCATTTCTTCTTACTCAAGAATCTCAGTTCTTGCATAGGAGGGAGCTAGCAGCAATGATTTGAAGGAATAAATTATTTCAGTCACATTCTATTGAATTCACTCATAGTTTCCCACAATGACCTAGAAATTCAAACAATTCAGACTTAGACAACACAAATAGATGCAGTATGTATATGATGGCTTCAAACCCATATGATTGCACCTTTTTGCATGTTGTAAAGGGGAAGTATATTGCTGTTTATAAGCTATATGGCTAAGTTAGTGCTGAAGAAGAAATCAGAAAATACAACTAGAAGTGCTTAACATAGTGTTTTTTAAATATTTTATTTATTTATTTATTTGAGAGAGAGAGAGAGAATGAGAGGGCATATCAGGGCCTCCAACCACTGCATTCAAACTCCAGACACATGTGCCATCCTGTGCATCTGGCTTACATGGGCACTGGGGAATTGAACCAGGGTCCTTAGGCTTCACAGGCAAGTGTCTTAACTGCTAAGCCATCTCTCCAGCTCCAAATATAGTGTTTTTTGCATTGCATACTAGCCTTGTAAGACTTTGAACCCTATTAAGGACTAAACAAAATATATTATTGTAATTTGGAGATTTCATCTGTTTCTAAAGAGCTATTTGCTAAAATGTTGTGTGCTTTTCTTGGAATATGATTAAATAATGCTCATATTCCCATATGGGAGTATTTGTATTGCAAGTTCATTAATTTTTGTTGGAAGTAAAAATTGGAGGACTTGTTTTCAAGAATAACTTGAAATGAACTATGCTTAAAATGGAAGAATTGCAACTTATTGCAAATGCTCATGGAAAACAAAGGTCTTTCAAAGAATCTGGATGCTCATAAGCTTCAGAAGAAGGAATTTCTGATCTAATGTATGTTAATAGACACAACATTTGGCATTAAGTAAATATTCTAAGATCAATCTAAGTCTCTTGACTTGCAGTTTATACTCATTGCAACACTTTCTCTTCTTAGCAGCACTGAGAAATAACCCTACAATGCTACTAATACATTCTTTAGGCTACAGTTACGAAATGGAAATTCTGTGTGACTTATTTATAACCAAATTATCCACCATCTACAAGTCGTGCATCTTGATATTCCAAGGAGCTAACTAGATTAAGGAAATGTAATATACATAGCTGATAAATAACTCAGCTTGAATCCACTTTCAGAGTCCATCACATTCTGCTTTTATCATAAGTGGAAAAAATATGCACTGCATAAAGCTGTGCAGGGCATGTAATTATGTCTTAGCATCAGAAAAAGCAAGGAAAGAATAGAAAATATGAAAAGCATTGGCCAATATTTAAAAGAAAAAAATATCATGGGAAAAAATGGAATTAACTTTGTTTAATGGCAGAAAGAAAGACATTGAATTTTAAACTGAAAAAAGGAAAAGCACGGGCTGGAGTGGAGCTCAGTGGTAGATCATTTATCTAGCTTATTTGACACATTGGGTTTTATCTTCTGTGACATAAACATAGCATATATTTGGTTGTGATCTTTGTGCCAGCCTTTTAATATATTTTTTATTTTATTTACTTTTTATTTGAGAAAGAGGGAGGAAAGGAGAGAGAGAGAGAAAAACAGAGAGAGAGAGAGAGAGAGAGAGAGAGAGAGTGAGAATGGGCAGGCCAGGACCTCCAGCCACTGCAAACAAACTCTAGACGCATGCTCCACCTTGTGCATCTGGCTTACATGGTTCCTGGGGAATCAAACGTGGGTCCTTTGGCTTTGCAGGCAAACGCCTTAACAGCTAAGCCATCTCTCACCAGGGCTGTGCCATTCTTAAAATGATACTTTTTAATTGTTCAAGTACAAAAATAATGAAGGGAATGGTGAACTCTGGCAAATATGAAATGACAAGATGATAGTGCTGGAAGAAACTGACTCTTTTAATATATATATTTGAGAGTGACAGACAAAGAGAGAAAGAGGCAGATAGAGAGAAAATGAGCACGCCAGGGACTCCAGCCACTGCAAACGAACCCCAGATGAATGTGCCACCTTGTGCATCTGGCTTACCTGTGTCCGGGAGAATCGAGCCTCAAACCAGAGTCCTTAGGCTTCACAGGCAAGCACTTAACCGCTAAGCCATCTCCCCAACCAAGAAATGGAGTCTTAATCACAGGAATCAGCAAAGAACACTGGCTGTGAGCCTGCCTGCTTGCTACCATGAAAACAATTCACTAAGCTTCTCTATGCCTTGACAGTTTATTTGAAAAATAAAGCCATGGGGATATTTTTTGAAGGCCTTCTAATCCCAACGTTCTTCAGTAATTATTTTTCTAGGCTTAGTACTTAACATTTTAGTGATTTTTAGAAATACATGTTGAGCAAACGATTAATACCTCCATGAACAGGCTGGGGAGATGGCTTAGTGCGTAAAGTGTATGGTACAATACACAAGCTCTAGGAATGAATTCCAACTCCCAGCACTCACATAAAAACTGGGCATGATGGGCTGGAGAGATGGCTTAGCAGTTAAGCGCTTGCCTGTGAAGCCTAAGGACCCCGGTTCAAGGCTCAATTCCCCAGGACCCACCTTAGCCAGATTCACAAGGGGGTGCACGCGTCTGGAGTTCGTTTGTAGTGGCTGGAGGTCCTGGCGTGCCCATTCTCTCTCTCTCTCTCTCTTTCTTTCTTGCTCTCAAATAAGTAAATAAATGAAATAAACAGAAAAAAAAATAAAAAAAAATACTGGGCATGAGCGGGGCGTGGTGGCGCACGCCTTTAATCCAAGCACTCTGGGAGACAGAGGTAGGAGGATCACAGTGAGTTCGAGGCCACCCTCAGGCTACATAGTGAATTCCTGGTCAGCCTGTGCTAGAGTGAGACCCTACCTTGAAAAACAAACAAACAGCAGCAACAACAACAAAACTGGGCATGACAAGAAGGGCAGAAAGGTTGTAAGAGCCACAGAGTGGGTAGGCATACCCGGAGGCACTGTCCACTCCTCTACCCTACAGCGACTGACTGAGGTAGTTCCTCATGACCCCACAGTGAATATCATGACCCCACCTGGGGAGGGCCCCCAGGGAGATGGGACAAGGGAGAAGGAATACAAGAGTATAACCTGTTATAATATGTAAAATAAAATTAAAAAAAAAAACAGCTGGGCATGGCTCATACCAGTAATCCCAGTCCTAAGGGAAGCAAAGACAGGAAGATCACTGGGGTTCCCTGGTCAACCAGAGGTGAGCCAGATGCACAAGGTGGCACATGCATCTGGAGTTCCTTTGCAGTGGCTGAAGACCCTGGCATACCCATTCTCTATCTGCCTCTTCCTCTCTCTCTCCTTCTCTCTTAACCTCTCTCTCAAATAAGTACATAAATAATTATTTAAAATTTACTCATTTTAACTTCTGCGTACTGTAGACAAGGAAACCTCCGTCTGACTCAGTGGAGGACCAGAACGGAGGCTGTTCGCCTCACACCAGGGCAATGCTTTCATTTGACCCATTCCCTTTCAGTGAATGGCTATAAATCAACATTGCAACTGTAAAGACAGTTTTGCCACTTGACACGGATTTGACATTCAATTAGCTTTTATTGAAATAATGTATAAGGAAGTATCTTTCAAAGTCTAAGGTATTTGTTTACCAGTGTATGTTTACTATCAGCTCAATATAGTTTTAAACACTATTGCTTTTCTGAATTCCTCAAGGGAAGGGAAGCCTAAAAAATGTGTGTTGTTTCCTTTTTTAAATATCAGAATCTTTATGAATCTACCAGGCACATTTTAGCAGAAAAGGAAAAGGAAATCATCAATTGAGTAACTGTGGTAGCCCAGTCCTTTACCTACAATGTCTCCAAGTAGTTTCTTAGGTCAATAAAAGGTTAGTTTCTGTTCCAGTAGGATAAAAATTGGGCTCAGAAGGTCAGTTAAGCAAACCTAGGCCAGGCTGGAGGGATGGCTTAGCGGTTAAGGCCTACAAAGCCAAAAGACCCAGGTTCGATTTCCCAGGACCCACGTTAGCCAGATGCACAAGGGGGTGCACACGTCTGGAGTTCGTTTGCAGTGGCTGGAGGCCCTGGCATGCCCATTCTCTTTCTTTCTCTCTTTCTCTGTCAAATAAATAAATAAATAAAAATTAAATATTAAAAAAAAAAGAAATCCCAGGTCATAGGGCCAATCAGTAGTGCTTTATCACAGCTCTTATTTTGCAATTGAATAATTGTCAAATTAATTACTTAATTTAATTTAAGCTTCCCCTTTTATTTACACAAAAAAATGAAGGTTGCATTCAATTATAGCAAATAAAGTAAAACAGGTTTTATTTTATTTGCTATAATTTGGTACATAATAAAATATTTATTGAATATAAATTACTGTCATCATTCTCAGTGAAGAACAAATATATCTTAATATTTTCTTACTTCACAGGTCTACTAGTAACAGTCACATAAAGACAAATGTCTCTATCAGAGAAAATAAGAAAGTTCATGAATTATCCTTTCATGAATTATCCTTTCATTGTTTTTGTTTTAAAGGTCCGTGTTACTTTGAAAGTCACATAATTTGCCTGTCACATTTGTTGATTATGCATGTAAAATTGAACATGTTTAATAGCAATTTGAAAATTTATGGAACTCAAAATTTCTCTGGGAAATGAAAACACAAGTTCATTTATTAATGGTCAGTAATGGTCAATGGTTGAGATAATGACTGCTAGGCAAATAAATCAACAATTAGCTGGCTTATCTGAAGTGTGAGCAGAGAATGGCTTGGTTTATTCATTATCCTTATCTGCTGGACCCGTTGCCTCTCAACTCTATAATAGAAAAGATGGATACAAATTGAATTTTTTATACTAAATTATATTTTCCATCACCTTGGTGAGTTTGTACTACCTCTCTAGTTTAAATTCTGTTTGTATCCACATTTTTATTCTGGGTTTGCATAAAGCAGACATTAACCAATTAAAATACTGTAAATCCCCACTTATCCAGAAAGTCCAGCTGGTCAAAAAGCCCTGATAAAGGCCTCAGAGAAGCCAGGAATATCCACCCTGAAGGGCTGTATTAAGGCTCTTAGGGATTCATGCAGAACTTTATTGGCATTTTAAGTATGCAATTCTTTTCAGAGTGTAGTTATCTCGCCTCTCAGCTTCTGATAGATGCCTGGAAGCAAATGAGACAAGGTCAGAAGCTATCTGGGCAGGCGATGTAGAAACACAACTGGTGATCACAGCCTCTTACCATGCTCTCTGAACACCCAAGTCCTGGATCTTAAGAAAGGACTGAATGGGGGCTGGAGAGATAGCTTAGAAGTTAAAGACATTTGCTTACAAAGCCTGGTGGCCCAGGTTCAAATCCCCAGTACCCAAAGCAGTACGTGCATCTGGAGAACATTTGCAGTAGCAGGAAACTTTGGTGTACCCATTCTCCCTGCCCCCCATTGTCTCTGTGTCTGCTTGAAAGTAAATAAGTAAAATAAATTATATATTTATTTAAAAGGAAGGACTGAATAATGTTAAGGATGCTTAAAATTTTCTCAGAAATTCTGGTATTATATGACAATTTCTTTGGAACATGGTTAGGGTCAGGTAGGTGTGAAATGGGCTGATGTGTAATTGTCGATATGCATATCAGATCATATCATATTATGAATCTGTGTCAATTGCAATATATGACCAGAGGTTACATAGAAGAAAAGTGTTAGTTAAAAAGAAGGAAACAGGTTGAACGACAAAAATGAGCAATATATTTTCAGAGGCGGGAACACCATGATCTATACTTTATGACTTTAAAATGTGGTGAATGTTGTGGAAAGACTTTAAATATACATATATATATATATATATATATATGTATATGTGGTGGTTTCAATAGATGGCCCCCAATATATTCAGTTTTTTATTGTTTGTAGTTTGCATCTGTAGCCACCTGGCTGGAGACAATGTCACTGGGTGGATCTTAAGGTGTGATGATGGGTTTGAGATTCCAATCTAAAGATATGCAAGGTGTGCCTAGCTGGAGTTCCTGAAGTGTGCTGTGTGGCTTTTGGCTTGAGCTTCTCTCTCTGCTTGGTCCTGTGAAGACAGACTTCCCCTGGATCTGTAAGTTTCAATAAATATCCCTTCCTCCATAAATATGTCTGGTCTGAAAGTTCATCTCAGTGAACCTGAAACTGTCTGCTACAGTATATATATATATATATATATATATATATATATATATATTTGTTTTTCAAGGTAGGGTCTCATTCTAGTCAAGGCTGACCTGGAATGCACTATGTAGTCTCAGGGTGGCCTCGAACTCACAGCGATCCTCCTACCTCTGCCTCCTGAGTACTGGGACTAAAGGCGTGCACCACCAGCCTCACCTGGCTCTCCCTCTCTCTCTCTCTCTCTCATATATATATATATATATATATATATATATATATATATATATATATATATATTGTTTGTTTGTTTGTTTATTGAGTTAGGGTTTCTCTCTAGCCCAGGCTGACCTGGAATTCACTATGTAGTCTCAGGGTGGACTCGAACTCACTGCGATCCTCCTACCTCTGCTTCCTGAGTGCTGGGATTAAAGTTGTGTGCCACCACGCCTGGCCTTAAATATTTTTGTTTATGTTCATTTATTTGAGAGAGAGAGAATGGACAGGATGGGCCTTCTAGCCACTGGAAACAAACTCCAGACACATGCTTCTGGCTTTCATGGGTCCTGGGGAATCAAACCTGGCTTCTTTGGCTTTGCCATCAAGGGCCTTAACTGCTAAGCCATCACCCCATCCCATGGGAAGGTTTGAGATATACTTGGAATCATGGCTGAATGAGATGGCCAGTAGGTTGGCTTCATCTTTTTCCTTTCTTTTGAGTATCTACTTATTGTTAAAGTTTATTCCTGCTCTACAGAGTCAGTAATTTGCTCCTATAATGATTAATGGTCCTGAAATTAGCTTAGTTTCGGAAGATAAAGAAATATTTCACGTGAAAGACTAGAGACTCAAGAATCAAAATTAAATACCCAGAGACAATTCAGACATTCGGTTTGTGGCAAGGCCAAATTTCTACCTCAGATTATGTTTGTCTCCACGTTCTGTTTACCTTACCGTTCTACTATACTAGCTTGGGGAAGCGGCCTCTGAAAAAGACAAAAGGGGGCTGGAGAGATGGCTTAGCAGTTAAGGACCTTGATGGCAAAGCCAAAGGACCCAGGTTTGATTCCCCAGTGCCCACATAAAGCCAGATGCACAAGGTGATATATGTATCTAGAGTTTGTTTGCAGTGGCTAGAGGCCCTAGCATGCCCATTCCCTCTTATCTGCTTCTTTATCTCTCTCTTAAATACAAATATATATATATATATATATATATATATATATATATATATATATACACATATATATTAATACAGGGAAAAGAAGTACACAAAAATGAACTGTGCCTTCTAACAAGAAAATGTTCCTACTGCAAAGCAATATTATTGTGGATTATTGGATGGATTTACGCAAAGAAACAACTAATGAGCATAAATAACTTGGCCATGGTAATAATGAATACATTTTTGCCTGGTGTGGTGGTGCACACCTTTAGTCCCAGCACTCAGGAGGGTGAGGTAAGAGGATCGCTGTGAGCTCAAGGTCACCCTGAGACTACATAGTGAATTCCAAGTCAGCCTGGACTAGAGCGAGACCCTACCTCAAAAAAACAAAAAACATTAAAAAGTAAATAAGTACATTATTAATTCACAATTTATAACACGATAGGCAACATATTTTATATTCCCTACATACTATTTACTTTGCTTGACACTGTGACAAAGTACATGACATAAACAACCTAAGGGAAAAGTATTTTGCTTCATGGATTCAGGGATTTCAGCCCACACTCCCCTCCTTGGGTTCATTTGATTCTGAACCTTCACTGAAACAGAACGTGATGGCAGTAGGAGTCTATGATAAGAGAATGCTGTTAACTTCTTGGTGGACAGGAAGCAGAGAGGCAGGAAGAAATCAGGGATCAAATACAGTAGTCAGAGAATCTCCCCTCTGATGAAGCCCCATCTTCTAACCTTTCCAGAACTTCACAGAATAGCCCTAGAAACTGAGGACTGAGAGTTCAACACTTGGAAGATACTTTGTACTAAACTATAATATCCCACTGGATACGGACTGACTATCCTTATATTAAAAATGAAATTATTGGGGTTGGATAGATGGCTTAGCAGTTAAGGTGCATGCCCACAAAGTCGAAGGATCCAGGTTCGATTCCCCAGTACACACAAGGTGGTGTATGTATCTGGAGTTCATTTGCAGTGGCTAGAGGTTGTGGTGTACCCATTCTCTCTCTCTCTCTCTCTCTCTCTCTCTCTCTCTCTCTCTCTCTCTGTCAAATAAATACATAAATAAATATTTGAAACTATAGCCAAGAAATTAATTTGCTTACCATGACATAATTCAAAGCAGCGGGACATAATGAACTTGCCTCTACTTTGGTTTGATGCCTCCCTAGTAGTGCCAAAAAGGATTAAATTTAGAGAATAAAATGGGAATTTGTTAATGGGAATGAAAAGATTTCTCATCACTGCATATAGTCAGCTATGTGTATCCAGATATCTTTGGAAATACAAAGCACACAATGCCTCACATTGCTCCTATGACTATAATAGTTAGCAACCATAAGATAACAGCTTTAGCCGGGCGTGGTGGCGCACGCCTTTAATCCCAGTGCTCGGGAGGCAGAGGTAGGAGGATTGCTGTGAGTTTGAGGCCACCCAAGACAACATAGTGAGTTCCAGGTCAGCCTGAGCTAGAGTGAAACCCTACCTCGAAAAACCAAAAAAAAAATACAGCACCTTTAAACAAAAGTCTCTACTATACACAACTTTTGATGTTGTCTAATTTTGATAGTGAATTGGAGAAGATTTCTTCACCCTCTCTACAACAGCTTCTAAACTCTCCCCACAATTTATAACCAATCCAAGTGACTATCAATGGAGAACTTAATTGGCCACAGAATAATCCTCTCAATTTTCTAAAGTAATATGGTGGAGGGAATGGTTGCAACTCTACTTAGAAGCGTCTTGTTGGCATTGAGTTTTTCACTGATAGTGACACTTTATAGGAGTCACTGCTATAATGAGTGTTTCCCCTCCTATGTTGAAATGATAATTCTAACACTATTCATCTCTTGGTGTGTAAAGAACTGTACCTAAGATGGGTAGATCAAGGGCTCAATCTTTCTTAATTATGAAGTCTTATCAATTCAAACCCCTTAAGTCTTACTTTTCTCCTCTACAAGGTATGTTCTATGGCTGGCCTAACCTAATAGGATTGTGTTGAAGATTAAAAAAAATTAATGGATGCTGAGATCACTCAGTGGTTAAGGCAGTTTCCCACAAAGCCTAAAAACCTGGGTTCGATTCCCCAGTACCCACATAAATCCAGATGCACAAAGTGGCACATGCATCTGGAGTTGCAGTGCCTAGAGGCCCTGCCATGCCTCTTCTTTCTGCCTCTCTTCTCTCTCTGTTTCTCTGCTTACAAATAAAGAATAAATAAAAATATTTAAAAAGAAAGAAATAATGAACTGATTACACACTAAATTCTATAAAATCCTGTTAGTCATAAAAAAGATCTACACAATTATCTCATATGATGTAGTCACATTAAATATTTATGGCATGTGCACCAGACAAGGGGCCAGTATTGAATAAAATCGGCCCCAATCAGTCTCCCTTGATTTAAATACCTGCTCTACAACTGAGATAAATAAAGAGGAGGTAGCTTAGATTATCTGTGTCTTTGATTGCTCAGATATAAGATAGGAAAAGAAGGGTTTGTCTTTCAGGCTGTATTAAATTAGACATTCCATAGAAAATGAACAGCACTATGTTGATGAACACAAGTAAGTGTACTATTATATTGCAAGGTTACCAGATTATTCCATCCTTAAGGTGCCAATGAAAGTAATAAAACAAGTCCTGAGAGTAAAGGACAATAGAAGAAACAAGAGGTTTAAAAAACAGGGCAAGGCATGCTAATGCTAAGTAACTATTTTACCAGTTTTACTTCTGACATATGGAATAACTGAACAACTAAATTCATGCATGTGATAGTCTTTCTCTATCTTAAGACTCCTTTCTTCATATCTCCACCTGATGAACTTCAGCATTTTTTCTAACACCCAAGGGTTACCTCCTGTGTTGTAGGCCCGTAGTTATCTCTCTGCCCTGCTACTGCCCTCTGACACTTAAAAATTACCTTTTTAGGGCTGAGAGATGGCTTAATGGTTAAGTGCTTGCCTGTGAAGTCTAAGGACCCCGTCCCGAGCCTCCATTCCCCAGGACCCTCGTTAGCCAGATGCACAAGGGGGCTCATGGAGTTCATTTGCAGTGGCTGGAGGCCCTGGCACTCCCATTCTTTCTCTCTGTATCTGTCCTCTTTCTCTCTCTGTCACTCATAAATAAATAAATAAAAATAAACAAAAATATTTTTAAAAATCATCTTTTTATTTATGAGTTTCTCCTTTCAGAATGCAAATTCCTTAAAGACAAGGACTATACTCATCTTTGTATTCTGAGACAATTTCTGCCAGTGCATGGTTCTTGAGGTAGATTAACTAGTTTGCTTCTTGGCTATGTTTATATATCGTAAATTTTTAATCCCTTTTGAATGAAGTGCAACATCCAGTCAATACTTCTCTTAACCAAATGTGTTACTCAATATTTTGCAGATTATTTCTAATGATATAATAAACAACTGCTAATCTTTCAAGCCATAAAAAGTATCTTTATTTTATAGGTATCTTACTCCACAAGAGCTCTTAACATCCTATGATTGGTTTGTAAATATGCTATCTAGCGTTGACATGGATTTGTAACTGGACTTGGAAGAATCAGTTTCTGTTGGTTACTTGCTAGCATGTCCCTTAGATAGAGAGCTCAGGTCTTTTCCAACTGCCAGCTACTAACAGTTGCTCTGAAGCTAAGTGCCTTAAGGCACAGGGACTGGAGCTGTTTAGTCACAAATTATATTTAATTATATTTATTACTTAGTGTAGGCTTTTCTTAGCAGAAAAGAAAAGGATTCATATTTCTTTTGTGCAATTCCATTGAGCTGTAAAACAACTGTTTCTGTTTTATACTTGTTAATATGACTTCTTGGTTCAGTCAGAGACTTTGAACCTTCGTAGAAATACCTCCATCTTCTAAGCTCCTTTTCCCAGGGATGTGTGCAGGCTTAAAAAAAAAAAAAAAAAAAAAAAGGTATTTATTTGCAAGGAGAGAGAAAGAGCTAGAAGAGAGACAGACAGAGAATGTGCATGCCAGGGCCTGTAGCCACTGCAGATAAACTCCAGACGCATGCGCCCCCTTGTGCATCTGGCTCACATGGATCCTGGGGAATCAAAGCTGGGTCCTTTGGCTTCACAGGCAAATACCTTTACTGCTAAGCCATCTCTCCAGCCCTGCATGGAGTGTTTTATAAGGCAATTTAACAATTTGTATTCACACTAATCTCTTATTTATATCTTTCATAGAATAAGCCATTCAGAACAAATATATTGCAGTATCAAAAGAGTAGTCACAATGCATATTTCCTATATATAACCATTGGTTCTGGGAATTCATTTCATGAGAAGAATGATCATTTCTAGGGGTATTATATTTCAGTAATCTGCAGTGGTTGATGGCATTTCATTTCATTTTTTACAATGCAACCTCATCTTTTTGCTCTAACTCGCATATGAAATACAATTTAGAATGATCCAGGCTGGAGAGATGGCTTAGCAGTTAAAGCATTTGCCTACAAAGCCAAAGGATCCTGGTTCAATTCCCCAGGACCCATGTAAGCCAGATACACAGGGTGGCACATGCATCTGGAGTTCATTTGCAGTGGGTGGAGGTCCTGGCATGTCCATTCTGTCTGTGTCTGCTTCTTTTCTCTCTCACTTTCTCTCTTTCTCTGCTTGCAAATAAATAAAATAAAATAAAAATAAAAGAATGAGCCCATGTGTTTTCCTCCTTGACTTCAGTTTTATCTATGTGAAACAACAGCCCACACTGTGTACTTCACATAAGCAATAGTCTTGAATGGGTCATGCCTATGTGAGCACATATTTCTGAGTAATGGGAAACAATAAATATTAAGATAGAACTCGGGATTGATGGCGGGGGGAGGGCACAATACAGAGGATTATCTTCATTGGCTATCATAACCCACATATGGATGCTCTACATTTCCCAACAAAAAGAAAAGAAATAGATAATACCATATGGGTTTCTCTTGTTCTCCTTAAATATTTATGTAGCTATGCTCCTATGCATACATCATGGCTATATAAAACAGGATATACATTCCCATGACAAACAATACAATAGTGATTCCATTAAACTTGTCATTATTGAAAATTGCTTTGTGGGAAAGGCACCAGCTAGTCAAAACCATTCTGTTTGCTCATGTCCATCCCCTCTGAAAGGCCAGCCGCACAGTTGTGCTGAAGACTGCGTAATGACTTGAAATCTAGGACACAGACTCTTTTTGCATGTCCAATTAGTTTGTTAGGAGCTTGATCCTGGGCTAATAGGTCTGGGCACATTAAAATTCATTCTTTGAAAATTGTAGCTTAACTGGATGGCACTGCATACAGTCTTTGAACTAAATCAACTTGGTTTTGCCTTCCTTTCACTTTCTAGAGGAGGATAGTTTTTCTTTGAGGAAGGAACAAATGTTTTCGAAAGCATAAATTGAAAGCCAGAGGTTGTTCATGTATTCTTGTTCTGTGAATTCCTACGTTAAGTATGTGTTCGCTGTAAAGTAGCCAAATTCAAGTACAGGAGGAATAATCCTTCAACTTCTAATAAAGTCCACGTGGGCTTGAAAAAAGGCACTCTTACTAAGTCTTGAATGACCACTATATATAGTGAGCTGTAATAGCAATTTCATCTTAAATATCAGAAATATCAGCCAAGTCATAAACAAAAAGTAAATGAGGGCATACAACAGAAAAATCAAGAATTGGGAGTAACAAAAGAAATGTAAGATCAAGCAGTTCTCTAAAAAATTTACTCAGCCAAAGCTCCTTTCCTTTCTCTTTTTTTTTTTTCTATAGGAAAAGTCTTTGAAAGCTCTGCCTAAGCACACTTGTATCAACTGTCAACCAACACTATGGTTTCCTTGGATTTGTAATTTTACAATCACACAGTTTTTATGACAGTGGTCAGAGTAATGTTGAACATACGGCTGAACTCTTCTCAACTCTGCGTACAATCATATTATTCTAGCTTATTTTCTTAATGCTGTGACACAGTATGAAATCTGTGTAAACCAGTGTTTGGCATGAAGCTGTTCACATCATAACAGTGAACAAAGCATAAAGACGTCATGACATGATGATTACACCCCAGGAAACTAGGACTGTAATTGTCATGTGCTGATTTCCCACGCTAAGGAAGAGGCATAAGTACTGTGCCTGAGTGTGCTGGCAACATAAACGTCTCGTCACCTTCAAAGGAAATCCTCTCGTGGTAAGGACTGACTTCTTTCTCAGGACCGAAAAGAATTATGAGATGTGGAGGTTAGTTATGTGATTAAATTCTACTAGGATGTCTGTTAAGTGACTAAGGGTTGAGCCGCCAGATGATCAAGCGGAAGAACTGAATATGGAGACCTGAGCTGTAGAGGCCTGAAGGAAAGAGCTGGCTGTATTTTAATAATTTCCCTCCGTGTCTATTACGCACAGGTTTGTGCAGGTGCTTGAACATCCTTGCCAATTTGAAATCATTGATCAGGTTATATAACAGAAAACCCTTCTCAGAGAGAAAAAAAAAAATTCCTTGAATCAACCAAGGCTAGGATATTGATGGGTTTAGGCTTCCTATCATAAATGTGAAAACACAACATTGTTGTTTATAATAGATTTGAACACCTTGAAGCCCTTAGAAAATGAACTAGGTTGTAACTGAATTCATAACTGAAAAAAAACCTGGGAGCTTCATGTCATTTCCGTATTATTGACTGATTTTGCTCCAGCATTCTGGAATATATATACATTTAAAATTTTGTTTATTTTTATTTATTTGAGAGTGACAGACAGACAGAGAAAGAGGCACAGACAGAGAGAGAATGGGCACGTGCCAGGGCCTCCAGCCACTGCAAACAAACTCCAGATGCATGTGCCACCTTGTGCATATGGCTTATGTGGGTCCTGGGGAATCGAGCCTTGGGTCCTTAGGCTTCACAGGCAAGCGCTTAACTGCTAAGCCATCTCTCCAGCCCCAAAGGATATATTTTTGTAATGCTTAATAAAGAAAATCACAGGTACTAGCTGACTTTCATAAACTGAAAACAGAGAAAAATGTTAAGGACATCTTTAAATGTAAATAAGAATTAGAAAATACCAAGATATTGATATCTGACACCAAGGAAATTCTTGACGAATTCAATTTTTTTTTTATCTCTCCCACATTTATTCATGTTTGCTATGACTCTTTCTTCATACATCCAATTGAGACGTTCTAGTGTTCAAGGTGGAGGGCCCATCATGAGTAAGAGAGATTCCCATGTATGTATATACCATGCTCACATTCCCTCACCTTATAATCTGCCAGACTTTGCCTGAGACAGTGAGAGCCCAGGCAAGCACATGTGCTCTTGTGAGACAGCCTTCCCCACCTCCATCTGTCCAGGTCATGCCACGGAAGCAGCTTGCTGTTGCAGCCAGGCTCCACAATACTATTTGCTATACATTAGCAAAATACACTGATGTCTACATTCTCTTGTACTCAAGGCAATTTAAAACGTTTAGATACTCTATCGTTGAAATTTCCTCTCTTTTCCATTGGGCAGTAATCAACTGACTTGACTGCTAGTGTTTAAATTGATTTTTGCTACTTATTTATTTTCATTAAATAAAACATTTTACCCTGGAGAAAACAGGGTACTATAAAAATAGAAAAGGTAGGGCTGGAGGGATACCTTAGTGGTTAAGGCATTTGCCTGCAAAGCCAAAGGACCCAGGTTCCATTCCCCAGGACCTGCGTTAGCCAATTGCACAAGGTGGCATATGCATCTGGAGTTTGTTTGCAGTGCCTGGGAGGCCCTGGCACTCCCATTATCTCTCTCTCTCTCCCTCTTTCTCACTGGTAAATAACTAACAAACTAACTAACTAACTAACTAAATAAATAAATAAATAAAAATAAAATATTCTAAAAAATAGAAAAGGTGAACATATTAAAGACAGTGAAAATAACTGTGTCAAATTTGAATGATGGTTTAGACTTTTGATTTTTATGCTTATATTTCTTGTGGTAAAACATAAAAGGGATACTTTAAAAATTCTCTAGCTATGCTGCCACCTAACATACTAAAGTCATAGGAGTGTTCTTTCCTAACTATCTTTAAATTATTTTTGCTTTTACCAACTCTTAGTCAGTAAGCTTTGATTGGAGATGACATATTTCATTCCCCATTTAAAAAAAGGTTGTTTAAAATGAACATTCCAGGACCTGGAGAGATGGCTCAGTGATTAAGACCACTTGCTTATAAGGTCTGGAGTTCAGGGTTCATTTCCCGTGTGCTCATGTGACACCAGACCCATAGGGTGACATATTGTCTGGAGTTCACTTGCAGTGGCAGGAGGCCCTGGCATGTCAGTTCTCTCTCCCTCTCTCAAACAAATAATAAAAAAAATAGCTTTAAAAGAACATTTCAGTAAGATTTTCCCAATATTGACAAGTCATTAAAATTGTTTTTGAAGGGCTCCTAGCCCCTCACTTCCAACAAGAATTCACAAAGCAGTTAAGGGTAATTGTGGGGAGGGTGAAAGAAGCCTGTATGTCTCCCCAGAATATATAAACAGTTAATGATTGGTATGGAAGGGAGAAATCTTTTCCACTGTGGGGTAGCCATTGACAAGTTGTTTAATCTCTTGTAAATAGTCCCTCATCCATACTCTTATAAACAACCTTAATTAAATTCATTGGATCACTACACAAAAAAATACTAAATAATAACAAAAGAAAGTAAAGAAATGGCAGGGCTGGAGGGTAAGGTACTTGCCAGCAAAGACAAAGATCCCTGGTTTGACTCTTCAGTACCCACCGAAAAGCCAGATGCACAAGGTGCCGCATGCATCTAGAGTTCGGTTCCCTCTTCTCTCTCTCTCTCTCTTTCTGTCTCTGTCTCCAATAAATAAATAAATGAAATACTTAAAAAGATATGGAAAGGATGGGTAACTGGCTGGAATAGAAAGGAGATCAGCAGAAATGTAGGGGATAAGAGAGGGTTATGTTGGTAAATATGAAGTAAACCAATAGATACGTTTAAAAAAAAGAAAAAAAAAACTGATTTCCCTCTCGAAAACTGAATGCATTAGTGTAGGTTTAGGTTTACAGATTGAGCACTGGATTCCGTTGGAACATTTAGAAAGTCAAGCTTCTATTTTGAAATTGCATTCTTTCATGCACATGCTGAGCTGTGATTGCGCTTTCCTAACCCCTCTCTAGCAGATCGCCCTGGTCCCCAACCTGACTTTCACCCTTCCACTCCCAAAACTCCTCCTGTCACTTTCATATCACTTAAGATATGCTACTTTTACTACCATTCTTTCTTGAAGCCAATTTTTGTTGTTGTTGTTGTTGTTATTGGTTTTTTTAATGATTTTTATTTTTTACTGACAACTTCCATGATTGTAAACAATATCCCATGGCAATGCCCTTCCTCCGCCACCCCACTTTCCCCTTTGAAACTCCACTCTCCATCATATCCCCTCCCCCTCTCAATCAGTCTCTCTTTTATTTTGCTGTCATGATCTTTTCCTCCTATTATGATGGTCTTGTGTAGGTAGTGTCAGGCACTGTGAGGTCATGGATATCCAGGCCATTCTGTGTCTTGAGGAGCACCTTGTAAGGAGTCCTACCCTTCCTTTGGCTCTTACATTCTTCCCACCATCTCTTCCGCAATGGACCCTGAGCCTTGGAAGGTGTGATAGAGATGTCTCAGTGCTGAGCACTCCTATGTCACTTTTGAAGCCAATTTTTATGATCCTCTCTCCTGGGCTCTTTCTAGTTTCTTATTCTTATCACTGTCCCTGACCTAACAACCCCACCTTACATTGAATCAATGCTTGTGAGTAATAAATGTATTAAACAAGTGTAAACACTAAAGACTCTTACTCCTTGGCCTTCTACTGTGCCCGAAAAATCTAAGAGAAAAGCTGTATCTCTCTTACATGTGGATCTTTGCTTAGAATATTTATTTAGAAGATTTACTTAGAATATTTGGTATTTATTTAGAATATTTGGGTGATAGCGTGTGAATGCTAAGGGAATGTTGGTTTCTAAAGTTTGCTGCAATGTTATAATTCCATAAAGCATTCACTTAATAAAGGTTGTATCTGCTTCCCTTGCTCTGGCCTTGTGCGTAGTATTTGCAGACCTTATGCTATGAACTGGCACTGTATAAACCAAAGAAAGAGCTGCAAGTCACACACACATATATATTCCAAATTGTGTGTGTCTGTTATTGTAGAATCTATTTTCCACGGCATTTCAGTTTTAAGCACTTAATATAGAATGAAATTTTATGGCAAGGGTGGCTTGCAGAAGCTTTCGATTAGAACGTGAGTGGCTCTCAAATGTAGATACATGAAAACACACAATTTCTTACAGACTCCAAAGTTTACGTCATAGTGAGATAAGCGGATATGAAAGAAAAGAGCAGCCACACTGGCCATGCGGGAGGCTTCTGGGTGTAGTGAGAAGCTGAAATGTTACCATTTCAAGGGCCCCTGCCTTCCTCTTCCTTCTTAGAGGACTACCACCCGGACAAGTTCTGAGGAACACGTCAAAAGATGTTTGTACACTTACCTGAAAGAAAGAACAACAACGAAAATCATTCAAACATCTTCTTATAGCGAATTCGTTTTTACAAATTTAATTGAAAGAAAGCAAGCAACCTTGTGTGATATAATAATAAACATCTCTCTATTGTTATATATGCACTGAAGCTTTATAAATCACATCTCCTTCCCCTTGTCCTGGTATTAACAAAATAAATTACTTGTGAAAAACTGAGTTTGTTGGTCATGATTTGTGATAGAAGCCTTTAAATTGGTTTGATAGCATTGGGATGCAATCTAGGCACTTGCACATAGAAGGCAGTTAGTACTCTACCATTGCACTGAGCTACATCTGATCCAGCTATGATATAGATCATTCATTCAGCATTTCTCAGACTGGCGTTGAATTTACTCAGTCACCAAACACACACACACACACACACACACACAAAAAAAAAAAAAAAAAAAAAAAAAAAAAAAAAACCTTGAACTTGTGAAACTCCCTTTTCAGCCTCGCATACCTGGTACTATCCCACAGGCCCAGCTTGATAAAATTAATTGCCTAAAGAATATTTTCCTATACTGTATTTTCTCATTCTATCATGAGCAAGGTCCCAATCTAATGAAGAAGGAGGTGGGAGTTGCCCCATGCCTTCAGGTATTTATTCAGTCTTTCCCTGTCCCATTTAACTAGAAACCCATACTGTGAGCAAGTGAGCCTTGTTGATAGGTCTGCCGTTGGAATGCGGGCATGACACCGTCCTTGACTAAACAACGCCACCTTACATTTAATCAATTATTATAAGTGAGTAGTAACTGTATTAACCTAGTCTAGACATGGAAGATTCTTACAGGCTTTCTACTGTGCCTGAAAATCTAAGAGAAAAGCTGTATCTTTGCTTGACCTCCAGTGTCACTTAATCTGCAATATTCATATAGGGACACATTTCCTAGCTAGAAGAAACTTGGCCCAAGACAGAAAAGCTGGCTACTCAAGGTCACAGTAGTAGACTGTACCTGAGCAGGCTGCTGAGTCATTAAGAGTCTCCACTGCCTAGGAAGAAGCTGTCCTGCCCCGGCTCCTTGCCTCCTCCAGCACCAGCAGTACTTGCTGATCGCGTGCTCCTCTCACACCCCTCAGTGGTGCATCTAAAGGTCTTTGACTTAACTGCCCTTTGACTCTCCTTGCTGTCCATGAGAGCTCTCGGCTCTCTCCATTGCTGACTTCCAATTGCTCACAAAGCTTTTTTTTTTTTTTTTTTTTTTTTTTTAATGAGAGAGAGAGAGAGAGATTTGGCTTGCCAGGGCCCCCAACCACTGCAATCAATCTCCAGACGTGTGCACCACCTAGTGGGCATGTGCGAACTTGTGCACTTGCGTCACCTTGTGTGTCTGGCTCACATGGGACCTGGACAGTAGAACATGGGTCCTTAAGCTTTGCAGGCAAGTGCCTTAACCACTAAGCCACCTCTCCAACCCAGCATCTTGGTTATTATGAGGGAAACCAGAGTAGCCAAATAGATATCCCTAGTCCCCAGAGCAAAAACAAAACCATCGCATCTCATTCAATATGAAGGCTGTATCCTTGGGGATATAGAAAACTGGCATTTTGAGTCTGCATGTTTTTTAATGTTACCAGCTTGCTTTCTATCTTAGCACCCACAGTGATCACAGGAAGCTTGTGGCTCTGTTCCCAGCCAATCTGAGAACAGGGACTGAGTCCCTTCAGTGGGCATGTGACAAATAAAGCTGTTACCACCATGCAATAGAAGTTTCTAGAATTATTGCAGGGCTATGAGAGGAGCAAAACCACATTCTACCAGTGAGGATGGTAGAAGTTGAGTCAACACACAAGGAACTGGGACTTGGGTTGGGACTGTCAGAAAAGGGGCCGGCATCAATGATCACATTTAAAAATAAAGCCAGTAGAGGAAAAAACTACTTTCTAGCATCCCTAGGGTGTACTCAGTTTGGGTGAAAATTACACATCTTTTTTAGTAAGATATTTTGAGACTTTTTTCATTCATTTAATTTTAGAGTAAGACTTTAAAAAAAATACAAGATCCTAAAAGGTTTCAAAGAATTAGTTCCATTTATAAAATCCCTGTTTTCATGAGCCTGCAACTATCTTAAGAATCTGTTTAAAAACTATGGAAATTCAGTCTCCATTTCATGGCACGACACCAGTCGTCATGTTGCCAAAAGACAATGAATGACCTCCCACAAATCCATATATAAAATGGTTAAGTCAGGCGTGATCGTGCACACCTTTAATCCCAGCACTTGGGAGGCTGAGGTAGGTAGGAGGATCACTGTGAGTTCAAGGCCAGCCTGAGACTACATAGTAAATCCCTGGTCAGCCTGGGCTAGAACAAGCCCCTGTCTTGAAAAACTAAAAATTTAAATTAACATAACATTAAACATAAAGAGGGTTTGTTTTAAAATGTTTAGCACATTTAATCCTATGGATAGCAATATACCATCATACTGTATATATTTCCATGCTCAAACTTGAACGGAAGCCAAGTGTGGTGTTTCTTGTGTATGTGGTTCCTCATAGCTGTGCCTTTCCACTTTATAGTAACCAGCAATCTGAATATTAAGTAAGCAATGAGACAAAATTCAGTGCTACTCCAGCCTGATCCACACGTGGGGGGTCACAATGCCACAGTTGTATTTCTTCTTTAAATTACTGACCATCTAAACGGCAACTATATCCAATTTAGCATAATTTAACTCAGTCTCCAAGGGGACCATAGTGAGCCTAGGAAAATAATAATAACGAATCTTGATGAGGATCTTCACATTTACAGCCCTTCAAATTGTCCTGGAGCCAGTAATAGATTTGTAAAGTGGCAGGCAGGGGCTGAGGAGATGGCAAAGTCACGAAAACATTAGACTTGCAAGCATGAAGACCTGAATTTGATCCCTAGTGCTCCTGTAAACAAACAAGCAAACAAAAAATACAGGGGCTGGAGAGTTGGCTTGGCAGTTAAGGCATTTTGCCTGCAAAGCCAAAAGATCTCAGGTTCGATTCCCCAGGACCCATGTAAGCCAGATGCACAAGGTGGCGCACACATCTGGAGTTCGTTTGCAGTGGCTGGAGGCCCTGGTGTGCCCATTCTCCCTCTCTCTCTTATATAAATAAATAAATTAATTAATTATATTAAAAAAAACATGCTTGGTGGTACACCCTTGTAATTGTAGCACTGGGGAAGTAGAGATAGGTGGATCCTTGAGGTTCATTTGCCAGCCAGTCTAGCCTCATTGAGCTCCAGGACAATCAGGGTCCTTATCTCATAAGAGGTGGATGATATTCTGAGGAAGAGCCCCCCCCCCCCCCCCACCAGGGTCTGCTCTGGGCTCCTACAAGCACAGGCATACACACGGGAAGTGAAGACTTGGGAACCAGGGCCAGGTTAGAGGAAGTGAGGAGCCTCTGGTTATGTCTTCTCTAAAGGGATATCTTGGCCCGGCCTCTTCCTATCTTCTTCCCTCTGCTTTCTGGATGCAATGAGGTGGATGGTATTTGCTTTGTCACAGGCACTTCTTTTTTTTTCTGTGATGATGGTTTTCTTCACTACAGTCCAGAAACAATGGAGCCAGCGACTCGAAGGTAACCTTTCCTCCTCTGGCTAATGCATTGTCATAAGCCCCGTGTCTATACCATGGGAATGCTTAGTCATGACAAGAGCTCAGAACGTGCTCTCCCATGCTCTGATTTCTCCCTGCATAACTCAACTGCTTCTGGGCTGTGCCTAGTGTCAGCAAGGAAGGCTTGACCTAGAAGAGAACCAAGGTGTTCCTTGTACAGTATACGGAAGAATCAGCTGACACAGTTCCCCTCGGGTAATGGTTGACAGGAGTCCCCGGGAAAGCGGAAGGTGGAACATGAAAAACCTATGAAGCGTTGCAACTGTGCATCTTCACGGCTCCCCACACACGGCCTAGACATCACAGGACCCCCGAGATGACCGTGGGGAAAGGATTTCTGCCAGGACAGTGAAGCTCTTGGAGCTTTATGTAGAATCTCTCTGCTCAGGGCCCAGGTAGGATTCTGGGTCTCACTATAAGTTAGGGGTTCTAGTGAGACTTCAGTACTTTGTTCTAAAAATAAACGAAATGCTTTTATTTTCTCTTAGTCACACAGCAACACAGTGGAAATTTTATAGTCTAGCAGTCTAGATTATGTTGAGTGGGACACGATTTTATATTATATCAGTCTAGATTATGTTGGTTTAGCAGTAAAAAAAAAAAAAAGTATTAAGAGATAATGTGGGGCTGGAAAGATGGCTTAGCAGTTAAGGCACTTGCCTGCAAAGCCTAAGGACCCATGTTCAAATCTCCAGATCCCATGTAAGGCAGATGCACAAGGTGACACAAGCGTACAAGGTCACGCACATATGCATGATTCTGGAGTTCAAATGCAGTGGCTGGAGGTCCTGGAGCACCCATTTTTCCTCTCTTTCTCTCTTTTTCATTAAAAGAAAAAGATAATTTGACCTCATGGCAAGTCAGATTTTGTTTCTAGTACCTGAGGCAGGAATGGAAATAGAAGCCCATTAACACATGTATGAATATTTTTGTTCGGGGGTGGGGTTTTGAGATGTGATCACACCGTAGCTCAGGGTGACCTGGAATTCACTCTGTAGTCTCAGACTGGCCTCGAACCTACGGCGATCCCCCTACCTCTGCCTCCCAAGTGCTGGGATTAAAGGCGTGCACCGCCATGCCCGGCTTTATATCTGACTCTTTTAACATTGTAAAATATGATAGAGTGGTAATGAAATATATTCTCTCTTCTCATCTTCATAATGTATATGTGTAATGATTCTGAAGGCTCTTTAAAACTGAGAAAACGGGCTGGAGAGATGGCTTAGCGGTGAAGCGCTTGCCTGTGAAGCCTAAGGACCCCGGTTCAAGGCTCGATTCCCCAGGACCCACGTTAGCCAGATGCACAAGGGGGCGCACGCGTCTGGAGTTCGTTTGCAGTGACTGGAGACCCTGGCCTGCCCATTCTCTCTCTCTCTATCTCTCTCTCTGCCTCTTTCTTTCCCTGTCTGTCGCTCTCAAATAAATAAATAAAAATAAACAAAAAAATTTAAAAAAAATAAAATAAAAAAAAAATAAAACTGAGAAATCAAAGAACTCCTAGAAATCTGCAGCACGTGAGCTGTGTCAGTGAGAGATGGCTGCCATCTTGAGTGGCCCATGAGCCATGGGCTTTGCGTCGTTCCTCACAACCCTGTCTCAGTCAGCACTGTTAGGACACTCACAGCCATGGAAACAGCCCCAGGGAAGAAGGGCCGAAAGCAATCATATGGTTATTTTGGTAAGAAATGCTGGGCTCATCTGATCCAGGGTGGTACTTGAGAAGGGGTGTCATAGGTCCTAGGTGGCTATACCTCTTTGCTTCTGGTAAGGATTCTCATCTTCTGAACAGGAAAAAAAAAAAAAATTGACAAAGGGGTGCTCAATGGCCCAAGACTCACAGAAAAATCTCCTATGGAGGGAGAACTGCTTCATGGAGTCTTGGGTTAGATACATCCACCGTTGAGAAGAAAATCAGATTTTCTTGAAATAGTCAAGGTCATTACTCCCTTCCAAGTGCATATTGAACATAGCCCTTAAGAAACTCACCAGCACACATGTTAATTGCATCCCTATTGCCTCTCTCATGGTTTCCATTGTTTCCCTTTTGACCCCCAACATTCTGACGCAGTAATTCTCTCTCAGTTGACAAGAGAAATTTTACCACGTGGAGAGCATCATGAGGAAGCTTCTTAACAGTTGCAGCTAAACAACAAAACCATTTAATCCTCAAAGTCTCTTCCAAGGACCTTAGGAACATGGGAAAGAACAGATTCAGAGTGAAAACTGCTAGGCATTATAGCTAAGCTGACCCTGTGTCAGACACAACATCGGATTCTCAACCCACTGCCCATGACCAAGCTCTGGGTTGTAAGTCTCGGAAGAATGTAGGTATGGGGACCAAGACCTCAGTGCCCAAAACAAACTCTTCTGTGCTGACTCACGAATATCGTCACTGGAAGGATAAATTTCATAGGAATGCTCCCATTAGAAAATCCACCTAAAACAAAATCATAAATAAATAATATTATGTAAGTACTAAATGGACTTCGTATGCCTACAGTAGTTTAAGCAAAGCTTCAGGTGTTCAAAAATTAGATTTGTTTCGATTTTCTTCAGGCTCCATTTTTTTTTTTACATCATGATAATGAAACAATAGCTTTTCTAAAAACAGACAAAAATGAATCGGCACTACCTAGGGTAAATGCTGTTACATTTCCCCCCAAAGTCTTTGCAAATCTAATGTAATCAAAACAATTGCAGGAAACTTCCAACCCCTTGGTAAGTAACCATCAATTATTTACTGAGAGAGTCCATTGCTTATGCATACACATAGGTCTTGGGAGCAGCCACTGAAGGATTCTTTATTAATTGGTTGAACTGTTGGGGTATAATTACAGATTGTTAACAAAGGACACCTACTGCAGATGTGCTATAGAAGGCAGATTTTAGTCTTGCCTATATTATCTACATAAACTATATTATATACAAGCATATTATAAGACACATATGTAATATATAGACTAGTGTATATGTGTGTGTAAAGTATACATAGAATCTTTTCTTTCAATCATTGTCTATCCTGGCAGATGAAAAATGATGTGTTTAGTTGATACTATAAGAATACATATACATTATTAAAGTAATTCAATTCTATAAATATAACAAGGAAAGTCTTAAATGATCCTTTATAACTTAAATAAAAATTTTAAATGACCTCATTTGGGTCACAAGACAACTTTAGTCAATGTTGTGTGGAGGGAACATTTTCATCTGTTATCTGTAGTTTTCCCTTATTCCACTTGCAAACCACAAATGAGAATTTCTCTCCGTTGCTTAAGGAGTGAATAGTCAAGACTTGCCTCTTGAACCTGTGCTCTTTTCGCCAGCGTACACTTCCTCTACAGTACAGGAAGAGCTAACCATTTTGTATGAACCTTGGATCTTATCTTTGTCTTTCAAATGTAAAGGATGGACACCATGGAAAGGAAGTAATTTCTTGGCCAGTTATGAAAGCAAACTAGTCAGGCAAGCTCTTCCTCTCTCTCTCTCTCTCTCTCTCTCACCTTCTGTGTCACTTTCATGGTCACCTTATTGCTCAGCTTCTTGTGATGGGCTTAATGGGATTATTCCTTGGTTCCAATTTTATAATCTTATTTGTGTATTAATTTAGTTTTAGCTGTAAGGTCCCCCAAAGAGTCATATTGACACATTTCCTTATCTTTGACTTCTGCCTTATAATCATATCTATTTTTGATTCATTAGTATGCAGAGACAAAGTGAAATAAACAAATAGGATCACAGACTTAACCTGTGGAAATAATCATCTTTGGTAAGCCTCACATCGCATTTTTACCTATACATCACTATCATACTAACATGATTTGTATTGAAATCTATTTAAATCTGGCTGTTCTTTTTCATTGTTATCACCTCCTCAACAGAATATTTACTCTATTTAGTCATCTTTCTTTGACCTCCTCTTAGCACCAACTGAACTTGATTCTACCCCTTTCCTATAGTCATTTCAAGTACTTGTATTCCACGTATTATGCTTAAGGGAATTTAGAAGCTATACTGTGGCCACTACTAGTTAAAGGCTGAGTCCAGGCTGAATATGGGAGTACATGTCTATAAGCCCAGTAACCAGGAAACTGAAGGATGAGGAATGGCTTAGCGGTTAAGGTGCTTGCCTGCAAAGCCAAAGGACCCAGGTTCAATTCCCCAGTACCCACATTAGCCAGATGCACAAGGGGGCACATATATCTGGAGTTCGTTTGCACTGGCTGGAGGCCCTGGTGCGCCCAGCCCATTCTCTCTCTGACTCAAATAAATAAATTAAAAAAAATTATTTAAAAGAAAGAGTGCAAGACCAACCTGGACTATATAGGGATATGTTCTCTTAAAACAGACCAAACTAGGCAAACTAAACCTTTAATCAGCACTAGGGTGGGTCACTGAGAATTGGAGGTCAGTCTGAGACTATGTAGTATATTTGAGGTCAGCCTGGGCTAGAGGGAGACCCTACATCAAAATAATAATAATAATAATTTAAATTTTTTGGGCTGGAGAGATGGCTTAGCAGTTAAAGCCCCAGGTTTGATTCACAAGGTCACATGTAAGCCAGTTGCACAAGGTGGCCCATGTGTCTGGAGGCTCCTGGCACACCATTCTCTCTCTTTCCCTTCCTATCTCAAATAAAAATAAAATTTAATTAAAACTTAAAAAAAAAAAACAGCCGGGCATGGTGGTGCATGCCTGTAATCCCAGCACTCGGGAGGCAGAGGTAGGAGGATCGCCATGAGTTCAAGGCCACCCTTAGACTCCATAGTGAATTCCAGGTCAGCCTGGGCTAGAGTGAGACCCTACCTCCAAAAACCAAAATAAATAAATAAATAAATAAATAAACAGACAAAATAAAAATAAGATAAAATAAAGCAACCACAAAAAAATACTGTGCCCAGAATTAATTCAGTGGCTTGATGAGGAAAACCTTGCTCCTAGCACCTCTTGCAGCTTATCTCCAGAACACATTCTCACTCTATGCCATCTGCCTTTCTGCATGTTTTTGCTCATTCCATCTCTCAACCACAAATGGGGGGAAAGCGATGGAGCATAAAGCAGAGGACGGAAAAGGGGTTTATGAATATTTCCTTCACCATCATAGCAATTGGCATTTGTGTCCCAGAGCGAAGGTGATTTGCTAGCTCCTCCCTAGTTTTCTTCGCCAGAGACTGTGCTTCTGCACTAGGGACAGATCTGGCCCCGTGAGCGAGGTGTCTCCTCATGCGTTCCTATACCTGTTATCTAGGACTGTCCCAACCTTAAGTTTGTTGGAGTGCTATTGCAAGAACACCTAGAATTTACACGTAACTAACCTGGCATTATGTGTGCCGCCCCGAGAGACGAGGATGCTGAGACAGTTGCCTCTTGATCAGCCACAGCCTCTCCATAAGTGTTGGGCTCCATCATTCACATGTCTTGCACCCCCCTTCCTCACCCCTTCCCTTTCCAGACAGGATGGGGAGTAAATTGCATTATATTTCTTGGCTCCATAAACTATGTCAATTTTGTTGGAAACAATATTAAATATGATAATTTCTTCTCTCTTCTCCTTAATCCATTACATTCACTAACCTCAGTCACATGGATCTTTGAAAGGAAGCAACAGCTAAGGCATCTGGGTAATGTCATTATGCTAATTTGCTGGCACTAATCTGTAGAAATCAAGAAGTAGCTATTAGAGCGGGGAATGTTATGAAAGAAAACACAGTGCGCCTTCTCCTCGGGCCCTGCACCTGCGGAGCTCTTCAGCTAGCCTCTTTCTTTGCTGATTGGAAATGACCATGATCTTATATTCACACTAAACTTGTCCTTAAGAAGTAATTGGGGGCACTGGACTTGTTCTTCTGAGCTTGTCCAGAACACAGAAGAAAGAGAATTCTCATTGGAAACCTGGGTTCTGCGTGGTAGGAAAGGGTGCTCACGAGATGATCTGAGAGCAAGTCCCGGGGAAGTGCTTTGCAAAATGGACAAGCGGGGGTCCTTGTCTAGTCCTGTGACACACAGGTCTGTGGAACAGCCAAGTTCAGTACAACCAGAGCAAAAAAAGCTCAACAATCGGGTACAATAATTTCCTCTTTCTCTTATCTACTAGTGCGCTTGTGTTGACATTGGTAGAGACGTGTCACCTGCCCGAAAGCCCCCATGGGCACACTCCATTTGGGTTCCTCATCTAGGAGCTACAGGGAGCCACAGAATTCTGGTGGCACAGGAGTATCTCTTTCTAGGGGATCTGCCCTCGCCTCCCTCCTGCATTTCCTAACCTAAACAAAGGGAGAGCGGCCACCCGGCCACCCGCAGCAATTCCGCTGCTCCGCGGAATTGACAGGGACTCCTAATCTTTTGGAGCCTTCAATTTGCTGTAGCTTACTGCCTTGTTCAAATGGGTTGCTAAGGAAGTGCTTTGCAGAATTTAGATACCATGAGAGTTTTCACACTGAATCATATTTACTTCAAAAATGACAATTTCAAATATTCTAATCGCAATCGGGTGTAAATAACTGACCCTAACTTGTCTCATATTCTTACAGACAGCCCAGTTTGAAATGTGTCTAATAATTACAGAGGAATAAAAAGGTAAACTATGTACAGTGATGTTCTATTTTGACAGGGCCTCTCAGTTTTCCAGGAGATGTAAATGTGTTTGATCCACCTACATTCCCCCACATGCACTCTTGGCAAATTTGTCGCATAATTACAGCAGAGATGCATTAATTACCTAAATGTTGCTTAACACTACAGCACTAAAGTACTTTACAGAACATGGAGGGACAGAAGTGGTTTTGCACACCGTGTAAGCATGTGTCATCGCAGCAGGCTGAAAGCGGTGTGAAGCGACGTGAGGGTTAAGTGCTGCGTCTCAGAACACCTGTGTTGATTTCTCTTTGTAGGATGATAATCATGGCAGGAATTCTATCCACATAGTAGGGCTTGTACTGTTTATTTGGGTTGGGATGACTTGCGTTTGTTTGTTTTACCATTTCTGAATCTAGAAAATGTGCTTGTTTGCTACGGGTAACTATGTAATTCAGCATAAAATTGAGGTATGTTAAGAATAAGAAAGAGTATTATGAGTGCTGGAAGCAGAAACCAATAGAAAGCTGGATGTATGTGCTTTTCTTGCAAAGAAATCCAGCATAAAAATAAAGAGAGCAGTTGCCAGCTATTAAATACTCGGAGACTGGTGAGAAAACAGCCCATCTCCAACCAGCACCATGTCCCTCTGACCCCGCTGGAGTTGCTGCAGGATAAACTATACTGTCCCAGCACCAATACTTCTCCCCCTTTCTGAACCAGGTCCACCCTCTCTCCTCTGGTCCCCCATGCATGATGCTTTCATAGTGCATGTTGCAGGCCTTTCCCAGCCAGGCCCGCTGTTTCTGCCCGTCTTTCCAGGGTTCCCATCTATACCATCCTCACTCCGTCCTAGCAAACCACTGCAACACTCCCATGATGTCCTAACCACGTGATTTCTTTGATTTGCATCAAGAGCATACTTCATATGGATACATCATATGTTGGTACCATCTTTTCCTCCTCCGTGCCCTATTCCCCTGGGGGACCTCCTCTGTGGGGTTACTGGTATTCCCGGTGGAGTCGTGAGATTAGCAGTAGGTAAATGCGGGGGGGGGGCTTAAGGGGGCTGGCAATGCTTCTGGGTACGCCATCCCAGTTTGTGGCTCTTACAGTCTTTCAGCCCTCTTCAGCAAATTTCTCTGAGCCACTAACCATGTGTGTTATCGTGTTTTATCATGCTTCTTCAATCCCTGTTTCCAGCATGTCAAAGTCTCGTCCATTCTCCCAATTTCCTTTCAAATGTTTGCCATTGTGGTAGTTTGAATAGATGGCCTCCAATATATTCAGGGTTTTATTAGTTTGTAGTTTGGATCTGCAGCCACCTGGCTGGAGGAGGTTATCACTGGGTGGTCCAGCCCTAAGGTGTGGTGCTGGGTTTGAAATTCCAATATAACGATATGCAAAGTGCCTCGCTGGAGTTCCTAAAGTGTGCTGTGTGGTTTTTGGCTTGTGCTGCTCTCTGTATGTGTTTGCTCCTGTAAGAGCAGGCCAGCTTCTTCTGCCATTAGGAAACTTTCCCTGGATCAGTAAGCTTCCATAAACCCCTTCCTCCATAACTGTGCCTGGTCTGGAAGTTTATCTCAGGGAACCTAAAGCTGTCTGCTACAGCCATCCTATGAGGTTTTCCTTGGAACTTACACATGGCGGAGTGTGGAAGTGTATTCCCCACCTATACTACCATAGCTCTCGGCTGTATTACTGCCACATCTCACCATGCTTGGCCTTCCCCTTACAATAGGAGCCCATCTTTTCCACTCCATAACAAGATCCTTGAAAACATAGCCCACCATTAAATGATATCTGGATAGGATACCTTGGCTCTCAAATATAGCAGCATACATTAGGCCTTCCCCTTACAATAGGAGCCCATCTTTTCCACTCCATAACAAGATCCTTGAAAACATAGCCCACCATTAAATGATATCTGGATAGGATACCTTGGCTCTCAAATATAGCAGCATACATTAGAATTTGTAGAGCTAGGGCTGGAGAGATGGATTAGCAGTTAAGGCAGTTGCCTGCAAAGCCCAATAACCCAGATATGATTCCCCAGAACTCATATAAGCCAGATGCACAAGGTGTCACATGCATCTGGAGTTCCTTTGCAATATGGAAGGCCTTGGTGTGCCCATTCTCTATCTGCCTCTCTCTTTCTCTCTCAAATAAATGCATTTAAAAAAAAGAGGATGCTAGAGAGATGGCTTAGTGGTTAATTGCTTGCCTTTGAAGCCCAAGGACCCAGGTTCAAGGCTTGGTTCCCCAGAACCCACGTAAGCCACATGCACAAGAGGGCACATGCATCTGGAGTTCATTTGCAGTAGCTGGGGGCCCTGGCGTGCCCATTCTCTCTCTATCTGCCTCTTTCTCTCTCTGTCTGTCTGTCGCTCTCAAATAATAATAAAAAAAGATTTAAAAAACAACAAGAAAAAAAGAATTTGTGGAGTCAGAGACTTTCATTTAATTCCATTCAAAGAAACCACCAGTGGCTCTGAGCTGTCTATTCAGTCGTGCTCCTTGCATAACAGAATGGATCCCTTTACCGGATGTGTTATGCCACATCTGTTTGGCACTTTCTAATTCCCTGAGTGCAGCGACAGAATACAAGAGAGAAAACAACAATGAAATGTTAGCGCCCCAAGGCAGAGCTTTGAGGCTGCTGGAGCCTCGTGGGGATGTCTTCTGTTGTCTTCCTGCAGGAACAGTAACTGAGGGCTTTGGTAAGAATGAGAAGAACTAAACCTTCTCTAATTTCCCCATCGCTACAGCTTCTCCTGCTTGGCAGACGCTCTGGTGCGTGCGAAGGCCTCTGGGACTCCCCTCTGCGCGCCTGCCTTCGCTGCGGGTGATGCCAAGCCCGACCCCAGCCCTGCCGTGTGGTTTCCACAAGACCGCATCGACACAGCATGTAAACACCACCCGGGCTGCACGTGAGATCCGGGTGGTTGAGTAAGTGAACACATGCATACTGGTCCCTTCGGAGGCAAAAGCCAATAATGGTATTGACAAGAAGAACGCGTGTTATCTTTGCAGACATTCAGAAAGCATCTCTAAAAACAATCCCCAAACAGCATTTGCCTTTTCATCTGCTGCCGGGAGGACACACTCCCCTAGCCGGACTACTCAGTGAGGCTGGCCGTGGGTTCTAGAGGAAAACAGAGCCTGAGGAGCTGGGATCTGCCCTGCAAGGAGAAAGCCCGTTCCGTGCGGCTAGAGGGAGCCAGAGCACAGCGAAGGCTCAGAGAGGAGCTGCGGCCCGCTGGACGTGCGTCTCTGCAAAGCGCGCGCTCTCATTGGTCAGGGGAAAGGCCAGCTGTCTCTGATTGGAAGATGGAGAGTCAACGCACCGTTATCTCCAAGATACAGTACTGGTCCCGGGGATACACACGCACACAAATGCACACACACACACACACACACACACCCTCCTTAAACACACAGACACTCCTTACACACACCCTCCTTTCACACACACACATCCCCTCCTTTCTCTCTTTCTCACACACACCCTTCTTTTGCACACACTCGGTTCTTTTATTTAATATTTTTATGTGTTTATTTTTTTATGAGGGAGAGAGAGAGAGAGAGAGAGAGAGAGAGAGAGGTGTGCCAGGGCCTCCAGCCACTGCAAACTAACTCCAGATGCTTGCACCACCTTATGCAGCTGGTTTACTTGGGTAATTGGGACTCGAACCTATGTCCTTAGGTTTCTCAAGCAAGTTCCTTAACTGCTAAGTCATCACTCCAGTCCCCCCACACAGCTCTTTACACACACACACATACACACACAAACACTATCCTTACACAAACACACCCTCCTTTCTCTCTCCCTCACACACACATACCTTCCTTTCACACACACACAGTTCCTTACACGGACACATACATATACACACAAACACCCTACACACACACACACATACACACACACACTCCTTTCTTGCAGTCCACAAGCTATAGCCAGAACAGCTAGAAAGATAAATTCATGTTTAGAACAACTAATTAGGAAATGTAAGACGGGTGAACTTTGAAACTGGCTTTTCTCCTACCTATTTTTAATATATACATTGTTTCTCTAGTAGGGATACTAATTGCATTTATCCCCCAAAAAACACATTTATTTGGGGGCAGGGGAGTCTTTTAAATACAGTAACCCTAATACAACTACATTAGACAAGATTCTTTACAAATAAATGTGTTTTCCTTTTTTTTCTTTTTGATTGTGTAAGGATCAACATTTCCTTTATGTAAAAAACAAAGTTGTTCCTATACTGAAGTCACATTATTAATTATGTGAATTTTGGCCATTGTCAGGTCACCAGTCCTGAGATAGAAATGAGAAAGTGTACCTGAAGAGCTTAACAGCCTTGCTTATCACACTTCAGTTCTCCACGTTGTCAGCTGTCCAAGGTTCTGACATAGTTCACAGGTTAAGTATTCCATGATATGCGTTTAAATAATTAAGGGAGAGATAGAGGGAAGGAAACGAAGGAAGAAGGACAAGAGGGAGGGAGATTCCACAACCAATTCTAGCTTGATTAAAAAAATACTCAAGAATAACTGTATCCTGATTTCCTTGTTCCATGTCTTCTGGCTTTGCCATCTTGGATAGCAGGTGTCCCTCTCTTTCTTACTGTTTGACAGTAATATCATGTCTCTTGTTCTATTCCAATTAAGCAGGTACAAGACACAGAAATGGCTGGGAACAGTTATGAAAGATGTGTCATGGGTGGGGGGGGGCAGCACGAACAATAGATAAGGTTCAAGGTCGAATAAGAGATATAAATACTAGTATTGAGCCCCCAAGTTATAGAGGGAAGAAAGTCTCGGAAGAGGTATACGGTGACAGCAGCCTTGTAAGGGATGGGATAACGGCTTGAGCTCTGGACGGCTGCTGAGAAAGGAAAGCGCTTTAGTGATGAGAAAACGGTAGGGTGGCTGTCACAGGAGAGAACTGATGATGTTGGAGGGGGATACGCTTGAGAGGGTTCTGTGGTGATGGGATAGTGTGTGATAAACCAGTGTTGAAGGCTAAAGGGGAGAACCTTTTTGGCTGGTCATTCCCACCAACAGTTCAGACACATAGGCAGAATGAACAGCTAACTTTATAGAAACTGGGCAGAAACTAGGACCCAGCCATGTTCCCACAGGTGGAAAAGCTGGGGATAAGACAATCCTGATGGCTAAAAGATCTCAGACCTTGTGTTGGGGAGTCAGTGATGTCTATTTGGGCAGAAGTTAAAGACACCAGGGTCTGGGAGAAAGCTGTGGACAGGCTATGCGCAGGCCACTGTAAAACAAAGGAAGGTGAACCCCAGGAGGGGCACACCACCATGGTGGGACAGGCAGCTCAGCTGTCACACTAGAAAAGAATCCCAGTTTTTAACTCAGTAGGCCTTCCAGGGACTCACCCAAGTCACACCTGTTTGGGAAACTGAGAGACAAGGCCTGGGATTTCTGACTTGTCTCACAGAGGTAGAAGGACCCTTTACAATCATTGCTGTTGAACTCTTTGAAAGGGCTCGTGACAGGCATGGGGTCACTGTGGGGAGTCTTATCTTCACGCAGTCCTGTGAGTAGGACCTCTCTGGGCTGCTTTCTCCTCCTATTTTGTTCTGAGAATTCATATTCCCTAGAAGAGAAGCTAGCTTTCAGCAGCATAAGACCTGCTCCCAGCCATGGCAGTCTCCAGATTTCTGCCTCTGAGAAAATTCCAGAATGCTCAGTGTGTAGGCCCACCTCTTGCCAACAGACAAACACGCACACAAAATCCTATAAAGTTAGCAATGCCCGCCTGGTGGGGGGTTTCTCCTGTTAGTAACGATTTCCATGTCTAAGCACTTTAAGTGTAGAGTCAGTAATAACAGAATGCATGGCAAAATACTATAAAATCTATAGAAGGTAACAGGACATCCTTTCGTTAAGTGTATTAGAAAATGTATCTCAGGAACTAGTTCAGTTGTAGATGTAAGGAGGCAGTCTGTTTCACCTCTGATGGTTTTACAAATGTCCCATAGATGCAGGTGGCGAGGACAGCGGCTTGGGGAAGGGGGTGGAGGGACTGTACACGTCATATGTGATGGGTGGTTCTCACAGCACTCTGGGAGATAGACAGTGAAAACATGAGTTACGGACATTTTCATTGTTTATGATTTCAAAGAACTAAATGAAAATTACTTGAAAGATGGTTTTCTTTGAGGAAGGATACTAGCTTCATAATTACATGTTTAAATAAAGCGAACACTCATATTCTACAGCTTTTTTTCTGAGGTACAGGAATAATTCAGTTCACTGAGAATTCACCATGCTTCCAGGTATTATATTGATAAAATTAAAACTATTATTCAAATTCACAACACTGAAAGCATTAATGAAATGTCAAGGGCAGAATACAAGTGTTTAGAGAACTGAGTGTGTGATTGAATCTTTGATAATTTGTGCTTGTGTATATTTAATATACATAACTTACAGAATTTTTTGACTTTGAGGTATAAAATGAGGAAAGCTAACTTAGCGTTTGCCCAGTGGGTTGTTGGCTGTGTAACCTCAGCTTGCATTCTCTCTTCCTGAACCTCAGTTGTCATGGTCTCCTGTGATAATTCATATGAAAATACTGTGTAAACCACCAAACCTGAATATATGTATCCCTAGAATTGAATGGATCCAGAACCATGGATGTATGCAGTTTAGACATTAAACTCCAGGGGACTCTATGAGGCATACAATATCTTAAACATGGACTCCAAATATTATAATAGAGAGGTATTCAAAGTAAATAGCATAGGGCCTTAAGCACACATATTATATATGCTAATAAGTGTTAGGCAGGGCTGCAGAGATGGCTTAGCAGTTAAGGCTCTTGCTTGCATAGCCTAAGGAACCAGGTTCAGTTCTTCAGTACCCACGTAAACCAGATACACAAGGTGACACATGCATCTGGAGTTCGTTTGTAGTGGCACACCCATTCTCTCTCTCTCTCTCTCTCTTTCTTTCCCCCCCTTCTCTCTCTGTGTCTCAAATAAATAAATAAATAAAGTCTATTTTTTTGAAAAAAAAATTGAATCCTTCAAATAAATGTTAGGCATTTCATCTTTCACCAAAACTAAGGGCTTAAATATTTATAAAACGAAGGGGGCAGGTGGTGAGAAAAGAGGAAGAATCATTAACATTCATACTATGAAATATGAAACATGGTCTTACATCAGTATATTTTTAGAGACATTCAGGGATGTATTAACCAAATGGGAACAGGCAACATGAATAACATCTTTTGATGTAAACTGAAGATACCAGTGTTTCTTTCTTCTTTCTTTCTTTCTTTCTTTCTTTCTTTCTTTCTTTCTTTCTTTCTTTCTTTCTGTTAGTGGAGCTTCTGGCTTCTGTCTCCTTCATGCATCCATTCCATATCTGCATCTCTCTATTTTTCTCATGTTCCTTGCCTTTGGCATTTCCCTTTCCTACTTTTTATTAAGATGACAAACTATTAAAATATATGGCTGATACGCTCATGTGAATATGGCTTAGGCCTTTGATTAATTAAGAGGACACAGCTGGTAATAGAAGCAGCATCAAAGTTTCAACCTGAGCCATACGTGGTGGCCCACCCCTGTCATTTCAGTAGTTGGAAGGCTGATCATAAGTGTGGGGTCAGCCTGGGTGACACAGAGAGACCTTGTTTCCGAAATGAAAAATAAACAAGGAAACAAACCAAAAACATGAACTTCTACTCTCAGTCTTGTCTGCCCTCATGGGGTTGGAAGTGGGGCAGAAAGATGCAATGGCAGCCATGGAGAAGTGTTAAGTACTGAATCTCCTGGTACCAACTTAATTCCTTTGTGGGGTGTGACACGCTGCCACCCCAGCAAGAGTCCATGGACTAACAAGACAGTCCTTCTGAGAAAACATTGATAGCCATTCTGGGGAAGGAAGAGTCCATATTAGATTTGCTATGGACTACATAAAATCTGTTCGGCAGTTGGCATCAGTTAGAAGGGAAAAGCCTGTTATACTCATCTACAAACATCGAAGGAGACATGCCATTTCTCCATATAGTGACCCTGGGCTAGCTTTCCATTCAACTTAAGCTTGCTCTGTTTGGGAAAGCTTTGAATCATTCTTTAGTAATTTCTTGACTTCTCATAAAGAAATGCAACCCATATCCTGAAAATGTTCAGACGATGTAGTTGTGGTCATTTGCTCTCTTTTCTCATCCATGTCCTACCTGGAACACATCTTCTTCCCTCCCTCCTTTCCTCCCTCTTTGCTCCCCTCCCCATGCAGGCTTCCCTTTCTACCTTTCTTAAGTAGTTGGTTAGTCCCTTCTGTCAACTGAATCATGAGCCTTGCACTTCTACTGCTTGGCTATGTTATACTTTTCACAGGTTATTTTAAAATGAATCCTACTTCAGTGCCAGAGTCAAGTTCTTTCCCTTGCTGTAGGGAAGAATCTCCCACCTATTCTTAAAATTCCTAAAACTACATCAAGAATTCATATGCAATAAACTTCTCCAGGAGACCTCCATCTAGCCACGGGTCATCAAGGAATTTAAACATGGACTTTACTTATTCTGTCACCTCCCTGAAACTATTAGGAAAATTGTATTTCTAAGTGAGTAGCTAAACTGCTCACTTTTTAAAAGATATCTTTAGATTTCATCAGCTTTTCAAACAGGTCTACAATGCAAAAGCCCTTAAAACCTATGGGATTATTTGAAGGCAACGCTAATAAAACTGTCTAAAGTCTATTCTTTGTATCGGCACTGGCTTTAGGACTTTTACATTTTGTTTGATTTTATGATGGTCACAGTTGTGAGGGACACAAAGAATATTATCCAAAGTGCATCTTGAGGATACATTTAAAATTTGACCTGTCTCATCATGGCATAAACAGAACTGGGATTACTCGGAAGTAGAAAATGTTATAAGATTTAATATGCAATATATATTACATTTTAAGTTAACCTGTTATAAATAATATGCAAAGTATTTTCATAGACCAGCGCAACATTGAACTTCAGCTTTAAGGAAGTGCTTTGAGTGAAGAAAAGAGAAATTTCAAGGGAATAGAAATTAACAGTAATTTGCCAGGTATGGTGGCACATGCCTGTCATCCCAGCAGTTGGGAGACAGAGGTAGGAGGATCATTATGAGTTCAAGGCCAGCCTGAGACTACAGAGTGAGCTCCAGGTCAGCCCAGCCTATATTGAGACCCAGCTTCGAAAAAGACAATGAAGAAGAAGGAAAAGAATTTTAACTATCATTTTAGTCAACTTTGCTCTCTACGGCTCCACATCCATGATTCACAGGGAGGCTGACCCATGCCCACTAGTGTGTCATTTGTAATTGATGACATTATACATAGTAGAAGTTCAGTGCCACCCTTTGCTGCATGTACCTAAAGGGTTTTTCTTTCTACATTAGATATCATGGCGGGAGATCCATAGGTCACCCTGGCTGTATCAATGCAGAGCAGACAAAAGATGCCTCCAGGGAGCTCAGTCCTGGAAAGTTAGCTGGCCCGAATGGAGAAGCACACTCTGGGAGCTGCAGTCTTCCTGGCTGGCGCAGAGGCTTTTGATGCTGCCTCCTCACCTCTACCAAGGGAGCCCCATCTGCTCAGCTTCAGAAAACAAAAGAGAGGATTTAAGAGCTCTGCATCCCCGAAGCTCTGTAAATAAGAAGTAAACCACTTAGCCAATCAGTTTTACATTTGAAGTGAATTTTTCAGATTAAAAAAAATACTAAGTTAATGATCCCGGAAACTCGATTTTGATGTGAAGCAGGCTTCGGAAATGCCAGCTTTCCATTAGTGGCACGCTGAGAAAAGAAACCGAGACCGGCACATGCTGAGGAAAAAAAGTCTCATCGTGATGTCCACTTAATCATTAATTCACTCAACAAACATTCACGTGGCCTACGTTTCCAAATTAGCTTTACCCCGACATTCGGAGCAACTTCACTTGTAAGCCCCTCCATCCGGAAATACCACTAGGTGCCCTGTATGAGAGAACGAATTACAATCATTTTAAAAGCCAGGCTCAAAGTTTACGTACTAAGTTATTTCACTTATGTAACATTCTGAGCAAAGAATAGGGACAGAGAATGTGTCAAGGATTGTCACGTGTAAAGGATGGGACGGTATTAGCCACAGAGATAACACCTGTGTGTGTGTGTGTGTGTGTGTGTGTGTGTGTGTGTGTGTGCACAGGTGCCTATGGAGTAGAACAACTATTCTGTGCTCTGATTGTAATGATATTATACCACTTTGCATGTATCAGAACTCATGATGTTATTTCCCCAGGAGTCTATTTTGCTGGTACGCGTTGCAAAAACAAGCTTGAAAATCTATGTCAGGCAAAATGTGCCCACCACTGCAATGGTGACTTGATTGTTACGGGGATGACCAACTATTCTCTGGACCTGAGACCCACACCATAGAACGGAATTCATGGCTCATAACGAAAACCTAGTCCAAAGCCAATGGCTTGGAGGATCTTAAGTCCTAGGGGAAGATCTACCACTCTAGTTTAACTAAATGGATATATTATGTCCATCAAAATGCCTTATAAATATTTGTATTTATTTCCATAGAGTGTTGGCTTTTAGTTTGAGCCAGAGAAGTTTTTCTTTGCAGATGATGGTGACTATTGAGGAGACTCACATCTCATAAAAATGCTTAGAAGAAGTGGCATTTAAGTGCCCAGCACTAAACGAGACATCTCTGTCACATCTACCAAGGCTCAGGGGTTGTGGTGGAAAGATCTTAAGAGCCAGAACGCAGGGAGAGGTGACTTGGAATGCTGTCTTTTAGACATAAAGTTGCATTCATGACTTACACTGGCTGTATTTACCTGCCCAATACTGGGCCCATTAGTATGTCTTCATGGATGACGGGTGGATGGGGAAAATAGACATCAAAACAAAAGAGAGTCTAGTTTGAAAGAAGGAATTCAGCAAAAGAGGCACGAGAAGGGAGGACGAAAGAAAGTAAGGAGAGGGTTCTGATTAAAATTCATCATGCTCATGGATAAAAACTGTCACTAACAACATACCAACAAGATTTGACAAGTTCTAAAGCAATACTTAATATCTTCTCTAAATTTTATGCATTTATTTTTTTACAAGCAGAGAGAGAGAGAGAATGGGCATTCCAGGGCCTTTAGCCTCTGCAAATGAGCTCTAGACACATGTGCCACTGGCTTTACGTAGGTACCAGTGGAACTGAACCCAGGTCATTTGGCTTTGTAGGTAAGTGCCTTAACTGCTGAGCCACTTGATATCTTGTTTCTTGATTCCCAGAGGAGCTGAGCTACATAAGAGCAAACAGAAACATAAAATCCTTTCCCTTGACCTTAAATACAACAATCTAATGAGCAAGACACGCTTGTGGATAAAAAGTGCAGAACACGTTAGTAACTGGAGGAGAGGCACACACTTGCCAAGGACGGGGAGCTTATTGTGGAAGTAGGCTTTCACTTCCACGGATTTTTTTCCTTGAAACGCATGCTCTTTGCTGCAAGTTCTGACACTAATACAAAATCAGTTGCCTGGAAGAGAGTACAACTTTGCCCCTTGTTCCTCATTACCTCTGGTGGTCCTCCCACTTAATGTGTGACACTGGGGACACTGTAGCCTCTCCCCTGGTTCCTACACATCACTTCTGCTGCTAGTACAGATCAGAATGTGGTCTATAATTTGTCCCTCCCCATTCTTTTCTTTTTTTAATTAATTAATTAATTAATTTAAGCTAGAGATAGAGGGAGAATTAGCATACCAGAGCTTCTAGCCTGTGCAAACGGAACTCCGGACGCACGTGCCACCTTGTGCATCTGGTTTATATGAGCACTGGGGTATCGAGCCTGGGTCTTTAGGCCTCGCAGATAAGCGCCTTAACCACTCAGCCATCTCTCCAGCCCTCTCCGCTTTTTTCTAGAAGGGTGCACTGATTCCATAAAGGAGAGGAAATTGTTCCCCATGGTTTGGGGGTGCGTATCAGAAGGCTACCATATGATGTTAAAACAGTGCATATACACAGAAGCAACAAGGTTTATTTCTTTCTCTATGTTGGATATGTAGGGTTCAGAGTTTAAAAAAACTAGCTAAACTGCATTTCTTGTGAGCTCTCGCCCTCCCTCCCCCTTCTGATTTCTCCATCCCCCCGGGAAGCAGCTGAGCAGCTCCCTCCCTGCCTTATCTCGCTGACTACAGTAATGAGCTCCAGGGGGACCTCAGTGCTGCCTTTGAAGTAGCACGTTTCTCTGAATACCCTTTGAAATTTCTCTTCCTACATTGTTTGTTTCTTGTTTGCTCTGACTGGCTCCTTGTAGGGTCTGACAGCTGTTGGGGGGGGAGGGGGCGGCGTCCAGCGTGACAGCTCCAGAATGTGTAAATTGCAGGACAAAAAAAAAAAAAAAAAAAAAACCAACAAAACTGGCAAGAAAGAAGAGGGAAGTAGAAATGCCCCTGCCAACCCACAGAGGAGCCGGGATATAAGGGCCCTGGGCTGAAGTTGCAGGATGCAGAAGGAAGATGACAGCCAAAGACAGATGCAGCCGCGAGGCCTGAAAGCTGTCACCCAGGAGAGGAAGTGGCCTTCCGGAGACAGGTTCTTCAGGGAGAGCAGAGAGGCAAGTCCCAGAGAGGGGGCGCAGGGCCAGACAGCCCCAGCAGGACTCTTGCCTTCCTCTCCACTTAGGGATTTTGATACACAAGAAGACTCCGCCTTTCAGAGTGCAGGTGACTGCACAGCATATTTAAGAGAATTTTGACACTTTCTACATGGAAGGACCCATATCCATTCTGGATATTCTGGGAATGGGAGACATATTAGATTAATATTAAAGAGACATGAAAAAGGCTTATACCCTTGACTTAGTTAGTCACTTACACTCAGGCTGACAAACGAACAAACAAACAAAAATCAACTTTAATTCACAGCAATCAGTCAGTTGTTCCAATAAACTGGTCGCAACTTGACAGGACCGTGTGGATTAAAAATATCCATTATCTGAAATTCTAGGGCCAGAAATGTCTAGCATTTCAGGATTTCAGATCTTTTTGGATGTTGAGAGACGTATACGTACATGCATACATAGACGCATACATATTAAACTATCTTAGTGACGGGATATGTCTAATTAAGAATATATGTTTGTCTACATGTAATATACAAAGCCTAAAAGTACTGTGCACGATAATCTTAGTGTAGCTCAGTTTTGACTTCAACTAACCACATGAAGGTCAAGTGGGGAATTTTCCACCTGTTCTTCCATCTCCATACGCAAAATGTCGCAGACTTTGTAATATCTCATATTCGAGGTCTTCAGAATGTAGGACGTCAATCTATGGCGGGGATGTCATGAAAACAATGTCACTGGCCCTTGAGGTTTGAGGCAGGCAATCCCCTTTCCAGAAATCCAGTGTCGATGAGCAGCCAACCACCCCAGTGTTTCCGGGGCCTCACTTTCAAAAGAAGAGTTAGGCTGAGAAGATAGACTTACAAACATGCTCCCAAGATCAAGGCCCCTGGGAAGCTTGCCGCATGCACCAGAAGAGTGACGTTCTCTTCTGGAAGTTTCTCATACTTCCATGAGTCACAGTTCTCTGCACACCTCTCCTCTCAACATTTGTCTGTGTTTTTTAAAAATATTCAATTTATTTATTTGAGAGAGAGAGAGAGGGAATGAGCATGCCAGGGCCTCCAGCCACTGCAAATGAATTCCAGACTGCGTGTGCCCCCTTGTGCATCTGGCTTACGTGGGTCCTGGGGAATTGAACCTGGGTCCTTTGGCTTTGCAGGCAAATGCCTTAACTGCTAAGCCATCTCTCCAGGCCAACACTTGTGTGTGGTTTTATACTCACATTTCCATCTCACCTTTGAATACGGACCACCGTTTCATTAACACTACTCCTTGCCCTCGTCCCTTATTGATACTTTAGAGTTCTCTTCGACTCTCATGATTTCTCTTCCTGCCCTCCTGGTTAAGTCCATATGTTTAACCTTTTCTTTCTTCCTTTTTGCCTTCCTCTCATTCACTGTTTCTTTTTCTTTCTCTCATAAGCTCAGTCTATTTTAGCTTTCTTTCATGGTTCTCTGTCCTTCAAGTCCCTCTGTCAGAACCTTTTACACGCTCTTCCACCTGTCTCTTACCCTCTCTTTGCTCTTCTCCTCCATATCAATTTTCTTAAATTACTGCTTTAGTGTGAAATCACAGATCAGAAACCCTTATCAATTCTCTATTTCTGTGAAATAATGGCAGCATTCTTCAATTCTTTATTTGGAATGAAAAGCAACGTCAATTATCAACCTACTCCTCAGACTAACTTGTACTTAAGCCATTTGACAGCATTCCCTCTTTCAGCCTTTTCTTAACCCATTAAGCCCCACCTGTTCCTTCTCTTCCCATTGTGGTGCTCAAATCCTCACACAGGTATCCACATGCTCCGTTCATGTAGTAAGTATATGGTAGACCTGACATTTATGTCATTCATAGTAAGATGCTTTCCCTCTAAGGTAAGGTAAACTCCCATGAAATTTAAACAGTTAGTATGTCTGTAATTGTCAGTATTCAGTTATTTAAACTGCACAGAGGCTATCAATTCCCTCCCCAGAAGCCAGCCCTGAGATGGAATGAGAATAAAGAACAGACACTGGAATCGAGAGAGAGAGTGTGTGTGTCTATAGCAGGAGTCAGAGGAAAGAGTTTTCTGGGCTTTCTTAGTATTTTCCGTTTGCGCTTTGCCTCCCCTCTTCGTTTGTCACCAGGAAGAACTGTGTCTACTAACTTTTTCTCAAGTCAGGAATCATAGACTACAACTAAAAGTTTCTGAAACTTTATTAATTTGGGCTGCATAGAACAAAGCCAGATTCAGCTATGTGGAATCTTAAAAAAAAAAAAAAAAGAAGAAGAAGAAGAAGAAGGAGAAGGAGGAGGAGAGATAAAGTACACCAGCTTTGCATACAGTAAATCCAGTGACACAATGCCAATTGTCATCATCACATTGCAACAACACTGGAAAAGCAGGTAATACAGAATAGTAAAAAATATTGACTACTTTGCCCTGAAATGAAAAAGACTCTATGGCCCTTGGTCTAAAGCAAGAACTACTCGGTAACTGCTAAGAAACTGAGACGTGAATGACGACAGCTCTGCCTGTCAAAACATGCAGGGCGCAATTAAGGCCATCCTCAGAAGAAAAGGGGAAACTTTAAGTACACTTATCAGGAAGAAAAGACACTGCAATAAAATGAATCATGAGGGCTAGAGAGACAGCTTAGTGGTTAAGGCACTTGCCTGCAAAACCTAAGGACCCAAGATCGATTCCCCAGGACCCACATAAGCCAGATGCATATGGTGATGACGCAAGCATCTGGAGTTCCTTTGCGGTGGCTAGAGGACCTGGCACACCCATTCTCTCTCTGTCTAATAAATGAAAATAAAAAATAAAAATGAATCATGAATGTGACTTAAGTCATTGGAAACAGAAGGACAAAGCAGTTGAAAGAAGATATAAAGAAAACAAAGAAATCAGGAAACAAAGACCATTTTAAAACAGTAATTGGTATGGCTTGAATTCAAGGTTTTAAAAAGTTATTTATTTATTTATCTATTTATTTATTTATTTATTTATTTATTTACTTATGAGAGAGACAGACAAAGGGAGGGACACAGAGAGAGAGAGAGAGAGAAATACTGAGCCCATCAGGGCCTCCCGCCCTGCAAATGAACTCCAGATGCAGGCACCTCCCTGTGCTTCTGGATTTACATGGGTACTGGAAAATTGAATCCAGGCCTTCAGGCTTTGTAAGTAAGAACCTTTAACCATCTCTCCAGCCTTAGAACTGTTTTGTTTTGTTTTTTTTTTTTTTTAAGATTTGGGCATACATCTAATAAAATTGATTGAAACAAACAAACAAAAAGCAACATTTTAAAATATAAGAGTAAAGAATAAAATTTCGACGCAGCCAGACAAAAAACAACTAAGAAAAAAAAAATAGCACAACCAGATATTAAAAAAAAAAAAAAACATATATATCTGCCTGGATGTTCCATATGTCCTTGAGGCAGAGGGTATTTTCCACACATGTCCATGTGTGCTTGCAGAAGTTTGCAAGTGACGCATGAGAAGTGGAGTGCATCTCCCCTCCATCTAACTGGGCGAGTGTGGCAGCCTATTTATCGATGGGGCTTCACTTTGTAGGTCTGCTTCTGTTCCTGGGAAAGCCACCAATGTGTGGGCAACCTAAGCTCACTGACACAGAGGATGACATGAGGGCCGATGGAGAGGGGTGGGCTGGAAGCTGGTGTCATTTGTCACGCATGTGTAAAGCTGAGCCTTCAGCTGATGCCATCCTTTAATCTTCAAGTCTTCCAGCCGAGCACACAGAGCCAGGCTAGGCCACTATCGCCCTGTCTCGATCCCTGACCCACAGAATCTGAGGATAAAAGAGCTAAAGGAGAAAAATGGGCGCATGTTTTTCTCTCATCGAATGTAGAACTTAATAAACTTCAATATATGAGTATAAAAAAAATCAAACAATGCAAAATCTCCCAAATATTTGGAGTACTAAGGCATTTCTGAAACATTAAATATATATATATATATATATATATATATATATATATATATACATATATATATATATATATACCAAATCTACACCATGTATCCTACAAAAAGCACAGTTTTCCTGTGTGCTTCCTTATAGATCTAGAGAAGAAAAGATCCCATCACGTGCACTGTTGTTGACTTTAGCACTGGAAATTCAGGCAGACACAGGGACACATGAGAAGAGCTACTCAGATTGAAAGAACTAACACAAAGATATAACTAAATGATACCATGGTTTCCGTGCGACATACACCTCATAAACATTGATTTAAATAAAATCTATGTTGTTCATAGAGGAGACAATATTCTAAAAGTTTTAATATCTATCAACTAAATAGATATTACATGCAATTTGTAACAAGCTCATCAGAATTATTTTAAGATAAAAATCTGAAAATATAGTTAAAATGCACACATAAGAAATCTAAATCATGAGGCCACAGAGAAGGCGGCTTAGTGGTTAACCCTTGCCTACAAAGCCTAAGGACTCAGGTCCAATTCCCCAGTAGCCACGTGAGCTACGTGTGCAAGGTGGTTTTTGCAGTCAGGTTCACATTTCTGGAAGAAAACATCTGACCAAGAGCAGCCGTGGAGAAAAAAAAAAAATGTGTTTATTTTGGTTTTCAGACTCAAGAGGAAGTTCCACGATGGCAGGGGAAAATGATGGCATGAGCAGAGAGTGGACATCACCTGCTGGCCAACATCAGGTGGACAACAGCAACAGGAAAGAGTGCCAAACACTGGCAAGGGGAATCTGGGCATAACATCCCTGAGCCCAGACCTAATAATACACATCCTTCTGGAGGCATTAATTCCAAATTTGCCATCAGCCTGGAACCTAACATTCAGAACACCTAAGCTTATGTGAGACATCTGAATCAAACCACTATATTCCATCCTGACCCTCATAAACTGATAACCATACATGATGTAAAATGCAAAGCATCTATCAAACTTTAAATGTCTCCATAGTTTTCATCACTTCCAATAATCTTCAAATATCCCCATCATTCAAAGTCTTTAACTGGGCCATAACACCAAAAATAAACCGAAAAACCCACAGTGGCACAGAACAAAGACTCAAACTGCAAATATGGCATTGGGCATAACAAAGAAATACTCAGCTGATACTAGATTTAAACAGGGCAAACATCAAACTGTAGTTCCAAGTCCAACAACTCTAGTCAGTGACAAATCTCCAAGTCTGATAATTCTAACCAATGACAAGTCTGGAGTTCCAATTCTGCCCCTCCAGCTAGGCTACTCACAGTCCCAGAAAACTTCATCTGGTTCCACCAGCTCTCCTTGATAGCCATCTAATAGTCATGGCATCTCCCCTGGGTCTCCACTGCAATCTACAGTTCATCCTCATGGCTCCGTTACGCTCCATGCAGGTAATTCAACATGCCTGCTTCACATTGCCCATTGATCATTTCGAAAATACAAAACTATGTTGCAAACACAATGACCCTCTCTTTTCTGCATTTGTTATACTTACTCCATAATACCAGGCAGGCTACCAACTTGTTAATCCAGAGGGCAATAAAGCAGACTTTGAACAAGAGGACAGTCCTTGAACATTCAGGCCCCTTCAAAAGAGTCTACATTCTTCCTGATGTTCCAATGCAGGTCAGCTGGTCCAATCTCAATGGTAGTAATCTCTCAATTGCAGCTGAATAGGCAGCATTTTCACCCAAATATTTCATTTTTTTCTGTTCCATATCCCTCTGCTCACACCAGTCCATTTCTATGAAATGCAACCCTGCACAAGTTCTCAAGACACAGCAAGCCTCTCACACAAACTACTTGTAGCCCAGTCCAAGCAAAGCTCTTTACAAGCCAAACCTCACAATCCATAGTTCTTAATGCATTCAGGTCTTTCAACTCTGACCAGAATAGATCATCAACCTGTACTTATAGCACTGCAAGGCATCTCTTAGGCCAAGGTTTCAAATCCTTCTACATTCTTCCCAAAAGTCAGCTAAAAATTGAAAACAAAGAAGCAAACAAAACAAAACAAACAAACAAAAACAGTCAGGTTTTTTAGCAGCAATGGTCCCTACTTCTTGGTAACATCTTTACTGCTGCAGTCAGATTTACATTGCTGGCAAAACACCTGACCATGAGCAGTTTGTGAGAGGAAAAAGAAAAAGGTTTATTTTGGCTTACAGGCTTGAGGGGAAGCTCCATGATGGCAGGGGAAACGATGGCATGAGCAGAGAGTGGACATCACCTCCTGACCAACATTAGATTGACAATAGCAACAGGAGAGTACCAAACACTGGCAAGAGGAAGTTGTATAGAACACCTATTGGCCTGGTGCCAGTAATACACCTGCAAAGCCAGAGGATTCCGGTTTGACTCTCCAGGACTCACATAAGCCAGATGCACAAGGGGGCACATGCACCTAGAGGTCTTTGCAGTGGCTGAAGAGCTAACGTTGTATAGAACACCTATTGGCCTGGTGCCAGTAATACACCTGCAAAGCCAGAGGATTCCGGTTTGACTCTCCAGGACTCACATAAGCCAGATGCACAAGGGGGCACATGCACCTAGAGGTCTTTGCAGTGGCTGAAGAGCTGGCGTGCCCATTCTCCCCACCCCCCATGCCTCTTTCTCTCAAATGAATAAATAATAAAAATATTTAAAATAAAAAAAATAAATGAACTTATCAAAAAAAAACAGTCATTAAGATATTCTACAAATAGCCATATGTGGTGATGCACTCCTTTAATCCCAGCACTTGTGAGGCAGAGGTAGGAGAATTGCTGTGAGTTCAAGATCATTCTGAGACTACATAGTCAATGCCCGTCAGCCTGGACTAGAGTGAGACCCTAATTCAAAAAATGAAAAACAACAACAACAACAAATGCTATAAAGCCGTAGTAATAGACACAACATGAAGCTGTCATGGAATAAACAAATAGACCAACCAAGTGAGAGAAAATAAATCATAAACAGACTTCAATTTTTGTATAGAAAATGTTAGCTAGGTAAAGGAATAATGATGTAAAGATACTTAGAGGAAAATGAGTTTGTTAACTGTATGTGAGCTATAAGGTGAATTCTGATCCCGCTTACAAATCTGTATGTGAATAGGAGAAACTATGAGACACTAGTTATGTTACCTTGGGAGCAGACATAACATTTTTAAAAATAATTATTTAATTTAATTAATTTATTTATTTGCAAGCAGAGAGAGAGAGAAATAGTGAGGAGACAGACAAAGAGAGAAGAGGCGTGCCAGGGCCTCTAGCCATTGCAAATGAACTTCAGGTGCATGCGCCCCTTTGTGCATCTGGCTTCTGTGGGTCCTGGGTAATTGAACCTGTGTCCTTTCGCTTCACAGGTAAGTGCTTTAACCATTAAGCCATCTCTCCAGCCCCAAGATATATCATTTTTAAACAGAACTCAGAAAGCACTGAGCATGAAGCAAATTATTACTGGCTTTCATAACACAAGGAACTAAATATTCAGATACATTACAAATCACTATTTGTAAACTTGAATGGTAACACACTTTGACAGGATTGTTCTGACTTTTAAAACCAAAAAGGATTAATTTGAAAAATTTATGAAATTGCCAAATCCTAATTAGACAAAGGCAAAAAAAATGAAAAATGGGCAGAAAATTTAAAAGTAAGTTTAAAAGGATGAAAATCTATGTGGATACCAAGAATACAATTAGTAGGAAACATATGTATATTAAAACTCTTCTGAAATTCCAATTTTTTTACTTTATTAGCAAAAAGTAAATATTGTGAAATAACAAGTGTGGACAAACTTTAAAAAAAGAAGTAAGATGTTTACAGATAGGAATGTGTAAAATGGTTCAGCCAAACTAAAGAAAAATCTGGGAGGATTTAGCTGGATTATGCATGTTTTTAACATTGAACAACCTTTTTGAGTGAATACTTTAGCCCAGAAGTTTTAAAATAAGGTGTTGATATATTTGACAGAACTTAGAATAATCCAAAAGGGCATGAAAGCACAAAGAGTTCTAAGTGAGTCAACTTTATGGTCTTTACATTCTTCTCATTTTTGAAGAAAGGTGATGACAGTTTCATTCCCTCATGAAGCTTAAACACCCCATGGGTTGCGGAGTCAGCTCAGCTGCTAAAGGTTGCCAAGCCTATAGGCCAGGGTTCCATTCCCCAGCGCCCTTACAATGCTGGATGCAAAGTGGCGCCCGCATTTGTGATCCCTATTGTACCTATGACAATGGAAGGCGAAGCTGGGAGAATCAGAAAAGCTCAGGCCAGCTAGTGTGATGTTCATTTGCAATTTGGCTGCTCACGTGAAGTTGCAAGACACCCTGCCTCAAAGAGGGCAGAACCCTAGTATGTCAGAGCTTTCCTCTGCTGATCTGACCCAGGCACCATGACACAAACATCCGTGCATCACACACACACACACACACACACACACACACACACACCATTAAAAAAAAAAAAAAAAAAACACTCCAGAAAGTGTCTGCTTCATGCATGAAGGCTGTTGGCTGCTACCTCATTAACATATAGGGCCGGCAGCAAGAGGTCACAGGGCTCTGGGGAAAGAGGAACCTACATCTTCTCAGGAAGTCCAGGTGTCCCGGGTTGCGGGGAGGGAGGTCTAGGCCTGCTGTGACCTCCTGTATCCTGGGGCCCTTAGCTGAGCCTGACAGCTCAGGCCCCACTTTAACCTTCTGGTAAGGTACAGGACCTGGGGCCCTTGCCTGTGCAATGTATGACAAGCTTGCTGGCCAATCTGGGTGCTGGGAGAGGCTCCCTTTCCTGGTGCTGTTGTGACAAAGGCCTGCGGGAGCACTTCCTCCCAGCTTGTCTGATGTTGCCTGGTGTTAAGGATAACAAGAGGAGCGGGGTGGGACGTCTATCTTAATGTATAAATTAATTTCTAAATTAAAGAAAGCAAAATAGAAAAGAACTTATGGCAGGTGACCGGGTGACCAGGTGTTCTTCCTCCTCTTCTTCTATTTTTCTGTTTTTTTAAATTTTTTTTATTTCAAGGCAGGGTCTTGCTCTAGCCCAAGCTGACCTGGAATTCACAATGTAGTCTCAGGGTGCCCTCAAACTCATAGTGATCCTCCTACCTCTGCCTCCCTGAGTGCTGGGGTTAAAGGTGTGCGTCACCATACCTGACAATCAGGTGTTCTTTAACAGTGCCTTAGAAGAGGCATTTTAAATATGTTTTATAAAATTTCTATAGTATAAATGACTGAACAATTTGACATTTAGAAACATGACTATAAGAAGTAAAGAAAAGAGAGCTGGGCGTGGTGGCGCACGCCTTTAATCCCAGCACTCGGGAGGCAGAGGTAGGAGGATCACCGTGAGTTCAAGGCCACCCTGAGACTCCATAGTGAATTCCAGGTCAGCCTGGGCTAGAGTGAAACCCTACCTCGAAAAACAAAACAAAACAAAACAAAAAAAAAGTAAAGAAAAAAAATATTTATTTTTATTTTTACTTTTATTTATTTATTTATTTTTATTACTGGAGGTAGGGTCTCACTCTAGCAAAGGCTGACCTGGAATTCACTCTGTAGTGTCAGGGTGGCCTCGAACTCATGGCAAGCCTCCTACCTCCTCCTCCCGAGTACTGGGATTAAAGGCATGCGCCACCATGCCCGGCTGAAAATTATATTTATTTATTTTTACATTTTTTTACAAAGATTATGTAAAAATAAATAAATGTAAAGCAATATTTGATAACAGTCACCCTGGCTGAGGGGAGAAGAAAACAAGTAAAGTTCTGCAGGAAAAAGAACTATGTGACGTTGCTGAGGCTTGATTTAGGTGTTTTCATCCCGTCTAGAGTATTGGTGAATATTTTAGCCTGTGGTGTTCTTGGACTGCTGTCTCTACCAGTCATGTTCTCACCAATGAGACAGGAACTCCAGCCAGATGTGAGCCTTACTGGGCGCAGGGTGCGGGGGCGTGAGAAATGACTTATTCCAGGTACAGGGTGGAGAGGAGGCTATTGAAGACTACTCAGGTGAGGTGAGCTAGGACAAACAGCAACCTTAAGAAGTGTTCATGACCCAAGAGGAAAAAAAAAATCTGAACATCAAAAAGAATAGTGACGCGCTGGAGAGATGACTTAGCGGTTGAGCACTTGCCTGTGAAGCCTAAGGACCTTAGTTCAAGGTTTAATTCCCCAGGACCCATGTTAGCCAGATGCACAAGAGGGCGTTGGAGTTCCTTTGCAGTGGCTGGAAGCCCTGGCATGCTCATTCTCTATCTGCCTCTTTCTCTCTCTGTCTGCCTGTTGTTCTCAAGTAAATAAATCAAAACAAACAAACAATTTTTTTTAAAAAAAGAATAGTGACAACAATATATTGAAACACATTGAAAAGGCCAGAAATTGAAAATGATTAAAAACCAAATTATTCCTGACCCAAAGGTAGCCCAGGGCAAAACCAAATACTTAGTAAGAAAAAGTTCAATTTTATGGGAACCCATAAATAATAAGTGCAGGAAAGGTGATAGAATTAGGAATCCATGATGTGTGACCTTAGTAGAATAGTGGTTGTGTTCACAGGCAGCTACTAAAACTATCTGACTGACTGATGATGAGTTTGCAATGGACGTCCAAGCTGACAGCACCTGAACCCACAGATCAATCTTAATCACGCCTCGTCGGCCAACACCCTGTCATGTGCCGCCAGAGGCGATGTGGTAGAAAAAGAGAACCATCATCCAGGACGAATTCTTGATCAAACGGAACAATCGATGCTTAATTCCATTAATCCGCTAGCTATAACTTTCAGTTTGCCAGAAATATGGGAGAAAGAAAAACATGTTAATCAACCCCAGGAGGAGATAATTGTAAAGATACCATCATATCTGAGAGTGTGGAAATTTTAATAAGACAAAAGATACAGTTTCTTCAACCAATGAAAGAGATGTTTTGTTTTGTTTTTTAATGTTATTTTTGGTTTTTGAGATAGTGTCTCACTCTGAATCAGGCTGACCTGGAATTCACTATGTAGTCTCAGGGTGGCCTCGAACTCACAGTGATCCTCCTACTTCTACCACCCAAGTGCTGGGATTAAAGACGTGTACCATCAGGTCCAGCTACAGAGAGAATGGACATACCTCTAGCTGCTGCAAATGTACCCCAGTTTCATATGCCACTTTGTGCATATAGCTTTATGTGGGTAGAGGGGATTCAAATTCAGGTCATTAGGCTTTGCAGGCAAGTGCCTTAAACCACTGAGCCTTCTCTCTAATGCAATGAGATGGATTTTTCACAAGAATACTATAGATTAATTTACAGCTTCAAAAACAATCAACAAAATATTATTTCTGAACTTTTTTGTGTTCTAATTGATATAGTTCAGTGGAGACTTTGAAAAACTTGGAAGCAGGGTATAAGAACACACAGTGAACATTAGACATTATTAAGGGATTATTATGTATTTATGTGACATAAGAGTATTGTGGTTTATGCTGATACACATTTAAAAATTTTTAAATTGTATATTATCTAGAGTTATCTTTGATGATTTTATGTGATGATTTGCTGTAATATTCTAACAAATAAGAAAAATGTATCTGGAGGCTGCATAATTCACAAGAATGTCAGGATGTTGGTTGTTTTTTTAGGTAATAGGTACATGAAGATGTCCTATATTATTCTGTTCTTGAACATGCTTTACATTTTTCATAATAGTTATATTTTTCTGTTGTGCAATCAGAAAGATCCCCTGTATTCAGAGTACACTGAATTCATTTAAAGATAATACTTCTATTGAAGGAGGATAGGAGAAAGCTACCTGCTATTTCTTTTTCTTTTCTTTTTTTAGGTAGTTTCAGTTGAGGTCCAGAGAGAACTAAGAGGTGTCATCCACATGCCATCTTGCCCTGACACTCTGACAGAAATGTAACTCCAGGTTTATGGAGACTGATCTACAGTGGCCCCCTGTTGCCCATAGTCTAGCATGCTACCTACAGATGGCCCAGGTGGGCTGGCCTTGGGATCCACCTGCCAAACGTACCAACCAATTTCTCTTGTCTATACAGGCCCCTGTCTTCTTCCTATCCCTAACTCCACCCATCTCTGCCCACTTCTGCTCAGTTCTGCTCTGTTTTTCTGGCTCTGCCTCTCTTCTCTGGGCCACAGAGACACACATGATTCTGGCTTCCCCTCTGGCTGGGTTGGAGGGAGAGCATAATACTGTCTCTTGGTCTGGGGGAAGCTTTTCTACTTACCTCTGCTTTATAGTTTGGGCTAACTTCTCACTTTGATTACAAGTGTGATTTCCCTCTGGTTTCTGAATCTACCACATGCCTATTTTCCTTAAACTACAAGTCTACCACGTGGGTGGTCTCACCCAATCTGGGCTTGCTACCTGTGCAATTTCTTTAAACCGAGGGTAACCATGAGTGTAACTCTCTCCATTACTCATTTCTCCTCGGCATCTCTTGGTCTCTGTTTGATACCTACCCTCTCATTTTTTCCCTTGAGCCTCACCATTTGTTCTCTTAACTTCTCTAAAAGCACATGACAGATTCCATGTGGGTTCTCTTCCCAAGTCGCCCCACACAAGCTCCTGGATTCTACTTTCCACGTGGCAGCAGCTTTACTCTAATTTCTCTTTAAAAGCCTCAGTTTCTCTTAAGTCCACGTGCTTGTGGCTCTACTCCAGTCCCCCCCCCCCAACCTCAATGTCTCTTAAACAATAGGAATGGTAAAGGAGAGCAGGTTTGCCCATCCCCCTCCAGCATACCCTGCAAGATGTGTGTAGTAGAGAGTAAAAGGTAAACATAGCACAAGTACCACAGGACCCTGTCTGTATCACTTGCCAAGTGGTTAAAATCAAAGGCAAGGGCTGGAGAGATTGCTCAGTGGTTAAGGTGCTTGCCTGCAAAGCCTGACATCTCAGGTTCGATTCCCCACTACCCATTCGAAGCCAGCCACCAAAAATGGCTCATGTGTCTGGAGTTGGTTTGCAGTGACTAGAGGCCCTGGCTTGCCAGTTTCTCTCTGTCTCTCTCCACCTCTCCTTGCAATTGAATAATTGTTAAAAAAAAAATCATTAGTGGACATGTTAGGATCAGTACGGAGATGTGATAAAGGTTGTTAGGCCAGAGCCAAATTATATTTTCTGGGTTTTTAATTTTTTTTTTTGTTTTAATTTGAGAGAGAGAGAATGAGCTCAATAGGGCCTCCTGCCACCACAGATGAACTCCAGACAAATGTGCCAGCTTGTATGCCCGGATTTACATGAGCAATGAGGAATCAAACCCAAGTTGTCAGGCCTTAGAAGTAAGCACCTTTAAACACTCAGTCATCTCTCCAGTCCCTATATTTTGTTCAGACCACCATTTTGCTTACTATGAATTTGAATGATGCAAGACTTGGGGCAGTGTAAGAGACATGGCAAAATGCCTTGATAAAGGCCCTGAGAATGAAAATTATCAAACATAGTCTGTTCCATATGAAGCTGACCAAGGTAAACACTTGGAGTGGCATTTTCTAGAGAAACAAAAAGAAATACTATAAATTAGAATATATGCTTGATCATACAAGGTGAAAGATGCTACCGGCAAAAGAAACCTCAGTTGAGTGCATTCTGAGTCAAGAGACAATCAGGAAACTCTATCTATTCTCTCTCTCTCTCTCTCTCTCTCTCTCTCTCTCTCTCTCTCTGTGTGTGTGTGTAGATAGATAGATAGATAGATAGATAGATAGATAGATAGATAGATAGATAGATATCCACCCATCTCTGCCCTCTTCAGCTCAGTTCTGCTCTGTTTTTCTGGCTCTGCCTCTCTTCACTGGGCCACATAAGAAACACACACACACACACACACACACACACACATACACACACATATATAATCTGTTTAGGAAAACCTATGCAAAAAGAATATATCTGCGTGTATCAGAAATTTCTAGGAAAGACCTGCTTGCGGATTGAGCTAAGCCTGCATTTAAACCAGCCTTGTCATTTATAAGGTACTTACTCTGGGAAAATTTGCTTACCTCTCTGATTTTTACTTCCTCCCTTCTAGGCTTTTGGAGAATTAAATGAAGGTAAGTGATATAAATTGGCTGCTACATAATAAACTATGAAAGTGGAAGATGTTCTTATGACTTGTGTTGTCCAGGATAGATGAAAGTATAACAAGGAGGCTCCGAACTCAAGAGAGATGAGTCGAGTTTTAAAAGCGGAGCCGCGGCGGGCGGGGAGAGGGCAGGGAAAGAATAGATTTAGTACTCACAGTGAATACACAAATGTCCCTCAACTTACAGAGGAGAGGCGACTCTAAAATTCATAAATCTGAATAGAGCATGCGTGAATCTTCCAAGAAATCATCTGGTTTATAAATGCCTTGTGAAGTTGTTGTACTAATGCTATCCTTCAGTTATAGCCGATTCAGTTCTATTATCTCTTTGTTTTCACGCCAGATCCTTCTGCTTATTTTCATGACAAATATGTGTCTAGCTAGGAAAGCTGTTTGCTAAGAACAATTTAAGTTTAAAGTAAACTATTTATTCGCAAACTTTAATCTCTATGCTAAATTGATAAAATAGGAGGGTGCTATGAGGGCTTTGAGGAAAATAAAACAAAAAAAAAAAACAATTAGTGGAGCATGCCTTGGTACAATATTCTTTACAAGGAATGAGTAGCTCATTCTCTGCGTGTCTTCACCTGTGTCAGGCTGGAGTACAGGCTCAGGGAATGCAAACATTACTCGTAGACTGCCTATACCACACTCAGTTTCAATAATATTTTAGAAAGTACACAGAAAAAGAGAATGGCACTCAAAGAAGACACCGAGTAGGAGGGGAAAGCCATCTTTTAAAAAAATATATTTATTTATTTATTTATTTATTTATTTATTTATTTGAGAGAGTCAGAGAGAAAGAGGGAGAGAAAGAGACAGACAGACAGAGAGAGAGAGAGAGAATAAGTAAGGACATGCCAGACCTTCTGCCTCTGCAAACAAATTCCAGACACATATGCCACTTTGTACATCCGGCTTTACATGAGTACTGTGTAATCAAACCCAGGCCATCAGATTTTGCAAGCAAGCACCTTTAACCACTAAACCATCTCTCCAGCCTGAAAAAAAAATATATCTTAATCGGCCCAATTATATTTTGGGGCAGCCTGGCAAACGAGTTAGTGGGACCTGATTAAATATGGATCAATTAATGTAAAATTTTGCATTAAGGCTTAACCACTTTAAGCATTCTCCTGTTCCTTCTACTTTTTCAAACACAAATTTACTGAGCCCAGCGTAATTTTCATGCTTTATTTAAAACACTGCCCAACGATTAATGTAATTTACTTATATATTATTATAACATTTGTAAATTATTATATTATATTATATTAAATATATATATATAATTATATTAATATTAAATTATATTATTATAACATTTGTAAATAATTGGCAATATTCATCATTCATTTGGTGTATTATGTGCTTGGCACACCCATAATTTTAATATATAGTAATGCAGCTTAGACTGGATATTGTTTTAAAGGAGGGTTTTATTTGAGCATAAGCTAACCTGGAACTTACTTTGTAGCCCAGTCTGACCTCAATCTCAAGGAGATTCTCCTACCTTAGCCTTTTCAGTGGTAGGTGTGAGCCACCATGATCAGCAATTTTATTGACTGATTGATTTTTGAGATGGGGCCTCACTGTGTATCCCAGGTTTGTCTCTCTAACTCTCAATCCTCCTGCCTTGGCTTCCCAAGTGCTATGATTACAGGCATATGCCAAAATGGCCAACTTATATTGGGTCTTTTTTATTTTCTTAAATTGTTTATTTTATTTACTAGAGAGAGGGAGTGAAAGGAATATATAGAGAGGGAATAGGTGCACCAGGGCCTCCAGCCACTGCAAACAGACTGCAGCTGCATGCGCCACCTTGTGCATCTGGCTTATGTGGATTCTGGAGAATCGAACCTGGGTGTTTTGGCTTTGCGGGCAAGTGCCTGAACTGCAAAGCCATCTCTCCAAACCTGGGTCATCTTTAAATAGCATGAATACATTGCTCACATTTCTAAAGGCTGGAAAGATCCAACTCATCAAGGGGACAGCAGATTCTGGGCCTGGTGAGGAGTCATTCACTGATTCATACATGGTAGTTTCTATGGGTCTCTGCGTGGTGGTAAGGTTGAAAAAGCTACTCACCTGAGACCCCCCCATCAAGCCTCTACTCTCAACTCTGGGAGATCCCACGTGTGTGTGTGTGTGTGTGTGTGTGTGTGTGTGTATGTTAGTTACAAGGTAGAATGCAGGTCCTTGTACATGTCAAGAAAGCACTCTACCATGGAGCCATATCCCTAGAGCACATTTTACGTTTTGAGACAGGGACTCGGTAAGTCGCAAAGGCTGGCCTTGAACTCCCACTGTAGCACAGAGAGGTCTTGAAGTTGTGATCCTATGTACCTTAGTGCAGTAGTTTGATTGCATGTGCCCCATAGACTTGGGTGTTTTATTAAAGCTTGCAACTTTGTCACTGGGGAAAGATCCCGGGGCCCGGCCCGAAAGGTGTGTTTAGGGGTGCATCTGATTTTCCAGCCCAGAGGTATGTAGAGAAGTATGAGCTCGGGCTGTGTCCCTGCTGTTTGTTGAATGTTTGTGTTTGTTGCTTTAGGCATTGTCTGGCTGGTCATGGTCTCCCTCTGTTCAGATGTATGGAGGCTACTTCTTCCACCGCTGATGGAACTTCCTCCCCATCTCCCCCCAGTCTGTGAGCCCAAAATAAACCCCTTTCTCCCAGAACTGTGTCTGGTTGGGACATTCATACCAGCAACATAGAGCTGACTAGAACACTAACCCTCCTAAGAGCTGGGATTTCAGGCTTGAGCCAACAGGCCCCGCCTTTTAATACTAATGCATTAGAGATTAGGTTTCAACGTGTGAATTTGAAGGAATACCTAAGTTCAGCCCATCACACACCTAAACAAGACTATGATGTATTTGTTCATATTAACATCAAATGGCATTAAAGTGTCTATTTGATATCGACCTAAAGATTCTTTAATGGCCGAGTGCCACTGACAGACTTAGAAAAGGTTATTTTTAATATTTTTTTAAATTTATTAAGGAGAGAGAGAGAGAGAGATACAAAGGGGCAGAGAGAGAATATGTGTGGGAGTGTGGGAACACCAGGGCCTCTTGCCACTGCACATGAACATCAGAAGCAAGTGCCACTTAGAAAATACTATTTTATCCAAGAACATCAAGGAGAGGCTCTGGGGAATACGTCATGTATTTTAGTTAGGAAAGGTTAAATAATGTGAGAATGGATGATGAAATACACATCTCGGGTACACATAAATATGACCAACCCTACAGAAAATTTAGGATTCTGGCTCTAACATTTGGCATCTCATCTTGGGGTAGCACTCCTTGGTTTCCTCATCCTTAAGGTTATGGTGTGGGTATGATAAAGTATTCAATGTCTCACATAGTAGCAGGTTCTGTCTTTGGGGTGTTTATGGAGCTTTAGCTGAGAAAGCTGATCCCTGAGCTGCATGGCTGCCATGGCCAACTGACTATCTTCTTCCCTTGACAGTTTTGAGAGACTTTCCAAGATGATGACATGAGAAGCTTCAGGATTCCCTGATGCCGAGGACCAGAGCTGACACAACGTGTCGTCATTTTCTCTTGGTCAGAGCGCCTCACATGGTCACTCTGACTGAAGAGGTAGACAAATGACCCCATCTTGATGCCAACATTAGCAGGTACATGGATAAGTTATGACGTGCATGTAAACACGTGGGTGGTTTTGTGGGGGGGGGGGAGGTTGTATTTTTATTACAGTAACATTTAGAGTCTGAACCTTAGGGTAAAGAGGTACTAATTCTAAGGGCTTTAGAAAAGAAAAACAAGGGCTAGAGAGATTGTTCAGTGGTTAAGGCACTTGCCTGCAAAGTCTAAGGACCCAGGTTCAATTCACCAGGTCCCACATAAACCAGATGCACATGGTGTGCATGACGCATACATCTGGAGCTTGTTTGCAGTGGCTCAAAGCCCTGGTGTGCCCATTCTCTCTCTCTCTAATAAATAAATAAAAATAAATCTTTATAAAAAATAAAAACAAGATAGGCAAATTCACTTTTAGAGTCTCATTCTGAAGTGTGGACAATAGAGAAAAGACGAGGTTCGGAAAAGCCAGAGAAGGTAAGGTTATACTAGTTTCAGTGAGAGGTGATGATGGTGGTCCTAAATAGGCAGTGTTTGTGGGGCAGATGGATGTGGACAATGAGATACACAGTCAAAACTTCAGAAATTATGACTGGCTTTTCGAATAAAGCTTGTGAGGTTGACCTCTTTCCTAGATCCTGAGTTAAGGGACCTAAAACTTAACTAAATAAAACCGACCTGATACAAGCCACGCAGTTTAAAAGAACTATAAAAGAAACAAATTAAAGTTTGTTGAAAATGGAAAAATTCAGCAGCTGGTGACACTTATTATTGTTCAAGAGTCTGGTGATACAGTGGAATGGAGGAAAATCTATTACGAATTATTTGATAGCATCCTTTGACAATGCCATGTTCAATAGGACTTTAATTTACATGTTATAAATTATGCAATATTTTATAAAGTAAGTGAAGTCTCTTAGTATTCTAAAGTGCAGCCCTGTATTTTTGGCAGCTTAGAGTTTTGAAGATATAATTTCACATTTCCTGATTCAGTAATAAGCTTTCCGAAAGGTGAGACCTGCAGAAATGTTGAAATGAGTTATTCCATCTCCTTGTCATTCTTTTTAGAAGTAATTTCCACATTAAGTACTGTTCACACACAAACCATAATGGGAACGTCTGGTATGCCCATAGTAAATGCCTAAAGCAAGTTAACATTTAATCAGGAATGTTTGTTTTTATCCTTACAGTGATATTAAAGGTAAACATTCAAATAGCAATTGCAATGGACTCTCTCATCTTAAGTGTGTAATTTAAACCTGGAAAAGGGGAAAGGGTCCCTTGTAAATACCTCATTAGAGCACACTGCAACTCAGTGTAGGGAGCTTTCTAAAGGAGATCAATGCAGGGCCTGTCAGCTATACGTGGGCATGACGGGGGCGGAGGTGCTCTGACAATGAGCGGTAGAATTTAATTACCTGACTGGCAGCTGACCAGTTGCAAGCAGCATTGAAGTCTTTGTTTTGAAAAGTCTGGGACTTTGTGTTGGATCAAATGAGCACAGTGAAGATTACTTACATAGCTGGCAATTCATGACAGGAGAGCCGAGTGGAAGGTGGGCCTGGCTCGTTTAGAGCAGTCCTTTACCCGTACACATAGGGCAGGAGTTACAGCCTGTTGCCTTTGTTTCAGTGCTTTTTCAATGAGCTCTAGAAATACCTCAGCAGTTTTGAGCAAGATGTACCTCAGTCCATTTAACATGTACCCTGTGGACTTCTTTAAACAGGACAGGAAGTTTGAAATTAATGAAATGTAAGCCTGGGAGTTTTTGCACATAGCTGTAATCCCAGCGCTCAGGAGGTGGAGGAGGCAGGAGAATCAGTCTAATGTCAGCCTGGGTTTACATAGTGAGACCCCGAGGCTAATAACTGACCAAAATGCTGGAAATGAGTGACCAAAAATAAGAATTGCTCAAGATGGGACCCAGAGATAAGGCCCTACGCTTCCCTGAAATGCTACCGCTAGCAAGTGGTTGAGGTGGTAGGTGTTCTCTCCAGCGGTGCAGCCATTGGTAGGTGGTAGGAATACAAGAGGTTCAGCTGAAAGGGGCGGGGGATGAAACAGAGTATGTGTGTGCAAAATATACTTAGTACAAACATGTACGACATTGTAAGAAAAAATACTAATGGAAAAATGATTCACTTTCATATAAGTAATCTGTATTTCTATATTTCCTCCTTATTTCTCTCACTCTTTCCCTCCAACCTCTCTGTTTTATTAGACATGATGTGTAGCCCAGACTGACCTTGAATTTTTTTTTTTTTTTTTTGCCTTAGCCTCTGGATTTCTGGGATTGCAAACATGCACATACAGCACACCTGGCTCATAGATGCATTCTTGTCTGCTTGTTTGTTTGTTTGTTTGTTTTGAAGTAGGGCCTCATTCTAGCCCAGGCAGGGTGACCTGGTATTCTCTCTGTAGTCCCAGGCTGGCCTTGAACTCACAGCAGTCCTCCTACCTCTGCCTTCTGAGTATTGGAATTAAAGATGCGTGCCGCCACACCCAGCCTCATAGATACATTCTTAACTACTCAGAGTGGGAGCATTATTCATTACATGGAAAACAGTACTCAATTCAAGCTGCACTCTGTGTGGATTGCAAATGGAGAGAAACAAAGTCTTTTATATTTATAGAAAGGGCTGCGACTTGTCCATAGGAACTTCTGTTCACTTTTTTCAAACCTTTTGTGCACGTGTATGTGGATGTACATATGTTCACATGTGTGTGGATACACTTACACGGAAGTACAGGCGCATGTATGCGCAATTGTGTATGGAGGCCAGAGGCTGACCCTGGTTGCCTTCTCCATCCCTGTCTACTTTACTTCCTCTCATTTGAACCCAGAGCTCCCACAGTCAGCTAGTCTGGCTAACCAGCGTGCCCCAGAGCTCCCCCCCCCCCCAGCGGCCAGCAGCTCTGCCTCTCAAGCCTTGCTATGAGGGATAGGCCCCCGTGTCTATCTGGCGTGTATGTTTTTACAGAAATCCAAGACAGAAAGGAAGCCAGCACGGACTATATTTATTGGAGGGACAGCAGCTTTCCGGGGTGAATGTGCCACTGCTGTGTTTTGAATGTAGGCAAGAGTAGAGCTATATAGGGTGAAGGATGGGGGGGTGTCTTTGGGAGAGAAGAATGGGGGCCCTGATGGCTCTTGAGGCCGGTTCTTTGAGTTATGAGCTTTCTTTTTTTATTTTTATTTTTTTATTTTTTATTTTTTATTTTTATTTATTTATTTTTTTTTGAGGTAGGGTTTCACTCGAGCCCAAGCTGACCTAGAATTCACTATGTAGTCTCAGGGTGGCCTTGAACTCGTGGCGATCCTTCTACCTCTGCCTCCCGAGTGCTGGGATTACCAGAAGTTCCTTATCATGCTATGGTGCTGGAGAGTTTTATGGTGCATCGAGGTCAGTGGTCCAAGGCCAGCGGTTCATTAACCCTTCCTATGTGGGAGCCGGGAATTGGAACTCCAGTCTGAAAACTTGTGTGATGGCTAGGGCTTCATCCACTAAGACCTTTTCCCAGCTCCTCCCCTTCCCTCACCCCCACCCCTGATTAATTTAATCACTGAAAGAGACTTCATTAATGAGGTGAACAGAGATTTTGGAGTATGTCTATTGAAAAGACTTTATCAAAGGTCAGTAAAATAGGAGCACTTTTCAAACAGCACTAGGTCACTCGTGACAAGGAGTGTTACCATAGACGATACAGAAGTAGGAGAGCTCTCTCTCTCTATCTGCTTCTCTGTCTCTTTCAAATAAATAACTAATACAAAAAATTTAAAAAAAAAGAAAGGACCGGAGAGATCTCTTAGCAGTTGAGTTTGCCTGCAAAGCTGGAGGCCCTGGCACACCCATTCTTCCTCTCTCTCTCTCTCTCTCTCTCTCTCTTTCTCTCTCCTTCTCTGTCTCATAAATAAACACAAGAAAAAAGAACTAGGAGAGGAAAAGTAAGATGAAAATAATGCCTAGAGATAAAATAGCCTTTGGAAAGGCTATTTTAGAAGAACATGCAGGGTTTAGGTGGGGCTTGCAGCATGATAAAGCCACCGCCCGAGAGAACCTTTTCAAGAAGCAAGAGGGTGGCCGGCAGCCTTCCTCCTTGACTTCAAATGTTGTGCCGGCCACTGCACCCGTAAAGCCTTTGGCGGGCAGCCCAATTTTCCCTCTTGAAGTCATGGTCTTTGCCCAGTGCTCAAAGACAGGGGCCATTAGCATTTCTGGTTTCTGGAGCAGCAGCAACACAGACAACATGGCTAATTTCCAAGGTGAAGGGAGGAGGGTGCAGTGAAGCTCATCTGATGCGAGCTCTCTAATTTATGCTCTTCTCTCCTTCCACGAGGCATGCAGCTTTGTCTCAGACTTTTTCTACTGCTTCAAAAAGCAGCTTACAGAAAAAAAAAAAAAAAAATCCTCCTTCCCAAGGCTCCTTCATCTTCCTCCTTTGCCATCAGGATGTGGTCTGAACCGTATCATAAAAGAGAAGTCATAGCTAATGAGAAAGTGGGAAGACAACAGAGAGGAGGCAGGAATCGCAGGAGCAGGAAAACAGAAAGGATATTTCTTAGCTTAATAAATATTTATTGCAAGTGTCTGCCAATTACCTTTCTAAAGATTTTTACACAAGTCCTGTTTCTTTCATCTTTTTCATGCCACAGTTTATTCAAGCTGCAAAAAGTGCCCATGTCACCTAAATATTGATTTACATGCAAATTGCCTTTGCTAACATGGCCTTTACATAAGAAAAAGAGGAAAAAAAAACAGATTTGGAAATCTATTATTTTTCTTTTAATTCCTCCATTTCACAAAATTCAAATATTCATCATCGGTGTTAATAGAAAATAGTTTGTTGGGTTTTCTGCTTGTCCGTTTTGCCCTAGCCTTGTCCCTTTGAGAAATCTCTCTGTTGACAGGACAAACAACGCTGTATTTAGGTTTGCATTTTTGGCATTTCCTTTCTATTTACAATGGAACACCTAGCATAAACTCTTAGTTAAATTTTTGTGTTTGGTTTACACATGTCTTAAGAGGGGTCTCTTTGTAAGGTGATCCCAAGGGGGCCTTTAAGGCTGGGTGGGTTGGGGGAAGGGAAAAGATGCAAAAAGAGTGAAGCAAAAGGGCTAATCTGCTTTTTCAAAAGTTCATAGTTGTCTCTGCTGTCATTATTTTGTTAGAAAACTGTAGGGTTTCTTATTCTTTTTTTTTTTTTTTTTTTTTTTTTTTTTTTTTGTCTCACCACTGGGAAATCTGAAGTGTTAACTGTAGATTGTTTGTGTCTACAATGATAACCTAGAATGGAGTTCAGAATGCTTGCTAAGACTGTGTAAGAAATCATTGTTTAACCTACAAAATATTTTGTCTTAACGATTTCATGCATCACCAGCAGACTTTCAGAGAATTCTGTTTTTTTCCCCACCTTGCTTTTTCCTCTTTCCAGCCCCTCCCTGTTCCACCACCTAACTTGAGTCCTTTTGAAAGGTTTCCATTGTCTCGTAGGTAGTTTACTGATCAACTATTGGTTTGAAAAAAAAGATGTACTTCTCTCTGGCTTGAGAGCAAAGGGGAAGGAGACAACGGGCTGTCACTGAGGAGATAACACTAAATAAAATGCCCAAGCTCAGACACAAAGAAATACTGACCAGAAGTGCCTAGCCAGGTGAAAATATGAGGTTACTGTAAATATGAATAGTAACTGTACGGTTCAACCAGAAAACAATGAAAGGATTGTGTAGATGAGAACGATAATAGTTCCTATCTTCATGTTAACGGAGCTTCACAGCTACAAACAAGTGCAAATAATAATAATAATAATAATAATAAAACATTGTGTGGAAAGCCAGAAACGTACCTTTGATGGATTTATCATAATACTAATAAAACTTAAGCTTATTCACTTAGATAGACGCCCATCATTCCAGGGAGTCCTATGGTAATGTCGCCCATTGAATCAAATTCAAAAACTGCAGATGTTAAAGGACTTTATTTGGGGCCCTAATGAAGAAGAAACAGGAGAAAGACAGGTTGTTATGGGCAGTCAGCAAAGGATAAAGGCCCAAGGACGTCACCTCGCTTGCTCAGACAGAAGTAAAACTTGAATCAGATCCTGTCTTATGTTACTGAGCTGTGGGCAACACTCCCAAGCAGGAGCTTCCGGCTTCCATCTGAGCTCAAATACCTAGGTGGGCTGGCTTCCCCTACGTCACCCGCTTGAGTCCATGAACCAATCCGGTCTTTCATGCACATCTGAGTCTGATACAAAGGCTCACCCTGATTGGATGCCTGATCTGTACAAAGGAGCCTATCCACGTGCATAAACCCTGTGCTTCACTCCTACATGTGTCTTAGTTTGGGGTGCTTTCTCGTTTGGTTACATGTATACTTTTAATGTGATATTTGAGCCCTTCACTAATTCTTAAATATTTATTTATTTATCTTTATTTGACAGAGAAAGAGGGAGAGAGAGAGAGGGAGAGAGAGAAAATGGGTTCGCCAGGGCCTCTGGCCACTGTAAACGAACTCCAGACACGTGTGCCCCCTTTGTGCACTGGCTAACGTGGGTCCTGGGGAATCGAACCTGGGTCCTTTGGCTTTGCAAGCAAATGCGCCTTAACCGCTAAGCCGTCCCTCCAGCCCCCTTCAATAATTCTTCATCCACTCTGGAGTTTTATGTGTAGGGGATATTTTCCATTCTTGTGTTTGCCTTGCAAGTGTGGGTGCATGTGCCCTCTCCAGGATGCCTCTCCTCCCTCCCTTTCCAGCCAGGCAAGGAGAACTCTCCTGGGGCGTAAGTCTTTAGGCTAGCCCCCTCCCTGGATCCCTTACAATAAACCTCGTAATTTACCCTTCTCAGAGGCCGTTTTAACAATTCTCTGCTAAATCAGATAAGGACCCAAAAATTGGGGTTCACAGGATCTACCTAAACTCCAACATCCTGCATCACTAGGGATGGTAAATCAGAAGACCTGTTCAGAAATCTCTGAATTCGTGTTGTCAGGGAGGCAGGAAAGTGGAGGCTCATATGTATGAACGGCGTTAGTGTTGAGAAAGAATAGGGGCCCATGGGGACAGGAAATGAATTTTAAAAAGACACGCATAATTGGAATGGAAACATGTAAATAAAAATTTGATGAGCCCTTCGTGTGCGTTCTGAATCTCTTGACTCATGATGGTAAACAGTTACTCCAGGAGCAAAAGTCAACCATGGAAGGTGACCAAACTTCCCCCTCAAGGCGGTGGCTAGAATCCCAAATAAAACCCTGCTTGTTAATGGTCGCCCGACTCCGTTTTGAAAGGCATTTCAATGGTGCTTTCGTTGTAAATTCACTTCTTCACTTTTTCCCGTTGTTGAATCAGTGAGGAGAAGAAGGGAGTCCCAAGCTGAAATAGGCAATGGTTCTAAATGAGTGTTTGGGGGGATGTAGGAAATGTGTGGAGATTGCAGAAATGAGGCCAAGATCCTTCCCTCCAAAGTAATTGATGGTGCATTTGATTTCTAAATCAAAATAGCCATTCTTATTCATCCATAGTTTTTCACATTTAATTTTGTATATGTAAAAGTCCCTATTCCCCAACATTCTAAAATTAAGACCCATAATATACGGAACATTTCTGCATATTTTATAACAGTTAATTCTCTTTTCCAACCGTAAGCTGACTTCAAATGGATCACCTTTGATGATGGCTTAGTATATATTGGTTTCACCCATTTCAATAAAAGAGATGCATTTATTAAGGTGTAGAAATACATACTTTAAAGAATTTTTAAAAAATGTTAAGACTGGAACATTAACATGATAATGTTTCCTTACCACCACCTGGTGGCAGTATCCCTAAAATACACAGTCAAAAAAAATTTTTTTTTAATTCTTACTTCAAGTGTAAAAGCACTGTCTACATGACGGAGTGGAGGAGGGGCTCTTAATACATATAAAATTGTGTTAACTTATATTCTATTTGTTTATATTATGACAGTCCATTATGAAATCTGACACTCCATAATCAATAGTCTCAATTCTCTTGTTTTGCTTTTCATATAACACATTTGACATTTCACTAGGTATCCAGATGCCTTCCACAGGAATTAAAGTGAAACTTCAGCAACAATAAGCACTGTATTCAATGCTCAGATGTTCAGTTTCTCGTCGCCTGGGGGGAGGTGGGGCCAGACCGGATCTACGTTCCTAGGACTCGGCACTTCTCAATGCTTCCTATCTTCACGGAGGACATAACTAAACCACTACTATCAGCGGCCGCTTTATTGCTGAGATTATAAGTGTGATGTAGCCATTGAAAGACCTAGAATTATAACTGGGACATATTTTAAGTTATGCTTATCCTACTCAGGGCAAATTAGGTGTTGAAATTTATAATGCTTGCCAAAAACAAACAAAACCAAAAACCAACCACTAAAGGCTTTCATCAATGCGCCTCCTGTCTGTAACAGGCTGAACCACCTAGCAGGGATTTACATCGATCTACTTGATTTTCTTAAGCAAAAAAAAAAAAAAAAAAAAAAAAAAAAAAAGAACTCACAGACTGTACACTAAACAGACCGTTGGCAATATCTAAACAGCTGTTGGCTGTGTGATACATATTTGGCTAAAAACAAACCCATCTGTATTTAATGCATTATTGCCAAAGTGTAGTATCATGCTGTTTCCAGTCTGAAAACACTGGTACCATCATGTGAGACAATCAGATTGGAAATCTCACAACATGGCTCTTGCACTTCTTGGCTACGCAAGCAGAAAAGCTAGGAGTGTGCCAGCTGATGGCAAAGTCTGTTTCCAGAGACTTCAGCTTGGGCGGTTAGGACGAGACCGTGCTTAGGGCCAAGGCTAGCTAATCCTTTCCCTGTGTAGATTCTTGAAATATTTTGTCATACCTGGGCTGCTTCTTTATAAATGCATTTTTGTATAATCTTTATTTTCACTGATTGAATGTATTATGTATTTACTGTTAGAAAGAATTAGAAAATACAAAAAGGAAAAAAAAAGTCATAATTATTGGGCCACTCATTTACCTACATGTGCTACTTCTGAATAAGGTTAGTAATTAAATAACCCAAGTGATTAACATTAACACCATCAGTCCATTTACTGGACTGGGTAACAAATGACAAAACAGACCAGAAGAGTTTTGTTAAGCTTGCCTACCTTATGCCCCACTGAGATTTGTTTTCCAAGAATAAAGTGGGGCTTTATAATAGCTTTAGTTATATGAGGACTGCTACATTGACCTTGGAATTGAGAATTCTAATTTAGAGAAAAGCACCTTTTTAATTTAGTGCTATATGAGTATTTTCCAGAAAGATCTATTCATATTATGCTACAAAATAAATGCATTTTTGGTTTAAACATTTTGCAGCTAAATCAAGGGTTACTGAGAGCAAGAGTAGGATCACAAAGATGTACAAGAAAATTTGGGAGAAGGACTCCACCTGGGATTTGAACCCCGGTTTCTCTTTAGTATAGCTGGTGCATGCTTCATTGTAATAGGCCATTTCACTTGAGAAAAAAACCACCACCTTCAAAAACAAGTCCCCAGAGGTCAATGGAATGCAGACAACTGTTTTTATGATAATTTAAGACGCATTTCAGATTTTTTTAAAACAAGATTATGTAATGACTATAATTGGAAGCAAAAGCTTTGTTTGGTCATGAGTGAAATATTCACAAATGCACAAAGATGTGTCTGTAAACAACAAGATATGGGATTTCCCAGGAACTATCATTAAAAAAAACAAAAACGCGCTAGCTAATGGCTTTTTTAAGCTAATTAGTGTAATGGAATTTTCCTCTAAATACTAGTATTTATTTTATTTGACAAAACACTGAACAATTTGGGAAAATTCATGTCGTGTTTTCTCTGATTTGAATAATGCATAGCTTTTCCTCATTATAGGCAAATGTTCAAATCAACCTCAAAGAAAGTGTAACCTGGAAAGCTCTCACTAAATGAACGTTTTTCTCTGCATACCATGAGCTGCAGCTCCTGCAGGAAACAGTCAACAGCTGGAGTGGTACGCTGGAAATCTCAGTGCAGCTAATGAGAGCCCCTTATTTCACAGCTCAGAGGCTGTAAAATACCTTTTCTAAAAGTATTTACAAAAATCTTACTTCTCTCTTTGTATACAGACCCGAGGAACTGTTGCATTTAAAGGGATAAACTCTCTCCACTAGTAATCAAACTCACAGGACTGTAAAATGTAAATGAAAGTAATTTATAAAGTGATTGGTTTTGTAATACACAATGTCATAAAACCAGCCCCCAGCCCCCTAAAAAAAAGATGTGTCTGGAAACTTAACAATGAATATTTGCAAAACCTTATTTACCTCTGCTTCAGGAATGAGACATTCAGCTAAATGCTGCAAAACTGCATGATCTGGAGAATGTATTAGTCCTTACACACTACTACAACATCCTTGAATGAATCTTTTTTTTTTTAAGTTTTTTAAGTTTTTTTATTTATGTATGTATGAGAGAGAGAGAGAGTATGGGCACATCAGCATCTCCAGCCACTGCAAATGAAAGTCAGACACGTGTGCCACCTTGTGCATCTGGCTTACGTGGGTCCTAAGGAATCAAACTTGGGTCCTTTGGCTTTGTGGGCAAATGGCTTAACCACTAAGCCATCCCTCCAGCTCTTGAATGAATCTTTTTAAACATGATGACAAAATACCGCCTCCTCCAGAAACCATTCTAAATAATTCAAATTAACTCTGAAAATAAAAAAAAAAGTTTGATGGAAGCCAGGCGTGGTGGTGCACGCCTTTAATCCCAGCACTCGGGAGGCAGAGGTAGGAGGATTGCTGTGAGTTCGAGGCCACCCTGAGACTCCATAGTAAATTCCAGGTCAGTCTGGGCTAGAGTGAGACCCTACCTCAAAAAACCAAAAAAAAAAAAAAAAAAAAAAAAAGTTTGCTGAGCCTTCCCTCAGATATACTATTACCAAACTTCTAGGACAACTGGGAAGACTTGATGTACAACATGGGTCCAAATATACCTCTATTTACAAAGAATGTGAATATCAAGACATAAGAGGTGATGTGGTAAGTGGACTTGAAAGAGGCAGAAATCTCAAAAGTGACTTGCAATATCAAGCACTTAGAGAAAGGAAAGAATGAGAGAGGAGTAAAGAGAGAGAAGAGGAGGAAGATATTAACACCCTAGAATAGAGAACAATAGCAGGATAGTGACTTAATGTTGGGAGCTACATCTCTCAAGGTCATTTAGCTCTCAAAGCAATTATAGGAAAGAAAATTACTGACCTTCTGATTACAGTATTGTAGGAAGAAAATGGGTGATGGACATGAGTCAAATGGACTGCTTATTAGTCATGTGACCTTGGCAATTTATTACGGAAAGTTTTCCTAAAAGGTCAGATGAGAAAATGAGCCTTAAACTATATGGCTACATGTGGTGATATCTACTGCACTCTATTACTTTAAGAATAGTAGATATTGGATTAATAATAATTAGACATCACTTTACAGATTTTACACTAAGCTTCAGAGACATTCAAGGGAATTCAACTTGGAAGTTCATTTGGGCTTTTGCTTATTTTGTTCATAAATGTGCGTATGGTACGTAAAATAGCCCCAGCCGTTTGTAAGTCCTCACTAAACGGATGCCGTCATTATTAGTGAGCACTTCCTCCAGGGCTTGCCAAAGGCCTCATCTCTTCTCACCATTCAGAAGTCATTGTGGAATCCTCTGGAGACAATTTTTTTTTTAAATTGTTGCTATGAAAATCCATTCTTTGATATAACATGAAGAGTTTAATTTTCAAAAGCCCAGGTAGCCTTTAAATACACCCACTGGGTTTCCAAAAGTTTTATTGATGTTCCATTTAATAAATGTGTTTTAACTGGAGGTGAAAGTGAGCTAGGCATGATCAGAGATCTGATGCAGCACTGCTCAATGAAGGCATAATGGGGCTGGGCGCGGTGGTGCATGCCTTTAATCATGGCAGTGCTAGACAGGCAGAGGTAGGGCAGTCACGGTGAGTGTGAGGCTAGCCTAGGAGTACTGTGTAAGTTCCACGTCAGTCTAGATGAGAGTGAGTCCCAACCTCGGAGGGAGGAGGGCAAAGAAAGAAAGAAAAAGGAAACCAAACAAATGAAAATAAAACACATAGTGAGGAGACATTTTAATGCATATATTGTATTTGATATATTCCAGTTCCCTTATCTTCTTTTGTCCCTCTCTCTGCCTCCATTCAACTGAAGACCCTCCTCTTTCTAAATAGCATTTTCTAGGTTTTGTTATCTCATTTCTGTTGTCCTGCTCTGTCCTTGATGTCAGAATGTTGACAGGCTCAGGTCCATGCAGGTCAGTAACCACTGTGGCGACAGGAACACACTGGTAGAATAAAAGAAAACAGGTGAAGGCCAAGTGTGGTGACACATGTCTTTATTCCCAGCACTGGCGATGCAGAGGTAGGAGGATTGCTGTGATTTTGAGGCCAGCCTGGAGCTACAGAGTGAGATCCAGGTCAGCCTGGGCTAGAGAGAGACCCTGCCTTGAAAAAGGAAAAAAGAAAAAGCAGGGCTAGAGAGATGGCTTAGCTGTGAAGGTCGTTGCCTGCAAAGCCTAAGCACCCAGGTTTGATTCCCCAGAGCCCACGTAAGCCAGATGCACATGGTGGCACATGTGTCTGGAGCTATTTGCAGTGGCTAGAGGCCCTGGTGTGCCCATCTCTATCTCAAGTAAATAAAAAATATTAAATGAAAAAAAAGTAAACAAGTGAGGCTGAAGATGTGGTTCATTTGGTAGAGTGCTTGACAAGCATGTATGAAGCTCTAGGTTCGAGCTCCACCACCACTTAAAATAAAACTTGACTGCTGACTGGCTAGGCCTGGGCATCGCTCATCAAAAGCAATTTTGGCTTATGTCTACCAGGTCATTATCCTATGTTACTTGCTCCAGTTTCAGTCTTCCAAGGAAATTGTTGTAGGATCAAGATTTGGGAGGATGGGAGATGGATTGCTGGCATTTTAGCCTCGGCACAGAAAAGAAGTAGGGTTTTGAGAATGCAAAATAAGTCATCGCATGCTGCCATATTCACCATATGACTGAGGATACCAAGCTGTTTCATCCTCTTTCTCAACATGTCTCACACCCTTCGTTTTTGACCTCTGTTTCTTTCCACAGCGCCTGAAATCTGGCTTTTATTCTACAACTTCTCTTAAACTACTTTGGAGAAGATCATAAGGTGACCTCACTGCAAATCTCCTGGACAGTTTAGACCTCGTCTTACCAGCAAAGGCTCCCAATGCTTAAACTTCCTTTAGAAATTGAATTCTCCTTGGCTCTCCATGGAACCAGTTTCTTAGCTTCTTGTCCTACTTTGTATTCTATAGTCACAGGCTGTCCTTGTCTCTGCTTTAAAACTGGTGGAGATTAGGTTTCTAGGGCTTGTCTCTGACTTTTTCTTTAATCTTTATGTTTTCTATCAGGGAGGCCTGACTTCAACTCCTAAGATATTTCTATTCTGTCTTGAAAACAGATCCTCTGTTAAAATCAGACCCAGAGTTCAACCACCAGCTGGTTCTCTTCAGGTGGCTGTTGTTGTAACTGTCTTGTTGCTGGGACATAGCACCTGGCCCAAAGCAACTGGTGGGAGGAAAGTTTTTATTTTGGCTTACAGTCTCCAGAGCAAGCTCCATTCATGATGGTAGGAGAAAACATGGCATGAGCCAAGGCTGAACATCGCCTCTGCCACAGCAGGTGGAGATAGCACCAAGAGAGGGCGCTGAGCTCTGGCAAGGGGGAGCTGGCTGTCGTACTCCAAAGCAAATTCCCAGGAAAATATTCCTCCTCTAACAAGACTCTGCCTCCTGGATTGCCACCAACCGGAGACCATGCATTCCAAATACATGTGTTTATGGATGACATGTGATTCAAGCTATATCAGTGCCTTTTCCAATGTCAACTAAATGTACGTGAACACAGCTGAGCTCATCAACCATCACCAGCTAAATTTTCGTCACACTGTCAGAAATGATACTTGTGAAATAAGCAAATGGATATGAGAAGATGAGATGACAGGAAGGTAAGAGTTGTGAGTTTAGAGAATCCCCTATTTATATCAACTGAGCTATTCTTTTTAACTTGTGTGTGTGTGTGTGTGTGTGTGTGTGTGCTCATATCACAGCATAAGTGTGTACAACAGGGAATGACTTCAGGTGTTGGAACTTGCCTTCCACCTCCTTTGAATCAGAACGTCTCATTTCATAGTCGCTGTGTGCGTTCCAGGTTAGCTGGTCGACAAGCTTCCAGTAAGATACTCCTGCCTCCATTTTCCTTCTCTCAGTAGGGTATGTGCACTGGGAGTGAGACATCTGGCTCCTTAGAAGTGTTTTGAAGATCTGAATCTCAATACTCATTTTTGTGCAGCAAGTGCTTTTTCACTGACACATCTGCCCAGCATTCACTGAGATGGTCTAAAGTATTTCTTTGTTGTCAAAAAAGAATGTGTTTGCTTCTCTCTCTCTCTCTCTTTAAAGTACATCCACCCTATAGCCCCAGCTGACCTGGAACTCTCTCTGTAGCCCAGGTTGGTCTCAAACTCATAGCAATCATCCTACCTCTGCCTCCCAAGTGCTGGGATTAAAGGTGTGTGCCACCATGCCTGGATGGAATGTGTTTTAAGAAAATATGCTTTAATCACCTTACATATATACATTCTTGGTAGCTCTCTCTCTCTCTCTCTCTCTCTCTCTCTCTCTCACACACACACACACACACACACACACACACAGTGTATTCCCTTTAGCCAACCTTCTATTAAAGAATGGCATTCTAACCGGACATGGTGGCACACGCCTTTAATCCCAGCACTCAGGAGGCAGAGGTAGGAGGATCGCCATTAATTCGAGGCCACCCTAAGACTACATAGTGAAATTCCAGGTAAGCCAGGGCCAGAGTGAGACCATACCTCGAAAAACCAAAAAAAAAAAAAGAATGGCATTCTAATTTTTATGTCTAATGAAACTAGTGAGCCAATTGCATAGTTTTTAGTAATGACATGTTTAGAGACTTAAAATCCAACAAAAAATCCAAGACCATGCTTATAAGTATTTATTGCTTTTTTGAAACATATTCAGAACATTAATGATGGACATGGCATATTCTAAATGTTGCATGTGTATTAAATCATGGGGTTCTACCATCAACCATTCAACATCACAGACACAATTATCTTCATCCCTCCTCTTTGTGTGCGTCTGTGTGTGTGTGTGTGTGTGTGTGTGTGTGTGTGTGTGAGTGATATTCATTTATATGTGTAATCATGCCCCATGTATCTGGTTGATTGTTTTCCACTTTATTTAGTGAGACATAATCTCTCACTTCAACCCAAAGATTCCCTATTTGGCTAGTAGCAAGCTTGCCCTAGGGATCTCCTGTTTCTGCCTCCCAAACGCTGGATTATTATAGGCTTATTTGGCACTTATATGGGTGCTGGGCATCTGAAATCAAGTGCTCATGGTTAACTTTATCCACTGAGCCATTCCCAATCCCTTTCATACCCTTTTCTTGATACACTTCTGATACAGTCATTGAGGCATAGGGAAACTAAATAAAAGGTGCCCACGGCCATGATGGGGAACCAACTGCTCTCAATTTGGCTAACTGATCCCCTCAGTGGTATGGGACCCATAGCTGGAGCTGGGAAACAAGTCAGAACCATATCCAAACATAAGCCCACTCTCCAATATCAAGCTACCATCAATTGTGGGCTACAAGAGGGCCTACACCTATTAAATTCTCTATAAAAAAGGGGGTTATCTCATTTGTCCTGATGCTAACTTACTCTCCGTTGGAGAATCTGCTTCTCTTTTTCAGATAGATGTAGATCCTAAGGAGAGAGCCACCCCATCATACCTCAAAAGGGCCCCGGCTGAAACTAAGAAAAATTGGAGAAACAAGCAAGGGTGCTGTTTTCCTGATGAACCGGATACCAGCACAAGGGGGAAGGAGATCAGCACAGAGAAAAATCAACTCCTACCAAATCAGAGAGCCGGAGCCTCAGAGGCCCCCAACACCTCATCACTGAAGCAGACCAAAAATGAACCCAACATGGCTCAGGGAAATTTTGCGGAAGAGGGGGCGCAAAGAATGTCAGAGCCACATGTTGGGTCATGATATTCAGAGACATTTATCTTACCCATAACTGTGGGCTAACTCCACAATGCATGACCCGTATACCTCAACAAGGAGGGGCCGAGGGGAGGGGGTAGGTCACGGATGAGCCTAATAATGGTACCAAACTGACTGTATTTGCTGAATACAAAACTAACTAATAAAGAAAAATAAATAAATAAAAATAAATAAAAAGGTGCCCACGGTTAAACAGGTAAGATAATACCAACTCTAAATTTAAACTCAGGTAGTTTATCTCCAGAGCAGAACTCCGTCCCAGGTGGATAAATGAGTAAATGCACACTCTGAGTGGTTTCATGGACATTAAGAAGGGTCCATTTCTTTGAGTTGCCTCTCCTGTCATCTATTTGCCGAAGCCTCAAATTTCAGGTCAAGAGAACTAAATCCTTTAGTGAAGCCCAGTGATCTCTATTCAAATGCAAATTCTTTAGTTGTCCTTTAGACCCTAGTAGGAATTGATTTAGCAAGACATTTTGTGACCGTAGATTTTGTTGGAAAGTCAGAGAGATCGCTGAGACTAAAATTGTAAAGTAGAGGATTCTGATAAGAACAAGGGAGGTTGAAGTTGTGCCTGACACCTCAGACTGTCCTGGGTCGTTGATGTCAATTTAGGAGAAGGTGTGCGCGCGCACTGTGTGTGTGTGTGTGTGTGTGTGTGTGTTTGTGTATGTGTGTTTGAAGGGGAAGAAGGTAAAGACAGATACATCTTTTTCTCCTTGAGGCACTAGAGATAACATTATTTCCATCTAAAAGGGTCACAATTTACAACGAACAGTATACACAGATTCCATCCTTAGAGTATCACTTCCCAGGGAGCTGTGGAGTAATTGCAATGGTTTGCAGCAACTATTATCTTTTGTGATACTGCTTGTATGATAATTACTTCTCAAAATTTATGCTTTCTAAACTATAAATTTATTTGAACCTCAAAAAAATGGCATTTTTGGTTCGCAGCCGCCACCGTGTCGCCGCCGTCGCTCTCTAACGCCAGCGCCGCCTTCTAGCTCGCCGAGCTTGCAGCCGTAGGAGAAGGGGGCTAGGTGAGGAGGTCTTTATACCATGGCTCGTACAAAGCGGACTGCCCGCAAATCCACTGGTGGTAAAGCACCCAGGAAACAACTGGCTACAAAAGTGCCTCGCAAGAGTGCGCCCTCTACTGGAGGGGTGAAGAAACCTCATCGTTACAGGCCTGGTACTGTGGCACTTCGTGAAATTAGACGCTATCAGAAGTCCACTGAACTTCTGATTCGCAAACTGCCCTTCCAGCGTCTGGTGCGGGAAATTGCTCAGGACTTCAAAACAGATCTGCGCTTTCAAAGTGCAGCTATTGGTGCTTTGCAGGAGGCAAGTGAGGCCTATCTGGTTGGCCTTTTTGAAGATACCAACCTGTGTGCTATCCATGCCAAACAATTGTGTAACAATTATGCCAAAAGATATCCAGCTAGCACGCCGCATACGTGGAGAGCGTGCTTAAGAGTCCACTATGATGGGAAACATTTCATTCTAAAAAAAAATTTTTTTTTCTCTTCCTGTTATCGGTAGTTCTGAATGTTAGATATTTTATTTCCATGGGGTCAGAAGATACCTAAGTATATGATTGCGAGTGGAAAACTAGGGGACAGGAATCAGGTATTGGCATTTTCTTCATTTTCATTTGTGTGTGGATTTTTAATATAAATGCGGGGATGTAAAGCATTAATGCAAGTCAAAATGTTTCAGTGAACAAGTTTCAACAGTTCAACTTTATAACAATTATAAATAAACCTGTTAAATTTTTCTGGACAATGCCAGCATTTGGATTTTTTTAAAGTAAATTTATTGACGGCAAAAAAAAAAAAAGGCATTTTTTCCAGTATGGATTTATCTTTAAATCTGAAGCAGGAGTCAGTAATGAAGTTGCATTTCAACTGTGATTTTAATGGAATTATGAATCATTTGGTATAGAGGAGAAATTTGGACTTACATTTAGCAAGTTGAGTATTCTTCTGTGGGATTTATTTACTTATGGAAATATTGATGCCCGAAGACAAGATGGCATCTTCCATTAGTATCAGCTTTAGAGTGCATAGACAAAAATGGTGTCTAGGAAGATAAAATGTCTCTGTTCAGCTCTGGGGACAGACACACTAAACAGTCAAAAGGATGGGAATTAACAATGTTGTCCTTTACTACGATGCTTTTGTAACAATTACATCTAGATAGAGTAACAGGAGCAGTGCAGACATACTTATTGAAATACCCCCTGGGCCACGCACATCAGCTGCATTTGGGATCAAATCAGGCTATTAAACCACAGGCCAGAGCGTCTGTGATTTGCATGAGTAATTAAAAATGATTAATAGAACACCTTGCTTAATTAAACTTATCTCAAAAGAGTATCTCTTAAAAACTCATAAGCTTTGCAATTCATAATCACCCTAGATATGTTAAGTATCATATTTTGGGGGTCTCTAATGAAGCATTTTGACTATTTTAAAATAGATGTGATTGAATGAGACCGGCCATATGTATATTAGATGTTTGGGAATGACTGATAAGAAACCACTGCTTTCTAAGTAGTTGGGATTACAGAAGTGCACCATCAGGTTCAGCTCCCAGCTAACTATAATTTAACGATACACTCAAATTATATATAATCAATGCAGTACTTTGAAAGACAAATGTCCCCCATAGCCTTATGTGTTTGTGATTCAACCTTAAACTCAATGCCCAACTAGTGTAGCCTTTGGGACGTGGACCATTTCTAGAGGTGGTGCTCCACGAAGGGCTGATCTTGAGATTTCTTAGCCCAGTCCCAAGCCCAGTACTTATAGTACTTCCACCTAGACAGGTCACACAAGATTCTGTTTAGCCCATGCTTTTCTCACCAAGATGAAAGTTCCCCCTTGAGACTATAAGCCTGAAATAAGCCCTTTCTTTGCTAAACTTCATCCTGTTGGGTGTTTTTGTCCAGCAAAGAGAAGGCAACTGCTGCAATGTAAACATGTAAGTGTGCATTCAATTTTCTTAGGTGAAGCTATATGTAGACAAAGGTCCAAATTTTAACTTTTTAATTATTTGGGAAAATGAAATAGAACCTAGAAAAGTCAGAAGAAAGAAATCAAATGTGGTTAACTTCTGTAAGAAAAGACAATTCTGGTATCACTATAAATATTAGTGTCTTTCCAAGCATCCATAAGAAATTTATCTAGCAGACTTGATGCATACCACCAAAGAGCTCTGAAAGCTATATGGCCAAAGCCTCCCCATGTGACATTATCATTTATTCTTTAGGGTCTAGGGCCCTGTGTTCAATAAACACTTTTCCAGGGAAGATAAGCTCAGCTGAGTCAACTTGGGTGAAATGGTATTTAAAATTAGCTAC